>JACTNT010000025.1:664822-1329644 GCA_022343325.1 Plenodomus biglobosus | reverse complement strand
GCGAAATTTTGTGAACATAGTCGATAAGGTATCACGCTATCGTGAGGCTGCTCGATATCTATACCGCACAGTTAAAAAGTTTCAGATTGTTCGACGTATGAAGAGCGTGATTGTCGACTTACCCGAAGAAGCATTTCAAAGGATCCCTGCGTCTAATTGTGACCCAGATCTTACATTCACCATCAAAAGGATCACAGGAGGTTCCCGGAAGCCGGAGATAAGACATCTATGCCATCTATTGAAAATCACAGAACAACAACTGCATGATCAATTCGCCAATCAAACACGAAAGACCTTGAGGGAGGCCAAGATACACGCCGAGGTGCAGCTGATCTACTATTGTGATGGGAACACCTCCAGCAACCCACCACGGGTCATATGCTCTAGTAAAGACGCCTGCTTCTTATGTAACGTATTTATGTCAACACACGGTAAGATGTACACGCCACGAAGCCATGGGCGGATATATCCCGGGTGGCGGCTACCGACATACTCCACGTCTTCCGTCATTGAAACCAGATTTACAAAGGCGTTGGAGACGCAAGTAAGGACTAGCCTTGGAGCACTACTCACCAGACGCTCGAAGACGAAGTATCCGTATCCAAATGAAAGCACGCTGCTTGCACTGTCCCTGTCTACATCGACACTGCGTACCGCTGCGATGACAGAGATCTTATCGCCGCCATCAGCTTCGAAGCTACCATGCTTAAAAGAGGTAATGATCCCCTTGCCGGGTGAACAAGATGTTGTACGCCAAGCTTCGTCCAGTTCATCAGGGAATATACAGAGCAGTCACTCCCCAATGCGGATGACCTCTACCATCACACAATCGGACGGAAATGACCGGCCTCAACCCACTGTCTCAATGTCATCGCAATCCAACGACGAGGACCTTGGTGACATCCCCCGCATCCCAAGCCGCGTAAATTCTGAAATATATCAAAGTCCAGTACAAGGCACATCCGCAGTCAGCGCTCTGACTTACGATTTCTATACTCACGGGCGCATTGAGATTCATCTTGAACGCCAATCACAAGAAATATCACCTTCATCTGCTCGCCCTACAACAAGCTATGCTTACAATATTGAACGCCTTTCTGAAGACGAATCGAAGGCACTTCTAATTGCCGACAAGGCAACCGTCGTGGACGTGGATGCGCTGTATATAGGTGGCGAAGAGTCTTTTAAACTTCTCGAACCAAATATCGTCTATCTGAGGGCGCAAGGCGTTGTCGTGAGGATTAGACCTACTGTGGAGAACGGCGAGGTACTAACCAGGGTTGTATCTTGAGGAACCTACAATTGAAAACTCCCCTAGACGGAATCAATCCTTCCACTTGGTAAACTGTGCCTATAAATTTTGACGTTGACATCAACCAACTAGTGCCCCTTTTGTGCCCAACGTCTGAGGTCTATATGCTAGATATTGTGCACACGAATCATGTGTATAGCCCACCGTGGTGGCGACGACCCTTATTTCCAACCCCCATTGAACTCGCAAAACCAATCAAAGTCATCCCGGCTCCCTCGAGAGCATGCCAATCCAAGCCTAAGTTGACGTCGTAGAGGAGAACAGCAACATTCTACCCCAACCCAAACTATCCACAACCTTTCTAGAACGAAAATCATGCTTGTGAAAGAAGCCGCAACGAGAATTTCCACGCCAACACCGAATTCCTCTCTTGCGACACCACCACACTCCATGGCAACAAATCCATCGCCAATCTAATAAAAGCCTCCGCATCCCCCACCGCCCCATCTACCCCCCTTGTCCTCAAATAATGCGCACAATGGTAAACAAGCCAACCCCTATCCACATCCTCCATACCATGCGTATACCCCTCTTTCCAAAACCCTCTTCTCAGCGCTGCAATCCCTGCATGCAATACATCTTGCATGATGCAGCTTGAGATATGAAAGAGCAGTTTATGAAGCGGAGATCGAATAACAGCAAGAACGACCCTAACCCACGTGTCTGCAACATCAGCGACGAAAGAGGGCTCAACTATAGACAGGATATATGGCCAAGACGATGAACCGTGAACCTTGCGGACTGCGATTAGGGAGTCGTGCCAGATGCAACAAGCGTCGGTAGGCGAGCCCCCTTCACTAAGAACCATCCAGCCTTTGCGCTCCGCGGTCTTGAATTCCCGCAGAATAGATTCCGGATCCGTGTATTTCAAGCGGGCCATGGATGCCAGCGTAGCGGTGGCTAAGTCGCGGTCGATTGCCCCGGCAAGTGTTATGGCAGTGTAGCCTTGTAGATGTACAGAGAAGGGGCGTAGCAGCTTCGACTGAGTCATCACCTCTGAGAAGGTGTCAAAAACAGGTGTACCCCTTACACCAACACTATTCCCCGTCGGCGTCATAACCGCGCCCGGAGCCACGGTAACACTGAGGTGCAGAGCCTGGCTGAAACCAAGAACATACGCATCCCCATGCGCAATGGCGCTACAAAACCTATCCAAATCGCGACGCAGCATCATAACCACCCGTGCAGGAGGCAGTGGCGCCTCCTCAAGATCAAAAGTCGGCTGCTCAAAGGAAATCGCGCTCCCGCTCACTTCCACCTCGAGTGCATAGTGTCTGAAGCGCAGGACACGCTGTTTCGAAGCCGCCACCACAGGCACGCCAAACGCCGTGAACAGAAAACGTAGCGGAAATCCCTCGACGCACCCAATTTTGATGAATTCATTTCCCTTGACAAGAACACTGTATGCTTCGTTGTAGACGCTCCGGCTCGTGCGGAGTATGCCGGTGTTGATGCTGTGCCGTGCGTGCTGCAGCGCAAGACCCTTGTATGAAAAGGGAAAGGCGAAAGGTGCTGGTGGCGCTGAGAATGCGCATAGCATGTGGTAGTAAATGCGGTTGCGGAGTTCGGCTGGTAGGTCTTGAAGGCGGAATGGGGATGGTGTTGGAGGAGACATTTTGGGTGGATGGATGCCGGCTTGAGTTTTTGAAGAGACATATTGAGGTGCGTTTTATACATAATAATGTGCATATGAATATAAAATGTAAGATAGACTTGCTTACACTTTGCATGTTTTTCTAGGCAGGCAATGTAGTCTACGTGGTTAGCGTGCCGGATTTCTCTTCCGATGGAGAGGTTGGCGGGTGGATAGTTAGGAGTCTGCTGTTGTAATTAAGCTTAGAAAATTTAATAAGGTGTATTGTGAGGAGAAGATGGAGTTAGGGCGGGTGGGTGTTATCATCGCTGTCATTGTTTGGAGGATACACGTGGTTGCGCTCCTGCTCTTCCTTGTTATCAACAGATAGAAGTAGCATCCACAGAGGCGCTCCAGCTCCGTAGATTAAGGCTTGGCCATGTCGTCTCTATATACAATATACCAAGTTTCTAGGTGTAATCCTTAACGTGTTCTATAATACACTTGAAAATCGACATATGTATAACAAAGCCTGTTAAGGCAGTTTTCAAGAATAGGGTAATAAGTATTATCATCATTGGTTAAGATCTCCTTCTCTAAATTAGTAAAAATCATACTGCGTTTAGTATTTGTTTCTGCAAAGGATTTTAGAATTGCGCAACAGAATTTCAGGTTTTTTAATAGAAGATAACAATGCGAATCGTGGTATATACGGCTATCATAGACAGAGAACACCCTATCTCGCAGACATGTCTGATAACTACACAACCGCCATCATTGGGTACCGATAAGAGCTCCGCTGGTAATACCAAGAACACAAGATCTGTAACTGCGAGAATCCGCTGGTATTCAATGTTTGATGACACGCACAACGATCGGGCCTGGACCAGTCTCTAACGGAGCCCTATGTCACACGATCTGGCTTACTACTAAGCCATAAGGGGTATCCTGTGTTAGAACATCGCACGTGCCTTCCAAGCATTGTCCAGCCAACCACTATGGGGTTCATAGGTGGGCCTTACTGTAGGGTAATGCGTGGTTAGTAGCTGTCTCTCTGATGCTCGATGTGTCCAAAGGATGCGCACGAGGGCGTGTTACAGGCTGTGATATTGTCGATATGGCGTGTATCTTCCAGCGCACCAGGACCCAAGTTACGAGATTCGCAACCTACTGACCACTGCACCCACGAAGAGCAATCCTGCAAGGACTCCGCTCTGTACGGGTGCAAACAAGGCGGAGCGAATGATGACCAACGATCCAACGACCACGAATGTGATAGGTAGTACGATAGCAGGCCGATATGGCCGTTCGAGTTGTGGCTCCCGGCGGCGAAGGATCAACAGACCGATAACCGTAGACACATAGAAGACCCATTCCGCCATACCAACGAAAGTCAGTAATGCTCTAAAGCTGCCAGTCAAGATGTAGATGAGCGTTACGATAAGAGCCAATAGATTTGCGTATCTAGGTTCATGTCAGTGCCATTATCAGATCTCCTGAGCAGTACTAACATAGGAGCGTCAAAACTTGAAAGTGCTTGGTCATCACTGTCTTCTGTTTGTCTCCGTGTCGGGAGTCCGCGCTTGCTGAAAAAGGCTGGTAAATAGTGACGCTGTGATGCGGCCATAGTTAGTCTGCCCACCGAGAAGACATTGCTTGTGATAGATCCGGCGCATGAAACAGCGACGAGGATCGTAATGAGAATACCAGCAGGCCGACCTAGAAGTGACGTCGCGGCGGCGACCGCTACTGCGTTGTTGCTGCTTAGTTTGTTCCATGGAACAAGAATGTAATATGCGACGTTGACAAGTTCGAAAGACGTCAATACAACCACCATAGCGGCTTTGATAGCCTTGGGCAGCGCACGGCCTGGGTCGCGGATTTCGCTTGCGACAACATTGGCCTACGTGAACACATTAGGATCCTTTGAATGATATGTGTGCCTGACAAAACATATCTGTCGCAACTCTGGAGGGCACTCACGTTGTCCCAACCATCATAAGCCCACAAACCTCCATATATGGCTGCGCAGTAATGGCCATACCGATCCCATGCACCCATCGAGGCCCAGTCGACGGTGTGGCCGTCAGAGACCGTAGGACGAGTCTCAAACCAACCCTTGGAGTACCAGTCACTCGAGCCAGACAGTGTTGAGTTCGGATTGATCAGATGAGCAATGACCGCGATGAGCCCACCAATAACGATGAGACCTACCGTGGACAGTTTGAACACGGTGAACGACTCGCTCAGTCGCAATGTGAATTTTGTGTTTATCGAGTTAAGCAGGACCATGGAAATGAATGCTAATGCAGCTATCAGTTTGATTACACCAGGTCCGTTGACCGAAGTAATGGACCCAATGGATTCTGCGATCACGATGCTCTGGATAGCCATTGATGAGGGTTTGACGGCCATGATGTAGACCCAAGCCATCTGGAAGGCGACAGTATCACCAAAAACATGGCGTAGGTACTCTTGCATACCGCCATTGAGCGGGAGAGCTGCTCCCAGCTCTGCGAACGATGCAGCTCCAGCCCAAGATAGTAGTCCTCCAAGAACCCATACAAGAAGAGCGGCACCGGGTGAGGGAACATTGCTGTCGACCTGGGCAGGTGAGGCAAAGATGCCAGAGCCTATCTGCAACGTGACGAGCACAGCGAACGCATGTCGAGTCGTGAGCTGCTTGACTAGCGACTGGGTTGATTCTGATGTGGACGAGGGTCGTCGTCCCAGGAGCGGTTCCACTTCCGTGGGATTGGTTTTGGGTGGATCCTGCGTGTCTTGGTTGCTGTCCATTGGTGCGACTCGGTGTGTTCAGGGCCACGCCACTTGATACACAGCACACAACCAAAACTTGTTATCGTGAAAGAGGGCTAGAGTCGATCAAGCTTCGCAGGAGTCGATGCAGTTGGCAAGATGTATGGGCATCGAAGAAGGGGGTCTGGCGATGGTGCAGACGCTAGAGGCGGGGTCAGGCTGCAAACCGCAACAGTGCAGGCATGTAAGGAAGTTTGTATGCACAGAAACAATAGTCTTAAAACGCCCACTCTGAAACGCAAATCTCAAAGCCCAAGATGAAGCTTGGAAGTTGTAGTTGCCCATCGGGCGATATCGCACAGTGCTCATTTGAGATTGGCGGGTCGTGCCTGCCGCCACAGTGTGGCTGAAAGGCTTGGCCATCGCCAGAACTCGCAAGAGCAGCCCACTCAAGAGGATCAACTACACCACGCCAATACATACAAACGCCGCAGAAGCTTGACTAAATCCAGAAGCCGCTGCACTTGGGACCTGAAGCGCCCGCCGACTAATTCTCGCCCTACCAAGCCACCTGCAACCGCTGTCGCCCCCAGTGCCCCCACACCCCTCTTCTTGCACGCCAACAAGCAGGTACGTCAACACAACACCCGCGCCGGAGCTCTGCAACCCCGCAATCACACGCTCATATCCACCCAGGGACAGAATCAAGCACCATCTCGCCTCCTCCATTGTTAGCTGCGCCACCTCTCGCCTCGACCCTGGGCAGCTTGTAGGCTCAAAACCACTCCTCTCTGTAGCCCGACACAATACCGCCACCATGGACGCGAATCAGAACGACGAGCTCTACCCAATCGCCGTCCTCATCGACGAACTCAAGCACGACGATGTCATCCTGCGATTGAACGCCATCCACCGCCTCAACACAATCGCGCTTGCATTAGGCGCTGAACGGACGCGGGAGGAGCTTATACCTTTTCTCGACGGTGAGATTTGGCCCATCCATCCTAGAGAGCGCCTTTGCTAACAAGCGCCACAGAATCCGTCGAGGACGAAGACGAAGTTCTCACAGCGCTGAGCGAGGAGTTGGGCAAGTTTGTCGAATACGTTGGTGGGCCAGAGCATGCGCATGTGCTACTGTCACCTCTCGAGAATCTTGCCGCGATAGAGGAACCCCTCGTTCGGGAGAAGGTGCGCTCATCCCCTTCCCTGGTGGCTACGTAGCTAACATGATGTGTGCAGGCTGTCGAGTCGCTCAACAAGATCTGCGAGGAGCTGTCGCAGCAGCAGATCGAGGACGCCTTCATCCCCCTCGTCCTGCGTCTATCAAAGGCCGACTGGTTCACGTCAAAAATCTCCGCGACTGGCCTCTACCAGACCCCGTACTCCCGCGCCACACCCCCCTCGCAAGAAGCGCTCAGGCAGCACTACGGTCAGCTTGTGCACGATGACACACCCATGGTTCGGAGACAGGCCGCCAACAACCTCGCAAAGTTCATCAAGGCGATGCCGCCTTCGATTGTCATCGACGAGATGATCCCCCTTTTCCAGCACCTCGCTGCAGATGACCAAGACAGCGTCCGTCTTCTGACTGTGGACATCTTGATTGCGATCGCAGAGGCAGTACCCAAGGAGCAGCAGTCGAGTCATGGTGTACTGCTGACTGCTCTTCGCAGTCTGTTTGAGGACAAGAGCTGGAGAGTGCGCTACATGGTCGCAGACCGGTTTGAGAAGGTACGTGCAATTGCAGGCAAGACAAAGGCCCAGGCTAACGCAAGCTAGATTGCAAAGGCAGTCGATGAAGAGGTTGTCAACCGAGACCTGGTCCCGGCGTTTGTCAAGCTTCTGAAAGACACCGAAGCGGAGGTCCGCAGTGCCATTGCGGGGCAGATCCCTGGTATGTTTTGCAGCAGTCCGAGCCATCAAGATGATGCTAACGTATCCTGACAGGCTTCTGTGCACTCCTCGAGCGTGAGACACTTCTCCACGAGGTTATGCCCAGCATCGAGGAGTTGGTCTCAGATCAGTCGCAACATGTTCGTGCTGCTCTTGGCACTCAGATTAGCGGGCTGGCCCCAATTCTCGGAAAAGAAGAGTAAGCCTCTAGGAACGCGTGACCACGTGCTCTCGTACTGACCCTGGCCAGGACCATTTCACACCTTCTTCCCATGTTCCTCCAAATGCTCAAGGATGAGTTCCCCGATGTTCGCCTAAACATCATCTCGAAGCTTGAGTCTGTCAACAACGGTATGTGGTGTCCATGTGCTCGTATTCAATATTTGCTGACATTAGATAGTCATTGGCATCGAGTTATTGTCCCAATCTCTACTCCCTGCTATCGTTCAGCTCGCTGAAGATAAGCAATGGCGCGTCCGTCTCGCTATCATCGAATATGTTCCGCTTCTTGCGTCTCAGCTCGGCGTTAAGTTCTTCGACGAGAAGCTTAGCAGCCTGTGCATGAGCTGGCTCGGCGACACTGTCTTCTCCATTCGTGAGGCGTCCACCCAGAACCTCAAGAAGCTCACAGAGGTCTTTGGTGTTGAATGGGCCAACGATGCCATCGTTCCCAAGGTCATGGCTATGGGCCAACATCCCAACTACCTCTACCGAATGACCACCTGCTTTGCTGTTTCTGTAAGTCTCGAAACCATGTTATTAATTCCCTATTCTAACATGTGTAGACCCTTGCACCAGCCCTCAGCTTGGATGTCATCGAACAGTCCATCATTCCCATGATGGATAAGCTCGTTAACGATGACATCCCCAACATTCGCTTCAATGTCGCAAAGTCATATGGTCAGCTCATCAGCACATTGAAGCAACTACCGGAGGAGGGCACAGTCATCGCTCTTGAGAAGGCGGGTACACCTGGCCAAGGCTGCCAAAAAGCAACCGACGTCATCACAAAGAGCATTCTACCGAACCTGGAGAAGCTCCAACAAGATGACGACGTCGACGTTCGATACTTTGCGACAACGGCGGCCCAGAGTTTCACGGATGCGATGCAGACTTAGGGAGTTGTGATGCATCCGAAGACTCGAAGTACGGCAAAGAATTGACATGACGATGAAGCATTGATGCATGTGTTAATGACATGGATAGACGTGGTGTACGAGAGTGAAGCTTAGGCTCACTTTTGGTTGGATTGATGTGATGGTCTTGCAACATTGTAGCGTGACAGGAAAGGGGAGGAGCCCAAGAGAGGGGGGGTTGTAGTTTGGGCTCATGCATCGAAGATAACCAACAAAGACTACCACCGTTAGATTCTTGATAAATTCACGTAGAATCATGATGTGAACAAGTGTAAAGGGGGTTGTTGATCAAGTCTCATTGGCCTCTGATAAGGCGATCGTTCTCTCCCTAATGATGATGGTTGTGGTGTTGGTGCGTAGAAACATTTTCCTACAAGGCACCAGCATCCTTGAGCAGGTTCTTCAGGTCCTTCTTCTTGCCCTGCAAGTCCGAGTTGCCACCAATATGCTTCTGCGCAATGAAGATATTAGGCACGGTAGTCTGGCCCGTCATATCGCCAAGAACAGACTGCATAGCCGATCCGTCATCTAAAGCACCGCCAACTCGTTAGTACTTGTATTCATCGTTCTTCTCCAATCTGGTTCCCACAGGAGGAAGGGGCGGGGGGGAGTATAGCAGGGCAACCACCAACGTACCAACCTGGTCCAGCTCAATGGCATAGAACTTTGCGCCACTTTCGCTCAGCAGCTGCTTTGCCTGGCGGCAGTAAGGGCAGTAAGATTTGCTGAAGACGGCGACGGGGTTCTCGTCGATGATGGATTGGACTTTTGTCTTTGTGGCGGACATTGTGGCGGGGCTGGGGGCGCGCGAGAAGAAGCGCGCGAGGAACGATATGGTTGCGGTTTTGCTGTGGCCGGGGCCTTTTCTGTCCTTGGGGGGGTCAGAGGGGTGGTGTGGGTAGATGGGTTGGTGTGGGTGAGTGGGTTGGTAGAGAGGTGGCGGTGGTATGGTGGTGGGAAGGGTGGTGGGGGAGGGGGGCGCAGGGCGCAGGGCTATATGTATGTATGGTTTTGGGCTGTGACGGATGCGGGCAAGAGGGTAGAGAAGTGAGTGAGTTGCGTAGTATCTAGTGCTCACCGACTTACTGTTATAAGAGATTTTTTTTTCTTCTGCTGTGTTGGTGAGGGTTACGAAAGCAAGAGGTGCAGACTGCAATCTAGAAGTCTTGTGTAGAGTGAGAGGTCGATAGTTAGGAAATAGCCTTTTGGTTGCGCGCCCCGCAGTGGATTTGATAAGGTCTGCTTGCTGGGGGATGATGCAATCAATTAAAGCGGTGCACACCCGCCTTTAGCGAGCTTTTGCAGTCGTGGCTTGCCGTCCAAATTCGGCCGGGCATCAAGGGGGTGGCCAGCGGCGGGCGGCTTCAGCTTGCAAAACCGGTGTAATGTGGTTTGCCAATGCCACTCATGACGACTGCGCGTCGGCTGATGTTGCGGCCGCGTTCAGGGTCCAAGAAAGCTTGTTGTCTGGACTCTGGACGAGGGCGAAATTATGTGGCATCCTAGGGCGGCCGAGGGCCCAAGGCGAGGGTTTTGTCAAAGTTTGGATATAATGTTTTATTCGAGATTACTAAAATTGAAGCGTAGTTGACACCGACATTCGGATCGCGCTCTCTTCCGTTTTCCGTCCGAGATCCCATGGTTCCGCGCACTTCCATCGGTGTTGCACCTTTAATCATTCAATTTCTCTAGACTCACGCCAGGGACCTCGACGTCTAGATTTTGTCGATCGCGGCTGCCTTGCCTCCCTTTCGTCTACCACAGCACCGACCACAGCACCACCCCCGAACCCACGAGACGGCCGATTACATGTCCATCTCCATCCCGCCGACGCCCTCATCGCGATGACGTCCTCGGCCGGCGGTTCAACCGCATTCTTCGTCCTCTCCCTCCTCGCAATCACCAGCCTCGTCCTCCTTCTGCTGCGATACTACCTCCCCCTACGCACCACGCCCGCCTACGTCATTGTTCCTGTGTTCCTGGCCATCGCCCTTCCAGCCAGCATCGTCGTGCTCCTCCCCATCGATCTCGCAAGCAGCGCAGGCACCGACACCGACGGCGCAAGGGGCATCTGGCTGAGCGACACCGTCGTGTACAAGTCATGGCGCATCGTCTATTGGCTCACCTTTGCGCTGACGTGGGCCATCCTGCCGATGCTGGGCGAGTACTGCGATTCGGGCTACCGCCAGCCCAAGGCTAGGATGATGTATGCGCTGAGGAGTAATGGCCGGTACTGGTTGATCATGTTGGGTATCAGTCTGGTTGGATCGATATACTTGATCTGGTGGAATGGCTTTGAAAAGGATACGTTCAAGTCACTGGTCATGGCGCTGGCATACACGTGGGGTTTGATACTGGGTATCTATCTCATGGGCCACGGGCTGGTCGCGTTCCCGCGGAGTCTGTTCAGGTACGCAAGCGTGAGTGAGCGCTTGAAGAGGATACAGAGTTCTGCGCCCAAGGTTCACGAGAAATTGCATGATGCGCTGGAGAAGCTGGAGCAGTACGAATACCAGGTCGTGCAGCTGAAGCAAAGGAAGAATGCCATTCCACGCGACTTTCAAGAGTGGATCGACGAGCTCGCAGAGAAGAGCAGTCTGCCAGAAAGCAGAGTAGGCGCATTCGCACGAACAAACGCAACTACCATCCCTCCCGTCGTCACAGAACGCTACCTCGCCGACCTAACCCGCAAACTAAAGCGAGCCCGCCATGCGAAAGCCCGTTTCG
The DNA here is from genome assembly GCA_022343325.1 of Plenodomus biglobosus. Classification (NCBI taxonomy): domain Eukaryota; kingdom Fungi; phylum Ascomycota; class Dothideomycetes; order Pleosporales; family Leptosphaeriaceae; genus Plenodomus; species Plenodomus biglobosus. Next base: position 1,318,246 of record JACTNT010000025.1, on the reverse strand, counting down.
AAAACGAATGGGACCACGTTGTCCGCCGCGCTCTACGCACGCAAGCCATCCTCGACTCCAAGGCCAGTCAACGCCTAGAATTCAAAACGTCGGCGTCGACCACACACCCCGGCCCCTTTGATCGCGTTAAGATCCACACACCATACACCCGTTACCACCTACACGTCCACATCATCCCCACGCTCACCTATCTAACCTGGGTCCTCACAGTCTTGGCATCCATCTCAATCGTGTGGTCTGAATGTGTGCGTGAAGCCCAGGACTTCGGGGGCCAGAAACTCTCCATCATTGGCTGGACCGTCGTTCACCGCGTTGATAGCGGCCGGTCTTCCATTGGATTCAACAGCCAAATCATCGCCGCGGCTTGGCTGTGCTACATGTGCATCTGCGCCTTCTACTCGCTCACCGAGATCAAAATCTGGGGCAACAGGGCGCTGGTCCGACGGAATACGTACCAGGAATCTGCAACCTGGTACGGGCTACAAGTGGCGAAACTCACTGTGCCCCTGAGCTACAATTTCCTGACCATGACGGACAAGACGATATGGAAAGGCACCATGTTTTACAAGTTCTTGGGACGGTTGATTGTGCTCACACCACTCGGGGAGGGATTCAGCGCCTTCTTCCCGATTTTCATCCTCGTTCCGGTGTTTGCGACGGCGTTTGGATTGTATGGTAAAGTGAGGAATATCTGCGGATTTGGCGATTTGCTCGACGATGAACAAGACGATGCGCGGGGTGGTTACGCAGGCACTGGTTCCTGGCGCGAGGGCCGCGCTCTGATTGAAAGGGAGTTGCAGGGCGCGAGTGGAAATGTGCTAGGACTGAGTGCACGCAGTACAACGTCGCCGCCAAACGAACGGTATACGGATTATCCCGCGCCGTCTTCTTCGCCGAATATTGCGGCGACGGCGCTGGGCGCTGGGGAACCGAGTGCGAGCCAGCAGCCGAGATTACACACTCGACCTGAGCGACGGAGACTCATTGAAGACGACGTCGAGGAAGATTCTGGCAATTTCTTCGAAAACTTTGCGAGCAGAGTCAAGAACACGTTTGAGAGTACTGACTTTACGGTTACGAGGCCCAAGTGGTTGGGTGGGGACGATGATGATGATGTTGGTGCAGGGAGTCGGAGTACAGTTGTTGCTAGAGGGGAGGAAAGCGGAGGTGGGTTCTTGGGGTTATTCGGGGGACGAGGGGATGAGGGACGTTTGAGGTTGTAGAGGCTTTGTATGACCACGGACTTTGTAGGATATGAACGGGTAATGGGATGGGACCATTTGGGATTGTATAAGAACCGGAAGCATAGCTTGGCGTTTTGGGAAAAGGGTTTTTTGGGGGACAACAAAGGGGCGTCACTCCAAACTTTTTACATCCCCTCATCTGTTTCATTTTGAGAATCGGGTCTCTTTTTTTCCAGCTCAAGATATCACATGGATATATAGATATTGTAATACCAAGCCAATCTCTTCAACAAATCCCACATAACATCTCAAATACCCAATCCCCTCCTGAAAGTACAACTACATGCAACAAACATACCCCTCACGTCTTCCCCTCCAACCACTGCACCATCTCCACCGCAAACAAACACTCTCCCTCCTTATCCCCCTCCCCATCCCCATCTTCCCCCACACCAACACCAACCCTCCCAACAGCCCCAAGTCTCCACCACCCCGTCCTCAAAAAGAACCCCGGAATCTCCGTATCAACAAGGACATCGTTTCGCCCCCCACCCTGCAAAAACTCGACATGCGCGCCGTGCGCGTTGCGGATGGCGAGGTAGGCTTTGCCTGCGTAGGCGGTGGTGCGGAGAGGGATGGTGTAGGTTGTTGTGCCTTCTGGGGGGGAGGGGGGTGTTGTTGGTGGGGCGAGTGCGGTGAGGGTTAGGGTTAGGGTTGCTGTTTTTAGGGGAGAGGGGGGAAGTTTGGGGAGGGTGGCGCGGAGGAGGAGGAAGAAGGTTTGGTCGCTGGGTTGGGTTGGAAGGGGATGTTAGTTTTGGGAGTTTGTTGATTTTTGAGGGGGGTGGGGTTGGTTGGTTGGTTGGTTGGTGTGCGGTGTGTGTTTAGGGGGAGGGAGGGCTAGAGGAGATTGAAATGGTGGATGTGATGGGGAGATACGTACGCGATGATGGGTAAAGGGGCGATTTCTAGAAACTCAATGTTCATGAGTTGAGAGGATTTGGGGATCGGGCCGTAGGTTGCGTTGTTGTGGCCTGGGACTTTGGGGCGGTCGGCGCTGGGTTGCATGAGGGGGGATTGCATGTTGCTGGTTGTGGCGAGGACGATGCTGGAGGCGTGGAGGCAAAAGGCCAGTGTTTGTGTTAGGAGAGACTTCATTGATGTTGCGATTGGTGATGGCCACTATTTGTGTATGCAGGTTGTTGAGTTTTGGTGGATTGTTTGGTTGGTTTTGGATGGAGGCAGTCGTTCGTAGTCACTCATGTCTGCACAGCCTTGTCATCAAATCCTACCCGGATCTTGAGTTGAGGGGTTTGCTTGGGTGTAAGACTGAGGAGTTTCAGTGTTGTGGCGTGGTGTAGCGACGTCAGATGAGACCCTTATTGGGAGTTGGCCAATGGTTGAAGGCTTCCTGGCTCTCTGAGCGTGACAAGCATTCTACTTTTTTTTCCCACTATTTACGAAATATCTACACGGAAATCAATGCTCATCTTGAAGCCGCCAAGGAGCAGTTTTGAACATATGTTAGGCTACACGTATTAGCAATGTTGTGTTTGAATCACCGTCTGACATGTTTCAAGGCCCCGTAAGCAGATATTTGTAGATACGGGCGAACGAAAACATGCTTGAAGGTTACTCAGTAGCGTGTTCTTGGCCGGATGACGGTTTACCAATCCGACTTGAGAACAAAGCTTAGGTTAGGTAGACCGTTATCGCCAACTGCTGTGAAGGAGAACGTGTGTTATCTTTTTCCTTATACAGCCTTGTACAATACTCTCAATGCAACAACAAGCGATGATACTATTCGTCGTTCTCAATACGTATAGTACAGTACATCTGTCAATTGATACAGGGAAGTGGTCAGTTAGGTAGGTGCCTTCCAAGTCGGAACGGGCCGAGCACGGGAATGACGTCAAGCAGGTTGTCACTGCTGGATAAATCATTTGCACAGCCAAGTCGGTAAAACACGGAGCTTAACCATCATATTGATCACGGCCACATAGGTGGCGCAATGCTGATTGCGTAACATTCCAAGTCCACACACGCCTTGTGCGAAGCAATCCAAATAAGACCTTAGTTACGCCACTGCCTAACCTGACCATGGAGCAGCCATAGACGTTGAGTTTCTTTGCTACTATTGCCCTTGTCCATTTCACGTACTCCTATTTGTTCTTGTCTTCATGATAATATTCGCTATAGAACAATCGTCTGGAGCCTTGCCCTGTCTGTCTTCGGTCATTCGCAAGGTACGCACCAAGCTCGACCAGGACAAATCGCAACCTGTAGCCTTGGCGCTTTGGTATTTGAGCCAGGGTTATGCATGAGGCCTGGGATGTCTCTTGTTAGCATATCACGTGGTGATGCCTACTTGTCGGCGAGAGATCTGATTCAGTCGTGCACTTAAGCAGCTTACAACTGAGAATTTGAACTCTTGTCATCATCCTCTCTCTTCTATTCTTATGCCAATTCTTCGAATCTGCAACAGCTGGCGATACCGTACTCGTTCCTTTTGAGCATGTCGGGCTTCGAGGTTGCCGCGGTCTTAGGTGTGGCAGACATCATCCTGCGGACTGGGCAAGGAATTCATACCTTTCCCTCCAACGTCAAGGAGTCACCGGAATCCATGAAGCGGCTTCGGGCCTACAATAGCGGGTGAATTCCGTGTAACACTGCCAGAACTTGTCTCTAGGGACCGTGAAGTGCCACCAGAGGATGAATTCATGATATCATTCTCCAGCAGTAGCTGCAGACAATTCCACACGGTCGACATCCATTTTCTATCATGCCCTAGTTGCAGCAGCCACGTTCTTGGATCTGCGAGCAACTGAACATCTTCACCACAATCTCAAGGGAGGATAGCTATGAGTAGCATTTAAACTACCAGGGAATCTTCCAAAGAGGAGCCATCCAAGACATTGACACGGCCTTACGTAACAGTCGCGTGTCACCGTACGATGTAGACTGTTTTGGGAACAATGTTTGGCTCTACGTGAGTTGCATGAATGCAAACTGCCTTGAGGAATATTTTGTGGCTACACTGACCTATTCGCTTACAGTACGTGACGATTTGTGCTCGTAAAGACTTGACTAATTATTCAGAGAGTCAGGGTAGGCTGTAAGTTTATCAACTCTTCGGTAAGAGTCCGTAAGACTTTCTTAATCTCTTGTGTGTTTTTACAATTCGACACTTGTAATTACCAGCTGTGATACATCTGCCATAAGAGCTATTGCTGTACAAGTCGCATTTGAGTCGTACCACATGAAAACCAGATCAACTTGCCTCGTGGGGTCAAGGAGTTCTCGAAGCGGCTGACTCACCCAGAATGGCGATTGGACTTGCATTGATAGTAATTTTGATTTGAGCAGTTCACTCCGAGAGAAGCAAGATCTCACGATAGCTCCCATAAAGACTCTCTCCGAGTGTGGGTATTATTATCGACTCCATGAGTGGCTTGACATCGGAGCAGATGATTGGACCTTGTTAAACGCTAGAGACTCTGTCTCGCGTATCGAATACGTGGCAGGAGTGAATCATGGTCTTTTCTTGGAAGTATGTAGTGAGATATGCATGCTGTGTCGATGGATGGAAGTTGTATGGAATTAGAGGCACATTGTCGCTCTGAGTTGTTCTTCGACCGAAGTAGAAGAGGTCATGGTAGCATAGATTAAAGAGGGAGTCGGCGTGCATTCTTGTTCTTATGGCAGGGGAACACCATCAATGACTGCACGGGCTTCTGGGTGCTGGAACGAGTGGTGTCGGGCCTTGGAGCAGAGTGGTCGGCGTATCGACGAAGTGGCCATCAGCAGGGCAGACTTGGTTGCTGGGTGATGATTGGAGAGTCAACTGGAAGAAACCGTATCCGGGCATTTATCTCGTTCCGGAGGGTGATGATGATGACCGTGGGAGGAGGAGGAGGATCTACTAGCAGACCCCAGGGCTAATCCGAAGATAATGTGGATTCGATGTGAGATGTTCTAGGCGATAGTGGGCTGATTACAGGTCTGAACATGGTCTGGATACGCATGATAGAATCACAATGTGTCGACGAGACACGATGTTCTCGTATCTTCGAAAACCCAACACCGTCACGCAGAGAAAAAAAAGATAATGACACTACGCAGGCACGACTCTATGGTCAACAATCAAGTCGCAAAGATTTTGAAACGCACTGCAACTAAAAATCCCATCAAACTATCCAACAAACTTGAACGAAGACACTTCCTCTCCCCGTTCCCCTATGCTCGTGAAATAAGCTCCTCAACCCATGATGTCATCACTCACGCAAACCCAACAACACCAACGCCAACACCAACACAATCATTAAGACTTCATCTTCATTACCACCCTCCCACCCTCTCTCCCATTCTCATACCAACACACCTTACATTACTAACCCCAAATGCCAAAATCCTGCACCCTTTGCAACACACCGCGCCCCGTGCTGATCCGCTGCCAAATCGACAGCAGTGCGAAATGGCACTTTGTCTGCCCCGGGAAATGCTGGCAGTCTGTGTCAGGGGGCATGGAAGACGCAAAGGGGTTTGAAGAGAGATTTCCGTTTTATGTGTACGGAGGAATGGTGAGTTTGCTTCGCTTTCTTGATCTTTTTCTTCGGGCATGAGTTTGGGTTATCACTATGGGATAGACAGGGGGGGATAGGGATTATTGGTTTGGAAAAAGAGAAATATCAATGATACGGATGCTGACGTTGGCTAGTGGAAGGATAGGAGTGCGGATGGGCCTGTGAGCGCGAAGAAACCGAGGAAAGTCAAGGAGAGGCAGAAAGAGGAGGGGAGGGCAAGGAGGGAGGGGGCAGGGGGTGTGGAGACTGTGGGAGATGAAGATGGAAATGCGTTGAGTGAAGGGGAGGGAGAGAGGGTGGGCGGTCGGGCACCAATATGAGATATATTTGTGCTGATGTGCATGGATGAGAGTTGCTTTGAAGTTGATGCCCATGACTTGAGGTCATTGTTGAAGCTCACGTATTTTGGCCTCATGGTGCCAGAAGACGCATCGTTCGTGTTTCATCAGGGTGCTGTATACGGGTGCAGCTACCATTTGCGAAAATCATTTTCTGAAGATAGCTCCAGTCGACGAAGTCGAACACGAGCATGGGCCAAAGCTGGTGGTGGCTTCGGAGCATCTATTTATGGGCTTGGCCTGATACAGCAACTCGATAGTGCGTGCATGTATCAGTCGGTGCTTCTCTGAGGGATCAGAGTTATTGGTATAATGGCGCACTTGCCTTGCACAGCCTACTTTAGCTGCCAAATGTCTGTGAATAACATCGATGAATGATGGGGTAGTGCGCGATTGTATGTACAAACGGTGCATCCCGTTGCTAATAATGGCAGTGCATGCAGGCCTCGGCCCCTTGCCCGTACATGGATGCTGCGGCATCGAGCGGTCATCTCATTGGCTGCTGCAGCCACCATAAGCGCCGACTTCTTCCAATGCATACTGTACCTGTCGACGCTATCAACTCCAGATGTATTGGGAGACGGAATAGCACGGAGTGACGTGCAGAAGCGCCTCTTAAGACGGGCGATATCGATGTTGCTAGAGACCGTTAAAGGGTCGGTATAAGATACCCAGTTGGTGCATCACCGACAGTAACGATATATGTACTGTGTAGCCTGGTCCTCAGATGCAGGGCAGTGCACATTGCAGGAACAGGCGCGCTTGCCTTTGTCTGACATGCTGCTTGACACTTGTCGGGCAGAGAGGCCGCAAGAGTAGGGCAAAGGACAGACCCCTTTCAGCCGTGCATCGGTGAAGGCGATGAGACGAACCAGCAGTGTGGTCCAACGTCAGCCATGCTGCGTCTGTCCACGCCCTTGGAGTTCCTCAATTGGCCAGAGTGGTACACGTCGGGGTATTGCTCGCGTGTGTCCAGGGATAGTGTCCAAGCTGGTCAGACTGACTTTCTGGAGAGGACCGTTCGGGCAAGGAGCGTGGAAGGTCTGAAGAAGGATGACTGCAGGGTGCCTGTGCAGTGTGTGGGCGATGAATCTGGTGCTAGTTTGAGCATGACTGGCGGCTGTAGACGCAGACACCCACGGCGCATCCACGCACCAGACGCTCGAATGAGGGCTGCTCACGTTGCCGGTGGAACTTGAAACAAAGTTTGGGGCCACTCATAAAGATGGACAGCCCAGCGCTTGCAATGCAGCGCCCAACAAATGCCTTTGCTCCTGTCTCGTGGCTCCCAACTGCTCGACGCCGCAGCCATCTGGCATCGGTCCACGCCCGCGCAGTCTTTGCACGCTCTCTCCTCACACTCGCTTCGCTGCCCATTGGCCGCAACCCTGGCCTCTGTTTGATTGTTGTTGGACGGGGCCGTTCCAGTCGGGCGCCGTCAAAAAAAGGCCTCGAACCGCTGGGGAGCTTGTTCCCGCCCATTTCTCGTTTCGGCAAGCCTCGCTCGCACGCGCCTATACGTCCACCGCCGTCAACTAGAGCCCCTCCAGCACGCTGACAGCACGCTTGAGTCCTGAAACGCCTGCGACCTGCCGCCTGTCCGCCTGCAGCAGCGCCCGTTGTCGTTTGCTTTCACGACACCGACCGCGCCTGCCTGCTTGCCCCGGTGCTGAAAGAAAGCTCCTGCCAGCACCGCTTTTCCCACCCCGCCCACACGTCGCGGCTTTCCGCTTGTCGGTCCGCAGTTGCCTGTGACTCGTGGCCCCCCCCCCAACGTCATTCGGTGCCTCAACACCAGCCGAGCATAACGTTCTTGGGCCTCGCATTCCGGCCTGCTTCTTGCCACTCTCTGGCGGAACACGGTAGATTTTCTGCCTCTGCTCGGACAGTCGGCCGACGTCACTTGGCTGACCGCGGCTGCCCATTGCATTGGGAACACGCATCTTCGACGTGCGGCCTCGACTTCACCCCACACGACCCCTCGTTCCTCCACACCAGGACACGCTTCGAGCCTGGGCTGCACCTGCCCACTCTGTCGCTCGTTGCCCCGCCCACTTAGCGAGGGATAGATAGCCCTCTATACCACACATACCACACCCACCAGCGTTGGGCCTGCGCATTGCGAGAGACGGCACAGTGCTCGTAGTGCAGCGACGTCTGGTAGATGCAGCCCACACAGACCGCGTCTTCGCCACAACACGAGGCCAACATGTCGGCCCCCGCGCCCCTCCTTCGACCTCCCATCCCAGGTGGCCGCCAACGAGGCCCTCCACGACTTGGCCTCTCGATACCTGCCTCGCCAAACGCGCGGCCTGTAACCAATGGCGGTACAAGCGGTGCTGTACCAACCCTGGGCCGCCCACAAATGCCCCCAGCACTTACTCTCGCAACACCCATGGGCTCTCACAGGACACCACAGGATGGCAGGCCGAACCTCCCACCCCTGCAAATTGGCACCAGGCTATCAGCAGGCTCCAGCGACGCAAGCGCACGCTCAAGATCAGAAAGCTTTGGAGACATGCAAGCAAATGGGTCATCAGCCACGTCGTCTTACGGGCAGTTGGGCTTTCCCTCACTACAGCCAGTCAAAGATCCCGCATCCGCCATTTCATTGGCAGGCAGTGAAGGCGGGTCATCAATGGAGCGGGAGAACAGTAGCCAGCCTATACCAGATCTGGATGCTTTGGCCGCGGAGAAGGGTCGCCCACTAGAAGTCGACGATCTAGACGATGCGGGCTGGAGAGCAGCAAGCGCACGGGGTATGATTGAGGAGAAGGGCAGTCTGGGCGAAGGTGCAGGTGGTGCAGTGACCAAGTGCATATTGAAGGGCGGCAAGACGACATTTGCGCTCAAGGTATGCATCAGCGCTTTTTCTATCTGTAATACAAACTAACTTGCGCTTAGATCATCACAACCAATCCCGACCCAGACGTCAAGAAGCAGATTGTGCGAGAGCTGTCCTTCAACAAGAACTGTGCTAGTGATCACATTTGCCGATATTATGGTGCCTTTATGGATGACAGTACTGGAACCATCAGTATCGCCATGGAGTTTTGCGAAGGCGGCTCCTTGGACGCGGTATATCGTGAGGTCAAGAAGCTTGGCGGTCGCACCGGCGAGAAGGTCCTCGGCAAGGTAGCAGAAGGCGTCCTGAACGGTCTGACCTATCTCCATTCCCATCGCATCATTCACCGGGACATCAAGCCAAGCAACATCTTGCTCTGTCGAAATGGCCAGGTCAAGCTGTGTGATTTTGGTGTGTCTGGAGAATTCGGAACGAAAGGGGATGCCAATACCTTCATTGGCACCTCCTACTACATGGCACCCGAACGCATCACTGGACAGAGCTACACCATCACTAGTGATGTGTGGAGCTTAGGCGTGACTCTGCTTGAGGTTGCGCAACACCGATTTCCATTTCCGGCTGACGGAACGGAGATGAACCCACGCGCCGGTCTTATCGACCTACTCACATATATTGTCCGACAGCCGATACCGAAGCTCAAAGACGAGCCTGAGAATGGCATCAAATGGACGGAGAACTTCAAATACTTCATCGAGTGCTGGTACGTGGTAGTCTTTCGTTTTGCTGAGGTCACCGCTAACCTGTTACAGTTTGGAAAAGGATTGTCCACGAAGAGCAACGCCATGGCGCATGCTCGAACACCCCTGGATGGTTGAAATGAAGTCGAAGAAAGTCAACATGGCACACTTCCTCAAACAAGTCTGGGACTGGAAGGATTAAATCGACCCTCTACCTGGAGGGTGAAGAAGACGAAAGCTCTGTCAGACGTTTCCAAATGTCTGTCAAATACATATAGGTCAGGTGCTGGACATTAGACTACATGCAGGCCTACGGCGGATGCATTTGCAGGCTCTTTTTGGGCATATTTTGGGTGCATGATGTGTACAAAGCCTGAGCTCGGGCAACACTGGTGCAAGGAATGGGGCATGGTGCTCTAAGAATCTGGAAGTGAATACAGAGCTTCTAGCCATGGGAACGCTCTTGGACTTACGAAGGGCATTGGAAGGCGTTTTGAGCTCTGTAAAATGGTGCATATTGCGCAGTGTTACTGAAAGTGATAACACATTACATCCATACCTGTCCACACTGCAAAGGCGCTCATTGAGCCAAGTGAAGGAATTTTGAATGATGATTTGTTCTGAGTCCAAGCCCATGAGAGCAGTTCTCTCGGTTTTTTTTTAACAGTGAACTGTACCCAGCTATTTGCGCCTAGATGTTAATATTGATTAGTTATAAACTTGAACTTTGTGTCTGGTACTTAATATAGAATACAGACGGAGATGGTGTATGTATTAATTCTTAGAGATTGTTATTTAGGAAATGCGTGGAGTACCCAAGGTTTACTATTGCTCAGCACGAAAATGCCTTTTCTTTTCTACTACAAGACTGAGCTGGTCTTGAAGTGTACAGTTATGGACAAGGTAGTGCCATATGGTTCCACTCGATGAAGACTAGCGCGGGGTATGCACTAGCGCGGGGTCCGGTCCGACAAATCCTCCAGCCTGCTCTCACTTTTGGAGTCATAGCAAATTATTGACACGCGTCTGGACTCGCCGGCAGACATAGCACAGTAGTGAAAGGATCGAAAAAGCTTCAACACACGTGAAGATTGCCTTCGCATAGGCCTATACGACGCATATACCGCGTGCATCGCGAGCAACCCCTCTATATACCCCACCCTCGCGCAGCCGCAATAATGCCCACGATCGCTGTCGACAAAGCTGCCCTCTTCAAGGAGCTGGGCCGTGAATATACGACAAAGGAATTTGACGAGCTATGTTTCGAGTTTGGAATCGAACTGGACGAAGACACGAGCGAGAGTACAAAGCCAGAAGACCAGGCCCAACCACCACAACTGAAAATCGAGATACCAGCCAATCGATATGATATGCTCTGTTTCGAAGGAATTGCGCTGAACTTGAAGGTCTTCTTGGATCAGCAAAAACTGCCAAAATGGACAGTCACAAAACCAGCGGAGCTACAGGTTTTGGAAATCAAGGAGGGGACCAAGCAAATACGAGAGCTATGTTCTGGTGTCATCTTACGAAACATCAAGTTCACACAAGAGCGTTACGATTCATTCATCGCGTTACAAGACAAATTACACTCGAACCTCGCACGCAACCGAACGCTGGTCTCCATTGGAACACACGATCTCGACAGTAGGTGGATGGGATGTTGCACACGAGGTTAAAGCTAATCGCTTGCAGCCGTCAAGGGTCCCTTCACATACGAAGCTCTACCACCGGAGCAGATTAAATTCGTTCCGCTCAATCAGACCAAGGAGATGAATGGAAAAGAGCTCATGGAATTCTACGACGTATGTAGAGCTACCACCTTCTTTCGAAAGCATCACTGATGATCAGCAGAAAGACAAGCATCTCGGTCGCTTCCTGCACATAATTCGCGACTCGCCCGTATACCCTGTCATCTATGACTCAAATCGAACGGTCCTCTCACTACCCCCGATCATCAATGGCGACCACAGCAAGATCACACTCAACACTAAAAATGTCTTCATCGAGATTACGGCAACAGATAAGACCAAGGTTGAGATTGTCAACCACATGCTCGTCGCCATGTTTGCCGGATACGCAGAGTCGATAGAACCCATCAAGATCGTCTCACCACACAATGGCGAGTCAAGAGAGTCACCAGACCTTTCACCAAGGGAGTGGAAGGTAGAGGTTGACTACTTGAACGCGGTCACAGGCTTGGACCTCGCACCAGAAGAGATATCCAAGCTTCTGTCCCGCATGGGGCATGACGTTTCGCCTTCGAAGACTGACAAGAACATTTTGGATGTGTCGGTACCCATTACCAGGGCCGATATCCTCCACCAGGCGGATATTATGGAAGATTATGCCATTGCATACGGCTTCAACAAACTCCCAAGATACTACCCTAACAAGACTGCTGCTGTCTCGGCCCCACTACCCATCAACAAGCTTGCAGACATTGTCCGCCTAGAGTCCGCCGCCGCAGGATGGACAGAAGTCATGCCACTCATTCTCTGTTCACATGAAGAGAACTTCGAGTGGCTGAACCGCAAGGATGATGGCAACACGGCCGTCAAGCTCGCAAACCCAAAGACCGCGGAGTACCAGCTCGTGCGAACGTCATTACTACCAGGCCTGCTTAAAACCATAAACTCGAACAAACACCACTCGGTACCAATGAAGATCTTCGAAGTTAGCGATATCGGTCTCATCGACATGGCGCAAGAGCGCAAGAGCAGGAACGAGCGGCATTTTGCTGCGGCCATTATGGGTAAGACAAGCGGCTTTGAACAGGTACATGGCCTGTTAGACAGACTCATGTTGATGCTTCGATCGGTTTTCCTTACGCGGGAAGACGGATTGAAGAACGAGAAATTGAACGGTTACTGGATTGAGGAAGTCGATGGTGCGTTAATTCTTGTCTCTCCCAACTTGCTGAGCTAATCTGATGCAGACCCCACTTTCCTCGCCGGCCACTCGGCGGCGATCAAGGTCAATATTGATGGCAAGAACCACACAATCGGTGTTTTTGGCATTCTGCATCCGAGTGTTCTGCATAAGTTCGAGTTACCGTAGGTCTTACTACTGCCGTTTGTGTTGATGTATGCACTAACCATGGATTACAGATACCCTGTCAGCACCCTTGAGTTTAACCTTGAAGTCTTTTTGTAAGACATCACTGCATATGTGCATAAGGATACAAAAGCTACCGTGGTTACGATGAATACTAGAATAGGTGTACGAACGAATGCGATACACGATTCCCTGCCATTGGAAGATTAACCGATTGATTATGCTTGAAAGTTTCACACCAAAGTGCTGCAGTCAACCCTGCGGTAATATTCGCTGCTGGTTTTTGAAATGCATAGCTAACCTAACCCTTGTTGAGTTTGCTTCCCTGATAACAGAATCAAAATCTTCAGACACCGCCTCCTCTGTCACTTTTGTAACCAAAATTTGACAAACACCCGACCTTTTGATAAGATTAGACTTCATCACCTCTGCGGTTCGAAAAATCATCGTGCAGTGATCCTGGAATGATGAGTTGCACAATTCTGCACGCTGTTCAATGTTCACCGTTCACCCTCCCCACCAAGTCTTTATAGACTTGTGGATCACAGTCACATCCAGATGGTAAGAAATGACGGTGAGTTGATGTCTCGGGATGTCCTTTACTCTGTGTGCGAGAAGCCTTTGTTGACACTTTAGGCACCCATTTACACCACTCTCAGCTTGTTCAAGCATTCCGCATGTCATGAAATTGTTACAATGTTTCATTCCTTCACTTATATTCTACTTGCCCAAGATATCTGCTGCCACCAAGATTGCTTTCGAAGTCCGCTGAACAAATTTCTGAGCCAAGCTTAAATCGCCAGCAAGCACAGCCTCCGTTATTCCGGGAAAGGTGACGGGAGCATAGCCCGTATCTACACCAGGAGCAAAGATGAGGTTTTGGTAGAACTCGCGATCCGGAAGCCCGCCTTGGCTGACGAATCCGCGTGAGAAGCCACGCGCTTTGGCATTGAGCTCGCGTACTAGATCCGAGCGTTCAGAAGCAGCAGCCTCGACGCGATATGCATCGAAATCCAGTGTTGCCGCTTCAAAAGTAGTTATAGCGTTTTCAAGCGGCGTTAGGTCGATCCCCGCGGTTGAGTTGCCGGTATGCAGCACCACCTGCTCGAGATCACTGAGGTATGCGCGCATCTCCGGCCCATAGTTGGACGGTTCAAGGGGGAGTAGCTCGTCGTCTGCCAAATGGAACAGCATCAGCGTCAGGAACTGGCCGATTGCCTTGTGCATTTTGAACCCCGGGTCCGCGTATTTCGACATCCAATAGAAAGAGTCAAAGTTGGAGTGGGTGTGGTAAATGGGATCGAGCGGCGCACGAGTGGTGCCCATGTCTATAGCTGCAATACCGCCCCGGTGCACAAAGGCCGTGTAGTCGCTTTGAGCGCCGAGAATACTTATCTCGCCGGTTCGCTCTTCCCATACGTCGTATAAAGTTTGGTCTTTGCCGTGCGGCCATGCTACCTTGGCTGCGATGGAAGTGACGAGCGCGTGGAGATCTGGTGTTGCAGCGAAGTCAGGTATGGTGCCTGCGATTCCAACATCGATGTTCAAGTAGGAGACTGCGGCATCTTTGAGCCAGGGTATGTATTCCTCTACCCATTCGGTGCTATGCTCATGATCAGATTTGGCCAGGGGTTGCCTTTAGCTACTTGAATATCGTCAACGAACCTTCCGACTAGTCCGTATTCCTCTGCGTCCCAGCTGGCAAGAACAATTGTACGCCGCGGCTTCCACCCTGTTTCAAGGAGAGACGCGAATGCTTTTGCGAGCTCAACCAGGATGGCCGATCCAGAATGTGGGTCCGCTGGGACTTTGTCAGATTAGGCAGCACGATGCATTCATTCATGAGATTTACCAGCGCCACCGATCATCCACGCGTCATGATGATTACCAACGACGACGACCTCATCCTCGTTGGTTCCATTGATAATACCAATGGTGTTCCATATCTGGCCAATTTTGTCTTCCATGATATTGTTAATCGTCAAAGCCATTCCAGTAGCCGGGCCACTGCTATATTCGACGCCCGGTATGGCACCCTGCCAATTCGGCCGTTTGATGTCTGCCGCTTCCAGGCCAAAGCCATTCAGGGCTTGTAACAACGGCTGTGCTTCAATCCAAGAGATGGGAAGCGACGGAATACTAGGCACAGTCTTCTTCTCCAACCTGGGTGAATCTTCCTTCGATGGATACCCAGGCGTGCTTGGATCCCCCGGATACGTACTCAAGAACGCCACACTACCTCTCCTATAAACAGTAAAAAAAAACAGTCAGCTTACTTGCGCTTTCAAATGCATGCCCATGGCGCCTCTAGGCTGGCTTACTGAATACTGGTTGGATTGCGTGCAGGACCGTCCGGGTAGGTTTTGAAACCATGTGCGGCTGTCATATTGCGATCATCGCCAGGATCAGTAAAGAGCACTGCGCCCAGCATGCCGTATTCCTGCGCATTCTTCACTTTGAGACCGCGGAACGGGCCGCCGTGTTTTGCGAGCGCAATCTTACCCGCGAGATTAATCCCAAGGTCCTGGAGACGTTGGAAGTCTTCGCGCTGGCCGCGGCCTGTGGGAGAGGGCTGTGTTAGCTTGGTGGGTTTGAGTGATAGGGTGGTGTAGAAAGTTACCGACGTATATGCATTCTGCGGTTGCAGTGCCAGAGAAGGAGTAGCCGTGAAAGGCTGGGACGCGGTCTGGGTTGCTGGAATGTGTTAGTGCGGAGTTTGAAGTCGTTTCATGCAGAAGGGTGAGAGTTGATACCCGGTTGTCTCGTCGACGTCGAGAACCTCTTCCTCTAGTGTCGGTCGATAGCTGCTGCCGTTGCTATACTTGAGTTCTAGAGAACGATGGACTGGATAGTTGAGGTAGATATCTTGCCAGTCATCAGCAGGTGATGCAGATGTTCTGAATCAGCGACCCACGGTATCCATCCAATCGAGTCTTAAAGCCATGTTTCTTCCACTGTTCAGCCGTCCATTGTGGAACGGCATTGCTTTCGCCGGCTACGTTTCTCTTATGGTCTGTTACGGTATGTCAATTCAATATCCAATCCCATCTGATCAAAAGCAGTCTTCACATACCATAGTATCGCGACCACTCAGATATTGAGGCGTTATCAAAAGATGATACTAATATATTCTCCTGGTTCGTCAGTACTGGCGGAAACGTGGCATTGATCGAGCGTCGCTGTATATGTCGATCATGACTACGGAACCTGTGTTCTTTATCACACGCGAGGACGCTGGAAGCTGCTGCTAGAAGCCAGACCAGCTTCATTTTTATGGTTTGAAAGTTTTTTTGTGCAACGGAGAATTATTGCAATGGGATTGAAACGCTTGGAGGAGAACGCATGAGGACGATTGGCACCCATGATCACTGTGTTCAATTATCCATGGACAAATGCAGACAAGGGATCCACCCAGGTTAATGAACTTTGCCAGGTTTTCCTTAGAGTACCGCATTCGATGATGTACGGTCACGTTGACAGGTCTTCAGGCTGCTGCTGCATATAACCGCAAATTGCTTAGGATCAAAGGCGTCTGGGGTTTGACGAAAAGGCTCCGCATTGTTCCTCTTAGGGGTGGAAGCTACAAGATGGACCAAATGAACGGCTCAATTTGCAAAACTCATGTATTTCTGAAGAGCGGACGTATCTACTACAGCACTGGAGCTTGACTCAGCTGATGACGCAAAAGTATCACAACACACCAGACGGTCCTGACTCGTCGGGTGGAATGAAAAAAATCAAAAACATACAACAGCGGGGATTCGCCAGTGGTCACCCACCTGACTACTAATCCGCCGGTACACTGCTTGAGTACAGCTGAGCGAACGGGAAGCTCTATTTTCAGTGTCCTATGGTCGTATGTGGAAAGCTGATGGCGTTGAAGGTTTATAATCCAGGCCGCAAAGGACGGGCGCACGGTTCAAATCTCAAACTTAATAAAGCGGCATCCGAGTCAGGGGAATGTGTTATTGCAAGGTAAGGATGGAAAAGTAGAACCATACACAACGCCAGTCCCCTGCATTTACTGTAATGACTGAAATACTACCTCCCGAGCGAGACGACTTGGAAATGAAAAGAAGCCCACTGCTAACGAACTAGTGTACTTCAACAGCTGTTACTTCCACTGCAGCATTCTTCATGGGCTCAGCGGCCACAGGCTTCATCTTTGGCAAACCGTAGACATCCGTCTCATCCTCCTTCATGCCACCCAGCAACAGCGAGCTCGGCGCCTTGGCCTGGTCGGCCGGCGAAGCAATGAACGCCATGAACTTCTCGTCATGCCACTGACGCGAGGTGACGTACCTGCCCTCGCTGTCTTGGAACATAGTCTCATCCTCAGCACGAAGGAAGTACGCAACCGAGTAGCGGTGCTCGCTATAGTCAAAGGGCACAACGCGATGAATGCATGACTGGAACGTATGTCCACTTGCAAAGCGGAGTGAGTCACCGACATTAATGATAGCCATGCCCTTCTTTGGCTCGACAAAGCCGAACTCCTTGGTGCCAGGTGGGCGGATCTGGAGACCCCATTGCTCAGTGAAGAGCACGGTGAGCGAACTAATGTCTGTGTGCTTCTGGTGGCCGACATTCCCATCCTTGGATGGGTTGGACGGGATATAGTGCATCATTGCGATGGTGCTGGTCGATGGGCGATGGTTGCGGTGCATGTTCTCAAAACGAGATGCACCCGTGAGACCGGATGCGGTGGACAGCGCGGCCAAGATGGCCTTGGACATGATGTTGTTGCCTGAAATGGCGTTCTCGAGGACCTTTAGGTCGGAGCTGTTCTTGATGTTGCGAGGGATGTGAGGAGATTCGCGTTGGATCTCGTCGCGGGAAACCTTGACCATCTCGTAGCCATCTCGAGTGTCTTCGAGAACACCGTTACGGGAGCCAACAGGCTCGTAGCTGTTCGAAGTCAGTATTCTCGCAATGGCCGCGAAGTACGTTACTGGAGACTTACCCAAGATGTGGGCTGATGAGCCCGTACTCGTTCTTGACCTCCAATGGTGCTTCGAAGAACCGGTGCATCAGTCCCAGCAAGTCCTGGTGATCGTCGAGGAACCTGCGGCCGTCGATGTTGTTAAGGTCCAGGTAGAAAAAGCCTTCTTTTTGGCAGCATTGCAACACCTTCTCCAACTCGCTGGGCTCCTGCGACAGCAGTGCTGAAAAGTCAATTGTCTGCATTGGGTACACTGGCACCTGCTTGCCATTCCATTCTACCCGTCGGGGAGCTTCTGTAGTAGCAGTCATATTGTGTGCGTAAGATTGGATATTTGGATGAGGAAAGATAAAAGAGGTGAGCAATTTTGCCTAGTAGTACTGGTTTGTGGTATCCCTTTGCCATCTTATAAGGCCCTCATTTTTGCGGTCACGCTGATGGCCATCAGAGCAGATTGTCCCTCGAGTCAGAATCATCAAAGTGATTCGCGGCCAACCTCTTGGTTGCAAGTAGAGATATAACTAAATTAATCTTCGTCACTCATCTTGTTAAGCCGCAGTACCATGTCCCAATCGTAGCGCACTCGTGAACTTCAAACCACTTTGCCGGAATCGGCATATAGGGTGATCCCATCAATCTTGTTCACGTGGATCGGTGATATATCTCGGGTTTGAGATACCATATTGAGCTGTTTCCGCGGAGTGACTTCTTGCGGCTACATTGCTGCTGTGTGAGCATCCCATTTCAAGACTCATCGAATATGTAGGAAGTAGTTACTGTAGTCAGTTTTACCGTTGAGAGTGCCCCTCTACAACTTGACTTCTAGGTAGGACGTCCCGTTGTACAATCAAGACATAGATCTTGTTCCTTCAGTTGCAATTTCAGCATCTCGGCTGCAATTGTGGAGATGAACATATATATGAAAGATGGGGCATAGGTGCAAGAGCCGAAGGATAATAGAACATGGTACAGGTAGTGCGTGCGGGGTAGTGAGTGGGGCTCTCAGTTATCAGCATCAACAACTTGCGTCTCTACTCCATCTCGAAGGTCAGGTTCTGATATAACTTTCTCAAGCGATAGAAAACCGTAAGCAGACCAAGTCTCTAGGCTATTTGGTAACTTATGGAAATGACACTTTCCGTGCGATTGCAGAAAACGGAACCCGAGACACTGCAAGGCGCGATGCCATGATTCCTCCTCATATCAATGATCCTCATATCAATGATATGCGCCTCAAGATACTATTTCAGTCAAGTAATCAGGCAGAATATAGGAGCAGTTTCGTGAGAGGTGCGAAGACAAGAATCAGCATCATGACTTCTTTTCCCATCCCTTGAGTGACAACGCTTATGGCACAGCACAAACGTGTGTTGATGTGCTTGTGACCTTCATTTCGGCTTAGTCCCACCAGGATACCTCTCAAAGAAGCTGGACAAGCGCCGGTTGGAGTATCATTCTTATAGTGACAGTAGTAGTGACCCTTTATTCATCGACTTTCGAAAGCAGCTGTAGTCCTACAGTTGGACATTTTCACCATCAATTAATCCTCTATCGTAATCAAGCAGAGGCGGTGCTCATTGATGGTGTACCGGTGATACTTGGTCATAGGAGCCTAGAAAGGCCGGTGACATAATAATGACCCATGCAATAGCTTAGATACCGAATATAACGCTGTTGGGGATAATGGCGACGCAATTCCCGAACATTGTTCTACAACTATCACCACGGCGGGTGCAATCTGGTGGAATAGAACAACCCAGGGCGCTCACCTGAGCGCCATACTGAATCGTACAATACTTAGCGGACGGAGAATAAATACCTGCGTGCTACTTCCGGATAACACGGATAGAGTGATTTCCAAATGCCCGTTTAAATACCGAGGTCGTGTTACTGAACACGAACACATAATATTCTCTCGTATGATGCGATCCCGTTCAAGCACCAACATGTGACGCGTCCAATGTTACATTCTGGGAATTCATCGCCTTGAACATTCAGGGGGGGATTGTTTGTAACACGCTTACAGGCTGAGCGTCTCAACGCAGTCACTGTCACTATCCAGAGAACCGTTTCGTTGAAACTGCTGTAGGGGATTATAACGATCCGAGCATCGTCTGGGAAGGATGAAAACGGACGATGTGTTGACTTGGATCAGTTGCAGGTAGCACGAACGAAGAATGCTCATTGAGAGCGCAATGTTTACGTTAAAGCGAGCCAAATCCGAATGCTACTAACTTAGAGGCGTCGCCAGTCCTTGCGGTAGTACCAGACAGGTAGAGTGTGAGTATCTTAGTCGTCTCGAAGATCCACATTGGCAGAGTCTTCTTGAATGGAAGCGATATTGCCCGAAAGCTTGGCTGTGCCAAGTGATCTTATCTGATGCAGGATCTGATAAAATTTTCACTGGGCACGGTCCGTTGGAGCACATGCGAAAAGTCCAGACCACGATGGGAACACACACGCGCGATTCTTGTTCCTTTTGACTGATCCACCCCGTATTCACTTTTGAGGCTTCTGGTAGAACTCGCAATGTTCAGGCCGCAAAATGATTCTTTTGAGACTACCGAGTGTCTGTGGCCTGTGCAATTTAGTGATCCAACTTAGCATCTTCTCCAGAACATCCTTAAACTTCACGTCTATGGAGTACGAGTTCCTTTTTCATGACCAACGCTTGGTAAGCTCGCGTGAGTACGGCAGGACCCGTGGAGATAGTTACACATTGCTCAAAAGGCCCGAATGTTGTCCGTTCTTACTATGTGGACCACAAGGCCTTTCGGCTCTTCCCCGTGGATTTTTGAGACGAGCCCCAGTACTAAGTTGAAGTACACCGCTGAATCGAGTTTTATCACCCATCTTATCTGATCGTCATTCACTTCACTTGTCTTCCGTGACATTTTCTTTCTCCAGGCATGGCCACTCGACCTTCCGCAGAGCGTACCCGCTCAATGGCTAGTGGTAGCCAGCCGGAACAGTTCTCATCTACAAAGGAGACGGTCAAAGATGTTATTGTCGCTGCCAGCGAGGCTCCTTCGACGAGCGAGCATGACGACTCAGATCGTAGCTCTAATATACCTTTAAAGATGAAGCTGATCGCTATCTTGTTAGTGACGGCAACTGGATTTGGGTCTCATTGGAGTAGTGGGGTGACTGGTGCAATGAAGAGCACATTGAAAAAGGTAGATGACTGAGATCGCATGTTGATCAACTCTGTTAACAACGAATAGCAATTGCACATAAACAATGCCCAATTCTCTGTACTCGAAGCTAGTGAAGACTTCATGAAGACGGCTTTGATCCTCTTCAGCGGTCTTGTCACCGATAGGATCGGCGGTGCAAGTCAGTTGGTCCAAACTTCGTAGCTTCAATAGGTTCCTAACTACGAGTTATAGGTGCTATGCTGTGGGGAAATGCGATTTATAGCGTTGGTGCCATCTTCATCGCAGCAGCCACCACCGTCCGATCGTACAAATTCATGATCTTCGGCGTCGTTGTCCAAGCATTCGGCGACATCGCTACGCAGGTCGCACAGTACAAGATATTCAGCTCCTGGTTTGCTCCTTCAAATGGCTTTGCTTCAACCCTCGGCTTCGAACTTGGCGTTGGCAAGATTGGGTCTTTCGTTGGGAAGGCGACTGCAAATGTCATCGCTAAGAACACCGGGGATTTCAGCTGGGTATACTGGACCGCCGTATTCATGAATCTCTTTACCAATGTCACTACGGTTGTGTACTGGTATTTCACACGATGGTGTGCCAAGAAGTACACTGGCACGTACGATCCAGCGACTGGCGAAAAGCTCACAGAAAGCAACAAAAAATTCGAGGTCAAGAAAGTCCTTCAACTCCCATGGCCGTTCTGGGGCATCGTTGCCTTCTCGCTATTCCAGACCAGTACTGCTGTGATCTTCTCTCAAAATTCAACGGAATTGGCTGAGAAACGATTCGACATGGACGCTGTCAAAGCGGGTTGGTATTCCTCAATGGCACAGTACTTGGGCTTCTTTCTGGTACCACTCATCGGCATCTTCATCGATCTCCTGGGAAATCGTATCACCCTCATGCTTGTATGTGGTCTCGGCATGTTGCTTTCAATGTGTCTAGCCGCATGGGGTCCAACCTACGCTGGTACCGCCGCCTCTTTTGGTATATATGGTGTTGCTTTCACTTTTGGTCCGACTGTCATTATCGATTCGATCCGCACCTCAATGTGGTATCAGGAGGTTTTTGGCTCGGCGTACGCTGTCAAGATTGCCGTCAACAACAGTATGAGCATCATCGTCCGCATCATCACCGGCGTGATTCAGGATCGCGACAATGACTCATATGACAATGTGGTCATTGTATATGTGATACTCGCTGCTGGTTCTGTACTGGTTGCCGCCGTCTTATTTGCCAGCAGCTTTTGGACCGTGGATCTCAAGCACCTCCAGTGGACCAGGAAGCAGAGGATCGCAAAGGGTGCTTTGATCAACGAGCGCAGAGAACAGTTCGGGGTTGGATCAGAGGGCGAGAAGAACAGGAAAATAAGCATATCGCTCTTCATTGTGCTATTGTTCTTGGTTTTAGGTGCGTGGGCAGCGTACTTCTGGGGTGTTGCTACAGGTAACAATGACTGAGAAATTGATATCTGGAACCATGTTCAGCAATATGAGACGCTGTTTGAAATAACCAAATCAATACAAAGCATGTCTCGGGTATGTCTCTTTCGAGGACTACTTCTCCATCCATAGACTCGGATTCCCTTCTTAGGTGTGGAGAAGTTCTCGCGCTTATCTGTATCGGGCATCGCTCCTCGCCCTATTTGACGTCTGCAAGATGCTCGCTCTCCTATTGCCATACTTCCTCTTCATCTCCTCCCTTTAGTTGTCTAATGTGACCTCAGTACCTCTACTACCAAACTGCCCACCCTTTCTTCATCTCGTCTGCCTGTTCCGCCCATCACATCTCCGGCCACACAATTGACAAATCGCTCCCCAATAGGCCATCATACTGTGTGGCTTTCCTAGTTTCCACCATCGTCCTTCTTACTGCCGCAGGTTGCGGTGGTGTTGGTGTGTTTCCTGTGTGAACCCAAAGATCCTGCCGACTTTGGTTAGGATTGAGTCAGACGGCTCAACTTTCGATTTCAGAGTACTTCCACCCGATTTTGACTTTTTCCTCTTCTAGTGCATTTGTAAGGTACTGCATGTCTCTATAAGACGTTGCGCATTCTTTGCAACCCACAGCCCCTACTTCAAGAGATACCCTCATTCCTCTTTTGCAAAACTCTCATCATCATGGATTTCGACAGACGCATCGACATGTTCAATATGGATAGGGCTTTAGAGTGGGGGACCGCGTTCGAAAAGGCACGAAACACATCGCTGCCACAGTGGCTGTCTGAATATCGCAACGGTCAACCATATGAAACCCTAACAACGTACCATGGGTCCTTCAACTGGAGTTGCAGCGTTCGTTCCAATGATGACATCTAGCTGGTACGATCTGCCTTACCAGGGAAGGTGGATGGACGAAGACGCCAAGGTGGCTCGAGAAGTGGCAATCATGTACTACGTAAAGTCATACACAACCATTCCCGTCCCTACCATTCACCACTGGGGCCTTTCCAAGGACAATCCGTTGGGTCTAGGCGCTTTTATCATCATTGATTTCATCGCAGGCATGTCTCTCCGTGATATAGTAACTGACGAAACCGATCCCGACTCGAAGATACTAAGATCTGACGTGCCGGACGAAGAGCTACGCATTCTCCCGGCAAATCGCCGACTTTCACTTCCAACTATACCAGCTGGACTTCCGTTGTATTGGTGCATTATCGATCGGAGATAATGGGGAAATTGCAGTGAACGCTACACTGTTGACCCTTAAAGCTGGTGTGGGATGACATGCGTTACGAAAACATGCTAGTCAATAATTCGCAGGATTTGAAGATCGTCGCCGTGATTGACTGGGAATGGACAAACATAGTGCCTGCCCAAATATCCCAGTCGCCGCCACAATGGCTTATGATTCGGAAACCAGCCTATTGGTCTAATTGCGACGGCCACGAGTTCGATCGATACAATCGTCTCCTCGCCCTGTATCTCGATGAGATGAAAAAACCAGAGTTGAGCAGGAACGTCGAAACAGAGGACAGTCTGTCATACCTCATGTGTCGGTCGATGTCAGACGGTAAATTCTGGTTCCATGCGCTCATCCAATCATGCTATGACGCCGACTACTCTCCTCCCTGGAGAGCCCTCCGAAAGTTGATAACAAACGTAGATGAGAGTGGATGTCTTCCCGAATTGTACAGACGAACTTTTGTCGATGAGAAGCTTGAAGATTTGACCACGTACGCCACATCATGGGAGTCCATGCAGGCTGAGAGGGATTTTGAGATTAAGCGGAAGGAGCAAGAGTTGGACAACGCCAGCAGAGGAACCGGACAATGTCTCCGCTTTGAAACTAGCTAGTCAGAGGAATATCATCGTTTGAGTACTGATAATTACGTTTGGAGCTCAACACTATCTTCGTACCGTTGGGTTCTTTAGCGTAGCAAGAACAGAGGGAAGGTGTTTCAATGTGTGGTAGAGTCTAGACATCTTACAATGCCCGACAGTCGCTCACCAGTATTGAAGCGGAAAGGGCAGCAATAAAGGTGGCACTATCATCATGTTACCACTGGATGTGCAACATACTACTGCTCGTGTGTTCCTCACAGGTGCTACCGGTACGGTTGGCTCGGCTGTTATTTCCAGTGGACCATTTAACGATAGTGATCGAGGCCATTCTTTAAAAAAGATATAAAATAATATCATGCATACTTCTTGGTAGCATCCGATTCTCTAGATTCGCGTGCAGTGTAGCTTGGACATGTTGCAGATAGCCTAGAAGACCTTTTTTGCGCTTGTGATCATGTTGCTTCACCGACATGGCAGCTGGAGAAATTGCCTGTATCGGTGAGGTAGCGTCCTCAACGCCGTTTTACAGTGGCACGGCGCGGCTAAGAAAGAGGAAAAGAAGATGGATTAAGAGGAGGAACAGATTGACTAGAACATCAACTCTTAAAAGTATGCCATGTGTCGATGCTGCGTGATGGTTTTGCGATATGTCACCCTGCCGACACTATTCCATCTTATCTGCCACTTATCGCTGATCATCCAACTCCTGCTCTTAGCTATATCAAGCTTTTCTCCGCAAAGCTTGGTCTTCCCACTCTCCACTATTTGATACCTTAAACTTCTTCAGACACAGACACGATATCATTTAGCCTACTTTGTGTCCAGACAGTTACGAGATCATCGATCGTTGGTGTAAACATATTCCATGCTTCCAAGCAAATGTCATCACAGGGTGAGCCTGCAGCTCTCTCGGCTCACTGTTGGAAACCAGGGTAATGGTAGATTATGGCTTGTCGCCGTTCATATTAAGATTCTATAAACATTCTAGTTGGGTAACTCCAGTTGTTCCCTCCATGGGCGTCATGAGGCCATTAGACTCTCCTCGTGCACTCGTAATTGCTTTGTGCTCATCTCGCTCGAAGCATCATCTATCGTGACCTCTACACTTATTGTCTTTATCATCATGTCCTCCATGGGTATGTCAACTCTCTCTCCTTCCCCACTCACGTTCGCGTAAGAGGAGTTGCCAAATCGCGATGGGGGAGGCGCTCCCGGCGCTCTGCTTGTCATATCGTTGCGCCCATCTGCTCCCCCCAGCGACATGTCATCTGGTCCCGTGCCATTGTTGAATCCCGCCTGGGTGAAGTCCACGAGCTGCTGGAGAATGTCGAACTCGAGTCTGAGCTTGATGGCGTAGGCAAATGTTTTCCAGCTGGTCTGCAAGTAAAATAGATTTACAAACTGAAAAGTGACGATGGTGATGTCGAAAGCAATGATGATGGCGTTGACTATCATGAGGTGACTGAAGACGCGTTTGGTGTCCTTGCTGCGGAAAAAGGCCGAGCTACGCATGAGGATTGACGTCCTATATATGTAGATGCTGCTGATGAGACATTCCTGGAAAGCGAACCAGGTGCACTGGAAGGGCTCCCATTTCTGATATACGTCGAGGAAACCCCGCGCTGACGTCGGAATAGCCGCGGCGGTAAGGAGCACTGTCGCACCACCCTGGACGATCACGCAGGCACATATGATCATACACAGTAACCATCTGTCCCTTCTGCCTGGACTGATCAGGTGCAGTCTCGACCACAGGACGATGCTTTGCCCGGTGATCATGAGCATGCCTCCTCCGCCAACCAATAAGGACTGGAGAGGAACCGAATCGGAGACATCGTAGAAGCGAAGGAAGTAACCCAGGGCGTGTAGCGGTATACCGATCGAGGCTGCGATCAGCGAGTAGAAGTAAAGGCCAGTGTATCTGCGAAAGCGACGGAATATGTTGACGAAGACTTCGAAAGCGTTCCAAACAGCGAGGGCCAGGAAGCAGATGCAGATGAGGGCGATTTTGTAGGGTAGTGTGTGGGTGGCACCCATGCCCTCGGCTCGAGCCTGTATATCGAGGATCATGGTACCCTCCAGAATTGTTGTCATATGCGGGAATGAGAGGTGAGCATGAAGACGTCGATCAGGAAGATTACATGTCAGCAAACTCGCACCACTTTACCTTGCCCGTTTGTTCATCACATCCCGCACAGCCCTCCTACTCGTCCGCGCCATCGGTCCAGACTCGCCGCTACAAAGCTATACTTCTGCAAATACCGTGCCGCAGTCGCGTGCCTGTCCAAGGTTAATCGTGAGTGGACTTGGGCACGCCCTGGGACGCCAGAGCCGTTTTGACGCATGTCACTACGATCAAACAAGACGAACTAACCCGCGCCTCGAGTCTCAGGCTACGAGTAAGATTGTGGGGAAATTCGCAGTGTTGGGGCGATGGAGTCTCTGCCAATGGCGCGGCCACATTGACGGCCCGAGCTGGTGCACACATCCTGGTCTGAGTTCTGCAACGGCGTCGACGCTGCCGTTGGCCCATGGATAGTGCCTGTCGCCGCGTGCGATTGACTTTTGCGTCAAATCAGATTAAACTATGGATAGTGGTCGTGTCACGGTTTAGAGTTTGTGGACTGTCCACTCGCCAATCAGACGGTGCGGAAACAATTCACTAGTGTTGGCTCAAAGGGAAGGACACCCCGACTTTAGTTTCACACTCGCAATTCATCGCCCAGCTGGTCCGGGAACTTACAAAATGCTCGAGCCACCGCCGCAGTTTGAGAACTCCGAGTCCACTGATTTTCAGGGACACAATGACATAATCGAGGCCTGTTGGGCAAAATTCATGTTCGCTGAGTCTGGCCAAGTCAGTTGTCCTGCAGCAAAGGCGCCGTTAACAAATGACTTCAGACAAGCCTTTTCTCCTTGTGCATATCCTCATGCTATAATACGAGTACGGCGTCAAGGCTGCAGGGTCTCAAACAGCAGCGCCTTACAAATAAACGTACAACGTATTTCACTCGAAGACAATTGTTTCCATCCACAACCGCGTACATAGGGAAGAATTACCCTGACTAAACCATCATGAAACTTACACAGGTGCCTAGCTTTATTTTTATTCTGCATCATCTCGGAACGGATGCACGAAAAGCCCCATGACTTCCCCTAACGAACTACGCCAAGTACCAAGCCTCATGTGGCACTGTCCACTTGGCCTCAGACACCAGCGCTGGCGATACGACTTCATCGTCGTTTCGCTGACATCCCTCTTGATCTTGTCGCCAAATATCGTCGATCAACGTCATACAGAAAAGGGAGAAGAACGCTTGTGACGATCCACTTACCGTATAACTGCTAGGAGTATCAAGTCGCGTTCTTTGTAACCTGCAACTACCATCTAAGTCGTATGGAGGAAGCCGGTGATGGATAGGGTATCTTGAAAAAGTATATCTTTGCTATTACAGTTTCGCGTGCCAGGCACAGCTTCGAGAGGATCAGAATATCCTACGAAAGATCGAGTGCGCACCAACCGTAACTCGTTAGAATCGGCTGCAAACCCTACAAAGTGGGCAGAACAGCTGAGTATCTCGACATTGTAATCGCACTCAATTGTGACAAAGTTGACAATTTCGATAATACTAGCCGCGTCATGATGGACTTACCAGGAATTGGCATGTTCGCACTGGTAAAGTACACGTGAGATTCACCTCCTCGATTGCGCATTCCTGCCCGGGCCGAGGTGTTGATGTGCAAATGGTCCGAACGGAAAGACCTCTATGACAACAGTAGAGCGATGTTAGGCACATAGGTACGACAACAACAACAACAGCAACGACAATGATTATATCTCTCACAAAACTCACACATACACGAGTAAAGTAAACTAAAGGACGGCTCTTATCCAATTACTATATACTAGACGATCCCTAGAATCTATCTAACCATGCCAGGCTCACCTCCCTCTTTTGATTCAGGTATCAAGAGCTATTGAGACGCTAGTGAGGATCATCTACGTTGTGTGTAACTGGTACCAAGGCTGTCCCTTTGTAGTTGTGACATTAGAATATCCCAAATACTGCAATTCTCACCGAGAAGCCCCTGCACTCAGGAACCGGGTCGGGAAAGCCTCACAGTCCAACACCGTCTCTCGGAACGGCTGATACGAGGTCTTCTTCATCTTCCCTCAGCTAGAACTGCTTTCGCGGCAAGCTCCCCGACCAAACAAATAATAATATCCTAGGATATCCCTGTCGTCCAGGTGAACAGCAAGCTCAGCAACCGTGCGTAGCTCCGCTTTTTGAGTATGGCCGTCCGGACGCTGACTGACACCCGACGCCAGCATCGACAAGCCATGGCTCCAGTGATCTCTGAGGTTCCTTAGATGCCACTGGTAGCATCCGTGCGTGGCGTTTTATGAGATCCGGATTGCCGTGACGGATGGAAATGTTGATTAGATCGGCGCTACCCGTCTTGCAAGCGTGAAGGACGACCGTCAAGTGTGATGAGATTATCTCGGTTGATCGCGGATAACATGCTTACGACGCTTTGAGCGACCTTTGTCCCGAGTGTCCTAGGTTGCAAGTCACGATGGCGCGGGTAAGCACTGCATCAACTTTGAACGGGAAAAATTGA
Organism: Plenodomus biglobosus; assembly: GCA_022343325.1. Classification (NCBI taxonomy): domain Eukaryota; kingdom Fungi; phylum Ascomycota; class Dothideomycetes; order Pleosporales; family Leptosphaeriaceae; genus Plenodomus; species Plenodomus biglobosus. Next base: position 1,289,540 of record JACTNT010000025.1, on the reverse strand, counting down.
CCGATACATGTCCGGCCCACTATAGGCCTCGATATGGCGCATAAAGACATGGTTGACCTTCCCATCGTGTGACTTCAAGGCTACTGTATACAAAGAAATTGGGAGCTAAAGTTGCTATCTGCGTGAGAAGCTTCTACCGCACTTGTCATGCACCGATGCTGATAAGAACATAAAGACTACAATTCATAGCCAACTCGTCCGGCCGGTTGCAGGACAGGGAATCATGTATGCGCAGTATCTATCAAGGTCACGCACACCTATAATGCCGACTACGTGTGGTCCAAAACTAGCGCCGGGAGCGCTTTATTCCTAGAAGGTTCTCCCTATACTACCACGTAGTATTCACTTGCAGCACAAGGTAGGTTGGTGTTAGCCTTCAAGAAAACGGGCCACTTGGATTATGCTTTGCCTAAAATTCGGACATATAGATAAACGATACGTTAACTAGACGACAACTCTAAGTCTACCAGATGATCTAGTAGTCGAGTTTAAAACCTCAACCAATGGGGCCTTTCTACAAAACAGCGTGCTTGTAGTAATACGCTTAATTCTTTCGAACTGATGCACCCATGAATATGCGAACCTTGTTCTTCCTAGGAGTTACGTTCTATTCGAGTCGCGCTCGAGCCTGGCGCTCTTTCGCTCGAGCCCAAGTGCCAAACAATTTGTTGACTGAGTCGCTTAGACAGTTGTTCGTAGCCGTTTTGCCTTCGAAGCCCTCAACGTCCCAGATGCGGTCGTCCCATGCCACTTTCGCAAGCTAGTACAAGGCGTTTGTAAGGAGCCGGCGTGCTGTCGGATTGTCAACCTTGAGGGTGCTGACCAACTGCTCGTAAGACAGAATGCCATCGTGCAGACAGCATTTGTAGTTCTCCAAAATGTGAGAGGTATACTTGCGCATACCTATTGCATTAGCAGCAAAGCAGAGATGGAAGTCCCGACTGGTGTCCCAGGTCCGCGGAGTATCAATAGACTCGAAGGGTAGCTTATTTATGTATGTGACAAGATACTGAAGAGCTGGCTCGCAAAATCTAGCAGGCAATTGGATCTTTCCATCGTCCTTAAGTAGGGTTAGGAGAGCTGTTGTGGCAAGAGACGTCGCGGCGCATCTTGGAGATAACCTTGCCGTCGGTGTTGACAAATTTTCCGTGGCTATAGCTGCGAGGACATGTTCAGCCGGTTCATCCATTGTTTCCGAGGCCTTTGTCACTGATCACAGTAAATAGTGCGCTTATTATGACGTGAATTAATAACGAGGTGAAGTTGGCTTCACCTTAGTGGATAAGTATGGTCTCCAGATATATGTAGTGTACCCTGCGGGTATTTTGCATACGTGGTATTGTTTAGGTCGGGTCAGAGGCTTTGGTTTCAGAACATGGAGGAAGTGTCAGTGGCTCGCTCAGTTGCCTTTGCAAGGGAGGGATTCCGGTCACGGTACTCAGCGAAGGTTTCAGGGTCCCAGATCTCGTTGTTGCGAACCCGGACGGACAAATTTACGACAGTGGTGTGGTGCGGAAGAAACAAGGAAGATCGATATGGAAACTGATCACGAAGTCAAGCGCCTTATAGAGAGAGGCTTGGACATTGTGGAAGTAACTATTCCACTTCTTAAAGAGGTGATCCTTTAATTACTCATGCCTAAGAACTTCTAGGCGACCAAGATGCTGAAGGCAAGATGCATGTTCAGGCTCTGGGCCATCGGGAAGGCTTCTCCGGGCGCTATAACAACACTGTGAAGGTGGTCGTGAGCAATGTCAAATACGCATGGACGCAATGACCCCACAGTGTCTCATATGTGCAGTTCCAAGAGGACAGCTCGAAGCAAAAATTACACCCTTAAGATTTGAATGCCATAATAAGCGAGTACATGATTGGCATTGCCTGGCATTTGAGGATACCATGGAGGATCTCTGATACCGGTAGTCTGCTTTTGAGTGTCGTCTATCCCCGGCTATTCCAGAATCTGTGACGAGTGGAATTAGAAGCGGTTTTACAGAAGGTGTGTACAGTCAGATGGTACAGTGGCCAGGTTGGCAATGCTCATTACATTTGTTGACTGCCAAATTATGCCTGTTCAACTCAATACTATTATCACCCTACCAATGCTCCCCATCACTATTGCGTCTCAGGTCATCTACCAAATTTGTGTTTGTAGTGTCGTCAACCGATGTCCTACACCACCCCACAATTCACGTTCCACAAGCGCACTAGCGCCTGGACCCTTCCTCACCAATGGACACTGACATCATGCACCCCACACCATCCTGCTCTCCCATCGCCCAGAGCCGCAGCCATCGATGATGTGGTTCATGCATCACTTGGTCATCGGAATTGAGAGATGGCGGTATGCACGGTTCGGGTTCTGGGTCTGCGGGTGATGATGAAATGATCTGTGCATGGATTGAGAAGGGGGAGAGTATATGAGGTACCTTTTCCTCGAATTCCTCACCCTCTTTTTATACCAATTCTTATACCAATTGCTTCCTCAAACCTCCTTACACGTCAATTCCATCATCCCCATTGCCACTTCTCAACACACTCGAAATGTCATTCCTCCTCCGTACCACCCGTGCGCTTCCCTCCCTCAGAACCACACCCCTCTCCTCCACACGCACATTCACCACCTCGCCCCTCCTCGCCATCAAAGTCGACTCACACTTCATCTCGCAAATCACCGCTGCCGAGAAAACGCTCACGCAAAGCGAGGGGCCCATCCAAGGCGGACCCACCGCAAAAGCGCAGTCCCACGTCGGACAGGAACTCAGCGCCTCTATCGTCAGTGACATCACAGCTGGCGAGAAGCTGATTACGAATAGCGACGAGCCGGCGAAGGGGGGACCAACAAGCGTAGCGCAGAGTGCGCTCGTAGGCGACAAGGTGCAGGATACAGGGAGCGTAAAGAATACCAGCAACAGCTCGAAGATATTATCAGATTTGAGCCAGAATAACGATGCCGGCCAAAACAATAGCAGTACCGAGCACACCGGCAAACTCGACTCTTCAACCCTGTCCAAAATCACAGACGCGGAGAAGAAGATTACAGGCCACGACGGCCCGGTCCAAGGCGGTCCCACAGCCCAGGCACAGAAACATGCAAATGAGCCGATTACAAGCCAGGCGCTGCACGACATCACCGAAGGGGAGAAGAAGATTACAGGGGGAGAGAGGATCAAGGGAGGGCCGACGAGTACGGCGCAGAGTGAGCTGGCGAAGAGCCGGGCGGATTAAGACAGGGGCTGCTGGATTGAATCAGACGCCCCTCGCTGTAATACTACATGAAAAATGGGCGCCGGGAGATGATATTGTATGAGTATGACAAAAAGAAGCTGTACAGCATGTTGGGATGTAAGATATATTTCCGTGAAGATTGAAGAGAGATACGACGTAGTCCGCGAGACATAATTTATAGACAATGAATCACAAATACCCGCAGCAAACCATCAATACATCCTTCCTTCTTTGAAAATGCAGTCTTCTCTCTGCATCCCCCCTCCCTGCCTTCCCCCCACCAGCACCAGCACCATCTAAGCCGCCGCCCCATTCGCAGTCAACCACGCCGAAAACTGCTGCGCATTCCTCGTCTGCATGAAAACGGTGCCCGGCCCCGTAAACTTGCACACCAAGCCCTCACCCGCCATCATATTCGACATGATGCCGCCCGACGCAATGCGCTCCATGACATACTTGCAGTTCCACGCGACCAAGTGGCCATTATCGATGATGTATTTTTCGTCTTTTTGCAGCTAAAAAACGGGGAAGGGGAAAATCGCGTCAGCGGTTTTTCATGCGGTCGATGTTTTGCAGTACATTTCGCTATTGAAAGGGCGTTGGGGGGAACAAGATGGTCAAATGTTCAAGGGGAGTAAAGGGGGAAGATCGAAGGTTCGAGAGGGGGGGGGGGGGGGGAGGGTGGGCGCAAAACTCACATCTTTCCTGATGATTGCTCCGAAACTGGTGCACCATAGCACACCCTGTCCACTGATCTTGTACACGAAGAGGCCTTCGCCGCTGAACATGGCCTTGCTGAGGCCCTGGCTCTTGTATTCGGTCACGATGCCCTGTGTGCAGGCTAAAAAGGCATCGTGGCCGCAACTCCACGTCTCCTTGCCGCTGAGCTTGATGATGATGATGTCGCCGATTGCGGCGGGGGCGAGGAGCAGTTCGCCGGGGCCGGTGTAGTGGGACTTTGACATGTCGCCGCCGGTAAAGGCTTTTTTGAGGGAGAATTTCATGGTGCCTTTTAGTGTCATGGTCGGGGTCATTGCTATCATTGCGCCTGTTTACCGGGTGTTGGTGTTAGCTGACATATCCCGTCGTGTTTTTGATGAGATTGATCGATCCCCGAGACGATCTGATGTGAGAAAAGTAGGAGATGGGAAGTTTTGACAAGTTGGGAACACATACCAGGCTTTGCGGTAAACGGACACCCAATTGCCAATTGCACCGTGAGAATCGTGTTCGTGTCCCGATGGCTCACGCGGTAACTGCCTCCGTTGAAGGTGCCCACATCATCAGCCGTCACGACTGCTGTGCCGGGTTGTGCTCCACCTCCTACGGGCTGGCCGGTGACTACAACACCTCCTCCCGCTCCCGCTCCTGCAAACACGGGGGCTTGTGGTATACTCTGCGCGCTAAACGTTTGCTGCATCGATGCTCTAGGGTCATTCTGCTGGGGGCTCTGGCTCGGTGCGCCGTAGGGTGATGCGAGCGGCTGCTGGGAGACTTGAGGTTGCTGGGGCGCAGGCTGCTGGTATTGCGGTGCGCTGCCTGGTGGGGGAAAGTGTTGCTGCTGCTGTTCAGGAGGGGGCGCATACTGTTGCTGTACACCACCTGGAGGAGGCGGATAGTGCTGGTGTGTTTGCTGATGTGCGGGAGGGGATTGGGGAGGAGGAGGGTAGGAAGCGCCGCCTGGCGGAGGAGAAAAGTATTGTTGTTGCTGGGCTTGCTGGGCTTGCTGGGCTTGCTGAGCGTGCTGTTGGTCTGGAGGGGGTGTCAGATGGAAGCTTTGGAATACGAGGCCTGAAAAGGACGTGTATACGTACCGTATCCGCTCTTCTCAGGCGGCGCTGTAAGGTGTTAGGGGTGGAAAGTAAAGATGACATGCTTGCGACTCGACTCACGAGGGTAGTAGTTCCCTCCTGGCGGCGGACTCCCGTATCCAGACATTTTCCCCTAATCTCAAGGCTCTACCGTCAGATTATACAGGATCAAAGTCGTGTACGATTAGCTTCAGCAAAGTCAGGCAAACGCGTCTCCAAAGAGATGGATGAGAGGAAGCAGAAGGAGCATGAATTCATCTACGGAAGAGCATCAGCACACATGTCCAAGTCCAAGTTTAACCGCGCGCCCCCTGGCCAGCCCATTCGTTGCTCGATGACAAGCTGCTCAGCCTCTCCAGCAGCTGTTGGCTAGCGGGGTACTTCGAGCCGCCGAATCAATTCAGCGCCCCGCTTACCCGTGCTCACCAGCCTGCGAGCCTGCGCAACCTGCCACGGCAGACGCGAGATACTTTGACCAAGGCTCAACATGCAAAGTGGACGATTCTGCTCTCTCTCTCTCTTTTGGACTGCTCGATCGTGTTGGGTTGTCGGTAGGCGTCCAAGGAACCTCGTGAGAGCTGTGCCCATTGTCTCAGGGGTCCAAGCTTGTGATGTGGGGTTGATGCAAGCGCCCATGCGAACGATGCGCAGGGCGCCTACAATTTAATATCACTCGGCCCATCTCTGCACTTGACCCTCTCTGAAAAGCCCATATAGGATCATCATTGCCTTTTTCTACTGACTGATCTTGAAGATATATACCCTGGAATACAGTCCCGATAAACCCTCATGAATCGTTTCTATCATGACATGCTATGCCGTACCCCCAGTAGAAGCGCCCACCAAAAAGGACAGCACAATCCATGCATGCCATAAATATTGTAAAGAGCGCAGGCAAAACAAAATCTAGCCCACCATTCTCCTTCGCTTTCCGATCTGCGCCGAGAAACCAGTCTTGATGGCCTGGACGGATCGTCGAGATCCGCAGCTGTTGCAGGTGACGAAGTTGAGACGATTCTCACCCTTGGAGAGGCTTTGAGCGTGTTAGCAGTAGACTTTGTAATTTCAAATATGTACACCTTACTCTGTATCTGGCGAACGGCACGTCTTGCACGTCACGTACTCGACAATGTACCGCCTCAAGACATTCTCCAACTGCTTCTGCTGGAAACGACCCTTGATGACCAAACGCCTTCCTTCCGCGACGGAACCGCTCGTACCCAACTCGGCGAACAAGAACTGGGTGACGTGTTCTTCGGTGCGCTTCATCCTCTTGCAAATCTCGGCAAGATTGGCAAAGATGGTCTTTTTGTTTCCTTCACGCATGCACTGCGGAGGTGGGATCTTGTAGCTCTTTGTGCCCGAGCTAGCGAGATCGGGATGTGTCGAGTGAAGCAGCGTGAAGAAGCGGTTCAGGAGAAGGTTGTAAGTGATTGGCGTAGTCGAATCGTGTTGCCAGATGCCGGTGCCCTTCATCATGTCGCCTTCTTGTACCTCTGGCTCGGGAGCAGCGGCCTCCTCTTCGCCCTCGGCCTTGTCTCCTCCTGCAGCGGCGAGCTTGGCCTCGAAGTCGTCCTCGACCTTCTTCTTGCTGGACTTCTTCTTTTTCTTGAGCGCAGCGAAGTCGCCCTCGCCCGCGTCGCCCTCCTCGCCCTCGGTCTTCTTGCTCTTCTTCTTCTTCTATCGCAAGGTCAGTTTGGTCTGCTTGCTGCTCATTATTAATATGTGCGCACCTTCTTGGCGAGGTCGGCGAACATGTCGGTGACTTCCTCGACCTCTTTGTCGTCGCCTGTAACCCGTCCTGTCAGCACACCCCTCGTCCCGTAGATATGGAAAATCTCACCAGATGCGTGGTGACTCTCCGCAGAGGACTTACCGCCGTTTACTTCTTTTGACTCTGTGACATCGCCATTGCTGTCGACGATGGTCGCACCTTCTGAGAAAGCAACGGACTTGCGGGGTTTGCGCTCGGGGAGATCGGCCTGCGCCATATCAGTAACAGTAGTTTTTAGATCCAGAGGACTTTGAGAATTTGCTCCAGATGTTCGCAGCAGCGTAGGGACGTCCAGCAGCACGGAGAGCGCTTTTCGACAGCGGGGTAGGGTTCGGATGACGTACAGTATCAGCCATGATTGCGGTTGAACTCGTGGTATTTTTGTCGTCCGTATAGCTCACCGGTATGATGTGAGTAGGTTTACGAAAGCGTGTGGTTGAGTCCAAGGGTGCAGTCGTCGGGCAACACAATCACTTAATTCGCCGCATACCATGTGTGAGTCGAACAAACCAATGCCAAGATTTATGGTCACGTGTTCAGGCGCTCCGCCCCACCACCACTCATTGGGCAGCCCAGCTTCCCCGATCGTGATGCGATCGCTGTTGCTATTCCGAGGACGACGCATCGCATTCACATTAATCCATGTCTCCACGATAGCCCGGCGCCTTGACTCACGTTCTGCCTTCCTATATCCGCCACCTATCCATCTCGAACCACCATCACTATGTCGCTCGACAATAGCGAGAGCTTCACTGAGCCGCTGCTGAGCGCCTCCGAGGCCGACGAGATCGATTCGTTGCCCTCTTCTGCCACGAGTTCGACAGTGGATGACGAGGAATACGTCTCAGATGCGGAGAGGGAGTGGAGAGAGTCGCTACAACAACTGGAACTCCTGTTGACAATGGTTATGGTGCCGTACTTGGGCAAGTACTTTGGCAGGAAATGCGCATACTGGGGTACGTCACATTAAATGTTTATGGAGAACGGGGGAAGGAGGCCATGCTGACAAGGATCCAGGCTGGGCGAAGTACATGACATGGAAGTACCCCGTTGAAGTCGTCATCTCGAGTCCGAAGACGTTCAAATTGGCAGGCGCCATCGAGGCTGCAGCGACGATATAACCCCTCGCTTCCTACTCAGAAAGGCCAACTAGTTATTAGCAATGTATATTCGAGCATAGGCGTTTGGCGTAGTCAATGACACCATACTTGTGGATGAAGGATCATCGAAGACCATCTGTACAATGTCGGCTTATTTAACTATTATCAAGATTACATGTTGTGGCGTTCGTCATGTGGTGGTGCGTGATCCGGGTGCTATACATTGAAAGCCAGCAGCATCTATCATTATCTGGCACAAGGCCCAAAAGTGAACAGGTCGGACAACACGATGAATTAATGTCCAAAAGAGGAACAAGTTTGGGTACCAATCAGAACATTACTCTATACTTACAGCCCTGCGCTACTTATACACAAATCGCCCGTTTCATAGGGCATACACAACAGATTAATAGCACCTCATATCTAAACAGATAGCCACCCAGAGTAGCTCGAAAGAACATCCCATACCAAGCCCATGCCCCCTCAAACTCCGCGAATTCTCTCAAAGCTTACGAACAATTTACTCTATCGTCACCCTCCCGTACTTATCTATCCTCGGCCTCTCATGCGCTAGACACGTAAACCGATCCATCCTATGCTCCGTCTCTATCCCTCCCTCCTTTCCGTGAATCTCTTCCATCTCCAGCCTCTTCTTACTCTTCGGTTTGCCCTCTTTGATCTTAGCTTCTCAAAGTACACGTAGGAGCCGTAGAAGACAGCAGATGTATTGCCCGCAATGGGACCCTTTTTGCTGCGGAAAGCTGATAGTTGGGCTGCCGAGATCTTCTTGGGAGCTTTGTGGAAGGAACCGGATATCGCGCGGCAGAATGCGGCTGCCGTGACGCCGGGCTTCTTGAGGTATGCGTTGATTTTGGAGCGGATGTCGTCGCATGTGTCTGATGTTGTTGTTAGAATGGCTGCTAAGGTAATGGGTGCGCGATATACGTACCAAATACTGGCACCTTGTCGTCTTTCTCCCCGTCCAGTTCAATATCGTCAACATTTGGCACAGCATCCTTTCCCTTCGCATCAGCAGCCTTCTTTGTCGCGGGCGTCTTCTTGACACCGGGCATATCTCGCTTCTTGAAAAAGGCCCATGAAGCTGGAAAGACAGTGGAATCTTTGCCTTCTTCCGGCCCATTCTGACCCATAAAGCGAGCATATTCGTCGGGTGTTACGTTTATTGTTTCTTGGAACTCGCCGACCATCATCTCACCGTTGTCAATTAAGGTGCCGATCTTGCGACTGCATGAGATATCAGAAAGACGCGTCCAGAATTACCTGGTTCTGTACAATCACAGAGGCAATGTGCATAGGACATTGGAGAAAACGTCTTGGCACAAGATTGTAGTGCTCATACTGAAGTATGCAACCGGGATGGATCGTGTTGAAGAACGCTATCGGCTGTTGTATAAGGGGAGTAATGATCTTACCGGATCATATCGCAATTCTCCGTGACTGGCTCATTCTCGAGCTCATGTTCGAGCACATTATCGCTCATCTGTTCTCGTTTGGTCGCGGTGGCCATGTTCAGTGTTGAGCGTTCAACGTGTCAGAGTGTTGTGAGAACGGCGACAGCGATGCAGTTGCACTTTACATTTAAGGGGAAAGATTAGACACGATATTATCAGCTGAGACACAGAGATCGGAAAATGAAGTCGCGATCAATGTGTTGCTATGACGTAATGCGTAGTTTCGACGCGTCGGGAGTTTGGCGCTAAACTGGTTCCAATCAGGGCTGCGGGGACAGGAAGCGCGAGATCAGGTGTACAGTCACTGATGGGCGGCAGTATCGAGACTCGACATATCGTCGCGAACTTTTGCATCCTCCTTAGGATCAAAGATATTTCAACATCTTTATATCGGCTGGGCGCCTGCCATGATGGAAGCAATATGGTCATAGGGATTCATGCTCAGGACGTCCACGGACATATATCGGCGCATATGGTATGGTAGCCTGTTTCTTCGCATTTCCTGGAAATTCCATGATACCATACTCGGCGAAGACGACAAGATCAACATTAGGTGGCATGGCATTCTTGCATTCATTGCATCGAGTTCGTATGTATAGAGGGTTTATTTAGCATTACTAGTAATCATTAGGTACTTACCTAGTATTTGACACGAAATGCCTATGTTGGGAACCTCGAGACAACAAGTGCAGTACTTTACATATCATTGAACAGGGCCATACTGGCCTAGTCTAAACCAGAGTTTTGCGCGTCCAGTGTGAAGTCTGAAATTTCCCCTGTGATGCTTATCAAGGGAGGATCGCGCTTACATGTACATTGATCACACTCTGTTTTAGGGTTGATTGAACTGTTTTTATGTACTCTCCTCAGCCGTCCGCCCACGGCAGATTTTGGCATGGATCTTTATAGACATCTACCTATAAGTACGAGTGGGTTTGTAAGAAGCCATATAAACCACTACCTGTACCAGAAAATGTAATGATAGGCGTCCATATAAACTTTCTCTTTCGATGTATACTAACTAGTGCCCCAAATGCTCTTTAACAAGGAGCATGTAATTCTGGCGTTTGATCTAGATGATACTCGGCAAACTGAGCGTGTTTCCAGAAAATACTAGCAACCATGCGTGCTAATTGATAGATGACATATGTTCAATATGGTTTCCAGGAAAAGAGATACTAAGTGAGCAAACTTGTAGAAAAAGATCCCTATTGTTGGCATAGGATTAACAACAATTGCGTGCGATAACTTAAGTGATAATGGCGGTTAACATCTACGGCTTAAAAAAAAGAGCTAAACAGATGCAGGGATTGATTAGACATGACATGCCAAAAAAAAAGAAACAAGCCCGATGCGGGGGTCGAACCCGCAACCTTGAGATTGGATGGATCAATCGTTCTTTGGGAACGTCGACTACTAAGAGTCTCACGCTCTACCGATTGAGCTAACCAGGCTTTGTGGTTATTGATGGAGAGGGGGGTGTTTTGAAAATATATATTGTACGATATTCCGGGGGAGATTCTCAAGCGTTTGACGCCGATTCGTGTCCGAGCTGAGAGATCAATCGTGCCGGTCGTGGCCGGACGCGTATAGTGCACAAATAGCGAACATCAAAATAAGACTGCGTGCGTCAAATCCTTCAACACTAAAATTTATACCGTATAAACGAATCGAAGCATGTTGCGTCGATACGGCCAACTCATTGATCGGAATAAACTTTAAAGGTTCTTGCAAGTGTCTTACATACATCTCGATAGTTGAGACGTCGTACTCATCCATTAAATTGAATTATGTAAGATACACATACTATAACATAGAAGTGAAAATTCTCGCTCGCATGTTTACTTCATGCACTACTCCGCAAGTCCATGCATCTTCTTCCATCTCTTTACCACCTCTACCCTTTCCTCCTGCGTCGCTTGACTTGAATCAAGCATCGCCTGCCGCAGTCGAATGAGATATATTTCAGCCTGCAAATCTGTAGTGCGGTGCTTTGACAATGCAGCCTCAATACCTTTGAGTGTGTACCCTGGGATCGCAAACACACCAGCGAGAATATGGCAACTAAAGCCAGCAAGTCCGCGACCGAGACCCTTGGGTACTCCTATGGCGCCTTCTTGCTGTGCAGCCACGTATGGATGGCGAACCACGCCGGCAAAGGCTTCGTAGAATCCGAACACGAACTCCTGAGGAGAGTCAGTGGATAGGGACAAGCGAAAAAGGGCCAGAAAAGGCAGGATCAAGACTTACCTTCCCAGCAACAGCAAAGCCAGTACCTAGACCAGTGATTTCGTCGCGTTGGCGGTGAACTTCATTTGTCAGTGTATACGAAGGGAAATTCCGAAAGCCGTTCGCAACATTGTAGAAAAATGCGACGGGTGCTACAGTGATAGTTAGCATTTCGTCTCCAAATCCTTGTGACTAAGTGAAACTCACCTTGAAGTCCCGTGTTTGTCAAGTCTTTCCCGTAATGCGCCGTGGCGCTCACAATCTGATGTGCCCGGGCCCTCTTCGCCTTCTTCTCCGCGATCCCTGCCTGCAACTTTGCTAGTCTTGGGTTTACAGGCGGTTTCTCAAAATTGTCGTGTACATTCGCTTCGTAAGTCTTCATTGCCATGCGCCATGCCATCGTTTCTAGCTGCGTTGAACTAGGGCGTTTATGTCCGGTTTGCTCGTCTTCGGCTTCTTCGCCCTCGCGGTTGCGTTGGAGCTGCGCGGTGGATTGTACTGGTATGCCACGTCTCTTGAGGCGTTCGGAGAAATCCGATGTCGCCGTTGCAACACTGGCAAACGTCCCTGAGACAGCGGCGATGGCGCCAATTGTGGGTGATTCTGCGCCTTCGTGGACATACCAATTCTTGTGTCGTAAAAGGCGTAAATGTTTTGGGTGTAGGAGCCCCTTTTCACAGAGCGTGCAGACTGCCATACCGCTGAGACGCGCGCCGGTTTTCTTGTCAAACCATATGGCTAGACGTTCGGGACAGACGTCACATCTCATATCATCGATTTTGAGGCTCTGTTCAAACGCTTTGACAGTGTCTGTTGCGCCGTCTTCTGCCGCAATGTCGGCCGCCATCTTTTCACATGCTATTCGTACATCGTCTTTCAACGCGAATTTGATGCTCTCTGCAAGACTTTCTGCAGTCATTAGTTTGTATGGAATTGGCTTGGGTCCCGCGCCAGCGCGAGCGATCATTTGTCCCCAGAATTGTTGGTCGCCGAAGAAGGGCACGACGACTGTAGGTTTGCCGAGGGCAATGCCTGCCGCTGTTGTACCAGCACCGCCGTGATGGACCACACAGGATACGCGTTGGAAGAGCCAGTCGTGGGGACAGTTTCCGATGAAGTAGACGTTATCTGGTACCTGATCTGCTCCAAAGCCTCCCCATCCCTTCGAAATTATTGCTCGTACACCTGCCAACGCCACAGCATCGAAGAGCAACTTCGTCAGCTCATTGGGCTTGTCGACAACAATGGACCCAAACCCAATATACACTGGCGGTGGACCCGACTCTAGGAAGTGCACCAGATCCGGCGGCGGCGTATAATTGTGTCCTGCTTTCAAAAACGAAAATCCCGTCACGCTGAGATGGGACTGCCAGTCCTCCGGCTTAGGAATTAGAGTCCGACTCCACAGATACGAATATGGCACCTTGAGTCTTTGTACCAACTGAAAGCCCCACATTGGACTAATCGGATCCAATTTCAAGGTCTGCATCCTGAACTTATTGATAAGATCCCCCAGCCCTTGCCAGGTCAGCAGCTCCATCATCGCAAAACTGAAATAATTCGCACTACGATGATCTACATCTCCATACTCCATCGCGGCAAGCGGGTGATGGAACGCTTTGGTAGGGGACCACGGCATCGTAAACACCATGTGCAGCGGAATTCCCAGTTTCTCTGCACAGTGAATGTGTCCCATTGAAGGGGGGTTGGCAATGATGACGTCGGCGATAAAAAGATCTTTTGGATCGTTGACGTTGATGGCATTTATAGATGGCCCCATACCGTTGCCGGCTTCGATACAGCTGCGCCATGTACCTTGAAACATAGTGGCCATCTCTTTGCGCCGTTTGGCGATGTCGCCGGCTTTGAGGCTTTCCATGCTGGGGAGGAGTCCAGGGTTTTTTACCATGTACTGTGGGAGTGTGTTAGTGCGAGGGTGAATGGTTCATAAAGAGTAAAGTGCGTACGGCCATCAGCGCTTCTGGGTCGCCTCCTATGGAGAAGAATTCAATTCCATTGCCTTCCTAAGTCATGGCGTTAATGCTTGTAATAATTTACAGGAATCAATACCCTGCATATCATTGGCATGACTGTCGTGACTTACTACGAAGTCCTTGAAAGCAGGATGCGTACATATCCGTACGCGATGTCCATACGGTGCCGCCTGAAGTATTTTTGCGATTGGGATAAACGGTTGCACATCGCCTCTTGACCCGCAAATCTGGATGGCAATGTGTAGTCGTGGTGTCGGTAAATGTGATTTCGTCTCAACTAATGTACTATCCGTCGATGCCCGCGTACTTCTGTCATTTGCAAGATTCTGCTGGGCCTGTTGGAACCAATGCTCCAGCTTCTTCGGATTGGAATGAAAGTGGAGAGCTATCTGCCCAAAGGTATTCACCTTGCCCAAACATTTCGACTTTGCGTCGCGAAGCTGGCCATCAAACTGCTTCTGTGGAGCGCCGTGGAGCATGGCGGGCGCAGCAGCTGGACGAGGGAGTGGTTTTTATTGTTGCTGACAGAGTCGCTGATGAGGAGTTGATGTTAAATATGGTAATGCTCTCGTGCGGCAACTCAACGTTGACGCAGAACTTGAGAGCATCTCGATCTGACGCGATTCGTACAAAACAGGGGTGCTTCGAGAAATCTCTTACCGAATGCGTCCAAGCTCCCGGATAAGTGAAATAATGCGACCGAGGCATGAGATGAGTGACCGAAGGGCCCATTAGAGCCGAGTTTTAACAGGTGCTCGTGAGTGACGGATTGGGCCGGGCCACAGCGGCGGTGGTTCCGGGCTTCTTTGTTGAATCACAGCAGCGGGTGAACCATCCGCCGAGTCCCGCGCTGACAGTTACTTAATGCAGCACGCACTGTACTGTATGGCGACTGTAGTGAAAGAGAGTCATCGCATCTTGGTTCTTGATGTACATGGGTGTTGGGAACGTTGTGTCATGGCGAGAATGCCACTTGAGATAGGATCGACCGCTAGAGTTGAATTGGCCCACACCTTACCCATCCCCTCGTGTTGCGGGTGGTCTCTTTATTCGTGGACCCATTGGTAAACTTTTTCTGACGAACCCGAAATACGAAAGACGATTTGCGCGACTACAATATGAAGGCTGATTCAAAGTGCCATCTTCGCCCGTGAGGCAGCTCAATTAAATGTCTGACTTGGCGAGAGGCAGCGTCCAACAAACTTCTTTGACGTCTGGACGGCCTATTCGGCGTTATTTTCTTGTGCCTTGAACCGTATTAGGCCTGCAGATCAGATAGCGCCAGAAGTTGTGTATGGTCCGCCTGGTTCAGCGCGCTATGAGTACAAAAATTTCAGATCATTAGGTATGTATGGTCCTTACATCCCAGCTCGATACAACGCTGTGACCTCTTCCATAGTCGATACAGTATCTATGCATTGTCCAAAGCATCGCGATTCTTCCTGATTGTCAGGGCCCAACCACTTAGTCCACGCCTCTCTGGCATTCTCTCCAACATCGGACTCCTGCAACAGCACCATGGCATCAGAGGAATCGACCGGCCTTGTTGGCCGGGCACGCAAAGCTTCTGTCTCCATGATGAACATGGCGCCTCAACTTGGCATGTGGCAGGCAACAGGGACGGCAATTGCACAAGCACCAAATCTAACGGAGCTTCGTGAGCCAGAATCTGGAGGTGCAAATATCACATTCGACGCTCATGGCCACTCGTCACGAATTGCAAAACCAGATGATACAGGAGGACTCGTGCTGGTCAAAACACAGACGAGGATTGAAACAATGTCGTCTCTAGACGACTCCAAGTCGCCCGGAGCATCGCCTAGACATCCTCATAGAGCACACATGCACTCACTACATGAGAAACATAAGTCTGATGTTAAGGAAAAATGGGGACCTGCCATCATGAATGGTCTGACGGCTTTCTGGAGGTTCTTCATCACCCCTACTGGTTTTCTGATAGTCATTTATGGCCTCAATGTTGTGGTGAGTACTATCGCTACCTGAAATTTGTATGTCAGTATAGTAATCAGACCGTTCGCAGGCGTGGGGCGCCATGCTCTTCTTCTTACTCCTCAAAGCAGCACCAGCTATGAATCACCCCTCAGCAGACGACAACAACTCGCCGCGCAAAAAGTGGCTAGAAATCGACAGCCAGATCCTGAACGCCCTTTTCTGCGTTACCGGCTTCGGTCTTGCTCCATGGCGCTTCCGAGACTTCTACTGGTTGATTCGAGTCCTCCATTTCCATGACCACGCTGCTATGCATCGCTTGACTGTGCAGAATAAGGCGTGGTTTCGCCCTTCAGCTGAGTATGCGGATGCTTTGCCTGAGACTACCACATTTACTGGAGAACGAGCACCACCGACGCCAATGTGGAAGTTGGCATTTACCATCGATATGATGGTTCTTAATACGCTGTTACAGGCTGTTCTTTGCTATTTCATGTGGGGGTATAATCGCATCGACAGACCATCTTGGGCCACTGGTAACCATCCCCTTTTGACTCACTCTTCATAATACGCATACTGATTACACCTCTACAGGTACGTTCATCGCACTAGGGTGCGGTGTAGCAATGTTCGCGGGAATCATGTCCTGGTGGGAAGGCCGGAAAGTAAAGAAAATCGAGGGTCCAGAAGTCAAAATCGTCGAAGTTTGAGCCTGGAATGATACTACGAAAAGTAATCCGATGACGAGAGACAACGCAACCCGATATGCACCTTGTTCAAATCCTGCATTTCGGCCAGGTTCAAATTCAGCAAGAATTCTTTCCGCAGACCGTGCACAATTCTCACACTACTTCTTGAGAACACGGACTGCTTTGCGTATTTCACAGATGACTAGGTCCGTCTAAAAGCAAGATGACACTCATCAAGCTCTGGATGTGAAGAGAAATCTGGCTAAACAAGCTGTCTTGCTGTCTACAACGTACACTGATTTACTCTAAGGCCGCACATGTCCGAATGGTGTTGAAGGCCGGGGGCATTTGTGAGCAGATCCTATGCCTACCTAGGTATCTTTCTCAGGCCCGTGCCAAAGGAGACGGTCTCGTACACCGTAGACTTGCTGAATATACGGAAAGACTGCTCGAAGAGCACAAAGAAGTGCGGACTTATCCCTGTAGAGAATACTCCTCAGCTCTGGTCCAACGTGACCTCTTGCAATCCTTACAAAGCGAAATCACCGAAAATTACCATGGGTACTTACCGAATATTTGGCAAAACCCCACTCCCACAAGCCCTCCGGAAAACACAATCCCACAACTTCACACTCGAAATGTTCGAAACGCTCGCCCTTCAAATCACCAATACCAATTGTGCCGCTCTAGCCAAAGCTAAGACAACAACATACCTCAACACTCTCAAACGTCAAATCGTACGCGTAAACCCAAATCCACACACAAAGCCTCGCACACCCATATCATCTAAACCCCAGACCTGGAAAAAACCGCACCTCCAGCGCATATCAGCCGTATCTTCGATTCCACAAGCATTGAGTAGGCAACACCAGACGTAACCCATTGACTCGATTCGATTCGATTCTATTCTATTCAATGCACGAACCCAACCGTAATCGCGATATCTAACTAATTCCAATGCACATGCTGCAGCCAGCGATTCCACGCAGCGCACCAGGGGTCCGGAAAACGAAAACGCCAAGGACTAGCCCAGACGAACAGAACGAATCTGGTGATACGGGGGGGTTCAAGCACGGTAACTTAGCTGGCTATATCAATTCCTCGTATTAAAAGTTGTACAACAAAGTCGCACTGCACCGTATGAACCTACCATAGTGGCGTGGAAGTTTTTATTTCACGACGCTTTGGAGAGAAGGGGCGGGATAGCACTGTGGATACGGGAATTTTGGTTGCGGAGAAGTCGGCTAGTTTTTCTCATGGAGTGATGGAGTGATGGATGATGGGTTGGTTTGTGGTTTGAATCGAGACAATTGCGGCAGGTACCTAGGTAGTTTAATCGTATAGTACACAGAAACACCAGTATCTCTCTCTAATACCCAATTAAACCCTTTCTAACTACAATTTCTGATACTCGCTTCTACTTCTCTACTTTTATACAACTTAACTAGCCTCAAGCATCTTGTATCAGCACGGCAGTTTTACCCGACTTGACTGACTGATGCTTCACTTTCCCATTCTACTTTCAATCCACAAAGATAGCTGTATGACTCTAAACTCCCTCGCGCCCCGTAAGATGCGAACAAGCCGACGAGCGTGTCGGAGGTGCGATATCACAGCTAAATTGCGATTGCGGGTGGTACATTTCTCTAGGTACATATGATTCCTGGCTAGTTATAAATTAGTATAAGATGTAGTTGTGGATGGGAATGAAAAGGGGAAAAGTACGAGGTTTGATATGGAAAGATGGGATTGACGTGGACTATGTCATTTCAGCAAATCAGGTTATAGTATGTATTTCCATCGAGTCTTTTGTAGTAAAAGAAAAAAAAGAGACAACTTTACGCCTGAATCCTACTGTTTTTTATGGAAAACAACAAAACAACTCCCTGATCCCCCTAGATATTCAACATTCACACATATAAACTCTACCCCTACCGTTACATGACTCCGCTTCAAACTCTCTACACCACCAAACACCACGCTAAATGCACCAACTTCCGCCTCACCACTCCTCTTTTTGCCCCCCCCCCTCCCCATCAAACAATAATCTACGCGTCCTTGGTCAAATCGTAAATCTTCTGAATCTCCCTAAGCTGGCCCACATGATCGAACTTCAAGTCCTTGAGCAGGCCATCGGCAAAGCCAAACACCCAACCATGTACGACGGGAAATTCATTCTCTGCCCAGCACTGCTGGACGGCAGCCGTTTTGATGACATTGCGGCACTGCTCAATGACATTGAGTTCGACGAGTTTATTGTACTTGTCGTCTTCTGTGCCGCCATTGGCCATGACGTCGTCCATTTCCTTCTGGTGAAGGCGGTAGACGTCGCGAATGTTGCGGAGCCAGGGGTTGAGCAGGCCCATGTCTTTTGGTGTCATGGCGGCTTTGACGCCGCCGCAGCCGTAGTGCCCACATACGACAATGTGTTTTACTTTTAGGTGGCGCACGGCGTAGTTGACAACGGACATTACGTTGAGGTCGATGTTGTTGACGAGGTTGGCGATGTTGCGGTGGATAAACATCTCGCCGGGGTCGAGGCCGGTGATGGCTTCGGCGGGGATGCGCGAGTCTGAGCAGCCTGGAGGGTGGAGCATTAGTATTTCATCTACTGCAAGATGGGATGAAATGGTGTGGTAGGGGTAATTTGTGTCGCGTAGAGCTCAGCCATGCTCTGTCTTCAACCACCATTTCAACACCAGAACGAAAACTTCACAACTCACCGATCCACAGATACTCGGGCGCCTGTCCAGCACTCAAGTCCTTGAAAAACTCTGGATTCTTCTTCCTCATCTCCTCCGCCCACTTCTTGTTGTTCTCAAAAATCCGATCATGGCTCTGCTGCAGATACTTGCGCACCTCCTTTGGTGTACTTGGCTCTGCCATTTTCCGAAATCCTTTTGATTGCTGTATTGGAGTGTGAGAGCAGTGTGTTGGGCCTGCTGACTGAGGAAGCGCCGAGCGGGCGTTGTGTAGGAGAGAAGAGCAATGTCGTTTTGTTGGAAATGTGTGAGGGGGTCTCTTGAAGGTAGAGCACTTTAGACCTGAGACGGTTGACTCAACAGCTGTAAAACTAAAATAAAGAGACGGAGAAGGCGTGATGCGGACACGCCCCGCTACCCGGGCAGCGTGGGGTATATATCCCAACGAAGACATTGGCAAATCTGACAGCGGTACCACTGAGCATGCAAGCTGCAATTCTAAACAAGCAAATAAGCTGCAAGCCGCAGAAATATAGCTTGCGTGGAATGAACCGTGACAACCCGCGATATGCGTGCAGGTAACCGTGGGTACAGCTTTAACTTTTGGGACGCGCCGATTGGGTCGAGTGCAATATACGTCAAGGGATTGGCTAACCTTGCTGCCGATCTTGGGGAGCTAGATTGCGCGGAGAGAACGGAGATCCATAATTGAGCCGCTGGGAGATGGTGTCAAGATCGCCAAGGTGGTCGATGTTGTGAGATTGGAGATCCAAGGTTGCACAGTCATGGTGAGCCGATATCGCTGTTGGTGTGGTTTATCGCTTGCTTGCAAATTGTGAGCATTGAGTCATGATCAGATTCACCGTACCGTAGGTAGTATCTGGACCATTGACATATTTTGGCGTCGAAAATATGGAGCCGGCAGACGGTTGTGTGAACCCTTGCCAGGGCAGTACAGTGCGAGAAGCGAGCGTCAGCCTTGCATGGAGTGTCTGGCTAACTTCAACCCCGCTCGCTGTACCACTTCCCAAGCCGTCTGCATTATAACCTCCAAGCCTTCTGCCTCCACCCCAAGAACTGTAAAACATCCCAAGACACGCAATTTCATGGCTATAGACGACGCGCAAAGGGAGATCATCACTCGGCATGCAGACCGCCTTCTCAATGCCCGTGACTACCCAAAGACGATATGCCCCTCAGAAGTCGCCCGTGCTCTATCATCCGCTGAACTTTCGGCGTTGAATGCGTCAGAGTGGCGCAGCACCATGGATGACATACGAGCCGTGGTGTGGGAGAAGCGCGAGGTGGGGGAGGTCGAAGTGTTACAGAGGGGAGAAGTAGTGACGGTTGAGAGGCTGGAGGAGATCAGAGGGCCCATGAGGGTTCGACTTGCGAAGGGGTGAGTCACAAGCACATGTTGGGAAACGGTTTGATGGAAGAAGATATCTGCTCGGTGATTATGTACGATTACGACTACTTGAATACGTGTACCATACTTCCAGGAACTCCGGTTATGCAATGTTTATGTACGCCCCTGGATATACCCCAATGCGATTCCTCAAAACGCCCGTTATTCAATCCCAGATCACACGGGCTTCAGCTTGTCATCTAGACTCCCCTCGTCATGCTCTGGATGCTTGGCACCACTCACATCCAGACCCTGCCACTTATCGTCCCAGCCCATTGACGGATCCGTCGCATGGCCCGCTTTACCTTCTTCCGTCAGATTCCTGATGTCGCTCCAGTACTCGAGCTTCTTGCACTCGTTGTCTGCAGCCTCGACAGCCTTGAGCAGGTTGTCTATGCGGCGTTGTTCCGCATCGCTTTCGGGTTTGTTCTCTTTCTGGTGGGATTCGCGGTGGTCGCGGGCAGATTCGAAGCGATCCATGAGCGTGGAGAGCAATTGGCGTCGGGAGTTCTGGAAGACAAGCATGGACATGATGTTTGGGACCTAGAGACGTTGGTTAGCCAGTTGGCTCTCAAGATATGCGAAGGGAACTGACCTGCTCGGCCAAGTAGTGTAGCTCCTCGCCTCCGTCATCAATGAATTTGTGTATGACAATGATCTTCTCGCGATCAATGGCGGCCGTCTTCAGCTTCTTCATCAGCGTCGCAATGTCCCTGACCTCGTCGTCGACAGACTGCTCGCTGCTCCCCAGCCCGCTCATCGTCCCCAACGTGCCCGTCCTAGCCAGCGTCGTCCCAACACTGAACGTCTCGCCAAACATGCGCTCTCTCACCGACTCTTTGGTCTTGGGTGGGATCTTCTGCTTGACGCGCTTCCGTAGCCACCGCCGCCTGCGCACGAAGCTGTGGAACCACGGGTGGTTACCATGCCATGGCGAGCCCCTAAACAGAAGGCTATACTGCCATCCTTCCTCGTCGACATCGAGGCTCATGTCCACATACCAGCTCTTCCAGTCCCATACCCAGCTGGGGTCAGGCACCTGTGCGTTTGTGATGTTGACGGCTGAGGGCTTGAACTTGGCGTCTACCCACGGCGCCGGGTCCAGTCTGAAGTTCCATAGCGCTTTGGAGGAGAACAAGGGTATACCGAACACAAACCAGCCGCGCTGATTCTCGAAGAGGATATCGATGTGCGAGTCTGGTGTAGGGGCTGCTGGTTCGGTCTGCGAAGTGGGTGTGTTGTCGCCGTTGGTGTGGTCGACTAGGGCGATTTGCGCGTCTGCCATGCTGCAGAGGATGTTGCAGGAGGCTGGTTTTCAAGGTAGATTAGAGGTAGGCGTCCCGCCGTTGAACGTTACTACCGCGGAAGCATGGGGTCGATGTGCCTCAAAGGCAGGAGCGGTCCGTCAACCGCTGGGATGGTTAGGGGGTTGCCCACCAAAGTGTTGCACGCTCACGCAACCACAACAGGAGCTGCAGCCCAAGTAACAGTTGGACTAAGACTACCAACGCATGATAGACTGTGCGAGGATAAGAAGGCGGTGATTAAGCAAATGGCATCTGCACGTGCAAAAGTCCGGATGCATTCATTCTTCGTCGCCTAGTCTAGAGTAGCCTGGCCGTCTAGTCGTTGTTCGCGTTGGACCGTGCAGCGTGCTGGAGCTGCTTAAGGCATTACGTCACAGTTGCGCCTTCCTTGAAAGACATCATCGCAGTTTCCCCTCGCACAAGCACTGCCCTGGCTCACCCAGACCTCAATTCTCTTTCTGCCAGTAATTCCACCAATCCAAAACTGTACCTAAATCATTCACGCCCCTCCCACGCCCACCATATCAACCATGTCTCGCAAGTTCGTTACATTCGGTGGTATTACCGCTGTCGGTGGAATCACCTACTACCTTTACAGCGCGGGAGGTGATCCCAAGCTCGCCGAGAAGAAGGCCGAGCGTACGCATCCCGGGTATATCATGACTAGGCTCTGCCACTGACTTGGACAGACGATGCTGCCTACGCCGCACGCAAGTTGAGGGGCGACGTCCCCGGCCAGGACAAGGAAGCAAAGAAGGCTGCGGAAGAGGGCTACGAGCAAGTGCGCGCAACTGCCTCACAATACGTATGTTTGACTCGTCTTCCAACCACACCATGGCCTCTTCCTAACTCGTACCAGGCCAGCAAGGCAAACGCAGAAGCCGAAAAGGCGGCGCAAAAGTTCGATGCTTATAGCGCAGACGCAAAGAGGAAGTTTGAAGAGGCCAAGGCCCAAGCCGAGAAGGAGTACCGCGAGACTGGCAAGCAGGTCAACGCTGCCGCCAACAAGTTCGATGCCGTTGTCGAGGAGAAGGCTGCAAAGACACAGAGCTGGCTCGGTGGCTTGTTCGGTGGAAAGTAAGTGCTGGATGAATCTAGTATGGCACCATGTTGCATCATGTAAAACATTGGAGGCTTGGGGACCTGAGATTGGACGTTGCATATGCTTCGGAGCACTGGAGTACAGAGGCGCAAGTCGTCTTCATCTCAGTATAATGATAACTTGCGTTAATGGGTCAGAATATTCGTTGACTGGTGTTGCTGTATGTGAAGACTGCGACTTTAGAGGTCAGTACTTTCGCACGCAGGCAGTGTAATCGTGAAACCGTTTTGATCTCGTGTCAGAGCATGGCTGGAGTCATGATGGACGGTCCCGCCAATAATCTGCACGACTGTGGTCGCTAAGGTGCATTAGTAAATTAAAGTACCCGAAGTCAAGACCATGTGAACGAAAGCCGTCAGGTCAGACACTTCGCCAAAGCATGTCTGGGAAAGTGAAAGACGCCTCGACTTCTGCGCGCTGATTGGTGCAGGCCACGCACGGGGCTCGACGCGACGCGAACGCGGAAAACGCGTCGGTCGTCGTTTCCCCTTCAGTTGCCAGCCCCACGACTCATAAGCAATGCAATCACCTCCGCCTCACACTCATTACCCCGTTTCTCTCCAACCCATTTCTCTTCGCCATTGATACCCTTATCTCAACACTGTATCCATTGTAATATCATCACCCGCCATGTCGCCTATTGCTTCCGCACAGCTCCCGGCCGAGCTCGTCAGTCTCCTCGCACTACATTCGTCCTTTCTCACCGCCCTGTCACTGCACTACGCCCACAATGGCACTTCTACACCTGCCGATCTACGAGATCTGACTGCATCAACTACATTGGTTTGGCGACAACGAAAGGTCACGGTCGATGATGTCCGACTCCTTATTGGCATCCTTGACCACGCCCCCTCTGGAAAACACAACCCCTACTACCTCTCCGACTATGGCCGCGGCAAGATCTGTATCGAAATCAAGGATGAGAGCCCACTCATGGATGGAATGACGCATATGAACGAGGAGGCACTCCAGGATATGTTCAAGGAGGGCTTGGACAGCTTATGGCAACAATGGCGCATCTCACAAAATATGGTCACACGCCCAATCGCCATGCCCAAGCGCGGCCGTGGAAGACCAAAGAAGGCCGACATCAAGCAAACACGCATGGGCACCTTTCTCGACGACAACGCCATGTCCAGCTTTCTCTCCCAACTTCCCCTCGCCGACGTCACAGCGTGTGAATCGCTAACCGCACTTGCGCCCGCGCAAGAAAAGGGCCGCAAGCGACTTCGGGAATTCAAGGAGAGTGTGCAACAAGGCCGCGCGCAGAAGAAGAACAGGCCATCCCAAGGCAAAGAGAACGAGCCTGTGATCCTAAGCCAGCCAGTCCAAGCCAAAATCACCGAATTCGCAGCAGTACGCAAGACAAACCTCCTCGACCGCATCCTCGCAAAGCAAGAAGCCGCAAAGGCCGGCCCATGCGCACCCACGCCCGCTGAACTCGCACGCAAAGCCGCGCTCCAACGTACACCAGAAGTTCTCGGCGTTTTATCACTTCTCTGCGCAAATCGCCCAGGCATGCGTGTTTCCTTCTCCACAACCACAATTCTACAGCAACTGCAGGGCTCGATACGGACACCGATTTCGAAAGAGGAGGCGATGAAGTGTGTAGAGGTATTAGCGAATGAAGTCGCGCCGGGCTATGTGTCTGTGGTGAATATGGGGACTATTTCTAGCGTGGTTATTAATCAGGCGATGAGACCACTGGATATCCAGAGCAGGCTTGTTGCACTTGGTGCTTAGCGTTGCTTTTCGTTTCCTCGGTTTTGTATATTCTACTCTTGGGCTTCAAGCGGAGTTTGGCTTGGATAGCCTATGTGCATTATTGTTTCTTGTTTATTTAGCATTTAGCGTTTTGGCTTCCGCATCAACGGCGTTTCCATGGGTCTGAAGCAACACTTATTTCAGCAATACTGCGTGGGAAACAATCCATCCAATTATAGTCAATTGACCCCTATACTATTTCATCCTCACTTTGCCTGTACACCTGTGTCCTAAAACCAGTCAGCAAACAAAGTCCAGTCTCAAAACCAACATCTACACCCATGCAACCACTCCTCCCCCTCCAGAGAAAAAGAACACAATCCAACCATCCAAACCCCTCATACCAAAAAAAAAGAAATTCATCCAAAAGAACTCACAAGATAAACCTGGTAATACTCCAACCGAACCCTGCCCTCCTCATCCCTCCCCAACTGCGCCCTCGCCGCCCAATCCAGCGCCGATTCCCCGCCGGCTTTCAGCCCGTACGTCACGGTGCCGTAGAGCATGGCTTCGTTGCTGTTTGCGCCAAAGGGGAACACTTTGACGGCTGTGTGGTGGCGCGAGGAGACCTTTTCCCAGAGCGATTTGCGGAGGGTGAGGATTGCTGTGGAGGGGTTAGTTTGTGCTTATTGTTGTGGTGGTAGTGATGGGTTTGGGGATAGAGGGGAAGGGGGAGGGGGGAGGGGGGAGGGTGAAGGATGATAGGTAAGACATGGGAGTAATAAACAACACAATACAAAGTCCTTTCCAAAAATTTCAAACAAAACACCACCAACATAACACCCCTAAACCCTCCCTTTCCCCCCTAATTCAAAGAAATCTAAGGAAAAGAAAGAAAAACGAATAAAACATACCATCATACCCCACCACCGCCTCCCTCGCCCCCATCACCACCCTCGCCCCCGCCGCAAACATCCCCGCATACTCCGCATGCGCACTGGGCGTATCAGACAGCGCGTAGAACTGCTCGAAGAACTGCTTGTACGCCGGGTCGAAGGGGGTGTTGGGCGGGTACTCGGAGGTGTATGTGTGGGTTGAGGCGGACATTTTTATTCTGGTGGAGTGCTCTTTGGTGTTGGCGGGTAGTGTTGGAATGTAGATAATGTTTCCTTTTTTTTTGGGTCACTAGGTGGATTATTTGGGATCTTTTTTTCTTGGTAGAGCGGGGTAGGTGTTGTATTGGGGTGCTATGGGGAGGGGCGGGAGATTGGGGGTTATGCTAGGGGTGATGAGGGTGGGTAGGATTGGGGTGCGGAAGAGTGTCGGGTGCGGGATTGTGCTAACTTAGTGGGAAGGCGGCGTCGGATGAGGGGTGGTTTTGGTCGGGATGAGATTCGGCGTAGTTGTGGTGGGGGAATCGACTTGGATTTTAGATTTTAGATTTAGATTTTAGGAGAGTCAATGCCTATAGTATGTGTAGTCTATTTTCCTCGAATTATATGAGTAGTTAATACGTGTTTTTCAGAGGGTTGATTAGATGCGACATGCGTAGATCAAGTTTATACTGCAATGTAAGTTGCTTTGTTAGATGCACTTTTTATTCGAGCAATGTATGCATGTGTACATGAATGAGATATTCACTGTTCTATGTATGCCATGTTTGAATTCCTGGTATGTGTCAACAAGCGATCATCACTTTTTCGTTGATTCCATCTTCTTCCCATCCCAATCACAACGCCTCTTCTACACCAGCCATCAAGTCCTTCGAATCATCCACCGCCTTCGCCTTGCCACCTCTGCCTCCCCCCCTTCCTCCACCTCCACGACCCCCTCTCTTGCCCTTCCCTTGCCGCTCGGACACCTCCTTCTCCCACCCCTCCACATCCACAACCACACCGTCCGGCAACTTCCCATCGCTCATCAACACACCCCCGTTCGCCTTGCGACTCTCGACTCGCTTGAAAAACTCATAGGGCACGAGACCCTGCTCATTTCCCTCCGATAAGATGACGCCATTCTCCGAAACGAAGAATTGAATACCCGCAAGAAGGGCAGCTTGGATGTCGATATATATCAGTATCGAGGAATTCTTGCGCATGCCCGAGATGACAGGCGCAGCTTCTTTTTCTTCTGCAGACCCGGTAGATGAAGTGAGTGGCTTGAAGCCAGCAGGGAGTCCAGACGCAAAGTGAATGTGGTTGCGTCCCATGCGTCGCAGGCCTCCGCTCTTGAGAATGAGTTTCCACGCTGGCTCGTCGGTGCCGTGAATCACTGTTTCAGGAATATTACCAGATTCTTGGGTGATGGGGGTGAGGAGGCCATCGGTGTCGACTTTGATGGAGTGGCCTTGGTTGGCGCGGATGAGGTAGTCTGAGGGATTGTCTGATTCGGGACTATCTTGTGAGTTTGGTGCGGTGTCTGCATTGTCAAGTGCCGAGGCGAGGATCATGGAGTAGCGCTGTTTGTCGTTGTTCGCCACTACTTCACGTAGCTCTGGGAAGGTGACGCCTAGTGCTTTGAGGGTCTTGGTGTTGAGCTAGGAGGGTATTAGTATCAGCGTGTACACCTTCATCCATCACATCCAAAACACAGATTTCATAAACCCTATTTCGTTTGAAACGAGTATTGGTGTAACCCTGGGCCTCTTCCGACTTTTCGATACCCGTATCGCGTATCGTGAGTACGCAATCTCGTGCTAAACTTACCGCATCCTGTACATTCACATATCCACCTTTTCCCAACTTCAACCCCTCAGAGCCAGCCCCATGTCTCAACAACCAGCTCACTTTCCTCGAGACCTGCGTTTCTCTAGACTGATTCGCTGGATTGCGACTACCGCCGCCTCGACCGCCTCTACCCATCTCTTTGAAAGCCCTGGTGAGAATTCGTGAAATTGTGACGGAGGAAGAGTGGTGAATTATGAGAATATGGGATGTGGCGCTTGAATGATCCGTGATTTTGCCTGGGGTTTATGTCGTGAGGTGAGTAATGGTGCGCTATTGTCATTAAGGACGGCTGTGGTAGGAGGCGCAAAAAGGGCAAGGGTGTAGACGCCTGTTTGGCGAGCTGTGTTGTGATTGGCCATGACGTTAGGGTTGATTGTAACGATAGTCAGCATCAACGTAGTAAATCTCAAAGGATGCTCCAAGCAATATATTTGAGAAAATTATACAGACTCGACTACTCATATACAGCTTCCGTCATATCGCAAAGTGTTGGAAGACGAAAGAAGAATTCCCAGCCTGACCTGGGCGAAAATATGTTAAACCACCAATACTACCTACCGTATATGGCGACTGTCATTGATCCCACGTCTGTACACCGCCGACCTCGCCTTGCAAGTCCACGTAGCGTCCCGAATACAAAGGCACATACCACCCAAAGCACTGCTTCCATGTACTTGGCAAAACCAAGTTTCCGTTTACTGAAGCCCAGATCCACTCACCACAGTCTGCGCAATACGCCTCAACTCTTTTATAACGGCCAATAGCAACGCCGCTATGGTTTTTGCGCGTACTCGCTCTCTGTCTGTCTGACCACCCGCCAGAGTGACGGCGGTACGTCTGTCTGCAACGAAAGGTGAATCGTCTGCAGCGATTTTGGCAGCTGGTCGAGCAAGGCAATCTTGGAAGTCAATTCGAGTCGGGAAAAGTTCCACCCGGGAGACAGTACATCATCCCAGCATATATCAATCTGTACATTCTGCAGTACGGTCGAAAGAGAGATATTATGCATGACTTGTTTCCCCAGGGATTCAGTCTTGGCTGATAAGCCAAAGTTGTACGATTCACGTCCAGTCTGAACCTCCCGGTGCTGGCATATCTCAATGCGGAGCGCAGAAATGGGTGTGATATGAAGCTTCCGGGCTTGGTCGAGTCGGACCAGACGCAGTGGCTTTGGGTTGCGTCGCAGGGACCTGCCAATCAATGCCCAGAGGGAAGAATACGGCTTGCTCATGGAATTGCTCCAAGCATTCAAAGAGGATTTGCTTTTTTCAGCAGAAAGCAAGGTGGCAGTACATGGTGTAGTCGTTGGAACAAAGGTTCGCCGCGCGTTGGACTTGCATAGATTGCGCAGGTGGGGGTATCTATGTGCCAAAACTTGACGCGGACACCGATGCAGACGAAGTGGAAAATGCGTCTTCGAAGCTCCAATGGTAGTTGGAGCAACGGCGAGGGCCTTTGGCGGCGAGCGATACGCCGACTACGGCGTTGGGGTGTTGCGCTGGTTGGAAAGGGCGATTGCATGGTTCCCGTGGATGGAAACAATTTCTTTGCCAGTCGTGACGGCTGGTGTCGTTTTCGAAGTTCGTCTGGTGATAGAGAATGCTTGATACAAGAGGTCATGCCCGAGGACGGTGGAGATGCTCTGCGCTCGTTTCCACGCATGCTGATATTTATTGAAGTGTGCAAGTAAAGACTTTCTGCTACTGAGAGAGTTGGATTGGAACTTTCTGTGTTTATATATGAGTTGAGTGGCGCTTCCTGTCTTCATAATAAACGTATCCAGGCCCTGTGATCTTATGTTCAGCACCAGCGCATCCATGTATCATCATATCGACCATGTACCAAACTTTGGAGTGGTGGAAAAATATTAATATTCCAATTCAGTGTAGGGACCACGTATACACGTACCATATATCCTAGGGCATATACTTTGGCGGCGGATCTCCATGACAGTCCACATCATCACCCTGTTGGGAACGGTGGACAACATCTCCTCTCCTGATCTCATGATCATTCCCTGGCCCTCCCTCCACCGGCGATGCCACATCCTCAGTCCTATGCAAATGCACAATCGTCCCTAAGACACCCCTTTGCGCCATAACATCTTTTCCCTGCCCGATGATTCCCGCCTGTACCTCTTTGTCCTCCTTGACCCTTTTTCCCCTCTGAGCACAACAACACCTCCTGCAGCAACAAAATAACGCCAACATAATCGCCGCAACAATTCCGACTACAGTCCCCGCAATGATGCCCTTCATTTTTCTATCATCATCATTGTCGTCGTCATCGTCATTGCTACTCCTATTCGTAGCTGTTGGACGATTATACGAACTCGTTCTGCTCGGCCACTCTGCCGTCTTCACCAAGATGATTGTGGGCCCGGCGTGGGATGCGAGATTATAGAGGTCAAGGTCATCGTTGAAGCGGCGCTCGAGGATGGACATTTTCATGGCTCGTTGGTTTGGGAGGTTGGGGAGCGGGGTGGCGCGGTAGTCGAACATCCAGGGTGTGTAGTCTTGGGTGTCATTTCCCGTATTATTGCGGACGATGACAAAACGGTCAGTGGGATCCCATGATAGTGAGATCTTAGCGTCTGAGTGGTAGGATTTTGTGGGCCAGAAGACTGGTGTGTGTTAGGGTGGAGAGCAGGGGATTGAGAGGGGTGCGTAGGTTATGTACATGGGATTTCTTCAGCCGGGGCGCAGATGCGTGTGCCATTGGGCGGGAAACAGTATGTTGTGTTTGCCGCGGCCTGACACGCTTCGATCTGGGCGAGTATGGTGGAGTTGGGCTGTATTGAAGCCTTGGTGAGGCAGTCCGCTGCGAAGACGTCAGTCGTGCTGGGATCAAGTGGATGCGTTTCTTGACGTACTTGAAAATGTCGACATATTCTTGAAACTTGCCATTATTGCGCAGTAATATCGATAATGTATGAAAGCGAATGATGTGAAGACTGTGAAAATGTGAGAAGCACTTGAAGACTGTTCAGAGCAGGCAAGTATGACAAAACTAGTCGAAGCCCATTTGAAACCTCACGTCAATAACCAGGTTGTATACTAATAGATGTGTGAAATCCGTCTGTGAGCCCTGCAGCCGAGGCGCTCAGGCAAGTAAAGCCGAGTGTAGGAGATCAATATGAATGAATCATAGCTGTGAGGCAGACTACGGAATCTCGTAGATCTCGTCTAATCTCAGGCCTGGAAGTGGTAGTCAGGTCAGTCGGAGAGTCTTGAACGAGCAAAGCCCACGATTAATGGGTGCATAGACTGGGATGCGTAGTAGGACAAGGTTCGCTTACCCATGTCGTCTTTACAACGAGACGGAAACGGCACATGTCAACTAACCAATCGCGCAAGTGATAACAAGCTCGTGGCTGCTACAATACCAAGCAGGCACTCTTTGACTCCAGTCGCACAGCCACATTTTTTGAATGTGATTGTGACCATGTGCCTGACGGTGAACAAGAAGGTATTAGCCCAAATACTGCATTCTGTGCTGCATCTGCCAAGACAGATCTCAGTGTTATATTGCTGGTGATGAACAATTATTGCGCCGGTAAGCGCCTACTGTAAAGTAAGTAAACTTGATGAGGAAGACATTGCCAACCACGACGTATTCAAAAGTCCTCTTGACACCTTCTTAACATGCACAACCCTCCTTAGCACCCTCTGTTCGAGCACTGCCCAAGTTTACACGTGCATCCTCTTGTCTGCCTAGATTTGTTTGTCCACCCACCCCGCGTGGCCCCTTGAGGCTTGTCTCTGGAATCGCGTTGGCGATAGCGGTGAATACCTCGGCAACATTCTGTCCTGTCTTCGCACTCGTCTCGAAGAAGAGCAGACTCTCCTCATCGGCATATGTCTTTGCAGTCTTGGCTGGCACTCTTCTTGCGTCTGCGCCATCCTCTGCTGTGTCTTCTTCGCCTTCTGCTGCAGGCGCTGCATCTGCGTCTTCTGAGCTCTCCTCGCCAGCTGCGGTAGCCAAATCGTATTTGTTTCCTACAAGCGCGATGACGATGCCTGGCGATGCTTGGCGGTGTAGCTCCGCTACCCAATGTTGAGCTTTTGTGAGCGATGATGGCTTTGTGATATCGTAGACGACAAGTGCAGCCTGGGCATTACGGTAGTACATGGGCGCGAGGGAAGCGAAGCGTTCCTGGCCTGCTGTATCCCAAATCTCAAACTTGATGGTCCTTGTTGGGAGGTTGCATTTCTGCGTGAGGAAGGCAGCTATTGTCCATGACGTTAGTTTAATAGTTCAAGTTTGAGTATACCATGCTTCCTCGATGGGACATGTTTGTATGCATGCATGCCTATCCCAAGATGTACATACCTCCGATAGTAGGCTCCTTGTTCTCTTGAAAGTCATTGTTGACGAAGCGCATAACAAGGGAAGACTAGCTATCTGATTAGCGTGCCATACCCAAGGTAAATGAAGAGAATTGAAAGTTACCTTTCCAACAGCTGCCTCTCCGAGTAGCACCAGCTTGAC
This sequence comes from Plenodomus biglobosus, assembly GCA_022343325.1. Lineage (NCBI taxonomy): Eukaryota > Fungi > Ascomycota > Dothideomycetes > Pleosporales > Leptosphaeriaceae > Plenodomus > Plenodomus biglobosus. The sequence goes on along the minus strand of JACTNT010000025.1, from coordinate 1,257,853 downwards.
ACTGCTGCTAGGCTTCGGTTGCGCGGATCCGTCCGCCATTTGTGTTGATAGCGGCTGCTGCGGTTCGGGTTTTGTAGTCGCGGATCTAGGTGGTAGCGAGCGGTTGAAACAGTATTAGGTGTATTAAAGCGGTATCATACGTTGAGTAAGAGTGGAGCGTCGGGTGCCGTTGAAGGTGGTTGCGTCGCCGTCAGAGGCAGATAGCTAGCGCCGATCACCCAGTGACGATTTGGCCACACGTGACCCGCTGACTAAGATTTCCACATTAGGTAGCCAGGGCAAATACTCTAAGTCTCAATCTCGAATTTCGTACTCACTTCAAGGCAACTTGTGCTTGAGGCATCTCAAGTGGCTTCATTACACCACCACGCGCCCTGCCACTTCACATTCACCTCTCAGCTGGCCTACTATGTGACGACTGACTTTCTCATGCTCGTGGCCACCTCTTGATTCATTTCCTGACTTGGGCGCATTAGACATATCCACGCACGCATTGATTTCTACGACAGCAAGACGTGGATAAATGTTCGATTTTCAACCTCGCATTACTCCTTCACATTTTTCTCAGCCCCGGATTTGCAACTGACTCTACAGTGTGCAAGGAAGCATGTATCCTTTGATCGACTTGGCGACGTGGCTGACCCTTGTTCAATCGCTCAAATATGCGGTGTGGTACACGTAGGTACAACATACTGTATGGTGTACACTCAGTCGACATCAGTCATTTTCTTTTGACAGCGAAACCCAAAAGATCGCCTGTGGATCAGTGTGGAGTAAGGTCGTACTCCACCGTCAGACGCCCCCCCAAAAGGACGGCTCTGGCAGCAGCTGGCGACCGCCATTTTGTTAGCATCAGCACAAAGCACAATGATGCAAGTCAAGATATTGACGCATCTCTACGGAAGGTAGCGTGCCGGGACTCATTCAGGCGTCATTCATACACGATCATGTAGTGAGGATTTGCCCCATTTGGAGTAGCCTGGAAGTGCTTCGAATGTTGAGCCGAAGTTCTTCGCGCAAAAGTTCTGGAAGACGTGGCGTAGCTGACGTCACACTGTGGAGTCGCTTTGGCTCGGGAGATTCTTGCAGCGTTGGTGGCCGCCTGATGAAACCGGATTTGGCGGATGTGTCCCAAGGCCCACCCAGAAGAGCAAGCCAGCGCACGTGCAAGCACAGCGGCCGTGGCCTGTGGGGGTCCCAAGGGTGTGTCGGTAAGAGGGCTAGGGCACAAAGTATCGACGGAGGCCTCTTTTACAAGCGACTCTGAGCACAATACGATATGACGGACGGAATATGTGTCTACAAGAAATTGTCGCCCGATAGTGGCGCTTCAACCCCTCAATTCCAGGGTCTGGTGCTGGCCTAGCATCCACTGCCATGGGATTCCACAAGTAGAAGGCGGCTATTCCTGACCCCTCAGCACCTGCATTGAGGCAATAATCATGGATGCACAAGAGCAAATGCCATGTCCCCACCGCATTATGCGAACGCGCTGCCGTTGGGACTGTGTATCGGGTAGAGTGGGCGGGCGATGCGTCGGGGACAAAGGAGCAGGCAAAGGCCGACAGCATGCATTCCTGCACAACAATCGACAAAAGCGGTGCTCTTGCAAAATGTCCAACTGCTGTTTCACAGGCCATTTTCATCCTTGTCAGACCGAACGATCTCGACCGCTGGAGGCTTGGCCGATCTCAGCTCTTCTGGGACGGCCAGCAAGTCCAGACATGACTTGCAGCAAGGTGCGGCTTTTCCACGGCTGCCAGGCCGTCATGTGTCGTCGTCGAGCAGATGGTGCGGCACCACCTCAGCGACCCCACACCAGCGAATGGCGAGAAGAGGAGGTGGCTTGATGCGACAGCGTATTGGAGCGCCTGGCAATATGCACAGACGAGTGCGCAACAGCGATCGCGATGACGCCAAGCCTGTCGCTGCCGTGGGCTTGTTGGGGGTGGGGGGCATGCAACTGTCTTTGTGGATGCGGTCGCAATTGTCCATTCTGGTCTTGCCTGGCACGCAGAGCGCATGTGGTGTGCACAGTACAGTGTGTAGAGACACGGGGCGACGAACATGAGTTCAAGCAGGCGGTGATCGCTTGTGTAGCGCTTCGCCCACAACAGGAGCGATCGCTCGCCTTAGCCACGACACATCCAGACAAGCGCTCGGTTCCCCGTGGTCTTGATCCGCCCGGCGAGGCCTAAGCGGCTGTTGGGGCAGCGCTGATCGGCGTTGCCAAAGCAGGACTACTCTCCTGGGTAGAGTTGGAGTAGTTCTACTCTAGGGCCGTCATGGTGCTCGCCGTCGACTGGATGCTCGAATCACAGCAGCGAGGCCACCCTTTGGCAGTCGAGGGCACGCTAGAGCGGTCCCTCGCTGCCAGCTGCCAGCTGCCAGCGCTGGGCCAGGAACACGCACAAAAGGCTCGCTCGCTGAAATTACGGCGCGCTGGGCGAGAGATGCACCTGGGCAGCCCTGAGGTCTTGAGACAGGCAGTGCGCAAAGGGAGAAGGTGCAGCGGCGCAGCGCGAGCCCGCGGACCAGGCCTTTTATAGAATCAGCCAGAACAGGCCACAGTGTCGAGGCGCGACGGCGCAGCTCCTTCTTCAGCCACGGGCCAGCACTGGGTGTGTAAGGGTATAGTCAGTAGTGAGAGTTACATAGTGCCAGGTACATACATAGGATTAGTTGTGGGGTCACTTACCCATCGCTCACTCAGTGATCACGTTGGCCAGGGCTTGGTGCCGGACGTCGCAGCTGACCCCCCTCCCAAGCCGCGTGCCATGTTTGCGACCGAAGAATAATAAAAAGTTCCGCGGCTGCATCTACTGCAACAGTCTCACTCTCTTTCTCCCTCTTCTCTGCTGCACCGACTCGGCCCACAGTGCACACCCAGCTCTCATCTGAAGCGAGACAGGCGGTTGACCAAGACCACGCAATCAGACGCTCAAGGCACGAGCGTCCGCGGGTGGGGTCATCGCATTCCGGTATCTGGCATCTGTCACACACATCGGACCAAGTATTTTTTTGGGGGCCACACGCAAACACATCCGCCGCACACATCCCACACACACACACACACACAGATAGAGCCTTCCGTGAGACTCGAAGCGAGTTTGAGGTTCCCGCACCGCCGTTGCCCTTTTGTCTTCTCTGCGCTGCCCTGCATTGATCATTCTGTTGTTGGTCGGCGCCACTCAGCCGCAGCACGCACTCTCGCACGTCGGACGCCTCGGAGGCTGTGCAACACGTCGTCCGCCTCCTCCGCCTCCTCCGCCTTTGCTGACGAAGCCGGGCGAACAAAGCAACCCGCCGCGGCTCCACGATTCTTTGGGCACAATGACGGTCCTCAAGGCATGTACTCGCCTGGCATGTCTGCGGGCATTCGCACTGCGCTGCCTCCCCCGTTGCTTGCGCTGACCTGCCCGCCCTGTAGGAACCCCCGTCCGTCCGCCCAGCCAGCCAGCACCGGCACTCTGGCAACATCATGGCCGGCTCGCTGCCCAAGAACCGCACGCACTCGCACTCCATCTCCGCCAGCGCCATCAACCCAGCACACCGCGTCACCCGCCGCAAGAGCATGAGCTCGACGGCGGCCAACAACGTCGCGGCCATGGCTGCCGCAGCCAAGGGCGCCATTGGAGCACCGCTCGAGGCTGGCAGTGGCAGTGGCATTGGCCAGCGTCGGACGTCAAAACCGCCCACACAGTTTCGAGGGCCGAGCCTGCACGCGGCCATGGCCTCAAGCATGCCCGGCGGCGGCGGCGGCGGCGGCTCCTCGCCCTTCGGCCCCAGCAGCTACAACGGCACGGCTGCCCAGGGTGAGGCAGTCATGGACGGGCCGGCGCTGGCAACCATGGCCGAGCACAAGCTGGCCGAGTCCAAGTCGCGGGTACGGCGTGCCAGCGAGGGCTCGCGCCTCAAGGGCGAGGGCAAGCGCGCCAGTGGTAGCGAACTGAAGTGTGAAAAATGTGGGAAAGGCTACAAGCACAGCAGCTGTCTGACGAAGCACCTGTCAGTACCCCTTAGCCAACCTCGCCCCGCCCACATACTTTCACGCCTCACGACGAATGCCCTGCTCTCTGCACGCCTACGCGGCCCACCATTGCTTGCTCACGTTCAGCGTTGACTTTTGATTCTAGTTGGGAACACACGCCGGAATGGCAGTACACGTCCAAGCTGCTCATCTCCAAGCACCAGCAGGTGCAGCTCCTCGAGGCCGCCTCGGTCCTCGTGGCCATGAACAAGGAGAGCGACGACGGCGGCAGTGACCGCTCGTCGCCGCCAGCCTCGGGCTCGTCAGACGTGCGTGACGAGCCCAGCTCCACCGAGACTACCCCGCCCCCACAAATGGACGATCATGCCGTGGGCTCCTATCCCCACTCCCATTTTGGTCAGCGCTCCGTCAAGCGCTACTCCACCAACAGCTCTGCATACAGCCAGTCGTACCAGTCCACCATCTTCTCCGACAACGGTGCTGCTGGTGGCCATTTCCGCCACTGGAGCAATGTCTCGGACCGGCCTACGACGTCGGGCACCTCGGTGGCAGGCTCCTATCATGACGATGGGAATGATCATGCTGACCTCGCCGCTGCCGTCGGCCTGCTGAGCTGCTCTTACGGCACCCCCAAGTCAGGTCCGCAGATCCTCTCGCCGGGTATTCCTCCCGTGCCGCCCCTACCTGCAAAGTTCCTGGATTTCAAGCACGGACAGACGCTGTCGGGCAGCACCACTGTCCAGGCGCAACAATCGAGTGTGCGCAACACGTACCGTTACCACGACGGCAACAAAGACGTCGACATGGATGATGACCACTTCGCCGATGAAGAAGACTACCGCCACTCAAATTCGCGCAGCCGTAGTCGTGTCGACGAGGATGACGACGCCTTCTTCGGAGGCATGGAGGAATAGCTTTCTTCGCCATTGCCCACGCCACTGTCATGACCGTCCCGACATATTACCAGCCTGATATTTCGTCGCCTTGATTTTTTTCCTGTTCCAACCATAATCGGCACTGTACCACAATCCCAAACATGAGCGACTTAGCGAATGCATCTCCGCAGCCCCATACACCAATTCCACCTCCCGATCCGCGCAAGCACCGATGAGAGGGCCGCCGTTTGTTTGTCTTACGGCCGTGCTCTTGAGGTTGAAGCTTCCGTCCAATGGGGTGGTGGAGTCTTGCGTCGAGAGCATTTTGTCACGCATTGCTGCCACATCATCAATAAACCAAGTATTTCTACATACCAAAGCTACCTTTTCTTTATTTATCCTTCTCGATTTTTTTGAGCCTATTCCACAGAAAATCATACGACTTTGATATTCTTAACGAGATGGGGATGGTTTGTGGGTTTTGGAAGGTCCATGGCGAGTGTGGTGCTGGAAAGCGCAGCCCCGTCGATGGACTAGAACAGTCTGTTTGACCACCTTTTGTATATGATGGGTCTGAGAGGATATGTGCAAAGGACAGGAAGTGTAGCAAATCCTTTGATTGATTGATTGAATGATGACATGTATCAGTCACATCCATGACGAACCGTGCTATGTTGTGTCTGATGTTTATTCCAAATTATTCCAAGTGAGTAAAAACATGGTACCGATGCTCAGATCTTGGATATGAACACGTATTTCCTGCTATGCAAGGTCAAGCGGGTTTGGATGAACATGACGAGGTACGAAAAGAAAGGGATATGAGATTAGGGATAGGCTTGATGGATAGATAGTTACCAAATGTGTAGATTATATGAATATATATATATATACTTACCAACATGGCGGGCTTCTTTTTGCATACATGTGTCCACTTCGAAATTTTCTTTGCGTGTAATAGTTGCCATTTCTCATGCTTGTGCAGATATTCTGCAATGGACATGCGAGCTCCCACATTGTGATGCTTAATCTGATTTCATTAGCTCATCTGGATTCATGCAATTCGTTTGATGCGATTATCACAGCTAGTGGAAGTTGAAGCTCAGTGGTGGTGAAGAGGAGCGGACGTGTTAAACTTCTGGAGCTATGGCGTCACTCCGGACCCTTGCGCTCGCAGCACCGGACCCTTCCGCACAGTCGCGTCCCACACCCTCACCACCCATCCCAACCCTCCAGCCCACCACATGCCGCCCAACCCAATGCCCCCCGACGAGCGCTAAAACCCCTCTTGCTCCAATGCACCCGGCCGTCTCCTTAATCGCCGATAATGTCGTCAAACACCACCAGCTACTCGCCGCATTGCTGTTCAGCATCCTCGCGACTGTCGGCAACGTGCATACCCCCGTTCAGCATTCCCTTTTCGTGACCGCCATATCCTGGATCCTGGTATGGGTTCCGTTGGTTCTCCGGGTAGGGATTTACTCGAATAATAGCAGGGAGAGTAGGAATACGAGTTGGCGTGCTGGCGTGTTTCTGGCGCTGGCGGAGGTGTGCGGTAGAGCTGCTTGTGATAAACAGGGTGTATGGGTGACAAAAGCCCTCCTACCACTTTTCGTCACCCTGGTCTCGCAGAATGAGCGACTATCAACGTTTGTTGCGTTGCCAACCCATACCGCTCTTGCCAGTCCAGCAGCAGAGACAAAACCTACCCCCGAACAGTCTCCTAACAGCAGATCATACTCGCTCTTGGCTGTCCTGACCGTCTCCGCGAGCGCAGTTCTGGCTCTTTACACCGCGTCTACGACTTTGCTGCTGGGCCTGAGCAGTGTCTTTTTTGCAGCCATAGGACTCGTGCTCCTCGAATCTGCCGCCGTAGGCGAGACCGAAGGCAGTAGACATGACTCGACATTTGCGCAAGGAGCTTCTGTACGGCGTGTAGCGATGAGCGTCACACAAACGGCCCAGCAGCTGGCGGTGCTCCGCGACGTAGCCTTGATCGTGGCAGTTGCCTGTGGCATTGCGACCTACCTCATGGAGCCTGCCGTGTCTTCGACATCAATTACCTGGGAGCCCGTGTATAAATTGTACAATATGGACTGGAGAGATGTACATAATTACCGTATTCTGCAGCGCGTCTTGTGGACGCTCCCTGTACATGTCATGATGAATGTGCTTGCCTTTATCCTAGTAAGTAAAAGTCTCCATGATCCTATCATCATGTTCGTCACTATTGGGTTGGAACATTAGAAATCATTTGCAGATCTGAATGCTTTCTATCGCGCGTCAAGTCAGCAGCCGGTCCTTTCACTCCCATTGATTCGCTCACCCCACCTGTGCACGCTTCCCTCAGCACTCTTTAACAACCGTTCTTGTCCATTACTGATAGATCAATACAGATTGCTCAACAAGGCGCTGTAAATACCTCCCTTCTGTTCCTGTTTGTATATCTCTGTGCGAAGCTCTGCTTCGGTGCTTACCTTTCGAGTATCTGGTTCACAACTATATTTGGTTTGTCATCACTATTGTTCATTACTGGATCAGCATCAAACGCTCTGTTGATCGGCATGCGGAGCTCACTGCGCCTCAGACGTTTGGTCTTTGGCGTTACAGCTCTTTCCCTTCTTCTCCTCGTCTTCCAGCAAACTTCCAGCATCACACGGAGATACCCCACTGATATAGACTCTGCCATTGCAACATCTTCGCCAGACACCCCACTTGGCCCAATACCAATAGATTTATCAAAAGGCCATCCCGCTGCACAGTTGATCAAGGCGGCTGAGGCAGACTTCCAACGCACCCTCGATCGACAATCGAAAACATTAGCAGCTGCAGTGCAAGAGTATCGTCGCAGGAACGGAATAGCGCCACCCCCACACTTCGACAAATGGTACGAATTCGCTACTCGTAACGGAGTTGTGATGATTGATGAGTTCGACACGATCAACCAGATGCTACTTCCGTTCTGGGCGGTCAAGCCAGCGACACTGCGATCGCGCGTCATGAATGCAATTGGCCATGAAGATAATGCACTGATTGCGGTCGCAGTTCGACACGGAGCTGTGGAGAACTTTGAAAAGGGGGACGAGTGGCAACAGCAAGCGACTGTTGGCATGTTGAAGGAGTTTGTGCAGTATTTACCAGACATGGATCTAGCCTTCAATATGCATGACGAGCCTCGAGTTGTGGTTCCTACGAACCTACTATCAGCAATGATTTCCAAGGCCCAGGACGAAGTGCTTCCACGAGCAGCAAAGAATCAAGCGCCTCGCAATGTTTTCTCGGCTCGCCCTGCGGATATGAACGATGGAACACGCTTTGCGGAGACAACCACTACCAATTTTAATCGATTTGCCCATCAACAGACCTGGACACACTCTCGACTTTCTTGTGCCAGCGACACTCAGGCGCAGACATTCGAGGACTCAGCGGCTGACAACCTCACCGCCTATGCTGCCGGTCCACTCAACTACCTTTACAACGTCACAGCGTTCTCCGATATCTGCAACTCTCCGTCCTTGTCGTCCACCTTTGGCTTCTTCGAACGCCCAAACGCTTTCAGCATCACCCACGAGCTAACACCCATCTTCTCGCAATCTAAAATCTCCAGCTTCCAAGACATTCTCTACCCTAGTCCTTGGTACTGGGCTAGTAAAGTAGGTTACGACGAGACTCACGACACAGCCTGGGACAATAAGACCAACAGCCTCTACTGGCGTGGCTCCACAACAGGAGGTTTCAGTCGTAATGGCGGCTGGCGCCGCCAACACCGTCAACACCTAGTCCGCCGTCTCAACGCGCCAGACAAAGCACAAATTCTGACGCCCACCACCTCTTCATCCTCTCTCCAAACCTCGCCCGCTAACTCGTACGCCGTCACCGAAATCGACCGCCACTCCCTTTCCCACCTCATCGACGTGAAGTTCTCACACATAGGGCAATGCGACCCCGGCGACTGCGCTGCACAAAAAGAATTCTTCCGTGTGACGGAACGCGTCGACGGCCAGGATGCCTGGTACCACAAGCATCTCCTCGACATGGACGGCAACGCCTTCTCCGGCCGCTTCTACAGCTTCCTCAAGAGCAAAAGCCTTACATACAAAATGGCAGTCTTTCGAGAGTGGCATTCCGAGTGGCTAAGACCGTGGGTGCACTACGTGCCCTTGAGTCTGCGGGGCGACGAGGCTCTCGACCTCGTGCGCTGGTTCGCCGGCGAGCAGGGCGGCAAAGGGGGAAATGGAGACTCCGAGGGCGAAGTCAAGGCGAGGCAGATTGCGCGGCGCAGTACAGAGTGGCATGATGGGGTGTTGAGGAATGTGGATTTGGAGGCTTGGTTGTTTCGCTTGCTGTTGGAGTATGGGAGGGTGGTGGATGATGGGCGGGAGGAGATTGGGTATCCCGGGCCGTAGGGTTGGGGGTGGGGGTGGGGTGTAGTTTGTCGTTTGTAGATGAGGTAGGATAGGGTAGCATTTGGTAGGGTGAAATGTGTGTGATGTTAATAGTGTATAGGATTTACAAATAGGGACTAGATATTTTTATAAGATAGATATTCCCTTTTATAGGGGCTTTATTTAAACTTATCTTATGTCTATCTATCTCCTTACCTACTTACCTACTTACCTATAATATAGAAGGAATATAATAGGATCCTTACTTTATATATATATTTTTTAGTACACCCTCACCTTTTACCCTTACCCTTACTCCTATCCTCACTTTCACCTTCACCTTCACCTTCACATTCACTCTCACCCTTATCCTCACTCTTACCCTTCCTCTTACTCTTACCCTTATCCTCACCCTTACTCCCTAATCTCACCCTTACCATTTACCCTTATAAACGCACCTATGTAGTTAAAACACTATATAAAATATACACATCTACAACGCTTAACTATGTTTTAATTCCTAATTTCTAGATACGTTTACTACGTATAGTATAGTATATCCTATACTAAGTATTTTTGCTAGGTGTATTATATTTTGAATTAAATACTACTAAGGCTAGAGTATAGGTTAGGAGTGGTGTGTAGGGGTGGAGTAGAGTGGTGTGGGGGTAGGGGTAGGGGTAGGGGTAGAGATAGAGGTAGAGGTAGAGATAGAGATAGATATCAAGATAGATATCAAGATAGAGATTGAGATTGAGATTAAGAGAGAGAGAGAGAGAGAGAGAGAGAGATAGAGAGAGCGTACTATATAGATTGCGATTTTTGATTTGCACTTGAATGGGCAGCTGTATCTATATGTGGCTTTAACCATTCGGCTTATCGAGTGTGGCCATCAAGTGTGTCCTAACATGAATGTGCGCTACGGCATTGTGTCCTACGGCATATGTGTCTTACGACCCCTGTGTCCTACGGCCTATATGCCCTACGGTCTATGTTGCTCTACAGCCTATGTTTCCCTACGGCCGATGTGCCCCCGTCCGCTGCCCATACTCAGAGTAAAACGTGCACTTGTTGACGCGGCGCGGGACCCCAGTCTTCTCGTCAAACGTGTTGCAGCCGTAGATTGCGGCGTTGGGGGGGGTGTAGACTATTATTTGGCGCGGATATGGTCAGCTATATGTCCGCTGGGATAGTTTTGGTTTCCCATTTCTTTCAGGCTGGGCCCGGGGTTAGAAAAAAAAAAAGGAACAACTCACGATGCAGCGAGACTGCGTATTCGGTTGGATTTGGGTTCTTGATCTTGTGCAGGCCTAGCTTGTCCGACATGTATGTCACTTGGTCCTTTTGGTACGTCTTCTCGGAGATGATGTCGAGGGGGCGGTCTTCGTGGTTGTTTTGGGCCACGGTTGGCCAGTCGTAGCGGGTTTCTTGGAGACTGCCTTTGAGGATCTTCATGATGCAGTGCGCGTTTGAGTGACTGTTGGAGGTTTGACGTTAGAGTTTGATCTTCTCGTGAATCATGTGTTTGTATGATTGGCGCTTTCGACAAGGGGGGGGGGATTTTTTGGGGAGGGGGAGGGGGAGGGGCCTTGTCGAGATTGGCCAGGGACATAGTATTATCGAGATTGAGTCGTTCTTACCGGCATGCCTCCTGCACTGACGCATCGACCCAGAGGTCGGCGACTGTGGTCGCTTCGTCGTGCAGGAGAACAGAACCATAAGTGATCAGGTGATCAACGGGATTGAAAGGCCAATTGGGGCGCTCTTGAGGCCCAGCGTGTCGGGAGCATGGCTGCTATTGACAACTTACTCATGAACAGCGCTTTCTTTGTTTGGTCCCCAGACCAGGATGAGCTACACCAGAAATCAGTACTCTTGGCAGATGTGGAAGGCAGGAAACGCACCAGGTTGCTCTTGCCATTGCCCTTGTCGACTAGGTTCCTGGTGTAGGGAACATGCTCTGAAGCCAAAGCGTACTTCTCCCACTCTGACTCATTCGAGACGTAGTCCTCCATCAACTTCTGGAGGTCGCTGGGATCGATGTCGTCTGAATCGATTCCACGCGAAGGTCCGAGCTTATCGCTGAGAGCCTGGACGAGCAGGTGGAAGCCATCTTGTTGTGAGGTACGGCCAGGCATGGTGGTGTTGGTAACGAAGCAGGCTCTTTGTGAAGGTTTCAACTGGCGCGAGAGAGATAGAGACAGAGACAGACAGAGATAGAGAGAGTGTTAGGTAGAGTCCTGGTCCCTGGCCTGGAATGTCGGTGAGGAGAGAGCACAACGTATCGAAGTTAATGCACAGATAAGATAAAGCAAGTCCTTATGTAGAATGCAGAAGCGCGATCAGGTGTTTGCAGTGCGTGTTCTCCAATTGCAATGCGGGAAGGGCTTGCGCATTATGTAACAACAATCGCGCCGATTTCAAGCGTGTGACGCTGCGGACGGCTTGTCAGCTGCCCTGGGGTAGAAGCAGCATGAGGGCATTTCAAACACGGCCGACCCAATGCTTCCGTGAGGTCGGCGACTGTATACGAGCATTCGGCGGCTTGTGTCGGAAACCGCAGCTTGGTGCAGGAAGTGTGTATGCTTGACGGCTGCAAGGCTACTGTACGTAGTATGGCCAGCGAGGCATGCTGGCGGCGCAAACGGGCTAGTCCGCATGTGATCGCGGCGGAACAATTCGCCGACCTTCTCTTTGCCCCGCCGGCGTCATTGGTGGTCGCTCACATCAAATTTCTGTGAACAAGTCCAACAACAAACGTCTGAAGCGCGTCAGAACCAGCCAAGGGCACAGAGACAGTCAATATGGCGACTACCGTAGACAAGGCATGTGCTGCTTCCCGCCGTGACGCGGTCCTGTATCACTAACGCTCCATGTGAGACAGATCAAGGATATCGAGGCCGAAGTAAGACATGTGCAATCCGCAAACACCAGACCATGACTTACGCCTGTGATCTAGATGGCCAAGACCCAAAAGAACAAGGCTACGTCCTTTCATCTTGGTGCGCCCACTCACTCGCAAACTGCATGCTAGCATGCTTATATACCGACAGGGCAACTCAAGGCCAAATTGGCCAAGCTCAAGCGCGAGCTGCTTGAGCCCAGCAGCAGCGGAGGGGGTGGCGCTGGTGTTGGTTTCGATGTGGCGAGAACTGGTGTTGCTAGTGTTGGCTTCATAGGCTTTCCCTCGGTGGGCAAGAGCACGCTCATGAGCAAGTTGACAGGCCAGCATTCCGAAGCGGCGGCATACGAATTCACAACACTCACCACGGTCCCCGGCCAAGTCCAATATAACGGCGCCAAGATCCAGATTCTCGATCTTCCTGGTATCATTCAAGGTGCCAAAGACGGCAAGGGTCGTGGTCGACAGGTCATTGCAGTCGCGAAAACGTGCCATTTGATTTTCATCGTTCTCGATGTAAACAAACCGTTGACTGACAAGCGAGTCATCGAGAATGAGCTGGAAGGTTTCGGCATTCGAATCAACAAGAGCCCTCCGAATATCGTCCTCAAGAAGAAGGACAAGGGAGGCATCAACATCACGGCAACAGTGCCCCTGACACATATCGATCACGACGAGATCAAGGCTGTGTTGAGCGAATACCGCATGGCTAATGCCGATGTCGCCATCCGCTGTGACGCCACCGTTGATGACCTGATTGATGTCATCGAGGCAAAGGGGCGAAGCTACATTCCCGTCATCTACGCGCTGAACAAAATCGACGCCATTTCCATTGAGGAGCTTGACCTGCTTTATCGCATCCCCAATGCCTGTCCTATCAGCTCTGAGCATGGCTGGAACATCGACGAGCTTCTTGAGCAGATGTGGGAGAAGCTCAATCTCTGCCGAGTCTACACAAAACCCAAGGGCAAAATGCCAGACTACACAGCGCCAGTGGTGTTGCGATCAACCGCTTGTACCGTAGAAGACTTTGTATGTCTCTCGCGTGCATGTAAGGAATCATCAGCTGACAGAGACGCAGTGCAACTCGATCCACAAAACTATCGTGGAGAACTTCAAGCATGCCATTGTCTATGGTAAATCAGTGAAGCATCAACCTCAGCGTGTCGGTCTTTCTCACGAACTTGCCGACGAAGATATTGGTAAGTCCCATCTGATATCTGTCCGTTAGTGGAGGGCCTGTGGCTCACTTATAACCAGTCACGATTGTCAAACGTTAGAAGACGTCGTGTGATTTAGATTCCTCGGCCCTACAGTCCCATGGACTGGGGCTTCCCGGCAGACGACGGAGCGAGTGGAGTGGAGGTGGTTACTAGATGGCTAGTATGTCTTGCTAGTATGTCTTACTGCGATAGCAATAGGTGGCGAGGAAATGATGACGAGCTGGGCGAGGCTCCAGGCCGATTTCGCAGGTGGATTGGACGAAGGGATTGCCCGAGTAGGACCGCGGGCGACATCAGCACCACGCTTATTGCGGAGAAGACAGCGTACTACGGCGCGGATCGTAACTCTAATTCGCCAAACCGTCAGGGACTGTGGCGGACCGATGCCGTCCGCGAGCCCGCGAGCTATCAATGCCAATAGGGTTGCTTTGTCAAGGCAGAGAGGCGTCGACGGGATTCGGAAGCTCAACGAAACCATGTGGTGGCAGCACCGACCATGCTATTGGAACCGTGTCAGGATTTGTTTTCCCATATTGAAGCTTCGGAATTTTATGGAATACGATCAGCAGCATTATCTGGCCCATTTTTTGAGGCGTAGGCTTCCCCCATTGGTGTACTAACGGAGACAGTGGACGACTCGGAGAATGAAGACAGGGGTGCGATGGGCGTTGGCGACTCACAGCGCCCGTATGGTCTTGGGCGCTAAATGATTATCGAGGCCGGCGTTGAGTGGCTGGTCGGCAAAAGCTAATGGGCCCCGGTGGCTCCAGAGGGTTGATGGGCGCGATTGAGAAGTATTGGAGTGAATTGCAGCTCTCGGGAAGCGTTTCAGCCGTCGACACAATCTGCCTCTCCTTTATGCACAGCCGATGATGGTTGACGGTGCGGGCTGACGCTGCCATGGGCATGGCCAGCCTACTGTACTCGGGTACCTGAGCAGAGCAGCGAGCAGCATGATGGATGCCAGATGGCCGACGACTGGATGGCGCCACGAGCGCACGGTAACGGCCAGGCGCACGAGGCGATGGCCAATATAGCGCGCCCACTCTGCCCAGGACTGGTTTGGGAAGGCTGAGAGTATTAGCCGGGCGCACTGGGCAGATGAGCGCAGCGGTGGGCGGGCGGTATCGAGGACTGGCGAACATGGCAGCCGGCACGCGTTGAAGTGCCCTTTGGCCCTGTGCAACGGACAGGCGTGGAGGCATGCACTCGTATGGCAGGCCAGGCGGCCGCATAACTGTGGCCCGGGCTGCCCTAGGGGGCGCATCCCCGAGGAGAGGCGCACAGGCTAGGCCCAAGGTTGGTGGTGGCCTTTTCTGCTCATCGCTTGGCCGCCATCCGGCCAGGGCCAGGGCCAGGGCCAGGATGCAGGATCGCGCAGCACACGCCAGGCGTCGCCGGCAAGCTTGGGGCTGCGAAACAAACAGGGCCCCTCACCCGCCAGCTGCGGGAGGCCGCGCCTGCATCGCACACCACAGGGCCTTGTACCAGCGTCCCCAGACTCGTCTTCAAGTACTCTACGCGCTGCAGGCCCGCCGCGCCAGGCTTTTCCCTGCAGCCCCTCTGCTCCATCTGAGCCCTCTGCCTTGCCGCGCTGCTTTATACCCTTTTGTCGCGCCTTTGCCCATCCCCCAGCGCCTCTTGCCAGCGCTATCCCCGAACTGCGCTACATGCTCCCCTCGTGCTGTTTCGCTTCAGGAACCAGACTCCATTTCATGCATGCATGCGCTTCGCCGCTCTGAGCTCACCCTCGCCGCCCTGGTCGAGCAACACCACGCTGCATGCGCATACGCCCGTCCGGCTCTTGACATCTAACACGGACACCTGCCTCCACACTCGCACGGATACCCCGTCCTGAACTTGTCCACCGTCACCCAACATGAGCCAACTGCACATGGACCACGAGCAGCACCACCAAGAGCATTTCGACGATCACAATGCTGCCTGGCATGACGCTGCCGGCTACAATCCCCACCATCAATCGCCCCTCCAGGACTACCATGGCTTCCACGGCTATGCCCCGCTGCCAATGGAGCCCATCTATGGCACCAGCATGCACCCTCCACACCCAACCCATCCGGCGCCCAGGACCACACATGCCCAGCTCCAGCCTCTCATCATGCCTCAAATGCCCCAATGGCCGAGCATGTTGACCAGCCAGTCGACTTACCAACCCTCACTGTTTCCTTCGGCGCCCGTCCCCATCACGCCCGCATCAGCCACTCCCGTATCGGCATCATCAACACATTCCCGGACTTCATCTACGCCTCGCAAGACGCTCACCGACTCGGACCGTAGGCGAATGTGCCAGTATCATGAAGACAATCCTACCGTCAAGCAAACTGAGATTGGAGGTACGCTGAAATATCCTCACTGCTCGCATGGTGCAGAGTCGGCTAACATGATTTGCTAGCCATGTTTGGTGTAGAGAGAAGGTACCACTGCATAACGTTGTTTGTCTCCTTGTTCGCGCTGACTCTCTTGTAGCACTGTTTCCAAGGTTCTGCGTCAAAAAGAGAAGTACTTGTACCAAGACGATGGTAGCCGGTCCCCGATCAAAAGGTCCAAAGGCAAGTTTCCAGACATCGAGCGGACACTGTCAAATTGGGCGAGAAATCATCAAAGACAAGGTCTTCCACTGTCAGACGCCATTATTCGCGAAAAGGCTCGCTTCTTCGCGCAAACCGTAGGCAACTCGGAGAGCCACTTGAAGGCGAACAGCACCAGCTGGCTCGAAAAGTTCAAGCAAAAGAATCATCTCATGGGAGCTCGATCAAGGAAGGGGTCGATAGCAGAAGAATCAGAGGGCACCTCGAATCCGCCATCAAATGCTCATACACCTGGAGCCATATCGCCGACATCGCCTGGTGGTGGGGTATCGCCCAGCAACGCCACCACAAAGGCCAAAGAGAGCGAGGAGAACCTGAAGACAGAAAGCCCAGACACATACGATTTCTCTAATCAACGACAGCCTTTTCATTCACAGAGCAGCACTTCATTGTCTAGCGTCTTCACAGATACTGCGCCTTCATCCTTCTCCGCTGGACCCACAAGTCCAACATCCCTCTCGTCGCCCTTTTTCACGCCAGACTCTGCATGCGGCCCAAGTCCCTTTATGGGTAATCGCCAGGCAGCTAGTGGGCAGCCAGGAAGCGCCAATTTCCAGAGACCACGAAGCCAGACTTTTCCAATGCTTGTAGGTGTGGAGCAATACATGTCCCCACCTGGATCGTCGGATACTCTTACGCCAAAGTACATCAGTAGCAACGCACTTGACTCTCCTATGGCAGAGATGCCTGGAGGCCTGCCAGTCATCGATGAGACCATGTCTCTGTCACCAACGCAGGTCAAAACTTCCATGCAACCGCCTCCGGTGCCCATGGTAACGACGGGTCCTACAGATGACAAGGGGTCTTCAAACGAATCGTCGCCAATCACACCGTCTCAAGAGGAGGCTGCACGCGCGTTAGAGCTCGTCATGAACTTCTTCCAGTCACAGCACGCCGGCTTCGTGGTTGAACCACAAGAGTACGTCACCATTGGCAAGCTTATGGAAAAGCTTCGTATCAAGGGCCGATCCGAGAGCCTACCATCGGTTATGCGACGCGTCTCAGAGCCCGACTTTGCCACTACGAAGCTTGAAAGCGTCGACATTCTTCATTAAATTGTTGGGATGGCCTCAATGTACACACGTTAGTCTTGTGTCCATGCCATATCACGATGTACAAGAGCTAGACAGATGCGATGACTCATCTGCATGATCTGCCTTGAGCGAGACCGGAACTCGTGCAGCACAGTTCGATCAGGAGGGCAGGGCATGGATATACCGTGGTACACACTCCATGCTTTGCCGGTGCCTGTCATTTCCTTTATTCCTTTCTAATTGGCCACTTTTGCATCAGCATTGTTAGCATTATTTTTTTCCATCTTCTGCCATGCCCCTTATCACTTGTTTCCATTGGTTCTTTTCCCACAACACCCAAGCTATACCCATACCCCCTTGCGAATACGCACACATCTCTTTTATTTGGCAAAGGAAAAAGACTGTTACCGCCCACGCGGGCTATCATCTGTACGATCTATTATTTGCTTCTCCTGCTAGCCTCGCATCTCCTGGCAGTCCTTGTACGTTGATATGCTCGAAGTGAAACAGACGTTTGGGTTTCGTACCTTCCCTGTACACCTATACTGGTGCCCTACTATAGTCCCGTGCCGAGCTGCGAACCCAGTCCTGCGCAGGCTTTGACTGAGGAATTTACGATACCGATGCTCTGTACGCAGCATAATCCTCGATCGGTGTCTTGACCAAGTGAAATTAGTGGGACGCGTTACAAATGTACCGTTGTTGATCGACAGACTATCGACCAGGGCATCGCGGTCCTAATGGTACTTGCCGCTGCTCCGCCGGCTATCGGCAGCTTCACAACAAATCATAAAGTGTGCACATCAGACCATGAGTGCACGGAAAGCCACTCGTCCTTGCAAACGGAGATTTGACTACCACGAGAATACCAGCTCCCTCCCTGAATGACCGAACGTCCATGATCGGATATTGTTTTGCGGGTTCGGCTCCATACCGTTCTGCGCCATAGCACGTCTCCGCTTTGGTGCACAAGCCAGCAGGCACAGCCCTGCGCAGCCATGATCCTCGCGTCAATCAAGTCAAGACCTCCAAGACAACTGTGCTGGCCATGGGTTTAGTCATGATCCCGTTGCCGTTGCCGCTGTTATTGCGGAGATGGAAGGCTGAGATCTGGCCTCCTAGTACCCAGTTCCCCGAAAACCTTCCCCTTGTCGGTTGAGTCGATTGCTCATCAAGAGACTCTCAGCTGATTTTCTTGCATTGAAAACAAGACGAGCTTTCCGCATTGGGCGCCGTGTTTCGGGAAGTCTAATTGATGGAGCGGACGGCTCAGCCGTGAACTTGCTAATTCTTGTGTACATAACCTGCGCATTATCGTTAATGACGATGGACTAATTCCTATGCAGGCAACGTCTGCGGGAAGCTCTGGATTACAAATGAAACTTGCGCCTAGCTACTCATTGCAATCGGATATGATGCAAAAGTGGTAAGACGACTGACAGCTCGTGACAGCTCGTTTTGTACGACCTTCCCATCGCAGCCTTGGCCCCAATGCGCTACACTCGCTCGGCTCAACGTTCCCTGCTTGTAATTTTTGGCGCGTCGCTTGAAGCAAAAGTAAATTGTCCGTATCTTTTTTTTTCGTCGCTTCTCGACCTATTGAGGGAAAGGGACCCGTTAAGGTAAAGGCAATCGGCCGTTCTTCGGCACTTTTGCGTGTGCAGCCAATATGCAAAAGCAAGACGCTTCTTGCACACCGGTACGGGCCGTGGCTGGGCCCGGGAGGGTTCAACTGGTCCTCCATGGCGCCCGCTGTACGTACCAAGTGTGATCTTTATCCCAAGTGTAACACAACATTAGCATATGGAGATGCAGCAATAGTAGTGAGAAGGATTTTTTATTTTTCCAATATTTGTGTTCCATTATAGCTTGCTGGAGGGGTTCGACGGGGCTCACTGTCAGAATAATCTACGGATACTAGCAACGCGATTCTATGGCTGGCTGACTTGCCGACCCGACGCTCCACACAAGATCTCTGTGCGCGCGCAACTCTGGATCGCACAATTCAACTTCAGGCTAGAGAGAAACAGAGAGAGGGTAGGTGCGACGAATGACGCGCACAGCCTAGCACGAAATCTCCAGAATCGAATAATCAGCGTTGAAAAAGGAAAAAAAATAATAATCTACGAATCCAATTTGAAACCTCCGTCTACCCAATTACAATCGCTGTGTGTAACCCAGCATTTACGAATTGGACACCCCCCCGGGCCCAGTAAAACCCGCAGGAAATCATCATGACCCGGTCTTGCGCTTGCGTGCACAAGAGCAAGAAAAAAAATCAAATCCTAGCTAGGTAGCATTGGATAGCGTCTCTCTCTCGAATGGAGTGGACTGGGAGTGGAGTCAAGTGTACATTACACAGCCCAGAAAAGTGTCCAGTCCTGTAACGTATGTACATTATTCTGTGTAGCGCCAGACGCTAACGCTGCTCAACGTGCCACTACGGTACACCACTGCCACAAAATTCCTTTCCACACCTCGTGAGAGAAGGTGGGGAGTGGGGAGGGCCTGCATCATCGGTGAGCGTTTCCTTTTAATGTACTGTATGTCGGAAACGTGCGTTATGCAAGAAAGGGGAGGGGAAAACAAGGGGCTCGCGGTTAAGAGAAAAAGTGCATGTAGGGGGCACATGCACGCGTGACAAGACAGAACGGAGAAAATTAGTAGGTAGTGCACAGATCTTAAGGTAGACGGGAGCACGACAACATATATGTGTGTGAGTGTGTGTGGCTTCACTATCAACAACCGTTGGCTTTATTTTTTTTGTTTCAAAACGCAGATGGCCGAGTGAGTTTGATGTGATGCGGCTTTGGTACCTTGCAGCTAGCCCAGCTAGCCAACCCACGTGATTGATTTCTCATGCTGTGTGACTGCGGTAAAAACGGGTTGGACCGCTTGGCCCTATCCTAGAGCAGGTTTTCTGGTTTCTCCCTCCTTTTTCCTTGTTTTTTTCTTTGCCACTGTCTTCTTTTTCCTGTGCTTTGCTGCTTTCCTTTTTTGGGGGGAATGGCCCCGCCTGCGTTGTTCGTTGGGGGAAGGGATTATAATGCTTGTTCTGGAGCTGCCACGAGGTGGTGGGGCTGGTTGCAGGGTTAGAGGGAAATGCACTGCTGATCTATTGGAGAGAAATAGGAAGCGTAGTTGGTTTGATGACGACGGTCACGTGTCTTTGTTTGGGGGTGTTTTATTTTGTCGGGGGAGGGGCTCCGGGTTAAGTTGCAGGTTTGGTCTAATGTGGAACTCCAGTGTCTAGTGCTTGCGCATTTGAGACGGAAAGCTTTGTCCAAGAGTTCGGTAACATCAGGCCATTCCTTAGACAGTGCCTTTCATCTGACCTTGATATTGCCCGTTCCGCCTTGTCCCCTCGTGTCAGACGCAGGATCTCCTTTGCCCAGACGGAGAGAAAGAGAAAGAGAGAGACTGAGACACGGAATCCCGCATGAACCAACGAGACTGGTTCGAGCCGGATAGAGTACATCTGCAACCCGAAGTGTCAGGTGGAGCATTTCCCAGCTCAATACCGTTCAGCGCTACATACGATGATGAATGTCATCACTTCCGACGCTAACTATATGATCATGCTATAGGGCGGAAGCGACTTCTGATCCTGACATTTCCTGCACAATGCCAGCTGAGAGGCTATCGAAACAAAGATGAGGCTAACGACGCCGCGCGAGTAATCGAGCGTCAGGCGCATGATCCGTTCATGCTTCGCACCGCCTCATTATTGACTCCCCATGCAAGATGTTACCCCCGCGGAGGATTCAGCCATGATACTCACCAAGGGGGGCTTGGTTGTTGTCGCTTCGCTACCAGGCTCACACCGTTGCAGTTATCATATGTGCATTGGGCATCAACGTGGCCATTGCCGCCCCTGGGCATCACTCGGTTCGCGAGAACCCATGGAGGCAGGCAGCCTTGATCGTCGTACGAGCCGCTGGGGTCCTGAAAGTGTTGCGGCTAGGTTCATGACTATCCTGTACGAACCCCACGTCCGTTCGCGAAAGGTCGCCAGAAAAAATGTCGCAATGGGAGTAGCGATCCTAGGATCATCATAACTTGTTGCGCTTCCCGCGTTTCCGGCCGGAGGATTCCTACAAGGATTGCATTGAGCGCTCAGGTGTTGGAGGATTAGAGTTTCAACGGGCATTCAGGGTTTCGAGTCAGTATGCGGACACCGACAAACGCTGACCTGGCCCCGTCGGGCTGTAAACGGGGACGTTGCAATGCACGCGCCGTCTATCCATCGCGCGCGGTATTCGATAGGCTCACGTTGGAGAACCGTTTTGAAACAAAGAAAGATCATGACTGCGCCGCAGGCCATCACGCAACCAACGTGCCGTACCGTCTGTCAATCTGCCCGATCCAATTCAAAGCCTTGAAATGAGTTGGCGGCTGGAGACGACTAATTATATTCAGGTACCGATAGGAGACGCGGAGCATGTGGGGCACGCCTCCAAGTTTGACAATCCGCGAGCATCCGCCTCTTCTGTCAGTCTTGAATTTGATCATTATTGGTGGTGCAGATCGATATGTAGATCCCGGGCTTATCAAGTAATCTCCAATAGTCATTTCATACTCTCGATTCGGTTCACTTACAGCAATACTACTTAAAAGGAGCCGACGGCTTCCAAAACAGATTACACTAGACATTTCTAGTTCAAGCTCAAACTCAAGCGTGTTTTTTGGTCCTGTGAGTGGACTATGCACTTTGAGAGTCGAAATGATTGCTACGAGCTGGCTAGCTTAGGCCTTTCCAACGTCCTTCAGCAGCATGGTAGCCTCCTAGATAGTCACACAAGACGCCAAAAGGACGGAGTTACGCACTGGGAAAGCTCGTATTCAACGGATTGGGTTATCAATGGATTCAACTTGCGGTTCGAAGTAACCTACTGCCCAACGTCGATGACTAGAACGTCGCCGGCACTATAACGTGTCATCTCCGCGTCGTGTTACACAACTGGTCGCGCTCTCCGAGTTCGCTACAGTACTTGCAGCCGTTCGGTACCAGAAATCTGTCAGCTGCCATTGCTCCCCATAATTTGTTGGTGTCTGTTCATGCAGAGCACCAACCTGTCTTAGGTCGACTTCTGCCGCCGCAGTAAAGATTCCATAACGCAGTGGCTGGACGGTGCAGCTGCGCTGCGGGGTACCTTGGCTTGCTTTTGCGTCGTTCAAGTATGGCCGGCACTCACTTCCTCATGGAGTCAGGTGCTCAACATCGCATGCACTCGTGTAGAGTCTGGACCGCCATGTGCCTCAACAATTTTCGCAGGCGATTTTTTTCATTGGTCAAGAACCCCTCTTTTCGGGACAGGCGGTGTACTTGCCCGCAACGCCAAATGATTAGATGCGTGGTGAGCTGGTAATACACGAGAGTAAGTAGTTGTCGGTGCGTATAATGAACGATTATGACTGTTGACGACTGTATACACTATCATGCCCAGAGCGCTCGCATTTGGCGGTGTAGGACTAGTCTCAATATCTCCAGGAACCACATGTAGATTGTTCATGGCAAGACAGCGCTGAGGCTTCAGCATGAAGTGGGTCATGGATGCTATCAGCTCATGCGCTCATTGAATAATTCCTGTACACCTTGCAATCCAAGCTCTGGAACCAGGCGGAGAACGATCAGCTCCACAATCTGGTAGATGAGATGCTTATTGAGGTACGCATCCTCGAAAGAACTTAGAAACTCTTCGATATGCTCAAGTTGGATTTCCCTTTGAGGAGTTGCAAAGTATGCAGTAGCCACTCGGGCTGGTAGCAATGCCAATAGCGAAGAAGCACATCGATTTCTTATTTCCTTCGCTTCTTCGTCGGATGGGATCTGACGTGGAGGTCCAAGCGCATTGTCTGGGAACAGTGTCGCCCGGAGAGTCCGAAGGATAACAGGCACCAAAGCGGGGTTCAGGACTCGCGTGCGGATAGCATTGGAAAGAAATCTGTTGATCTAGTCAGCAACAGAGGCCGTGGAAAGGTGAGTGTGCTGATTGGTGCAAAATGTGCCTTCGTACACCAGTGCATCTGGGGATAAATGATCCCACGGGTTGGTCAGCCGGTAAGCTCGATAGGAAGGAAGCCGCGGACAGGGTAGTCTGCAGTGCCCATCCTAAGCTAAATGAATTCGATTCGAGAAAACTCTTTTGTAAAGTGAGGCGCAACCCGATGTCTAGCGAGGTCGACCGCTCACACAAAGTTGACGTGGGAGCCGAGAGCAGGATGTCGCAAAGCTCGCAAAGTCAGGCCACTCCCGATTCCCGAGTCTTTGGCCGAGCGGGCATTGAATAGCTGTTCCTATGCAAGAAGCGCCCTAGCCGAGTAATGGATCATAGAGCATGATGAGCGATATCGCATATGCATCCGGTTTTATGGTGGTATCATGGGAGGTACAAGACCAACGCTATGACGACCTTGGTGGCGGCCGGTCCCGAGCAGGCCTGACAGTGAAGGCAGATCAACCGGCGCGTAAGCGGCCCCTCCACTTGGGCTAGGATCGCGATAAGACGACTTAAAACGCATTGGACAGGTCTCCGAGGCTAGAGCGGCATGCATCGTAACACGCGCTACGCGTGAGCAGTGATGCTGCAATCCTCCTCTGTTCGGGTTGCAAGCATCGTGATACAGTCCATGGTGTAGCTTCGAGAAGGATTATGTATGCCAAGCCAATCGTCCGAAACGTGTCGAGTTACCGCCCGGAACGGGTGCTAAGGCTTACATGAGACGATGCGCCATGACAAGGGTGTTGACCTGTGCAAGCGTGCGGGCCGTCGCATTCGCTGAGCCAAAGTCAAGTGACCAAAATCGCATGCGGGGCTATTTCATCGTGTGTCGCACAGCTACAGGGCGTTGAAATGGCCGACCAACCAGAGCGAAAGGACGGGAAAGGAGGAAATATCGTAGCTTACCTGTCCAATACACCATCCGTCTCGCCCACTTTGCCTAGGCCGACCAACGCTCCGTTGTGGAGCATCGAGATGAAGCCCAACAGCCAAGGCATGCGGATATCCAGATCAGCAAATCGCGCAGCACAGCTCCACAGCTTCATGCTCAGTATAGGCCGTTTGCTTCTGTACATTTCGCCAGTCGTTGTAGGACCTGTCTGAGGGACTTGCGATTGGTTCTCCGCTCCAGCAAATGGTTGCTCAGAGGTGATGAATCTGGAAGGGAGGGACGGTACGCTGACCAGACTCGATACCACAATGCGCACCGCCATAAACGCCCAGAAGACATAGTGGACGGCGGTCCAGAACAATTCCGGAATAGACGCAAACGTAAGCTCGTGATGACCGTGGCGGGTGCCAATAAGTAGTTTTTCTGAGCAATTCTCCTGGTCTGTCTGCGTAGCTAGTAGTCCGAAACGTTCCAGACGGGTCAACGGCTGCTCTGGACCATCATCAGCCGGCTGGGGGGCCTCCTTCCTCTCATCGGTGTGTAAAATCTCAGCAATTCTTGTGATGCATTCCCATAGCAGCCAGCTTTCGCAAGCCTTTCCACTGATGCCGTTCGCAAATATCATTTCGGCAAATATTTCGGCCACTAGTGCACGGAGGCATCCATTCTCAAGGTCTGCTGTTGGTAGAAGAACGGCAAGTAATCCTTGGACAAGCAGTTGGCGCCATGCAGATTCACTCTCCCGTTGCTCAACGCTCGATCCTGGTGCATCCTCGCTAGGAACAGGTGAAAGGGCAGGGTGCGGATGGAGAATGTGGTACACCATACGAGGATTCGATACTAGTGAGCTCGTTGATTTAGCTTGCGCTTTCGCCAAACGATACGCTGTCAAAAGATTCGATTAGACAAGCTCGTGGTTCGCCGCTCTAGCTCGATTTACCTACAATTTAGATGAGCCTGGACCAGCTCAGGGATCTCGTCAAATAGCAATGCTTCCAAATCGACTTTGTGGAGACGTTGTTCAAGCGCTCGCGTACAATGGGCAATGATTAGGATCACTTCGTTGACGAAGACTTGATCAGGAGTGATTTTTGAATACCACGCTTGCACAAAATCCCGGATGATCACTGAGATAATGGCGTATAATTGTAGGTCAACTTCGTTCGAGCTGGTCAAGGGTGGCAACACCTCTTCGATTGGGCGTAGTGTGGTCTGTCCTTTCTCGCCATTGCCTAGAAGGACATCGTGTGAGCAGAGAGTGCGTCGAATAAACGCTGCAGTCGCTTTGTCTGAGGTTGTATCTGAACGTGTCTTCTGGACCTCTCTTGGACGTGCCGTCCCAGTTGTGCGAGATTTATTAGGCAGATCGCTTTCTGTGGTCTCTGTAGCTTTTAACAACACAGCTTGAGGGTTTTGTAGGTAGGCGTCTGGTGTATGATGCGTACTTTCCGTCATCGCAGCCTTATAATCATCGTAGAACGTGGTGCTATCTATGATGCACGTGATAACGCTCTGCCGTGAAGTGAAGGGAGAGGTTGTGTCAGGTAGGTAGGTAGTCTGGAAGTAAGCGCAATGACGTACGATTAGGGACGGAAGTTTGTTTGGCCGGTCTTGGCACTCCCCAGCTGCCACCTCCATTTACCTTTCACGACAAAGCGAGCTGAGACTAGCGACAAGACACATACTGCCAACATGAACAACGCAGGCTCCAACGGTAATTTAGAGAATACATGTGTTGAAGATATGCATGCTGATTGTGGTGCAGCACCAATAATCGCTGTCGAGACACAGCTTAAAGATATTGTCCAAAATTTGTACAACCTTATTGTACAGTCATATGATCATCATGGAGGCAAGACACAAGAAGCTATGAAGCGTGAAATGTATGTAGTGTATGGAAATAGCTCAACAGTGATGAGGTTGACAGCGCTACAGTCAGTCTCTCGTCCAAAACTTGGTCAAGCTCTCGAGCACGGCGCCTTCGGTGCATATTGACATCCCACCGGAAGTGACAACATACGTGGAGAACTCCAGAAACCCTGATATTTTTACACGAGAGTTTGTCGAGACTGTACAAAGGATGAACCAAATGCTAAACGGGCGCGTCGATGCATACCGAATGCTGCAAGAGCAGCTTGCTAGACAGATTTCAAGCGTAATACCAGAACTCAAAGATGACGTTGACGCGGTCGTCAAATCTACTGGTGGCAATGTGCTCGCTTGAAGGAAAGAAGTATTGTTTAGATCATGGATTAAGAGACCCGAACTGGCTCTTGCAGTTTGCGTACATTTGCGCCAGGGACTTCGTGGTTTCGGACATGTTCACCAGCGTAAGAGTTTCACCCGACCCAGTTTCGACTCCGAAAGCATTGGTTTGCAACAGTCAGCATGACCAGCAAGCCCTAGTTCCGCGCTTTCTCCCATTGCGTAAGTCGAAGCGACCGGCCGCAATCTCGCTATACGTATGGAATGCCCGATCTGAGCTGAAGTACGCATCCGGTCCACATTTTGGTTGAGCATAATACATGGCGTCAATATATACTGCATTGTTATAAGTCCGGAGCACTTTGCCGCGGCTTCACCAATCCCATACCACCAGGAAGCTTTGTCAATTGCCCGCCCGGCTGCCTATCCATATCTCGGGGAGCGCTTAACGGCCTCAATGGCGAATAAGACTACTGCACGACAGAACGGGAGATTTACTGCGGAAATTTACCTCAACCAGGCCCTTCTAGTACAGTAATCCATTACTAGATTTCATCGGCAAGGATCGGAGTTTCCGAGATGTCGCTAGACTTTCGTAATGAAATCAATATGCGGGTTCGGGCCGTCTCCTCGACAGTGTTTGAGACCGACGAGGTGCCGCCACCCTTGCCAGCATAGCAAATGTCAGATCATAAACCTACTGCAATAGACGATCGGTCTAACCTACTATGTATCTCCAACTTCGTAATCTCAGTTGATCGTGTGGATGATCCCCCACCCCAAGCATTCCTCACATCGTTGCTGTGTCATACCAATATTACGTTCGATGATCAACACTTATTATCGTCTGACTGTGTACATCACTCCTATAGTGCGCCTGAAAGGTGAAACAAGTGGGCAAGATTTTATACCCGAAGATAACATCTTCAACCAATAATGCACCTCAAGCAGTAGAGACGCGTCGATACACTTGCCCTCTACATCGATAGGTGACAGATCAGCTGAGTTGAAGTTTTAGTTCAATCGCGGTGTAGTAAGATACACACAACGCATACTACATAGACGATCAAGTTGGCATACATCGTTTTGAGGCTTTTCATAAAAAAATCTGCGTGTGACATCTCTCCACACTATCAGGTGCCATCCTAGATATAGATATCATCTCGATTATTGCCTTCTCTCTATTCTCATTGCTCACAATTGCTGCAAGATATTATTTTCAAAGACTCTCGTTAGAGGTGTTGCTTTAATGACGCCCTGAGCAGGCTGTTAACGAAGCAGCTTCAACAGTACTGGTCATGTTACCTAGTTTACTTCAATCTCAGTGATTTCTTTCTTAGGCTGCATATATCGAGAAATTGCTTCAATTTGTCAAGTTTCTTCACATATCTACAAAATTTGTCTTCTCTAGTTTGCACTCCAAAACATCACACCTTTTATGAAGACTTCCGCAATATTTTTAGTCAATGTCCCGTTGACAGTTGGCCGTTGACCGTGTATCTAAGCAATTTTGTCCTCAAGAAGCTGTATCCGTGATCACTGCCGTTCCGAAAGAGAACCGGCCACTCAAGCGGGTATTGGAAACAGCTCGCACATCTACTTGTTCATCTCAATATCTTGGATAATCAGGACCCTCATAACACATGTCAAATCATAGGCTGAAGAAGAAAGCACAAAACTTTTAGCATTGCTCGAGAGTCACCGGGAGTCCCAAAAGTCACACGTTCGCTCAATACCTGAAGCCCACCCTTTGGGTTTAAATTGTCAAGGCCGCTTTGCCACCCATCGAAAAGTTTGCCCAAGATTCAAAGGACCCTGTCCTACTCTAGCGGATTCGAACGCTTGTGCATTTGAGCGTTAGCCACAAACTGTGAAGCATCGCGTTGGCACAAACTCCCTTTCAAATTGAGACAGCAAACAACCAAGTCTTAAAACAGACTGAGCGCACATAATCCGGTCAGCAACCCCTTCGCCGCAATAATTTGCAACGGTATATCAACTACTCGCTTTCCATTTCTATAGTACATATATATCCTTTTCACGCACACACTCAAGTTTGCCCCCAATCGATCCATAGGTAGACCTTCAACTGCCAACAAACACGCAAGCCAGGGGAACACAATTACAATGCCTCTCCACCCCTCCTCCACCTCAAATCGCGTTACCACACAGCCACCACCTCGCGCACTTACCCTCCTGGAAGACTCCACCTCCTCCTCCTCCTCCTCCTCCAATTCCCCCAGTCTCTCCTGGGAACTTCTCAATACGCCAACCACCCACTCCCCAACTCCTCCCCAAATCCCCCCCTCCAACGAAGATACTCCCTTCGACACCACCGCTTTCCCCCCACACTCGCATCTCTTCCCCCACGAAACAAACGGGACATGGCACACCGAGACCGCCCACCTCCTGCGACACCCCCACCTGATAGACTGGCCGGCGCTCAGCACCGCACTGCAGGACGTTGTTGTCTCAGCGGCCGAACGGGCCGGCGGCGCACTCAACCGTTCGTGCGAGGGCCGTGATGTCGCGGAGATGGAGAGTCGGGTGGTTGCGCTGGTGCCGGGATTTGGTCTGCCGACGGGATGGCGCGTGGAGCGGATGGTGGATGTGGCGGGGGATACGGTGCAGAATTTTGCGAGGAGGTGGTGGAGGGGGTGGCGATGAGATGGGGGGTTTGGATTTGGGGGTGTGGAGGGGTGTGTGGAGAGAGTGTTGTTGGGGTGGTTAGGGAAGGGGAGTGGTGACGTGATGGATATGTTTGTGTGTTGGGATAGGAGAGGGGCGGATGTGATTACGGGTAGTGGATGAGCTATTGATATTGTTGCAGGCATAGTGTTGATATCTGCGTGCTTGAACTTGATAAACATAGCTTCTAGGGCTTGTCTTTTTCATATGCATACGAGGAGCGAACTTCTTCTTTTTATGTTCAGTTATAATTGCAATGGGATATAGCTAACATTACTAACCTACCACGTATAAACACATGAGTTGTGCTCCTCGAACACTGCTCAAGGGCTACACATTTATTGCCGTTCCTAAAGCGAAACATATCAATTCTACATGCTGTTCAGAAATGCCCCAATGAACAACGACACGCGTGAAGCACATATAGTTCGTAATGTATGCACATATCCACAGCCTCCACGTCCTACTATCAGGCCGTGAAGCAAACTAACTCCACTTAACATCCCCGCCCGCCGCCCCCTCCAGCCCCCACCCCCCATACGTATCCACAAACCCCTCCCTCGTCAAATACTCGCGATGCTCCTCGCTGCGCCACGCCAGCGCCGTCCCAAGTTTCCAGCTCGTGTCCAGCTTATCCAGCACCAGCTCGACGAGCTGCAGATGCTGCGGGTCCTGGAGCGCGGGCTTGGCGAGGATGGCGGTGAGTTCGGATTTGGTGGTTGCGCGGTGGAAGGAAGTGGTGGGGGAGGGGTGGTGGTAGAGGGGCAGGAGGTGGTTATAGGAGTGGGGGACTATGTCGTTGTATGCTGGGGGGGTGTTAGTTGGTTTGTTTTGGTTTGGGTTTGGGTTTAGGGTCGGACGTGAGGGGGTTGGTAAGGGGAAAGGAAAAGTGTATATCTTACGTTGTCTAGCACCCCAAATCAACCTCTCAACCGTATACCCATCATTGTTAATGACAAACACAATCGCCTTACTCTTATTCTTAATCATGGTTCCAATCTCCTGAATCGTCAAGGCCATGCTTCCATCTCCCGTGCATAGTATCGTTCGTCCCTTGCCCACTTTTGCCTCTTGCTCGCGCCGCGCAACATCAACGCCCAGCGTCGCTGCCGTGGCGAAGCCGATGCTGCCGTAGTAGATTTGCGTGACGAGCTGCACGTTGGCGGGGAATGTAATGTCGCAGAGTCCCCAGTTTGAGGTGCCGGTTTCGCCGACGAGGATGTCGTTTGGGCGGAGGAAGGATTCGATCGAGGGCCAGAGGAAGGATTGGGTGAGGTGGGTGGCGTCTTTGTCGAGTGGGGTGCGGGGAGGTGGGAGTTGGACTTTTGGGATGGTGTGGGTTGGGGTGGTGGGTAGGGATGTAGTGAGGGCGGCGATGAGGGATTTTATCGAGGTATTGGGGTAGCATTTGCCTTTTACCTAATGGGGCGTTAGGATTTGGGTTATTGGGATGACTGCGGAATGGTGACTTACTACGACGTCGTGGGGGTTGATGTGTATGGCCATCTTATCATCCACTCTCCTTGAGAATCCCGCAGAATTTGTATCGCATGGAATGAAACCCAATGTGACGATCAAATCTGCCTGTTTCGCCGCTTCCTTGACACCTGGTGAACTGACTTCCCCGTTCCAAATCCCCACATAGGTCGGCTCTGTCTCATCTACGATGCCTTTACCCATGTTTGCTGTGAATACAGGGAAATTGAGTTTCCGGACAAAGCTCTGAGCTTCTTTCGTTGCACCGAATCGTTGAACCCATGCATCCACAATGACCGATGGGTGTTTGGCTTCCGAGATGGCGGATAGAACAGCTTTTACTGCAGCATCCTGAGCTTCTTGGTTGACATGCGGTTCGGTATCAATTGGTGTATCCAGCAATTTAGCGTCCACCATCTCTGCGCTCAGGTCTAGCGGTAGGAAGATATAAACCGGCCCACTCTTGAGGAAACACTCCCGAATCACTCTATCAATCTCTGCTGGTGCAGTTTCAATATCCCACAGCTCTGCTGCTGCGTAACGCAATCCCGCAGAGGCTTTGTTATACAACTGGTGGTCTGGTTGATGTCCAATGGAATGGTGGATCATCATGTGGTTCTTCTGCATTGCTCGTGTTGTTTGGCCAACTACATGGATGACCTTCACGTGCTCGCTCATTGAACCTGCAATGCCGTTGAGAGCGCTGAGCTCACCGACGCCATGTGTGGTCACGAGGCAGCCCGGGACGCCCTTGACGCGAGCATAACCATCTGCAGCATAGGCGGCGTTGAGCTCATTCTGGTTACATGTCAAGTTGAGGCCTGGAACATGGTAGATGGAATCCAGAAACTGGAGATTGAAGTCGCCTGGGACACCAAAAATTGTGTTGATACCGATCTGGTGCAGGCGTGTCCACATGTAATGACCTAGGGAGATCTTGTCGGCCGTAATGTCGCCCATGTTTGCTTGCTCTCCAATTCTTCCTTTCTCTTATGTGTTCCTGGGAAGAGTGGGCAGGAATAATAGTATGATGAGATTGTGATTGTAGTTGTCAAATCTCTTGTATATGAGTCTCTTTGTCTTTCTGTACAGCCTTCGTCGTTAGCCTTTGCTTCACATCAAGTGCCATGGTCACCAATCCAACACACGCGCACGTGTCGACCCCAAGCGCTACCCTCTATGAACATACCTATCGAGCAAACTTGCCAAGAAACTGCTGTTTATCCAATAAGAGTAAACTGGCCCTTACCGATGATGTAGGAATAATCAAAGCAGACTTGAGCCTAAAAGCATCATGTAGTGTTGGTGTAGGGCGTGCAAGGCATGGTAAGGCGTGTGCCAACAGACAGCCGCGGTTCGGTTGTAAGCGGCTGTAAGTAGTAACTAGTCGGAGGCACTAAACGCCACGTAAAGTGCGGGGGAGTCATGCTTCGCCTTGCTTCGGAATGAGGGCACGTCTTCTCGGAACGGAAGCTAACAAAGAGTGGACTAGCAAACCTGTTGATTGATTTGCGGGTATAGACTTAGCTGAGAAGGGCCTGGCTATCAAAGAAACAAAGGAACCAAACTCTACAACGATGCACTTGCTTCTGTAGCTCCTGCGAGGGAATGCGACTTTGCGTCTTCAAAGCTAGCCATCTTGAAGTCATAGGGTAGCTCGAACTCTGCTTTGGGGTCTCCTTGGAAGGGCTTGAAGTCCACAAGGAGAGAGTCTTTCACGGCAAACACTGCGTCGTCCTCAATGTACTTGCTCGTCCTGTCGAAAATTTGTGTCACGATAGGCTTGTAGCCAGGCGCCTTGAGCTGTCGGTGGATTAGCCTGCCTGGACTACATGTTTTCCGGAACAACTAGTGAAACTTACCAGGAAGTGAATGTGCGCCGGCCGCATCGGATGTCTGTCCAACGCCTGCAGTACCTTACCCGCAGGACCATCAAAAGGTATCGGATAAGGCACCGGCCTCAAGCAGTAGAAGTTGTATTTCCCATCCTTACCCGTTACAAACCTACCTCTAAGGTTCATCTCCGGCTGCTCGGGGTCCTGCTGCTCGTACAGTCCATTTGGTGCTGTGTGCCATACATCTACCACCGCTCCCTCAATTGGCTTGCCTGTCCGGAAGTCTGTGATTGTGCCGTGCATCCATGTCCTATCGCCCTTGTCTGCTACATCTTTGGGAAGCCCAGCAACGATGCAGCCGCCCATGGGCAGCTGAGGTGCATCGTGACGGTAGAATGGACCTAGAATTGCCGTCGCAGTGGGCTCATCGACGGCGTCCGAGGCAAGCTTGTAGGTGATCTCATCTACGAGAGATTCGAGGCCAAGGACGTCGCAGAGTAGTTGGCCTTCGTTGCGCTTATCGTCTGACATACGACCGGCTGCATTCATCTAAGATATATCAGCATGTGCACTGTGATTACCCAGTACTCGAGCACTATAGAATGTTAGATTCGTACCAATTCGACCCCAGCCATCCATTCATCCACGGTCAATTCATTCTCTCTCGCAAAATCATGAAGATGCTGGATCAAGCCTGCAGCAAGTTGCCTGGTGCGTGGAGTCGCCTTGGGTCCTGTTGCATTGATTACGGCCTGTGTGAAGTCTGGGTTAAACTTGTGCGCCTTGCTATCTGACACCGCTGATGGATGCGATCCATTGATTTGCTGAGCCATAGCGTGTGTTTGGATCGTACAAAGTGTTCGAACAAAGAGGGGAAGGGATGGTTAGAGGCAAATAAGAGCTGTGATCCACGAGATCTTCTTATAGATCGACGTATGTTGGATGTTCATGCTTCAGAACCCACGGTTACCTTGTAAAAGCGTAGTGGGACCGGCGGGGCCATAGACGGTTATCGCCCATGTTCGAAGCGGGAGTTGCAGACGGACAAGGTGCGCTACCCGAAACTCGAAGTCCCCCAGCTGGTAGCCAATGAAACTGAACATGAACAACATCACGACCACAAACAGCATATCAACTGTACCAGACTAAGCCAGTCAATGAATGCACAGGAAGTAAAATGCTGCATAGCCAACTCTTCAATTATCCGAATGCTCCCGTATAATACAAGGGTTGAACTCTTCGGAAAAGTATATGATGTTTATGATAACGCACGTCCATGCGCTTCATTCAGAACAACCCGTCAACGCACGCTGTATTATGCAATAAACTCCAAAAGGACCGCTGTTATACCGTTCCGCACCAGACGAATGTGATCAATCGCTGTCGTCTTCCACCCTCGCACGCTTAGCGGCCCTGCCCTCAGTTTCCAGGATACCATAGCGTTTCTCGCCTGTCTTCTCGCCTGCTTTCTCTCCCCGTACCTCGTCAATCATTTGATTGATATTGAATGGGTCATCTGAATCTTTTTCAAACTGCACCGGACCTTCACGCGCCTCTTGCAAATCAGCGCCTTTGAAGCCTTCTTTGGCCTTGCCAAGTACTTCGAACTTGCTGGACTTGTTGATGCGATCATAAGTCTGGCCCGCGTCCTCTCCATCGTCATCGTCCTGGTTGATACTGGGGCGGTAGATGCTGCTGATGGCATCTTGAGCAGCGAACAGCGGCTTGTCATAATGGTTGTCTTCATTGAAGCCAGCGTTGAAGCCACTGGACTGGTTAAACAGTCTGGAGTCGTACATGGACTCTCCGCTTTGCGTAGGCTTTGCAAGACCCAGTGCGACCTTCTCAGATATGTCACGGTTCTGTTCGCGAGCCATCATCTGGATCTTCCGCTCATTGCCCATCTTTGATTGACGTAACTCGCGCTGCCAATCCTCCCGACGTTCTTTGCGGTCTGCTTGTCGTTTCCGCACGGCTTCCTCTTCAGAATCAGTTTCTGAGTCGCTCTGCGAGCGCCGGCGAGATACATTGGCGCGTTCCTCACGCGCCTGCTTTGCCAAGTTCCGGAGGTGCTCCTCTTTTTGCAGTTTCTCCTTTTCTGCCAACCTTTGCTGCATTATGGCACGTTGCTTGACTTCCTCGCGAGCGTGGCGATCGGCTGCTTGGAGAGCCTCACCGAACTGCGCAAACTTGTCGTTGATGGTGATGTCTTGAAGTCCTCGTCCGTCGGCTGCTAGACGCTTGTCTAGTGGCACAGTATAACCCTTGGGGTTCTTCCAGTTACTGATCGGAGGGGGAATCTTCCACATCTCCTGGTCTTCAGCGGTGAGCTTCCGGGGTGGTGAATGGAGGACGGGGGGCGGAGGAGAAGGAGGGCCACGGGGAATACGCTTGTGCTTGAATTTCGGAGGTTCAAGAGGATCGATTTGACGCTGTTGGATCTTGAAGATGCGGGTCTTGCCTTGGGCCTCGCCCATTTGAGCAGTCGGTGTGTATCGAACGAAGGTCGGCTCGTCGTCCTTGCGGCCCTGCACATTCTTGGGCTTCTGTGCAGCATTTTGGCCTGCGACGAGCGCCATAAGGGCTTGTTCTGTGCGTTCCTTGGTTGCCTGAACCACCTCCTGGCTGGGACGCGACAGATCCAGCTCGCCAGCGTTGGCCTGCTGACGCAATGGTATGAGATCCTTGAAGCTCGCTTGGACGATCCTTGAATCACTGTGTCCGCGCCTTGCGATCTCATCGTATTTTGTCTTTCCCTCGCCGTCGACTCGCCTGACAAGTGCGTTGGATGTGGATGGCGTGCCTTTTCTTCCCATATCTAATGGATATTGCGCAACATGGACCTCGGGGAACGCGCCGCCATCAGCAAAGTCTTCCGCGGCGCGTGGCCGCCAACTCTGCCTGCTGCCATATGCGGGCGGGCCATTCTGTCTTCTTGTGACCTGCGACTCGAACTGCTCTGCGCTCAGCACGCGCGTGCTCTGGGTGAGCTCTTCCTCCTCACCAGTGTACTTTGGCTTGGGTAGCGACTTGGATAGAGCTGCGACAGACATAATCGGCGTTCAGGTGAGGGGGTCGCGGTCGCATCTGCTGAATCGGGACTGTCGAAGTTGGCGTTGACGAAATAATCCAGATGCCCAACCAGATGGGAGACTTGGCAAATGCCCTTATTATGTAAGCAGTCTTGGCAGGTGAGTCATCACGTGACTTGGGGAGGTGCTAGGTGTGGTCAGTACATACTTGTGCATGTGTGGCATATGAATTCAAGCCTTGCTGGACACAGCAAGGTGGCTTCCTTGTAATTATTGTATTCTAGCCATGGTCATTACTTCCAAAAGCCGGCTAATCCACGGTCGGATGGACTGTTGACAATTACACGATGTAGTTATCCCATGTTCTTCGATTTTATGCTGCCAACCGTTCACTTGAGCGTCCAGAATTATGCACTTGAACTTGTCAA
This sequence comes from Plenodomus biglobosus, assembly GCA_022343325.1. NCBI lineage: Eukaryota > Fungi > Ascomycota > Dothideomycetes > Pleosporales > Leptosphaeriaceae > Plenodomus > Plenodomus biglobosus. The sequence goes on along the minus strand of JACTNT010000025.1, from coordinate 1,222,279 downwards.
TGAGGCTCCCTTGAAACACATTGCGAAATTTGCTTCTTTCTCGTGACACACGTGCATGAGCACAATGTATCATTCTGCGGCTGATGTCGCCTGTCGCCCCAACGGCTGCATGCAGGCGCTATAATCGGCCGGCGTTGAGATGTAAAAACAAAGTTTGAGAAGAATAGCGTGTCGAGAGTTTCATTGAGTAACGGGGATTGATGTGAGTTGGGGAGAGAGCTCAAACCAAGTCCACTAGTTGCTTGCCGCAAAGTGCATCCTTCGGTTTGCGACTTTGTTTCATCGACGCACGCAACTACTCAATCTAGATGGACGGTTCTACTGCTAATGGCCTGCATGATTCCTGTCTGTATCGTGAGTTAGCTGCTGACATGGGCAAGACCATGACTAGAGAGGTGTGAGCCACGGAGCCGAGGCCGCGTTTCATGTAGGGCAGAGAGGGTCGAGAGCAGCCATGGTGAGAGTGAGCCGAGTGCAGTGCCATGGGTAGAGCACTAGTGAGCATAGTCGTCGATGTTGCTCTGTGCCTGCACGAGAGAGAGAGCGATGAGACGTTGTCGTCGTCGTCTGCGTCGTCGATTGAGAGAGCTGCACGTCACCGCCATGGCGTAGCAGGTAGCCAACGGGATTGGCCTCTGCCATTCGCTGGCGGGAGGAGCTCAGACATGTGTGGTGCAGGCAGCTGGGCCCCCCTAGCAGCAATCGGTCCATGGGCCAGAAGTGCTAGTTCTCCAGCGTGACAGGACACAGCACGGGCAGGCGTGCCGTCGGATTGAACCTCAAGGGCATGCAGAAGAGAAGACGTGTGTCTGCGCAGCGCAAGCCTTGGGGAGTCTCCTTGTTTTAGTCGCCATGACACGCTGAGCATGTCCTCTGCACCCTTACGGCGCTGAACCCTGTCTGGTGTGTGCCAGCGCACCTACAAACCTGCAGCCCACAGCCAGCTGCCAGCTGCCAGCCATGCCGCCGACCCATTCTCGGAATTCGTCTGGAGCCTCACAACAACACCACCGCCCTCGCCGCCCGTCCCATTCGCACCAGCGCACCACCACCGCCAACAGCACCACCGCCAGCACCAGCACGGCGCCCGACCCGCCGACCCTGTTGCGCCTGCCCTCGGCCAGCTCCACCGCTGCCTCGACCTCGACCTTGCTCTCGCCGCGCCTGCGACGGGCCACGCTGACGGACCCCTCCACGCCCGCGGCCACCACCTCCGCCGCCTCGTCAGCTACCACGCCCTCGTACTTCTCGCCGCAGCCCGCCGCCGCCGCCCCAGGCCACGACCCGCGCTCACCACCTGGCGCGAGACGGCCACCTGCCTCCCACAGTGCCCATGGCATTGACAATTCCCGTGGACCGCCTGTCACGCTGGTAACGCGCGGAAAGCCCGACATCGCGCGCCGCAACTCCCAGCAGCCCTCGGATTTTGCCTATGCCCAGCAGCAACTCGTCCAGGCAGGACTCGTCTCACCAGCCCGCTCCCAGCCATCGGCCGCCCGCAAGCGCAGGGCCTCTGTGAACCTTGGTCCTGCCTCTGCCTCTGCCTCTGCCTCCGCCCCGCAACCACCACCACCAAAACAACAAACAAAGCGTCCCACCATGCTGCGCCAAAACTCGGCCAGCACCTCGCGCCCTGCGCCACAGCGGATGCCAAGCTCGTCAGATGAGTCCTCCGAGTCCGAGACTGGCCCACGCAGCCGCCTCGAGGACTTTCGTGCAGCCCACAGTCGCCAGGGAGCCCACGACAACTCTGGCGCCGAAAGCGAGCAGGCCGAGGACCTCTTCTTGAACATTGCAGCCGACAGCGCACCCAGACAGCGCTCAGTGGAAGCGCCTGCGCGCATCGACAGACTGAAAGTGAGTGCCCCCCAAATCCATTGCACGTGACGCAATGGCATATGGATGCGCCTTTGCACTGCTGTGTGGTATACTGACAACCCTGTCTCTCAGTCGCGAATCGCACGTGTAAACAACAGGCAGTCACTCCCATCGGCGCTCCAGTCACCATCGCCTGTGCCCTCGGTGCACTCGACCACACCATCCAACCGCAATCTAGCAGTCGCCGATCCAAGGTCAACCGAGTCGAGATCAGTGGTCAATGGCCAGCGTCGGTCGTCGCTCCTTCCCACTTCGTCTCGAGATCGGCAAGAGCGATCCCCAGCTCCAGCGCCCATCATCACGCCTCGCACACGGGACCCCAATCTTTCCCACAAGGCTTCTTTCTCGTCGCGCAGAGACGCTGAGCTCTCGCCGCGTGACTTTCTTGCGCAATTTGGCCAACGTCGACCATCGAACCCAGACGCTTTCATCACGCCGCCCAGTCGCACGCCAATACAGGCGTACCGACCATCCAACCTCAACTACTCTTCATCCCGCGATGACACTCGAGAGCGCGAGCGAGAGCGCGAGCGAGAGCGTGACCCTCGAACTCCTCATGCAGAAGCGACCTTTGAAAATGCATCTCGCGCTGACGGTACCGAATCTCACGGTTCAACGGGCCCTGCAGCATCTGTGTGGGACGAGCTGGATGAACTCAAGACCAGGATTCGAAAGATAGAGCTTGGAGGCAAGATTCCCTCGACTTCTGGGGCCATCGTGACCCAGGCCACGGCCGATCGTCCTCGGACCGCGAACACCTCTGCAACTACCGTGTCATCGTCGCCAAATCAGCAGCGCAAGTCCAACCCCTCTCCTCCCGAGTCCACAGCAAACACATACACGCCAAACAACAACAGGACTCACCCCTTACTACGGGATGCTCTTGCCAAGGCCAGACAGCACATTTCGCCTGCTGTCTATCGTGTGTTGGAGGCCACTGCGACCGAGGCACTAACGCTGGCTGAAATGACGGGCAGTGCAGGACCCCAAGGCACCCTGCATTCTGCGAGCTCCATTTTAGGAGGCTCCAACGTGTCGGATCGCCAAGTTCGTCGCAAGGCTGATAACATCTGTCGTAGCCTAACAGAACTCTGCATCGCCATGGCCGATAGCAAAGCGACGCTCGCCAGTCCGGCGATGAGGGCATCTGCAGCTGCCATGTCACGGCGTCCGAGTGTGCAGATGAACGGAGACTCACCGACGATCCGCCAAAGTATTGAGCCTGAAAGCAACTCATTACCTGGTGTTAGTCCCAGCAGAGCACTGAGCCGCATCGAGGCTCGCAGATCGAGCATGCTTGTCAGTGGTACCAATGGAAGCTTCAGGGAGTCAAGTCAAGACCTACAGGATGAGAGGCAGAACCCTTCTCGGCTACAGCGGGCTGGCACAAGTTTACATCGTTCTCGAGGTAGCATCGATGAGGAAGATGAAGAGGAGACCATGCGCGCACCTTCCCGTGCTATGACTGACTTTCGAAGTATACGATCATCGGAAAAGAACAGATTCAGTAGCGCCAGGCAATACACGTCGCGCGAGCCAATGCCAGACCTGCAGCCTTCGCCCGCGCTCCAGACGACAGCGCATCTTCGTCGGCCCACTGTTTCTGGAATATCGAATGAGAACAGTTTGCTCTTCCGGGACGGCCAGCGACGCTACGATCTGGGTCGTGACAGCCTGGGCCGCGAGAGCTCTCCGGCATACGAAAAGCAGATGGCCGGTGGTGTTCGAGCTCGAGCGCAGCTAACCGTGAATCGGAACCCCAGTAACCGAAACTCGATAGGTGGCATCTCTGAACTGGGTCGCAGTGTGAGCATGGGCAGACAGAGACTGAGGGGCAACAGTACCGGCGAGTGAGCAAGAAGAAAAAAGCAAACAAAAAGTTGAGCATATATTGACGATTGTAACGTTATATACCCAGGGTTTCCAGCCTGTTGTCCGACCGTAGAGTGACGGTACCGCGCCTACTACACGAAACGGTCGGCGAAGGCAACCCAATCGATTGGTGGTAGGAGTAGCATCAGCATGCATTGCACTCAAGACTATGCAAGCTCTCAAAGTATACCAGCAAGTTTGAGGAGTTGGGCGACAGGTGGCGGGACAGAGAGAAGCACGACACAGTGAAGATGACATTTTATTCAGGAGTTTCCATATTTCAGGCGCTAGGGCGCATGCAGAATTAACTGCAACTACACTTGACGAACCCTTTTTCTTTTGATCTTATACCATGTTCCTACTTCCATAGCGCAGTAGCCACAATGTACATACACTATTCTCCTTATCACTTGCATTCGTTTGCGTTTGTGTGCATCAAGCTAACATCTAGCGACCCATAAAGATGTATATGTCTCTCTCTGTTTCGCAGTAGACACGTAGGCTTTACCATTGTCAAGGGTAGGACTCCGGCATTGATACGTCATGCTGCTTGTTCCTAATGACTAATAAGTTATTGCTGCTGTGTGAATTATAATGCTATGCAAGTTTGGTTCAAAAAAGCGCCGGACACAATGTCAACCTAAGTACAATTTTCAACTTTTGTATATAATCATTTGAAGTCCATTTGCTTGCAACTTTTTTTACTTACAATATTTCACACTTTATAGTACTGTCATCTTTCACTCCCTTTAGCCTGTCAAGCCTGCGGATTCTCCCCAAGTCGTCACCTTTGCACCGAGTCTTACATTAGCCTTACCTCTTGTATGTTCAGAAGCCCCTCATTGCACATAAACTCACTCACCACGACACCAGTTCACACACCCAATCTGAAGCCCAACCCAGATTCTCTCACCATGTCTTCATCCACTACCAATGCACAAGCCCCTGCTTGCCGATCCGCATGCAATCCTCCCTTCAACAACGACATCTACCTTGAGCTAGGTCTCGCCACCATTACCAATGAAGAATGGTATCACATCATGTGCACCAACGGTGATGAAGCTTGGATGCGGGATAGCAGTTTAAACATGGCACTTGAAGTCCTTTCCCAGGACACAAAATATGCCGACAATCACATTGCCATTTTAAACTCCAATCTCGCACAAACCTACTACCTAGCCGGCCTGCAAGAGACACAAGAAGCAGGAGAAGAGGCACAAGTAGTCAAAGGAGAAAGAGAAAGAGAAGAAGACGGGGAAAGCGCCCCCAACGACGGATTCAACGAAGATCGCGCCCGCCTCCAAAACGCGCACTACATCTTCCTCCCGCTCAACGACGGGTTTGGCGCCGAATCCGCCTTTGCCATCCAAGGCACACACTGGTTCCTCCTCGCCCTCGACATGCCCAACAAATGCATCCACTACTACGATTCCCTCGGCGTCACCAACCCCTGGCGCTCCAACATTGCCTACCTCACCGCCCTCGGCATGGTCTGCCTTTTGCGCCAGAACATGGCGGACTGGCACTTCTTCGAGGAACACCACTCGCCCAGCCAAGTCACGGGGAACCAGTGCGCATACGACATTGGGCCGTGTGCGCCGTTTGTCTGGCGACTGGTGAGTGTGTTGGCGGGACGGGTGTTGCGCGGGCCAGTCGAGGAGGAGGGGGCGGAGGGGGCGGAGGAGGAAGCGACTAGAGTGGATTTACGCCTTGAAAGCGGATTCGAGGCGGCGTTTTGGTTCGATTCGTGGCTGGTGCGCGGGTGGATGCAAAAGAGCATCTTACAGGCGAAAGCCAAGTATGAGCATAAGAATGCGGAGAGGGTGGCAGGTGCAACTACGGATCAAACTTCATCCAGCGCTACAACACCAGTCCTCACGCCACCCAGTGAGGACGACTTTCCCAGTCTCCCGCCTGCCTCTGGCAATGGCAAGGCTACATGGCGGAAACGGCATTCTCCTGCTCCTAAACCTGACCACCACACCGATGACTGGCGCAACCACCCCCGCCAGTCTGCCACAACCTCCTTCTCTTCCTCCTTCTCCTCCCCCTACCATTTCGACGGAGACGAGGAGGATGACTTTGACGTTGTTGGCAGGGGGCGAAGTAGCAAAAAGGGCAAGGGCAAGCATACAAAGCAGTGGCGTTCTTTGTAGTTGTTCTCCACTGCTCTTCATGTATATATGTACGGTGAAAGCCATCCACAGAGGTACAAACCTCCATGTAAATATCTTAAAAATTTATACGAACTGCTAGGATGATGTGTTGTCTATGGAGTGCGCCTTTGGTTTTAATTTATGCGGGTATGGTATCGTGTCGTGATACTTGGCCAAGTATGCTATTGCATAGGAAGAGATATCTATTCGTAGGAAACATGTGAATGAACTTGAGTATCAGATACTCAACTATAGCATACCACAAACATAGCAAAAGTACAATCACACACTTCCAGCCCCATAACACCTCTTCACTAACCTCCCAGCATACATATAAACTCCCCTAAGTAGACTTCTCAAACAGCGCGGTTCTAACACGTACCTAGGATCTACACCTCTCGAGACCATAAAATCGCTGTAGACGTTATACGCTGCTAAGGCGCGCTGTAGTTTACCACTGATACAACATGTAGACTTATCCTTCTAACATTAGTACTGGGGGATCTGTGCTAGAACGATGGAGGTGCAAGGTATAATATATCACCATAGCTTTGGAAGATTGGGTACATACTAGGGCAGTGAATGTTATAGCTGCAGCACTGTTGGATTGCAGTGGAGATGAATATGAATGTGGAGAAATGATGGATAGTTTAATGAGAAACATGATGTATAGGGTAGGTATTTTAGACGAGGAAGAGGGCTATTAAGGGGGGTTTTCTTCACCTAAGGTACTGGGGATGCGGTGCACGGTGGACGAATGGAGTGGTGTTATGGTAGGTAGGTATGTTTTGAATTGAGCGTTTAATCGGGATTTAAAACTGGGGTTGGAGGGGTACTGGATAGGACTGAGCTAATTGTGTATAGGATGGTAGGTATATCAGCGCGGTGTAGCATGATGATGGCTTGTACCATCGTTCCAAAAATCTGGTACTGCCTGTGACCTAGGGAGCTGAAGAGGAGTATGGAATCTCAATTATGATGTTTAGAATTATGTGTGCATAGACAATCTAGCATACTAAATACAAGTTCTTGAGATGAAGCTTAACGGTTTCACCATCAGTACATCACGTTACTCCTACATCTAGAATGAAACTATACGTATATTTGAGTTCTTTAACCTTAGACTTAGACGTCGTTCCGTACATTGGCATATTTGCTCCGACGTTCTCCTTCACTTGACCTAAATTACCATTGCCCTCCGGTGTCATGTATATTTATACACCATAAAGTGATGGACGATAAGATGTACAGTACCTCAAGAGATGATCATCGTGATATGATGAAGGTTACCATTTGTGGAGAAGAAGGCTGTGGGGGAGGACGAAGGGTAGCCTTCCTACCATATGTACGGATCTGATAGGCTCTTGAACTCGCTCAAAGAATCCACAAGCACGCAGACTGCTTGAGAGAGATATTGGCCCCCAAGTCTCACACGTTCATATATTTGATCCAGGGTAAGCGAGTGACTAAGACACAGGGTAAGCCCAACCGCAAGAGTGACAGCCAATACACCAAAGGGGCTCACTGTACCAATGAGTAACAAGAGGATAAAATGGTCACCGGATTCTTCGCTAGATGATGCTACCATTGAGATTGAATCGAAGCCAACGTTGCGTAACTATCAGACAGGTCCTACACTTCGGTCTTGGTCAAGCCTGGCTTGCATATTGATTGGGTTATCTGCACGATGCGCCTGAATACCATAGGAATGGTACGGTTGGGAACGAGGAAGCCCAAAAGTCTCGCCTCCCAGATACATTTACAGTCGTGGTTTTTCCTTCCAGCCCGTCGAACATCATAATGGTATAAGGATAACCAGAATGATCGCGGAAACAGTTGATACAGTAACGCTAATGGATACCATCCAAGAAGCTATGAATGTCAATACGGCAAGAAAGGTTTGGCATATATACATCGTATCATCTATACGGCAAGGCCAAAGAACTAACAGTATATACAGCAGTCTTGCCCCTTCTCCACCCGAATCCTCGAGGAGGAATGCGACCCCCAACATTTCACATCACTACTCCCCGTATTCTTCCACACCAACGGAGATCTTCCGATCTCCCCAACAATAGCCGATGCAGTCTGCGTCATACGCGAACTCAGGCTGGACCGCCTACACCGGATTCACTCCTTGCTCTGGGTAGCAGGTCAGCCCATGCCGCCGCACCCCTTGCACCAGCAGCTTTTGCAAGACCACGAAATCTGCATATCCGAGCGGATGGATCTGCATCTGATCCTAACGAAAAAGCTAATCTACATGAAGCCGATTCCGCGCTTCTTGCTCGAACCACACTTCTGGTACGAATACCTCTCCTGCGAAGCGACCTGCAACTGTGCAAGCACCACGACTACGAATACCATACCCAAAGGTACCAGTAGCGATCAAGCGCCACCTTGTGAGCGGCACCAGCTGCGCAAAATCGCCCTCGGTTTCCTATTCTCCTACTGCAGTCTCATAAGGCATGAATCCGACCTCGCGCTCGCGAAGGACAAATACCTAGTCCCGCGCGAAGTTGAATGGTCCTCGTGGCGGCTGCTGGTGCAAGAGATCCTAGCCACCGAGTCCCTGTACGAGAATATGGACCGGCGCTTCTTCTACGGTGAACTGCGGCTGCCGCGGTTAAATCTCATTTACTTTTACTCGCATGGGTTGCGCGGGTGGGCAGGCTACATGCCGCAGTGGACGTCGTCTAGAGACTTTGTTGGCGATAATTTCAGATGGGTGGCCACGGCGGTGGTGTACATGGCTTTTGTGCTCACGGCGATGCAGGTCGGGCTCTCGACGACGTGGTTGGCTGGGAGCGAGGCGTTTCACCGCGCCTCGTATGGGTTTGCGGTGTTTAGTATTGTGGGGCCTCTTGTTGTCTTGCTGATGATTTGTAGCACGTTGTTTCTTATTTTTGCGCGGGATGTGGCAGATGCGAGGGATTCTTTCTATTCGATGATTTTGCGACAGAGACGGGTTGCGTTGGAAGCTGTTTAATTCTTTAGTCAGGAGTGCGGATGCGTGTTCTTGTCGAGTCCTGTTAGATGCGTGATTCGACATGATACCTAGTGTGATTGAAGTACCCCATGGACACTTTGAACAACACAGTAAGTCTGGATACTATCTATTTCTATGAAACGAATTCTAGGTAGGTATGTAAGCCTGAAGCTCTTATTAAACTCTTCCACAAGCCATCGCAGTCGGACCACATAGACGACATCATCACTCATCTCTATAGTACTTCACGCCGATCTATCATCACACTCCATCGCGTATACCTAGCAACCACAACCACGACCAACACTACACCACAACTTATACTATAAATATCACGACACCACCACTAACACCACACTACACCACACTACAACTAAAACCAGCACCGCATCCCCACCCCCAAACCAGCACACGCCTGCCCCTACAACAACAACAGCATCAACAACATACAAGCATTAGCCTCCAAACTGCAGACCCATGATCGCGCCGCACATATCTCCTTCTTCCTCTCCCTTAGGAACCTAACAAAGTATAACGAGGGTTACGCCGCGCGTTTAGACAAAGATAAAGTAGTTAGGTTTTGCTATGCAAAAAATGTAAATGTATTGACGGATACCGCCTTTCTCTCTGTTTGGCTCTCTTATATATATATGTACACACACACACACACGCGCGCGCGCGCGCGCGCTCTCTTCTCTATCATTCTACTACACTACATAAAACGGCACAGTAGATACACACAACTTCATCCCCGCGCGGCGCATCAAACCGCGCGTTTTGTATTTCCCAGCCTATTAGCTTGCTCACGCGGTGACGTAACATGATGCCATTTTTCTGTCCAGCGGGTATGTTATTGAGATTTAAGGACGGGCGAGGGAATCAGGTGTTGGCTGGGATGTGATTGACAATAGTTAGGTATGAAAGGAAATAAAAGATAGTAATATGAATGACACTTTAAAATTGGAAGTGGATAAAAAATGTATTCTTTTAGAGATTTTGACGAGTTTTATCAGACTCAACTGCCTATCTTCTGTAGTGTTGACGTTTACAATGGGAGATGAGATGAGATGGCAGTCTTGTGGATGATTTGTGGGAGATTAGCGTGGGTAGATGTACAAAGTACAAAACTCTATGGGACTGTTATCACGACGGATCTTTGCAAAGACTAAATCGAAAATGGAATCGAAACAAAACCCCACCATAAGGGCTACCCAAGACTTCCCCACGATAAGAAAGTAGTGAGGCCGCTGAGCGACTACTGTAATAACGTCACATCTCCCTCCCCACACATACCAGATCATCTCCCCCGATCCACCAAAGCGACTTAACTACCTAGGAGACCCTTCCCAGCAGCAGCGGTGAAATATCCCCACGAGTCACGACACCGCAACACGGCGACGAGAAGGAGAAAGTAGATGAAAGATGTGCATGCAACCTACCCTACACTAGTCCTTTTTGAAAAAAAAAAATCAAAAATCTCGGAGAAAAAGGTGTCGAAGATCTCTTTCGACCGGACATGTACAGTACAGTTGTAGTAAGATAGATCGCTGCTCGCTGCTACTCCACTCCACTCCACTCCATGTACATAACGGTACCGGTACCTTAGTCAGGCCGATCTGCCATCTGCACCGCATCGCACCGCACCGCTCTGCTGATTCGCCGCCGCCGCCGCGCGCGCGAGACAGAGAGAGAGAGAGTGCCTCACGGGGGTCCGGCATACGCGGAGGTGACGTGACGTGACGGGGCTCACGATAGCAGACGACGGACGATTAGGTATCAAAGCGACCTACCGGTGACCGAGGACCGTAGTCCGCGCAGCCTTACGGATACTAGATGCTAGATGCTAGATGCGGCTTCTTTTCAAAGTGAGGCGTTTTGGCGGAGTGGGGTGGGGAGGAGTAGAGGGAAGGGGCGGTGTACATGGTTGAGTGAGTGAGGCACGGAGCGAGGTTGGACATGGATGGCCTGACGAGGAGAGAGATGTTGCAGATGGGAGGGAGGGTGTTGCCTTGAGGGATGGGGGAGAGGAGTGTGATGCGCGTATTTAGTGAGGAGGACGAGGACGAGGACGACGAGGAGGACTGTTGTGTAGTGCTGTGTTGTTGTGTAGTGTTGTGTGGTATAGTGTAGTGTGGTGTGTAGAGATCAACGCTAGCAACTACCGTATCTTGGGCTCAAAGTTTTTTGCTGGCAAAACTTCAAGTGGACAAACTAAGCGTTAATCAACGTCAATGAGATTTTCGCCCCAACGGCGAATAATGAACAAAAAAAAAAGAGAGCAGAGGCTGATGCGGGATGATGTCGCCAATTGAGTCCACCGATGATCTCACAGAGCGAGCGGCGCAGATAATTCCTTCTCTTTAGCAAGCAACAAAGGCCGTCCGTCTACTCTACTCTATCCACATTTATCTGCATAGCGCTTGGCGAGATTCGTGTAATTTTCACGCAATCGAGAACGACCACGTAGAAAGGAGGAGGTGTCCTATGGCGGACCTCAGTCGCCCGCATGGCTCGATTGGAGAGGGAGAGAGTCCGTCTTCTGCCCCGCCCCAACCCCCCGCATAAGCGGTATCGCATCGTCCAACCACGTGGAGGGGCTAACGTCTGGCTTTCGGGACGGATCGAGTTGGGCCACCAAAATCGTGGCCAGGGGAGAGAGAGAGAGATAGCGAATGGCGGTAGATGCGCGCGAGCAGGACGTCTGACTTGCCTGGCGACGCAACCGCCGTGCCCTGAGCCGAGTCGCAGGGATCCCGTGGCCCCCTCCTCCCTCTGCGTGCTATGAATGGAGGGGGGTTTCTATTTTACATATATACTCATGTGCAAGCAGGACGCACACACAGTGCATATACAGTAAGCAGCTGGTCTGGGATCAGAGGGAAGCAGGCAAAAAAATAAAAAATAGCCAACCATGGCGGGGGGCATGATGCAGCGAGGAGGCGAGCCTCGTGACTGCTAGTTGTTCCTAGCTCTGTCTCGGCTTCCACGAGAGACAGTGGGCTTCTAGGGCCCAACGGTTGCATCTGGCCGTGGGCACGATGATGCTTCTCGATGCTGCTGTGCGTGCTTCACTCGTCTGCCCAGGTGTCGCTAGCAGCGCAGGCGGCTTGGTCACGTCTTGCAAATGGACACGATGGTGGGGGGGGTGGTATGTATGTAGGTCGGGTAAGTCGTGGTGAGCAGGTGGTGATTGGGCGGGTGGGCAGCGTCACATTGTCCCCTCCCCCCCTCCAATGCGGCCGCTTCACACAGGCTGATTGGAGTCTATGTTTTGTAGGCGCTGGCGGGCGACGGGGCAGATGCGGCGTGCGGTGTGATGCAGCGGCTTGCACGATGCCCATGAGCCAGCCTAGCCGTGGCTCAGAGCGGGCACCAAGACACACCAGGCCGGCTCTGGCTGGCAGAGCGGCCAGTCGTGGGGCTGGTGTGACGAGTGTCGATAGACTTTCAGCCCATGGCTAGTCAAGCAGTCAAGCAGTCAAGCAGTCAAGCACGGGTGAGCGAGTTTGCCCTGAGCGAGGGCTGCAGCGTGGCTGTCTGTTTAGGGGCAAGAGGTGGTGGGTATAGTATCTAGTCAGTCATGCTCATCATGCATGGCATTGGTGGTGATGGGTGATGGGCGATGGGCGATGGGTCATGGTGGTGGTGGTGGTGGTGGTGGTAGCAGTGAGCCTGATATAGTCGAGCTGACCCCAGAAAGTGCGTGCAGCAGGCTGACTCCATCGATTGCCCTTCTTCTCCGCCGCCCTGTTGTACAGCTTTATTTTGTGACGCCCCTCCCCCCTTGGACTGCTCTATTTCAATACGCTTTTGTGTGCTCTTCCCTCGCCCGCCCTCTGCCCTCCCTCGAGCCTGCAAGCACAAGCGATAGTCGCATTGGCACCGCCGAAACAGTGACGTCGCAGGCCACACCGCAAGTCCCGGCTGCCCACAGCAACGCAACAAGCAGCGCCCTCCCTCTCGCTCCGTCTCTTTGTTTTGGACGACCACGAGACACATCCAAGACTCGGGTACGCCTTTTCACCATCTGCCCGTCCATTCACCCATCCACAGGCATTTTGCACACTTTTCAGCTCTTTTCGCCACAGCCCAGCATTCCCGACTTTATCGCCGCTGCGGTGCCTGACTGCGCCCAAAGAGCCCATTAGGTCAGCGGGGTCCACATCGAGCCATCCAGGAACACCCGCTCCACGCCCAAAGGCCCAACCAGCTGCTCTGCCCTGCCCTTCTCTCGACTCTCCTTAGCAACTCGCCGCCTGCTCTGCCACACACAGACACACACACACACACTCATACCTTCTCTCTCTCTCTCTCTCACACACACACACACACTCGGTCGCCACCCACCTTTACAAAGTACAGTACCTCGATTTAATCTAGTGCCCAACCTCCAGCCTCGGCCGCGTGTCACGTCACCGCCACAGCTAGCTAGCCTGCCTGCCCACTTGCTTGCTTGCTTGCTTGCTCAACGCTTAATCGGCCGCTGCATGTGTCACGTTGAATCATCGCCGCTCCCTGCGTCGCTATAAGAGCCCAGCCACTTGGCCCCTTTCACCCAGCTGCTACCCCACCACCACCACCACCACCGCCACATTCACCACATCCCCTCCCCCACATCCCCATCATGGCCTCAGAGCCACTACCCGACCACTACAAGGCCCTCGGCGTCGAAAGGACGGCTGACTCGGCTTCCATCAAGTCAATCTACCGCAAGCTCGTTCTCAAGTTCCACCCCGACAAGGTCACGGATCCGGCGCAGAAAGAGGCGGCAACCGACCGATTCCACCAGATCCAGCAGGCGTACGAGACGCTTGTCGACACGGAGAAGCGCGGCGAGTACGAGGCGCACCTGACGCTCGAGGCCCTGCGCAAGGAGAAGGCTGCCCGAGGCCCTGCCCCACGAGGAGACAAGAACGCACGCTTCGAAGGCGGTGCGTCTTCATACCCTCCCTCGCGCTACACAACCGAGGAGCGCAAACCGTCATCGCGCTCGGCCGCCTACGAGGAAGAGCGCTACTTCGAAGAGCGTGCGCGCACCAAGTATGACAACAAGTACGACACCAAGTACGACACGTATGACGCCTATCCCAAGACGGGCTCGTCATCGCGCTCCGCCCGCCCCGACAAGGAGTCGCCCAGGAGTGCCCGCCCCGCCGCCGCCGACCGCACGCGTTCGGATCGCGAAAAGACGCGTGCCAAGGAAACCCGCAGCGAACGCAAGTTCAATGCCGTCGACAGCGAGTCGTCGGCAGACGAGAAGGCGCGCTACGAAGCCGACTACAAGCGCCGCAGCGAGGAAGATGCCGCACGCAAGCAGGCTGCCGAGTCGCGACGCAAGGCAGAAGACCGCCGGTCTTACGAAGAGACGCGCTACGCCCCCTCGAGCGCCCGCAAGCTGAGTGTGCAGGAAGAGGAGGCGATTCGCTACCAGCACAAGTCACGTGGCCAGGTCGAAGCGGAAATGGCTCGCCCCACCTATACGAGGACTTCGTCCAGAGATGCCTACGGTGCGGACCACCGCTCCTCACGACGCCCAGACGTTCGACCAGAGGCGCCTCGCAGATCATCGGCCCGCCCCAAGGAGCGCGCAGAACGCATCATCTCGGCTTCTGCACGCACCATCCCTGAGATTGTAGACTGGAGCGACGACAGGAGAGCCCCTCCCATCTTCAAGCACTCGGCCTCGTCACCCGCCAATATCGAGGTGCCACGCTCCATGCCTCAACGAGCCTACAGCACCGAGGTTCCCCGCGAGCACCGCCGTTCAGACAAGTCGCCACCAGCCACTCTTCACCGCTCAACCACGATGCCCGCTAATCACTCTGCACCTCGTCAGAAGGCACCCACAGGAGCTCGCCCCTCAGGTCTCCGGGACACAATGGCATCCGAGCACCACAGCCCCGAGCACGACGCCTTCCCGTCTGTACCACCACCCCAGCCCTCCTCCAGCAGCAAGAAGTATTACTACACCACATCTGGTGGCGGCGGCGTCACTCTCCGCCCAGAAGACATCCCCGGCTCCGCCGGCAAGCCACGTACCGTCCTCCGCGAACCTGCACGCCACCACCAGCGCTCCCCATCGCCTCTCTCACGCCCACCCATTGGCCCCAACCGCCCCTCGGAAGCATCAACTGCCACTTACACCACAAAGCCCGTTTCAGCCGTACGTCCCCCGCCCATGGACCGCACCACCTCGAGCCGCAACATTTCCCCCCTCCGCAATTCTGAAGAACGCGGCCGCTCGAGCCGCAAGCTGTACGGCGAAGTGAACGGCAGCAGCGCAGACCCAAGGCGAGCACGCCAAGCGAGCTATAGCCCCAGTGAAGTGCAGTATGCGCGCAAGTACGGTCCCGAGGATGTGAGATGGGCACCCAGAGGACGCGAGAACGAACGGGACTACCCAGCCAGTAAACCAACGCTGGGAAGGACCGCAACGTACGTCTACTAGACTGTTCTCCTTGTAGACTAAATGCAGGAGAATAGACAGACGGAGATGAGATGAGAGAGTAGAGGGTGCATTGCTACTACCACTACAGACAACCGACATACACACGCGTCTCTGGCTACAACAGGATACCCCCACACAACCACACACATACCAACCCACTACTGGCATGATTTTTCGGCGAATACTCGGCATTGTTCTTGGTTTATTTGACATTTCATCCAACAGGCGTTCAACGGCATTTTCCTAGCATCACTACTTCGACGCTCGCAAGGGCTGCACTTGCGTCGAGAGTAGTCATCAGTATCAGTGTATATTGCCTCTATTACTTTTTTATCTTCTTTTGCTCTTTTCAAACCAATACATAGCTTTCCCCCGCTATTGTTGTACATGACATTCATTTCTCTCTCCGTCTCTCCGTCATACTCTGATTCTTCCATCAAACCCCAAATCAATTCAACCAACAAAACCAACCAACCTGCTGTGCCGGGTTGGTTGCGCCCTTTTTTGCCTCCTTCTTTACTTCCTTATCCCAACTGCCTGGGCAGCTTGACTTACTTTCGCTTTTTTTGTTCTTTGGTCTTTGGGTTCACCCAGATTATACGACTTGCTTGTAATGCATCATTGGCGTTTTGGGGGGGAACTGGTAACTTGGTTTGACTTGACTTGGTTTGGTTTGGCGAGTTTGGCGTGGAACAAGGGCACACGGAACACGCAACACACGGGATACGGAATTTTCGGGTGTTGGGAAACGTATATCGAGATACCCTCCCCACTCACCACCACTCGCTTTCTTGATAACGGCCCTATGAGTTTGAACAACAATTTTATGAGAAGTCTTGAAACTTGAGAATTTTGTTTTTCCTTTTGGGAATTCTTGAAGCATGCATGCATGATTCTGGGGGGTTTTTCAAGTGCCCTATTTTGTTGTGATGGGTGTGATGTTAATGTTGATGTTGTTGTGATGGGTGTGATGTTGATGTGACGTGCAAATGCAACTACACCTACACCCACACCCACCATATTCCACATCCCTATCCCTCTTCCCCCCCCCCCCCCTACTATTCCCCCGTCCAATACAGCACTGCCAGACGGACTATTATGTATATAAACAACACCAAAGTATTCTCGAATCTAATTGGTATTCCCCTTCAAACAGTAGTGTAAAGCAAAAAGACTTTGTGCAATGTAATGACATGTACATTGAAACCACATACATGCACACTACAATTCAACTCAAATACTTGCTCAAGTCGTGCATGGCTAAATGTGTTTAGACCTGCATTCCACAATCACAATCATAATCATAATCACACCCTTCCACCTGCTAACATGATATGTCACTTGAAACCCACAACACTCAAATTCACAACACCTGCAAAATTTTGGACAAATATGTGTAGATTTCCATTTCCATTTACAATGCTCTTCCTTTTGGCGGCGGGAGGGCTGGCTGCATCATGTTCCCCAGATAATCTACCGGAAATCCTGCCAAACATCTCTCGAGCCCCAGCTATCCAACCTATATCTCCAAATAGAAAAGAAAAAAAAAACAAAACAAAACGGAGAACTCCAAGCTTGCCAAATAGGGCTAGCTACACGTAGAGAAAGAAGTCCCTCACGCCAGGCTCCCACTTCGCTGGTGGTCTGCCCATCAAACGCCCAGTATACATCGCTCATGATCTCGGAACCAAAGAAAAACCCATGGAAAGAGAAATGCCCAAAGAAAAATTGTTGATGTACAAGCGAGAGACCATGGCGAGTTTCCGCCATCGATAAGAGTTGTTGGTAGTCGGAGGTAGGTGTAATCGGATAGCGAGTGTGATGGTAAATGGAGGTTCGGCGGTACTAGATACTAGAAACTAGGACATTACTGTAGCGTAATTCAACGCGCGTGTAAGACCTCCACAAGCGAACGTAGTAGGCGAATGGATGCCGGACGGGACAAATGGAAAACAAAACCAAAGGAAATCGAAAGGGTGGATACTATGTATGGATGGATGGTGGCGGCAAAGGCTAGGTGCTGCAGTCAGGCCTCTTTTGGGACTGCTCCGCTAGTGCTGTAGATTCGGAAGGACTTTTGGTGCGCAAGGTCCAGGCCAACTATCTTCTCATCAGACGTGGCTGTGCTAGATCCCGAAACTGTGACTCGTTGCCAGACAGCACGATCGAACCAGGGTGAATTTTCCTTGCGCATCGCTTGTGCACAGGTAATGAACGTTCGAAACGCGCCTGCTTCAATGCACCGTAGTTAGTTGGGAGATCATCTCTCAAAGTACATCCCATATGTTGCGGACAATAGGACTGTTGCCTGTCTGCACGGGGCTTCGAGGATCAACAGCGGCCTTCTCAGGTGTCCATTGCCGTGGTGGTGGATCGCTCCAGTCATGTCCATTGCGGCCATCTTTGATGGTCTCATTTGATGAGACAGGGCTCGACTCGTCATTAGCAGCATGCAACTCGAAGTGAAAGGGATTCCTTGTGAACTCTTCCGCACGTGGTGACATCAAAGCATCAATGTCATCCACCGAATGCTGGGCAACATTAGGCTTAGGCAACTTAGACTGGATCTGTGTCTGTAGCTTGTGCAACTTCCGCTGATCACGCATGTTAGGTGACGAAAACCGTGTCCGGATGGCCTTTGCAGGTGTCGACAAGAAAATGTGGCTTTGACTCTGCGGTATAGTCGGTGCCTTGGACAAACTCGATATGGGTGCAGCGACAGAAGCTGAGTCTTGTATCCCTCTAGATTTGTCGTTGCGATCCGCAGTTGACTCGACACCAAAGTTGGGTTTCACGTTGAGATTGGCGAACGACTGAGGAGCCTGGAAAGGGGAGATTGTCTGGGCAGTGCCGTCGAGCGAAGCGAAGCCATTGAAAGTCTGATGTGCCGGTGGCAATATGGCTTGGAATGACGGCCGACGATCTTCGCGCTCATGTGGTTTGAGTGTTGCAAGATCAAACGGATTGCAAGCGCTCTCCATTCGCGTTGGGGATGTCAGTCCAAATGGATCCTCATCCTTTGCCAGCCGAGGTTTCAAGGGCGTCATGTGGAACTCTGTTGCGCGCGGAGATTTCAGTTCATCCTCCATTATATCGTCGGCCCTACCAAACACATCTTTAGGAAAATGGGTTGCAATGGGAGACGCCACTTCTGGAGACTCGTCTGACCTGGCAACAAAGCGAGGCTTCGGTGATGGCGGTGGCTGACCAAGCCTGAAAGGTGTACGTGGTACAAGAAAACTATCACCGATACCTCCCCTACTACTAGATCCAGCCATGTTGATTTCGGTAGATCTGATGGGTGCAGGCGTCGACATATCCCGCACATTCAAAGCAGGTACATCGGGTTGCGGATCGACATCATATCCTCGTGGCCATGAGTCTTCGCCAAATGATGTCTTGATAGGTGACGTGACTTCCGACTCGTAAGAACGATCCTGGAACCCCATGCGAGGAATGCTAAAGGTGGCCACAGCAGGTGATCTCAAAGCCTGCATCCCGAAAGACTGCGTCGGAGCGGAAAGCCCTTCTGACATGCAGTAGCTTGGCTCCTCATGTTGGCTTTCAGACAACCTTAATGGTAGTTGTCGAGAAAAGTTGGGAACCGACGACAGCAATGAAGTGCTGTCGTGCTTAGAAAGTGCATTCTCGCCTGCTGTATCATGATCCATGAGGGCCGATGGCGGGTCATTGTCAATCGACAGTGTTGGAACAGATTGGTCTTTGGGACCAACCTGAGGAGTGGTTGTTGGCGTTGACTGCGAAGACAGGTCGAAGTGGGTGTTGCTTGAGTCCCATGAGCGACGAAATCCTGGAGCAAAGATGCCCGTGGGCGCCGACAACGGTCCTGGCGAGATGGCCATGATATTACCTGTGCTAGCTCGTTGCATACTGACATCACTGTCTGGGGGCAGAGGCGCGGTCTGGGGAGTGCGTGATCCGGATGGGGCGTCTCTATCAAAAGGTGAGTATACATTGCCGTTGGTCGACCTAGTAGTCGGAAGCCCAGCAGATCGTCGACCATATCCCTGGTTGTGATAGGACCGACTCTCGTTCTGCCTCAACAGACCATTGCGGAACTCTTGCAGCTGCATGATGAGATTCATGTTTGGACCGATCCACTTGCTTCGTTTCTTGGCTTTGTCGTATGCTTCTTGGACGCTCATCTGGGGATCTTTGTATAGCCCATATGCAACAATCAAGCTCGCAGACCGACTGACACCGCATTGACAATGAATTAGTACGCGTCTCCCTTGCTTTAGGTGGTCATCCATCATTTTCACAAGCTTGTAGAGGTCAGGTACGATGTCCGTGTTGTGCTCCCACGGTACATGTATGTATTCCGGTGTCGTGTATGTCTTGCCGTCCAGGACGACTTTGCGCGGCGGTGTCACCTTCATGGCTGGCGCAGCTTTTGACGTGGATGGGCTCTCCGGTAAGAATGTCGCAGGCTTCAGACGCTGCGCAAGCGTAGCAAAGTCGACATTTTCTGCCGGTGGTCCATCTACACGTCGAGCGTCAATGTCTTTCTGGGTCTCTGGCGAGGAAGAAGAGAAGGGATCCTTGACTTCACTGGCTACATTGATGATCACGTCGAAAGTGGTGGCTTGCTCAGCTGTTGGCTCAAAATAAAGGTATACCCCGGCCTCGTATATGCAGATCGGTCCGTTTGGGTATGCTGCAGGCTTCTCTTCCCGTGATTGCGGTATATCAAAATTGGGTTCTTGATCCTCCTCTTCTTCCATCTCGAAGGGCACCTCGGACAGACCAGAGGGTTTCGTAGTGATGGGGCGCAATGGGGGCAGCTGCATACCTCCCTTGGGGCCTTTGAGGTTTGCGCTCGAACATATTGGCAGAGATGGTGAAGATTGGAAGTGGCGCAGTGCAGGGCGATTGAAGGAGGGTGTGGAAGGAATGAGGAGCCTCACAGGCTTACCCTCATTACTGCCGGGGGTGGAGATGGTCAAGCTTAGATTTGATGGGCGCCTTTTCGGTGGTGTGGGCGGCTTGATGAAGAGGGGCGAAGGCGGCGCAGAGCTGGTCTTCTCCTTGGGCGCTGCTGCAACGGGAGCCGGTGTTTGTCCACGTAGATTGCTCAGCGACGATGCCGTGTTGATTCCCAAGTTCTTCAAGTTCCGTGGCTTTTTTGCAGGTGTAGTCGGCCGCTGTAGCTCGAAGAATGTGTTAGGTGACGAGTCGCCCGAGACTGGCTCTGTTCTCCGGGATCGAAAGTCGGCTACAAACGAGGAGGGCGTGACTGTCTTGGCTAGAGGCGACTCCGGTGATACACCTGGCGAAGGGTCAGTGACGGACGACGAGTCCATGGTCGAGATGGTAGTGGTCGGCGAGTTGTCGGAGGAGGCTGTCGAGTTGCTGTCCCGGCTATCGTGGTGGAGATGGAAGGAGGAAAAGGGCGCGCCTGTGTTTGCGTTGCCGCTCGTGTGCGGTCGTACTATGTTGGAGCCATTTACAAATGCATGGCCCTGGAGCATAGATTGGCGAGGCTCTGCTCCGAATACCGCGCCGAACGAGGGCATTGGCATGGACGAACGCGCGCTCGTCTGGACCATGCTGGGTTGGTGAGGCGGAGTGGGTGTAGCCAGCTTGGGGCAGCGACTGCCGGAGTGACTAGCCCAGCGACGAGTGTGCGGCAAGGGCGATGGTGGGCTGAGGCAGTGCGTGAAGGCCTGCTCGAGTTTCTTGGAAGGGAAGGAAGAATTAGGTGTAGAAAAAGCCCTTTTCAGCGAGGGAATGTCAGCTTCGTGCAGCAATAGTGTGGTGGGCGAGGCAGACATGGCAGCAGGGCCAGTGTCGAATCGTGTGCTGTGCATTGGGGGAGTGGGGTACATGGGGTGTAGACGAGTCCCAGGAAACGCAAGGCCGTTTGCAGTGTGCATTGCTGGCAGAGGCGAGCAGTGCAGTGCAGACTGACTGGCGAGCAGACGACGAGAAACGGGCTACGTGAAGCTGCAGTGGAAACACTGCCCGTCCTCCACAGCCGACAGCAGGCGGGTAGAGAGAGAGGCACGGGGGCGTGGAGACGGGGAGACAGGAAGGACGCAGGACGTACCTGGTTGCCAACAGCAGAGGCGGCACGCAGCAGCAGCAGCAGCAGCAGCAGCAGCAGCGTAGTTGGTGGTTTGCAGCGAGAATACCAGATCCTCGATTAAGCGCCTGAGGGAGCGACTAGGCCGGCGATGCGCCTGGGCCTGGAGTGCGGCGCGGAAATAGGTGACGAAGGGTCGAATGGACGCGAGGCAGTGGGTGGCTGCTGCCGTTGTTGCTGGTCGAGACAGGTACAGGTCCCAGGACGGAAGGCGCAAGGGAAGCGTGAGGGCTGCTCGAGCAGGTGGGCAGCAGTCGTCGGCCGCGCTCTCAGACTGTCGATGCGACGACCGGACACACTCACATACACACACACAGACACGTGCACTCGGCAAAGGGCTCGATCAAGTGCGCAGAGAGGACCAGCTTTGGGGGGGCGGACGAGGAAGCTGGTCGATCGCAGAGCCGCAACCGCCGTGGAGAAAGGGTTTTGGAGGGAGAGGCAAGCTGTGCAGCTGGCTGTGTGTCGAGGCGGCGTGAATGGTGTGGTGAAGATGGGGGAGACCAACCAGAGCGCGCAGTGTGGCCTGTGTCCTGTGCCTCAAGCGCCGACGTCCCAAAATAGATCCGCCAGCCGTCGCTACGTCGCTACGAAAGCAGCGCCAACCACTAAGACGCGAGCACCTCGACCCAGCCTTGGAACGAGACCATCAGCGGCGAGCCTGTCAGAACATTTCAACGGCGGTTGCCCCGCTGTATTCTCTGCACACTCAGCGCTGGGTGGGCCAGCTGCTCTCTAGGAGTACTCTACACGGTAGAGCATGCATTGCGTCTGCGCCTGCCAGTGGCAATTCCATGCCCGCCAACATCAACAACATTGTCTCCTGCGCCTTTGTTCGCAGCACCGGCCAAGTGCTGGCCCCTGAGGCACGCATTTCGCGACCGAGGCGGGAAAGCCTAGACGAGTCCCATCGGAGGGGAAGCCTTGGGAGGGTCCGACTTGCAGTGCACCGCGGTGGCCCGGCCTATCGCAGCGCTCCTGTGAGCTACGCAAGACGAAGCCAGCAGCATTCTATCACAGACATGAAACCGAAACCTCTGAGTCTGAGGACACGCTTGCTGGCCCACCGGTTGGCGGAGTGAGAGTCTGCCAAAGTGGCAGTATGTGCGTGCGGCGAAGCATTCGTAATCTACCATTGTCATGTGGGCAATTTGAACCGTTTCACGATGACTAGCTTTGCAGTCTTGACGGTTTCTGTACTGTGTACATGGTGTGTACAGTAGTGCGCCATCTCGTCATGGTTTGTGCAACCTGCTTTGCAGTCATGGTTGGATGCAGCAATATCGCCTTTCCTGCTCGGCCAACAACAACTTGACATCTTGTCACGTCTCCCGCTTTCGTTGCCGTACTGTCCGTCGCCAGTCCTTCATTACCTCCCGCCTGCCGAGTTGGGGCACACGAACCGCTGGCACATGTTTCAGCAGGCAGCATCCGCAGAATAGCCGTCGCGGAATGATTGCGATCGGCCTGTGGACATTTGAACCCTGAAGCCGATCTTAGCCTGATCTTAGGTACCGCATGTGATTTCGAGATCAGAACCTTGGAAGCTGATCATACGGCCATCTACCATTGCCCTGGAACAGTTCACCCATAATCCAGGCAACCCCACGTCTTGAAGTGAAGTACTTAGGTTCACGCATCGATAGACCGTGGCGGTTCAGGTGAAGATGTCATTGAATCGCACAGTGCTCTACGCAGTCAAAAAATAGAGACTACAGCATTCCAACCACCAACCAAGCAAGTTTGCAACGCAGTGGCTTGTCATCAGATTTTAGCTGCCCATCATCTGTCTATCAGCAAGACTTGGCTGGTCACTGTCTAATAATGGCAACTGGGCCGGCCTCGACGGCGTATAGAACACGAATCAATTAGCTTACGCCGCAAATATACCACCAGCAGCCCTGCATGCAAGGATATACATATATAGGTCTGTGGAGATTCCGGCTATTGGCATCTCGTCTCGTATGTTTCGTTTTATTGTCGTGTTATACTATGCCATCTGTTTATTATTATAGATGCATGGAGAATGATACCGAGTACTGCTGTAGAGTCTATATTAAGGAGTGCCATCGGGACAACTGCATCGAGTCGTGGCGTAAGTGGACAAACGCGGCCGATATCTATGAAGTCGAAAAATCCACCAAGATGGTCACTTATCAATTTTGTGAGCCCAATATCATAGTTGAGCATCCAGTTGATAATAGAGGAAGGATGAACTGTGACGTGGGCTCACGTCACGATCTCGGCCCCCAGCTGTGAGATGATTAATTAGTAGTCAGTGCAGCCTGCCACCAGAAGCTCCACTTAACAGCCGCCTTTCGGTGGACGTGTTACGACGCACAGCATTGCTGATGACGAATGCAGTCTTGAAGTATCGCATTTTCAGTTCGTGCTATCAGGCGTGCAGCAATTCTTGATTGATCTTGACAAGTGTTCGAGCGAACTATATGCATCAAAGCTGTTGCTTTGTCTGTACCAAAAAAAAACCCAGAAACACCCCACAAATATAACTTGTGAAACTCACAGCTGTAACTGAATGTGAGTGCGACCGTCCGACCTTCACACAATCATGCTTGATTTGGAGGTGTTGGGCGTGGACATGCACCAAAGGTGGTCTAACTACTACCGCACTAGCGCACATCACACAATTAAGCGAGAACAGCACCACGAATTTGGGGCTTCGTAGGGACGACCAACTTCTTTCTGACGACAACTAACAACAGGACAACCGCCCACGATAGCCACCATGTCCAGGCCGACCGTCACCATCATCTCCGCCAAGGGCGAGGCGTCCTCGGACACTGCCACTGTCCCCAATGTCTTCAAGGTCAGTCTACACGCTACCATCTCAGAGTTTGCAGGCGGCTGCGCAAAAGTTCGAGGGAGAGAGAATTTGGATAGACCACCGCAACGACCGCCGAAACGATCGCATAAACTTGGAGATGGACTCAAAGAATGTAGAAGATGTGGCGTGTTGAGTTGCACGTACCGTGGACATGCACAACTGGGTCACTTCATGTTTTGCAGTCAGTTCGACAATCGTTACGACTATGCCAAAACACCTTGGCAGCTACCAGTCTTCAGATTCTCTCTCACTCGTTGATTCGACATTGTTCTTGGGGGATTGCCCATTTCTACTCAAAGAATGATGCTAATAAGCAAACCAGGCACCTATCCGCCCGGATATCGTCCACGCGGTCCACACTGGCATGAACAAGAACCGCAGACAGCCATACGCTGTGTAAGCCTTCCTTACATACGGTCTAATAACATGGTCTAATAACGCATCAGCTCCGAGAAGGCTGGTCACCAGACTTCTGCCGAGTCCTGGGGTACTGGACGTGCTGTCGCCCGTATCCCCCGTGTCTCTGGTGGAGGTACTCACCGTGCTGGTCAGGCTGCCTTCGGTAACATGTGCCGTTCCGGTCGCATGTTCGCCCCCACCAAGGTCTGGCGCAAGTGGCACCAGAAGATCAACCAGAACCAGAAGCGTTTCGCTACTGCTTCTGCGCTCGCCGCCTCCGGAAGCCCCGCTCTCCTCCTCGCCCGCGGTCACCACATCAGCTCCGTCCCCGAGGTTCCCCTCGTCGTCTCGTCGACTGCTTTCGCCGATGGCGCCATCAAGAAGACCTCCGCTGCCGTTGCTCTGTTGAAGGCTGTCGGTGCCGGTGGTGACGTTGAGAAGGCCAAGAACTCCCGCAAGCTCCGCGCTGGTAAGGGCAAGCTCCGTGGCCGCCGTCACAAGCAGCGCCGTGGTCCTCTTGTCATCTACAACCCCGATGAGGATGGCAAGGATCTTGTCCTTGCTTTCCGCAACATCCCCGGTGTCGAGACCTCATCCGTCTACTCCCTCAATCTTCTCCAGCTCGCCCCAGGTGGCCATCTCGGCCGCTTCATCGTCTGGACCTCGTCCGCTTTCAGCGCTCTGGACACCATCTACGGCTCCACCACCGAGCCATCAGCGCTCAAGAAGGACTACCTCCTGCCCTCGACCATCATGAGCCAGCCCGACCTCAGCAAGATCATCAACTCCAGCGATGTCCAGAAGGTTCTCCGCCCCGTCCGTGGCGGTGCTGTCTCCAAGCGTGGTGTTGTACAGAAGAAGAACCCCCTCAAGAACTTCCAGGTGCAGCTCCGTCTCAACCCATACGCCGCTGCTTTCTCAAAGGAGAAGCTCGGTCAGAAGAAGCTTGAGACCAGCAAGCCAGAGCCGGCTGCCGACACTTTCTACCAGCTCCTCGACGAGAACTAAGTGTTTGGTCGCTTTATGATTTCCCTAGGTTTCTCTTGAACGGAAGGATGAATGCACGGGTTCAATATTATGTGCAGCTATAATGATGTAGCTGTCCTGACAAAATACCTTACGAGAAGATTTTACTTCTTCCCTTGCTTATCTTGCTGTGCTCTCATTAACGTGATTGGCGATGGCCACCATGAAGCCTGTCGTATGTCTCAACTTACTATGACTTGAGACAAACTAGACGTAGAAGCGTATATCTGATTATGCTGAAACAGCTACCTTGTATGCATCCTGTACATACCCCTATGCCCTAGACCTCACCGACAAGTAAAAAATTACCATCAAGACGCCAGAGTTAATCGAATGCTGTGAAGAAAAGTATAGAGTGATTAATATGTAATCCATATTTCCGACTAAAACGCCAAAGATGCATGTGCATCTCGTTCCCCAAACGCCTTTGCTATGCATGCAAGACTTTGCTCATGATATCAGAATCGACACTGAAGCCATGATGAAGCCTCAAAGTCAAACTCGTCCCTGACAAACCCCCACGCCTCAACGAAACAACCTTCTGCCACCGGTCCTCCCCATGGTTCTCTCCACGCCCTCAAGGCTCATGCCAGCGAAGCCTGCACCCCCACCATCACGATCCCTCTTGTATCGTCTCAGCGCCTCCCTTAGATGCGCCGGCGTCAAAGGGCCTTTATCAGCCTGCTTCAATCTCTCCTGCAGACTAGCGTCTTTCTCGATTTCTTTCCACAGCGTCTCTGTGCGGTCCACTTGGTTCAGATACCAGCCGGCGCTCTGGATATCCGTGTTGGTCGGGCGATTCCTCTCGTCTTTGATGTGTGCGCTGGGCCGTTGTAGGCTCTGCATCAAGATGGGTGGTGGGAGGTTGGGATTTGGGAGATGAGTGCGGACTGCGCTCCATTCGTCACGCACGGTGAGGGCGCGATCGATGAGTTCGCCGATGAAAGATTTAGCGTACGAGGTTACGGCGATGATGACGGGTTGGGGTACGGATTGGGAGAGGGTTTGGTTGACGAGTTTACGGACTGTTTCGCGCTTGAGGCGGATGCGGCGGTAGGTTGCGTAGCGGTCTATTTGGGCGGGCGTCATGTAGTCCATTAACATTCTGTGATTACTTGTTAGCGTAGTTCAGATGTTTTTGTAATGGTAAGAGTAGTCGTGCAAGAAAGGACGTACCGCTCATGATCCTTCTCCTGTTTCCGCCTTGCTTCAACGCTCATGCCGCCTTCAATTGCTGTGTCCATCTCCTCTCCCATGTCGTCGTCATCTTCTTCCTCGCCCTCTTCGTATTCGCCTTCGGCCTCTCCTCCTTCTCCATCACCGCCCCTCCCCTTTCCTCCCCGTGCACTTGACCCAGCCACACTGGCGCCATCACCCACATCACCACCCTTCTTGCGCTTCTTCTTGCCCCCACCGCCAGTGCCGTTGACGACAGATGTCGTGGCTACGCTATCCAGAGACGGTGATCGCGAGAATCGTTCAGAGCCGTTATCCTCGGCATCGGGACTGAAGGCGTTGCGTAGATTGGACGGTTTGCGCCTCTTTGATACTCCCGAGAGAGAGGAAATGCTGCCGCGCTTGCGTGGGATGTGCAGCTGGGGCATGGACGGCGGTGATGCCATGATGAGGATTCTGTGTGTCGCGCTACCACAACGGAATTATTGTCGGGGTAATGTATAGGGAGGCGGAGTCGATAATCGTTATTGCAAGGCAAGTTCCATCGAATTGGGGAGAAGTCGCGATCAGATGCCAAGACCAGGATTGCGCGTGGCACTAGCGCGTTCCCGTTCGGAAAGTCACTCCGCAGAGTGGTTTCGTCATCGGTCGGTGATGAAAGGCGTCGCAACTTTTGGCCATCACTGTCGCTAGCGTGGTCGCAATGTAGAGGCCACCTGCAATCGGGCGCATCGCCTCTACAATTTGCTGTGTTTTATTTACTTCACTCACCCCAGGACTCACTTTGCCCCCAAGACACGATGCCATCCTACGAACAAGTCTATGGCATAGCCCCAAGCACATCCACATCTACCTCAGACACCAGCGACTCCGTCCAGCCACCCAGCTCGTCTCCCTCCCTTCCCCCCGCCGCCCTCGACCTCGCAGCCAAACTCTTCGATCTCGCACGCGCTGGCACAACCCCAACCCTCCACCAATACATCACCACAGGCATCCCACCCAACCTCACAAACTCCACGGGCGACACTCTCCTCATGCTGGCCTCCTACCATGGTCAAGTTGAAACTGCCCAGATGCTCATTGACGCCGGCGCAGACGTTAATGTGCTGAATGCAAGAGGTCAGAGTCCGATTGCGGGGGCCGTGTTCAAGGGGTGGGATGAGGTTGTTAGGGTGCTGTATAGGGCTGGAGCGGATGTAAAGCTAGGGGTGCCGACGGCGGTGGATTGTGCGAGGATGTTCAAGAGGGGGAGTGTGTTGAAGTTGTTTGGGGTTGAGGATGGGGAGGGGAGGGACGCTGATGTGGGGAGGTGATGATAGGGACGACGATTTAAGAGCATGTAAGATGGAATAACAGGTCGATACTGAGCCATGGGTAAGGATTCATGATGGGCAGATCGAGCGCGATATCTACGCACCACCAGGCCTGCAATAGATGACGAGCAGCAACGCCAGATAGTCGCACCGTCAGACGTGAATCTTTGCGTCATGAACATAAGTGACTCACTCAAACATAAGCTATAGAGGTCTTGTCAAACCCCAGGATTGGCTTGTATTTGAAAGACTAGAATTCACACCATAGTATGTATACCCTCTTGCTTATACATCCCACCAGCCTCCACGGTCGCGAGACCCAGTAGCAGGAAGAAAATACATTATATCAATCAAAACGCAAACAAATCATCAATCTGATCCCGCAATGGTATCAACCCCCCATCCTCCCACCTCGCCTCCAACACAAATATCCGCATTCTACTTCTTACCCTCGCCCTCACCCTCACCCCCCTTCTTCCCCCCACCAAACAACCCCCCAACATACCCCCCCGCACTCTTCGCACCCCCAGCCACACCCCCAACACCCCCCTTCACTCCCTCTACCGCACTCTGTCCAGCCCTAAAAGCACCGTCAGTCCCAGCACAATCACCACAACATACCAAACCACAACAATAAACAAACCAAGACAAAACAAAAACAGCACAACTTACCCACCCAAAACCCCTACCCCCGTCCCCCCAGCCATACTCCCCCGCTCATCCTTTCCCCCCCTCTCCGCGCGATTGATCCCCTCCTTGGAAATATGGTCGCCGAGCGGTTGCGCGACGCCACCTTGCCCCAGTTGGCCGCTGACGAGGCCGTGGACGCCGTCTTGCAGGTTGTCGACTTGGGGGATGTTTGTTATTTTGGCTTTGTCGAGGTTTTCTGGGAGGGGGGGTTAGGGAGGTTAGTCAGAGGGGGTTTTGTGGGTTGTGGGATGGTTGTCAGGGAGATGGGGGAGGAAGGGAAGGGCAGAGGGCAGAGGGGGACGTACGCTTCGTGGCGTAGCTGACTTTATTATCTTTTGTAAACCATTTTAGGTATTGGTCTTCGATCCAGGGCACCCAGGTTTCGTATTTCTGGTTGTAGTATTCGTTTGCGGATTCGCGGTAGGTTTTTGGGGGGTTGGGTTGGGAGTTGGAAGAGGACATGGTGGATTAGGTAGGTACTGTGAGATTGTGATGCTGTGATGTATACTGCGTAAATACTTTCAAAAAAATATGTATCAGTAATGAGACAACACACGAAACCGTTAGTGATGTTGTAAAATCCGAAAGTAGTTTTGTTGATTTTGTTTGAATTCAGTTGCGCGCCTTACACCCGGCAGCGCAAGCATATATACACAATATCCATCCCACACTTGACCACGCAATCCTTGCAACAGTGATCTCATGTGCAGAATCCAAGTTCCAGGGCAAGAAGGCAGCTTCGTTGACGGTGTTGCGACAGGGGTTACAACTTGTGGGTGTGGGTGTGTGTGGACACGGCAGAGAAAGTGGGTCATACGTCATCCTTCGTTCCAAGGTCGAGAACAAGTGATCGCCCCCGCGTAGGTTACTCTGAAAGCACGCCTGACTTGGCGGAGTGACTTTGGCATGTGCAATCATTCAACCGCCATTAAATGTGGCTGTGACTGTTGAGCAGGTAATGTTTGCCGGGCGCGCGAGCTGCGTTCCTATGCGAGAAGGGATAGCACGTCGAACCCTCCAGCCTGATCCATGCCGTTAATTCCGAATTCATCGTCATACCCGACGCCGTCCATGGAATCCAGTATCGAACCCCAAGGGCCACTACCCCTCAGACCCGAAATCATTGTCTCTATCTCGACGTCGTGGTGGGCTTCTCTGATGGGTGGACTGTGCGATACGATGGCGTTCCTCCTTCCGCTGCCATTCCTCGTCGCCGAAGACACGGAGTAGAGCACCTCATGGGTTGGAATGTCCTGCTTCCAATATGGCATATCTCTGCCGCGTGCATCAGCGTCATCTTTGCCCTCTTGATCAGCCACGAATAAAGAGACGACTGTATCCTTGACCTCTGCATAAGTGTCGAAGCCTTGCGAGCGCATGTAGTAACACAAGCGCAGCGCATCCTTTGGTGTTGGCTCCTTTGTCATTGGCTCGATGGCTTGGGTCCAGGCGCAGGCTTGTCTAGGACTGAGTGTATCGGAGGCCCTTTTGCCTAGATAGTCAAGTACCGCGCGCTGTACCGTGACATATTCGAGAGTCTTCTCTGCCGAGTCTTCTTGGTCTGCGTATTGAGTCCGGGGTAGAGTGTTGATCAGCGTCGTGATGGGTTTTTTAAGCACCTTGCGCTGTGTTGTATGCATGGTGGGTCCCATAGCGACTGAAGTTCCTGTGCTGCTGGCGCCTTGCATCTGTTGTGCTGGGATAGAGGAGGCTTGGAGAGGGATGGAGTTGACTCTGATATTGAGACTAATGTCCTGTCTGTTGGGGCTGGCGTCGCGATGGATCCCTACCTCTCTCTGTGCGATATGCCATTGCAACTGTTGGAACTCTTGCATTATTCTCGCCATTTGATTATGGAGGGAGCCCTCAGTAGTCAACGTTCGAGTGCGAATGGGGAAGTCGAGCGGAAGGCGGCGAGGGTTGTTGATGTCACTACCAGAGCTGCGACTGGGTGAAGAGCCAACACTCTCGTTGTCCGACATGTTGGCGAGTGAGTGAAGGCAAAGTCTATCCGTCACGAGCGGGTTATTGTAGGGGAGAACAATGGAGGTATGTGAATGATATAGTCGAGTGATGTGGAGAAGTGGTGATTGACGAAGCTGCATGAGAAATTGCCTGAGGATCACAGATTGCGTTTGTTGCTGCCATACGCCGGTGAACGATTGAACCTTCCCCGACTTCTCACCTTTGATAATGCCAAGACTTGCGATAGCATGGCCTGTATTTCGAGGCTCATTCACGACGGTGAAATACACCACCCACTCACTAGCTGGAGTAATATCCTAGTCACCAAGTACGAGAGTCCCGTGGGGGCTGGATATCACGTTGGTTAACTCACGCTCTTAAGCATCTCTTGTATGCTACAAAAGACACTATTATAGGTAATAGTGTCTACATAAGTTATAGGAAACATCGAAATTATGTAATGACTATCACACCTAATATGCTGTAGAAGTCATGGTGAAGGGCACAAATGTGTGCGATGATGGAAAATCCCGGGTGGCTGGGGATCATGCTCAGGTATATTACCGTAGTCAGCATCAATGGCGACATGTCCTCAGCTTGAACGCTCCCTAGTCTGGTAGTAGTGTCGACAGGCATGCGCGCTAGCTGCAGCCGCATGTCGATCAACCGAAACCAATCTATGCACCAAGCAAGAAGCTGACACCGACGCGCTCGCGATGCGGGAGTACTGTCCGGCGCATCCGGACCTTCTGTGAATGCCAAACCAAGCGTGAGACCAGGCGAGCATGGCCAGACAGCGTGTTTGGGGCATGGCACTGGAGTGAAGTGGGCGTGCAAGGCAGAAGGTGCCGGTGCAGACAGACATGGTAGCCTAGTTCGCACGGCTGGGAGCAAACAACACATGGCGCAGGCGGGGGCCCGAAGTCGAGTACAACGCGAGCGCCATTGGGGGTACCAACGGCGTGCAGAGACGGGGCACGGAGGGGATTCTGTTTGGATGTGGTGACTCAAGAGTCAAGAGGAGCGATGGTAGGTGGTTTGGAGAGCGGGCCAGGATGAAGTTGGGAAGTTGGTAGACGCGCTGGGGTGCACGGTGAGGCGGTGATGGATGCGGCCTAGCGCGGCTGCAAAGGCCACTTTGCCCCAAGAGAGCAGTCGCGACAGGCAGCACGGCAGCTTCACACCACGGCGGCGAGCAGCAGCAGCAGCAGCGGCAGCGACGCGGGCAGTGTGCAGTGCTGCTGCTGCTGCTGGCGGGCGAGGACGGCGCGTTCAATCAAGGCGCAACGCTGGCTCGCCGGCGCTGTCGCGGTCGCAGAAAAATCCCTCCCTGAGAGGGCGCACGGGCCGGGCGGGGCTAGGCCGTTCCTGGCGGTGGGCCAGCCGCCTACTTAATGATGTTCATTCTCTTAGATAGGCCCGCAGCCCACCTCTCCGAACCAGCACTCCCGGCGCCCGCATCGAGTTACCATCCAGTCACGTGACCCTGCAACCTCGCCGGCGCAGCCCCAGCTACTCACCGTGACAAGTGCAACAGTCGTCCATGGCACAGCCTACGGGCGCCCAGTAATTTTTAATCTGCCTCGGTCGCACCCCCGCTGCGTGGTCGACCTGTCCTTTCGCCGTCCAAGATGAGGTATGTCGCATCGCCTACTGCTGCATGCATGTCTCGAGCATGCCGCTAACGTTCTGATAGTGCCACCAGATTGGACCGTCTCGTAACGTAAGTGCACCCCCGGACTCTGCCTGCTACCCACCACCATCCATTCATACATCCATTTATTGCTTGTCTTGCAGAGCATGGCACTCATCGCCCCCTTTTTCGCTGGATGCTGTCTACCAGACCTTGCACCACCTTTTTTTTACCCTTCCACCCTCTTCTGTCCCCCCCACCGCTGACACTTGCCAAGGATCCTCGAGACGGGCAGCACAGCACTGATCCGCAACACAGCAGCCGACCAGCTGGCCGACGTCCAGAAACAACATCCCGATGAACTGTTCAACCTCCTCACAAGGGTCATACCCTACCTGCGATCAAAAAGCTGGGACACTCGTGTCGCTGCTGCCAAGGCTGTGGGTGGTATTGCTGCCAACGCCGAGAAATTTGACCCCAATGCAGAAGACGAACCTGAAGATGAACCCATGCCAGATGTCGATTCAGACACGAATGGCCATGTCAAGTCGGAAGAGAGCAACGGTCATGTCAAGTCTGAAGACAGCAATGGTCATGTGATCAAGAAGGAAGAGAATGGCGACGCTGCTCTTCCACTTGCACCAATCTCCGACCGACTCGATCTCGCGACACTCGACTTGCCTTCTGTCTTGAGATTCGGAAAGACTCTCATGTCCATAGGAACCAAGGAGCATGAATACGCGCTCGCAGCCATGACCCCCACGGAACGCCTAGAGCATCAGAAGAGCACACTCCTCAAGCGACTTGGCTTGGATGGCGAATACATTGAAGACCTCTCACCACCTCTAGAAACTCTAGTTGCGCAAACACCTGGCCCACCACGGACACCCACCATTCATCGCATCGACACCAATGTATCACGGTCTGATACTATCAACACGGCTAGTTCTCCGCTAGCAGGTACGCCTAATGGCGACCAGCAACTCAGCAAGCGCCAACTCAACCTCATGAAACGCAAAGCCAGGAAAAATCCCGGTGGTGCCAACAAAGGGCAGGGCGTCGACTTCAGCGCAGGTGGACGCAAAGAGTCACAGCCTGATCTTGGCGAAACACATGTTCGACCGCATTCGGTCGCCTTGAAAGTCGAGAAATCGGAGAATGGCATAGAAGACGATGGCGTCAACGACTATTTCTCACTTGAGCGGAATGGTGCCGATGATGACGCGAAAATGGTCAAAGAGTTCAAAGGCGCGCCAGTACCTGAGAAGTCGGAGTTCCAGACCGAGGCTGAAGAGTCCGGTCTGGAATGGCCATTCGCCCGAGTTTGCGACTATCTGGCTGTTGAACTATTCGACTACACATGGGAAGTGCGACATGGAGCAGCAATGGGCATTCGCGAGATTCTACGTACACATGGTGCCGGAGCAGGCAGACAAAAGGGCAAGAGTCGGAGCGAGAATGATAAGCTTAATCAGCAATGGCTGAACGACCTAGCCTGTCGCCTTATTCTGGTCTTCGTTCTCGACCGATTGACCGATTTCACCGGCGATAACGCCATTGTACCCATTCGAGAGACTGCTGGCCAGGCGCTTGGCTCATTACTGCAGTATATGACTCGCGACAATGTATTTGCAACATTCCTGGTGCTCAATCGCCTAATCTTTCAGCATGAACTTCCCCTCGTCCAGGATCACAAAGGCCTTCCCTGGACCCTCTGCCAGGGTGGCATGATTGGCTTGCGTTACCTAGTAGCTGTTCGCAACGATTTGCTTCTGGAAGATGGCACTTTGATGGACGGTGTGCTCGCTGCTGTGATTAAGGGTCTAGGAGATGGCGATGATGATGTCCGGGCTATCAGTGCGGCAACACTGATCCCTGTCGCAAAGGAGTTTGTAGAGATGCGGCCCAAAGCTCTTGAAGGCCTCATGAACCAAGTCTGGGCATGTCTCGACACCAAACAGGATGACCTTAGCGCTAGTACCGGCTTTATCATGGACCTTTTGGCTAAACTTTGCGGGTTCCCACAAGTTCTTGAGGCCATGCAAGCCAACGCCCGACAGGACCCTACACAGTCATTCAATGAGCTGATTCCTCGCCTCTTCCCTTTTCTTCGTCACACCATTACAAGCGTTCGTGCGGCTGTGCTGCGCGCTCTAATAACTTTCCTCAACATTCAGAGCGATGGCTCAAACGGCTGGATAGATAGTAGGGCCTTGCAGCTATTCTTCCAGAACATATTACTGGAACGGAACGATGGTGTTTTACGGCTCTCGTTGCAGCTCTGGAACGCTGTGGTTGTGAGTCTTGGAGATGAAATCTCCACTCATCTTGAGCCAGTTCTCGACTCCATAATTCCTCTCACTCTCACGCCAATTGGAGTTGCACGCCATCCCATCACTATGGATAAGTCGCTCCTTATCAAGCCATCAGGCCAGGCTATGGGCCTACCACCAGATGCTCAGGCCAGTCGTAGATCTACTCCCCCTCCTGGTATTGAGCCTGCGCAGAAGAAGCGAAAGAAGTCCCGATACGGGAAAGACGATATGACGCCAACGCCCAATAACATCTCCCACAATGTTGACGGACATATGATCAGTGGCGACCTCGAGCTCATCGGAGCCGACATCTTGATCCGATCCAGAACTTCAGCAGCACAGGCTCTTGGCAAAGCTATGGGGGCATGGCCTGAAGCAGCGCGGTACGAAAGCTTTGCCTCCAGATTGCTACCGGCCTTGTCATCAACAAATTCGACTACACAATTGACTGGCGCCATCATTCTAGAGGAGTTTGGGAAGAACGTTACGACGAAGGATACATTGGTGCAGTCAGCGGTACAGGCACTGCTACCAGTCCTAGAGGGCGAACGGCCCGTGGCGTACGAAGATCTTGTACCCAAACTTCAGATTGTGCGCACCCAATGTACTGCCCTGCTCAGCATCTTCCGCGACGCGCATGTGCAGAACCTGCCAATGTTCGCCGTGGTTGTACAAGGCGATCCCGCAGCTAGCCAGTACGCATTCGGCGTTGCAGACGCTGAGAAGCTGGTAAGCACACAGTACGAAAAGCTGAAGAAGGCCATGACGCCATCAGCTCGTATGGTGGCTGCAACCAACCTCGAAACTACCCGCAAAGAAGTAGAGGCAAGCCTCCAGGAAGCCAAGGATATCAAAGAGGAGCGAGATGTCCGCATCAAGGCGGCCGCTGCGGGGGCATTAGTCGCACTCAATTCGCCTCCAAAGAAACCATCTCCACCAATCAAGGCCATGATGGACAGTATCAAGAAGGAGGAGAATGTGGAATTACAGAAGCGATCTGCTGCTGCTGTAGCTGGCTACATTGTCCATCTGGTCAACGCCAACAGATCGGGTGTTGTCAACAAGGTCGTCGGCAACCTAGTCAAGTTCTACTGCATGGAAACGGCCGAGACACCTGAGTTTGCTGGACAGGCTGAAGTTGAGACGGGCATCCTAACCTTGAAGAAGGACGAAGATGTTCGCGACCACCCCGATGCTGTTCGATTTGCTGAGGAGTCCAGAGCTGCCAAAATTACTAAGCGTGGTGCACGTGAGGGTCTTGAGCAGGTTGTCGAACGCTTTGGTGCAGACGTCTTCGAAAAGGTGCCCATCCTGAAGGATCTTATTGAACGTCCAATCAAGGAAGCCTTTGCTGAGGCGAACCTCCCTGCAAAAATCACAAACGAAGACGGCATCTTCGGTCAAGAAGTCGTCGACGCATTGTCGACACTGCGTGCTCTAGTTGGCAAACTCCACCCGGATGTCCGAATCTTTGTCAAGGATCTTCTGCCACTGATAGCGAGAGCACTACAGAGTAGACTCTATGTGCTCCGATATGTAGCCGCGAAATGCTTCGCAACCATCTGCAGCGTCATGCCCATCGAGGGTGTCACCATGCTTGTGGAGAGTGTTTTGCCGACCATCAGCGATGGAGGTAACGTCCACGGACGACAAGGAGCGATCGAGTGCATCTACCACTTGATCCACGTCATGGAAGATGCCATCCTTCCATACGTAATCTTCCTCATCACACCAGTCCTTGGACGAATGAGCGACTCGGACAATGATGTGCGTCTGCTAGCAACAACCAGTTTTGCGACACTCGTCAAGCTTGTTCCGCTCGAGTCTGGTATCCCCGATCCGCCAAATCTACCGGAGTCTTTGCTCAAAGGACGAGATCGCGAACGCAAGTTCGTGGCTCAAATGCTCGATTCCAAGAAGGTCGAGCCTTTCGAGATTCCCGTTGGCATCAAGGCCACGCTACGCTCTTACCAGCAAGATGGTGTCAACTGGCTGGCTTTCCTCAACCGCTACAACCTTCACGGTATCTTATGTGATGACATGGGTCTTGGTAAAACGCTACAAACTCTTTGCATGGTAGCTAGTGACCACCACTTGCGTGCTGAAGAGTTTGCTAAATCAGCCGATCCTAACTTCCGACGCCTGCCATCGCTGATTGTCTGCCCCCCTACACTGTCTGGCCATTGGCAGCAGGAGATTCGTCAATATGCACCCTTCCTCAGCTGCGTTGCTTACGTTGGATCACCGTCAATTCGGGGTCAATACCGGTCTGAGCTCAACAATGTCGACATTGTTATCACCTCATACGATATCTGCAGAAATGACGCCGACATCCTCAAGCCTATCAATTGGAATTATTGCGTTCTCGACGAGGGCCATCTGATCAAGAACTCGAAATCCAAGACTAGCCACGCTGTCAAGCAATTCCAGTCAAATCACCGTCTCATACTCTCGGGTACCCCGATTCAGAACAATGTTCTCGAGCTTTGGTCTCTCTTCGACTTCCTCATGCCTGGCTTTCTCGGGTCAGAGAAGGTGTTCCAGGAGCGCTTTGCAAAGCCCATCGCCGCATCTCGCTTTGCCAAGAGTTCTTCCAAGGAGCAAGAACGCGGTGCGCTCGCTGTCGAAGCTCTGCACAAGCAGGTGTTGCCCTTCCTTCTCCGTCGTCTCAAGGAAGAGGTGTTGGACGACCTACCGCCGAAGATCCTGCAAAACTACTACTGCGATCTTTCCGAGCTTCAGCGCAATCTCTTCGACGACTTCTCC
The DNA here is from genome assembly GCA_022343325.1 of Plenodomus biglobosus. Taxonomy (NCBI): domain Eukaryota; kingdom Fungi; phylum Ascomycota; class Dothideomycetes; order Pleosporales; family Leptosphaeriaceae; genus Plenodomus; species Plenodomus biglobosus. The sequence goes on along the minus strand of JACTNT010000025.1, from coordinate 1,184,702 downwards.
AAGCGACAAGGAAAGGAAATCCAAGCCAAGGCTGGTAATGCTGATCGCGAAAGCAAGCAGCACATCTTCCAGGCCTTGCAATACATGAAGAAGCTTTGCAACTCGCCGGCGATGGTCGTCAAGGGTCCTACCAACAAGGCCTACGAACCAACACAGCAATTCTTGAAGAAGACGAACACTTCTATCGATGACATTGCTCATGCGCCCAAACTAGGTGCACTCAAGGATCTCCTAGTAGACTGCGGTATCGGCGCATCAGATGTAGCCAACGACAAGTCGGCAGCCGCCAATGGCGATCTACCTGAAGCTGTCTCACAGCATCGAGCGCTTGTCTTCTGCCAAATGAAGGAAATGCTCGACATGGTTCAGCACAACGTTCTCGAGAAACTTCTCCCAAGTGTTCAGTTTATGCGTCTCGATGGTGGTGTTGAAGCGACAAAGCGCCAAGAAATCGTCAACAAGTTTAACTCAGATCCGTCCTACGATGTCTTGCTACTCACAACGAGCGTCGGTGGTCTCGGTCTCAATTTAACGGGAGCCGACACTGTCATCTTCGTCGAACACGACTGGAACCCACAGAAGGACATTCAAGCCATGGATCGCGCCCATCGCATTGGTCAAAAGAAGGTTGTCAACGTGTACCGCATCGTCACACGCGGGACGCTGGAGGAGAAGATTCTGAAGTATGTCTCAATCCCTCAATTCCCAACTTTTGTCACATGAACAGTATACTAATTACTCCCTTAGTCTCCAACGATTCAAAATCGATGTCGCCTCCACTGTTGTCAACCAACAAAACGCAGGCCTGGGCTCCATGCAAACAGACCAAATTCTCGACCTCTTCAACGTATCCGCCGACTCCAACGATCCCTCCGCTCTACCGCCGCCACCCAGTAACGCTAAGGACGATGGCACAGGTATTGACGAGAACGACGCGGTTGATGCGACGGGAGCGCTACGAGAAAAGGGCAAAAAGGGATTCCTCGATGATTTGGGCGAGCTGTGGGATGAGAGGCAGTATGAGGAGGAGTTTGATCTTGACGGCTTCTTGGGCAAGATGAAGACTTGATTGTAAAGCGGGCCAACCATTCTATGCACTGCTTAGTAAGCTTTGCTCTAGGCCCATTATCGAATCTGGCGTTTTTATCGGAAGGGTGGGCAACTCTTTGTTTTCTACCTCTGTTGTAAAACGGCTTGTTCTCTTGTACACACATCTGGGCAATTGGAGTTGACACATTCACACTCAGGCCGGGAGCCAAGCGCTACATGCATGTCTAGCCTGAGGTCTGGTATGGATTTTCTCTTTCTCTCTGCCTCTTTGTTCAGAGTCCGCGCATCAAAAGGGCACATATTGTGTATGTGCGTATGCGTGTATGTATGTATGTATGTATGTGTGTATGGTATTAGCATGGCGTTGGATCTGGCTGCTTTGAGTGTATCCAATGTATTTCACAGCCTTCTCTTTCTTGTTCATATCCTGTTCTATCCTGCTCTGTCCTGTCCTGTCCCGTCCTGTGCCTGTGCCTGTGCCTGCGGCTGTTACGGACGAAACGGACTAGACACGGCACATAACTCTAACAGACAAGACAAGAAGCAGATACGGGAGGGTGGGTGCATGTCGTGGCATGGCGTGGCGTGGCGTGGCGTGGCCAAAGAAAGAAAGTAAGAAAAGTTGTATTTGTATGCTAGAGATGTGTAATGGTAAAGTGTATTACCTAGCGTGTAGCATGTAGTAGGGAAACCTGATGAGTAGTTTTACTTCAAAATCAAAAAGAAATCAGATTTAAATCAAAGTAATGAACAATAATGAAAATGAAAAAGTACATGGCCTAAGCAACAGTGATGCATAGTGTCGTGTGAGCAACGGCTGGGAAAATTGAAAGGAAATGTGGGATAGGTATCTACCACAAACCCGATTGAAAGTGTAGGGTGGAGTGGGGGTATTTGGGTGGATATGTGGTAGCTGAGATTGCACATCATGCAAAGTGCGTTGGTACCGCTGAGCTGGATTTGTAGGGAACCGGGCTGGTCGCGAGATGATGTGGTGTGTACATGAGAGTGCTAGGTGACTTGGTTGCTATGGATTTGCTGTGGAATTATGGTGAAGGGGAGATATCGGGGGATGGGGTATGCTGGGGGAGAAGGGGAAGTTTAACCTCGGAAGCGTGGATGCGTGAGACATCCGCATGGAAAGAATCGTTAGGCTTGGGCGGTAATCTTGCGGCGTGTTGAATTCGTCGTAGCTTTTCCCTTTCCTAGCAATGTCTCGGAGCGGTGAGTGTGAAAGATGCTCAATGGATATCTGTGTAGTAAGCGCGCGTTCAACAACATGCCTATTCGCCCCACCACTTGTTGCGAACCTCCTCCATCTTGAATTCTTCAGGGCGCGGCCGATCGAGGATCTTAAAAAGCAGGCCCTGCCATTCCGTTCTTATAACGTTGCCAAACCAGGCTGACGTATATTCCCAATAGTGTGGATACCATCCAGAGAATTCCCAATCGATGATACCAACTACCATACCCTCGCGTACAAGGACATTAAAGGGATTGAGATCGCCGTGGGTGAATTTTGGTCGAGGCCAAGGCCCATCCTGCTGCTTGATCATCTCTTGGAGGTCATACCAATCCTGGTCCTTCTCCCGATCTTTGAGGTCTTCGGGCTTCAAGTCTCGTCTGAGCCAAAAATGAAAGTCTTGGATTGTCTTGAATGGGCCGAAACGTGGGTTTCCTCGAGGTATGCGAGAGTCGTACAATGATCCTCCAACACAGCTTTCCATACCCGTGCCTGGAGGAGGCGTCAAGGAGCGTAGCTCTTGGAATATGTCTCGTAACTGCGCGAAGACGTCTTCAATTGCTTCTTCAGACATGGTGTTCCAGGCTTTTGGTAATTCGTCGCCTTGGATTCTTTGCATGACGATGTAAGCTCTGTTTTTGTGCAAGAATGAGCAATACACTTTTGGGATGGGGATGGTGGGTTTTTCAAGACAGGTAGCGCATTGTTGCGGCTTCTGTGAGGTGAATTCGACGCCCGGTCTTGACGATTTTGTGTTTCGTGATCGGGATGCAGAGACCATCTCGCGAGTAAAACTTTGCTGTTGTGTGTAATGCTAGTCATGTTAAGAAACGGCGGAAAAAGGTATTGTTAATGGCGAGATGTTCAGTGCCGATGTGTTGGGTTTCTATATTGTATTCAGGTGGAACATACGAGGATGTCATCCTGTGGTGGTGCAGTAGGCCAAAAGAGCGTGTGTTCTCTGACAGACGCAGAGGCGGCAAGAGGATGGTCGTCGCAATTAAAGATCGATGAGATGCAGACGACTACAGGTAACGTCGATGACACTGACGTATCGAAGCTCAACCCAAACTAGAGAGCAGTGGTGAATGCTTTAGGGGACGAGTAGCACTCTCAAAGATACGAGCTTCTTGTTTTGCGGGTACAGGGAGCTGGGACGTACTTCGTATGCGCAGCCAATGGTCCAATGCGTGAACTTGTGAGAGTGCGACGACAGTTCAGAGTCTATGCAAGGATGATAGGGGTGCTGCGTTAGCGAGGCTTGAGATGGCTACCGTTGACGGGATTCCGTGCCAGCTGCCAAGTCGCGTGCTTCTTGTACCAGCCACCTTCGCCGCGAGGAAGATCACACGAGTGCGAGATCCTTACCCTCAACGCCGCCACGGACACCACATAAATTTGTTCTATAACTTGGTGACAAGTCGCAGCTCCTATTGCAGACTTGGCCAATACCACAGGATAAAGGACACGCGGAGTATGAGGACGAAATGCCACAATTATTTTTAGGAGTCGCTCTTCGCCTCCTTTATCAACCCTCCGTAACCGTATCATCACTTTGGTGTCTCAAAACCTTGAAATGCAGGGGTAGTAAGATAGGCGGGGCTGGAACGACGTCGTCAACAATATGATCGACAAACACCGCGACGATCACTGCTCTAAGTCATTGGTCAGAGTACTACGTAAGAAACACCGCATAATCGTGCTCACATTTGCTCAAGTCACAACCTGTGCCAAAAGCTTAAATATGTCCTAGCTGGGAAATCCTCAACAGTGTGACAATTACTTGACATGTGTAGACAATGGCACGAAGCGAGGTTTAAATTCGTGGTGAATAGATTACTATTGTAGCGTGATATACACTAATTCCTTCTAGCTTGTTTAGGTATCATATCTTAATATCCCCCAGTACGTAGCGAAGAACCACTTGGTTACGGAAAAATCATAGATACTTAGACTGGTAAGCAGGAGAAGCCCCTTCTACGTCTCTATACCTAGAATATGAGTAAGATACAACAGGTCTTTCTTAGCCTCCTATCAGTCGCTAATGGAGAAATGCTGTTATCGTCGCCTCCGCGCCTGATTTGAGAGAGCTCGTTCTACCAGCACGGCAGAGCACTTCTTCTCTAGCTTTACTAATTAGCTTGCATCACTTCTAGTAGTTATGTTATTATAATATCGACCTCCTTAGCCTTACCGCCACGCTCGTAAGCCAATCTCAGCCCTGCGGCGACGGGGATGATTCATGCAACGTCGCTACCCCTATCGTTAGCTTCTAGTTAAGCAGCCAGTCTGGCCGTTCCAAAACGCCATTAGGACGTCTTACATAACACTTTACTTATAGACTCAGCCACACCACTCAAGCCCACCCTGTGGTTAGAAGCCATCTTAAAATAGACATTCGGTAATCATCCCAAGTTTCCCCACCGGAAGACGTTTGGCTCCGCCTTGGAAGCTAGGTTGGAGCAGACTACCGTCCCCACCGCCGAACAGGACACGCTAGCGAACGGAGCATGACTATCTCACTCCCCAGGCCCTCTATCCCCTCTGAATTCGATGATGAGGTGGACGATGCCCATGTCGACCTCCCTCCCGGACACGTATGGGCTTATCCTTGTAAGCTCTCTTCGTGTCCCGACTACGGCACGTCCTGGCTCCTTCGAAGCAACTTTCTCCTCCATCTGCAGGAGGAAGATGCACACTGGGCAGCAACGACACCAGCGGCACGTCGTACAATCGAGCAAGAGTGGCGGTATATGACCGATCCTCATCTACCGCCTCGGAAGGCCCCATATTTCCGCCCCCAAGATGATCCAGATGAGCACGTGTGGGAGTACGGGTTTCGAGATGACACTGGAAAGGTGATCAAGGGTAGAGGCACAATGAAGCAAATGGAGATGCATCAGGCATCACGACGCCGAGAGATTCAGGAAAGGCAGACAGCATAGCCACGATTTTGCTTGTGCGTTGCTGTATAGGGATCCGCTTCAAGGACAATAAATAGCAACCTAGTCTGAGAGGCTCTTGCTTGATGATTTACCCTGATAATTCATGTCGTAATCTGCGTGCTTCGCTGCTCTCTCCTCTTCCTCAGCGTATCTTGCTTCATCACCTGTCCTAATTTCTTCGGGACATAGTTCCGATCGCTTCCGCTTCTTGACCTCCTTGGTAAAGGTATGCTTGCCAATTGCTCGCTCTACTCTGCTCTCTACCGCATGAACAGATTGGTGGAGTTTTGATCTAGAGATGTAATTAGATATCTATATGTTCATCACCCATCTCCTTGTACAAGAGGTAGTTCTTCGGGTGAAATCGCATAATAGTGGCAGAAACTCGAAGCTTCATACCACGTATTAGTCACGGCATGTGATGAACCATAAGAGCGTGCATCTGCAATGATGCTGATGTGGAATCCTAGACAGAACACAGGCAAGTTTCTAATGGTACCTGGCCCCCTTGACCGCGTCACCAAATATCAAGCGACGTTTTTGTTCACACAAATGTTCTCATCAAATTCAATCCTTCTAGTCACTAGTGTCAATTTCTTCGACGGATTGTCATATTGTGGTTCATGAGCTTGTAAAAGTTCTGTGCAAGAGTGGCAACCTGTAGTCATTTTTACCGTATGGTCCACGCACAGACTGCGATAGCACTTCTCCCCCAAGTATGTACCAAAAAAGCTCTCAACCTCCATATCTGGTTGCATCTTCTCTGGTTCTGATGACCAATGATTTGGTGTTCGGACAATGTCTTTACCTCGAGGATAGTCTTGACGGCATCGAGATAACGTTTCTTTCGCAACCAGTTGCGCAAGTCATGAAGGAGGAAGTGGTCTGCTTCTGCTTCGAGGTTGTTGTAGAGAGCGTAGTCGAAGCCTGTCTGTCTTGTCCAAAACAGAGTCAACTTTGACGGACGTCGCATAAACTCCAAGACATACTGGAATACGTCGGGGTCGGCATCAATGAAGTAAGACCCATCCTCCTGTCTATAGAAGCAATTTTCCATCTGGCCAATGGATTCTGGAAATACGGAAAGGCTTGAAGTGTAGCCTTTTGTGTTCGGTATGTGCGACCGGAGACGTCAAGAATAATAAGGTGAGGAGGGATGACGGGGTTCGATATGACTCGCGAACACGATGTTGTGGGATCCATCGTAATCATGCTGCTATAGTCCTCTATCAGCAGTGATCATAGTGGTCTCTAAAGCCCTCTCACCCGTATCTTCTATCACGTACACTGAAAGCACATTGTGTTGCTTGAGCGCACTCCCTTTCTTGGGCGCTCTGGTTGGCTCAGCAGCAGCGCCACGAAACCAGGGAGGCCAGTAATACAACTGTGGTTAACACGGCAAGCCATCCTGCATCGGCTGCAAAGGACCAATGAGCATAGTCTATGATATTGCCTTGCCTGCGGCACGGTTTGTTGAGACTGACACAGCCCGTTTATTAGCCGACCAACCACAGTTGACAGCCCTACGTTGCGACCTCGTTCTTGCACGCGGCTGTTGGACTTTCTGATCTTCTGCCAGGCAAACCCGAACTCAAACTTCGAAGAGCACAATCACGAAGAGAAAAGGCCAGCGACCATCGAGAGAAGGCTGAAGCTGAAGCAGAATTCCAACGCTGGCGGGCGTAATCACAGAGAGATAAGGTCAGGCATCAGCGTGAGGAAGAGCGAAGGATAAGCCTAAAAACGCGGCCAGTTCAGTGACAGCTAGTTGTAGACTGCCAACCAGGTCTGCCAGCAGCCGTAACAGAGGGGTACCGGTCTACGATATCGCTTGTCGCCATAATGGAAACCCGTTCGACTAAGGTTATGCGGAGCATCGCCAGGTATCTATTCATGACTTAGACTTATGCAACTTTACCTAATTTGTATAGTCTGTTTAACGACGCGAGATACTCCGATGCTACGGTCGATATCCATGGCAAAAGATTGCCTGTTCACAGATCCGTCATCTGCACACAAAGCGAATACTTCGAAAAGGCACTTCAAGAGGCATTTGCTGAGGGAAGCTCAGGGGTGCTTAAATATGACATTGGGAGTGGAGCCGCCCACTGGAGGGCGTTTGAGTACTTGTACACTGGTGATTATTCGGACGATCTGTCGCATGATTTCAAAGGTATGGTAGAATCTATAACCTACGCGTTCGATTCTCTAATTTCTTCTAGATGACCCTGCGCTACTGAAAGAGCCCCGTGTGTACGCTCTTGCGGACATGTTCTTCTTAAAAGACTTGAAAGCGCTTGCAACAGCAAAACTGAAACAAAAGCTCCAGGACCTTTGGGCAGACGACTCCTTCCCGGAATGCATTCGAGAGGTATATGCGACTACTCCAGATGGCGACCATGCGATGCGATCTGCAGTAGTCGAAGTTGCCAAGGTGCACGTGAAAAAACTAGGCAAAAAGGCCGTGTTCAAGGACCTCATCCATGAGGGTGGCGATTTCACTGTTCAGTATTTTGAAAGTGTCATTTTCCCAGCGACTCCCGCGGTCTCCTCTACCCCCCACCAGCCGGTGGGTCTCTTTGGTGTTCCGTCTAGACCATCACCTTTTGGCCATTATCAAGCGTCTTAATCTGTGTTTCGCTGACTATACGCTTTGCCAAATTGTGGCAAGCCTTTGGCTCTGGTACAAATCATCATGAACGATGCGCAAGAGGCGCTAAGGAAAGATTACGATAGTGCACATAGGGGAGTGAACGTACGATAAAATCTCAACTAATCAGTTATTTGATCATACTCTCCCGCTGCAAGCTGATATCCTGACCGCGCGTCTCGCTGAGCGTTACTTCTTCCTTTCAAGCTTGTTTAGGTTATTCATCTTAATGCTTTTATATACAACAATAGATAGATAACAATGTAGCCTATACCGCCAATGTATAGGCATCTATGGGGAGATTTAGACCACAGGCACCGTCTCCAGCGTTATTGCCTGTGGGTTATGTTGCGCAAAGGATCGCAAGAGTCCCTTGAAAAGCGCAAATAGGAAGTGGACTAAATCCATGGGAGATCTACTCCACAGGTACCGTCTCCAGCGTTATTACCCGTGGGGGGGATTGCACTAAGGACGTTGTCCTTATAATAGTGCGAATAGAAGTGGACTTATCCACGGGAGATCTACTCTACAGGTACCGTCTTCATCGTTATTAACTACCTGTGGGCTGCAAAAAATAATTCGCCAAAAGAAAAAGCAGAGAGAATACCTCCAATCGCGTTCAAAACCGACGATGTAAACTTCGTACATGAAGAGGGGGAACAGGCCTATGCCCGAATCATGACTTCGCCCTCTCGCGGTCAGATAGCTCAGGCCACTGCCCTACGGCAGTACGTAATGACCTGGCACCGCTACGAGTATAATAAAGATCCCAACGATGTATCTCGACTTCTGACCCTATGATCAAAAGAAGCAAGGTTGCCCACCTCATCGAAAATTAAAAATGGTGGGCCAAAAATATAACAATGGAATGTGCTTAGCGACTGCGGTGTCATGACCACAATCTTTCGTTCTAGAGGAGAGAGAGAACAGGTCTACACCTGAATCGTAATTCTCGTCTCCCGCGGTTGAAGGTCGAGCCACTGCCCTACAGCAGTACGTAATGACTCGGCACCGCTACGAAACAAGCATGTAAGAGAGGCCCCATCGGAATGTGGTGATGGGGGAGAAAGAGCCTTGCCTAGGCGCGTTGTGGGATGACCATCACGTTTCCCACGGTGTGTGTTGCGCCTCCTGCCCTCCGCGGCTCTGGATAGTGGTAGTGAATTGGATGATGATGATGATGATGGTGAGGAGATGAGATCGGAAGAATTGGAGGGCTTTATGTATGATGTTCGTGGTTGAGTTGTGGATATACAGTGTGGTGTGGAGAGGAGTATGTCGAGTGGACAGTAGGGGCGCGAGACTTTGTTATCATGCACAGTGTTATATGCGAAAGAATTCATTGCCGGCTCGTTCATGGTGAGGGCTGTGTCGCAATGAAGGCTACAATGTGATGCGAGAAAGAGGTGCGCAACCTAGGTACAAATACGGTGGTATGCATACTTCACAACCTTGGCCCATTCCGAGTTAACTGGATAGAGTTCCGAGCGACAAGTGCGTTTATCAATGGTCCGTTTACAGAGTGTTTGAAGATTGGGTTTGTATTTTAGCAGGTGGTCTACCTATTGGGATAGGACGGAACATAGGAGTCCCAGTCCAATCTGAGCTAGTCATTGTAAATTTTTACTTCATTGGTTCATTTGCAGGCCAGTCAGGGTTTCGCAATATGAGGAAGTAAAATGAAAAAGTCTATAGTCATCCCGCGACGCCTGCGCGCAGAATGTAAACGCTATGCAACGCTGACTCACAACACCAATGCTCTATTTAAACTTTGTTATCGCTTGGCTTCTTGCCGTCCTGTTTCCTGTCCCAAAAGCGTATTTTTGTGTAGCTTCTGCTTCGCTCGGCCTGCTCGTAGTAACAGCCATCGATTGCAACTTCATCATGGCCCTGCAAGTGCAAGTAGTAGTACAAACACCCGACAAAGAAGCCACCTCCAATGATGTTGCCAAGGAGGGCGGGAATGATGCCCTTCCATATGTAAAGACCGACAGTAATCGTGGGAGATCCTTGAAAGATGGCGTTAGGAATCAAGAACATGTTGGCAACTACGTGGTCTGAAAGTGTATTAGTATTGACGTCATGAGTGTGCCCTAACAAGATGTGAACACATACCGAAGCCTAATGAAACGAAAGCAAATGTTGGCCACCAGATACCCACGACTTTAGAGACCACGTCGCGACCTGCGCAACCGAGATAGCACGCCATACAGACAAGCCAGTTTGCACCGATAGCCTTAAGGAAGATCTGATGCCACTCTGGAGCGACCTGCTTCTTGTATGCGTAAAGCAGTGACTCTTCATGATACAGTTTACCATCGAAGAGGCCACCATCTAACGTTGATTAGTGAAAGCCCTCAAGGGTGAGGGAAATGGATAACCTACACCCTACAATGACACAGCAAACGAACAAACTCCCAGCCAGGTTACCCCAGAACGTAATAAACCAATGTCTGAGCATCTTCAACACGCTTATCCGTCCGTGGAGTGCGGCAACAGTCGTGTACAAGAAACTTCCCGTGCAGAGGTCACTGCCCGTCAACTGCACAAGCACCAACCCATAGGGAAACACCAATGCAGCAACAGTGCGGATCAAGCCTGGTGCATTCTCTTGATACCATGGCGCAGTGTTTGTACTGATGAGGGTTGCGCATGCGAAGGACAGAATCATGCCTGCTGATACAGCGCTGAGAAAGGTTTTGTCGAAACGCATGTTTGCCTTCTTGACGCCCATGCGAGAGACTATCTCGAGAGATTCCACCGGCGAGTATGAATTGATGTTATTTGGAGCAGACATGTAGTTGAATGACGGCGGGCTTGGGTGACTTGAGCCATTGACGGGTGTCGCAGTGCCCGAGTGCGAGGCTCTGCCGAGTTGAGCTGGGAAAAGCAATCCGATATCATTTTGAGCTATTGAGCGCGACATGATTGTGAACGAGCGTAAGAAGCGACAATGGAAGGAGTGAGATACATAGCAATGTAAAGGGAAAAAAAAACCTCGACGCTTTTATCTCCCTCAAAGAAAAGACTCCACAGCTCCCCCACCCCCCTTCCCATAGGCTTCCGCTCCTATTACCGAGACTTCCCCAGACCAATTCCCCGTGATCCCCATGAGAAAGGTGGCTGACGCTCGGAGTCAGACAATTTTGAAAACTTCGATGATACGCAGGCGCCGAAAAGTATGGCCGAAACGGGTCATCTCGTCGCAAGAGAGTCAATTCGCTATCTTGCCGTGTGGCTAAGATCTTGGCAACCCAGCAATACTGATAACCAAGACGTCTGGGCTGTGGGAACAAGCGTAAGGGCTTACGAGGCGGACAGCAGAGCCGCAAAGGGACGTGGACTTATAGGGCTGCACGCAACGTGGGAAGTGGCTGTGCCCCCGATTTCTTCCGGCGATTGGAAAGTTACGCTGTCTGATCGTCGCCAATCAAAGGAAGGTTTAATTGATGTACACAGTGATCCTTTGGCTTGGGATTTCACATTAGCAATGAGGGCGCTTCGTTAACACTGGGGACTTTTGTGATAATAATATAATGTAATTAATTCAATTCCTAGTGTGCTCTGTGCCTATAGAGCGCATACAGTTATTGCGCTATAAAACCACTGGTAAAGAGATATTTTGTCAGATCGATGCGAGATTGCATATCCTGGGTGGGGCGGTGAGACAAGGACACATCAACACGTGTTTCTATGATTAGCACTCGTGCCATCTAGCTCTTGCAGAGTGTTTTTGTGGTTCCATGTTGATTGACTGTGTTCAAACAACATCGTCAGCACGATGACGAAAACCCACATAAAAAGCAGCCATCACAACCTTGGCAAGAATTGGACAGCTGGGCGGCAATGCCAATCTCTGATCGCCATGGTGTACATAGCAAAGCGATGCTCGATCACAGTATTAGATGGGGCTAATTGCAGATCAGTTTCAGGTATCGGTGAGAAATCTTCAGGATTCATGGGCTGTTGGGTGACGTGTTAGATTAGATCTGGGCTGTAACCGTCTCATAACCATAATTGATCATGATTGGGGATCCAAGCTACCAATGGTATGTTGCCATAGTGAGGGCGGTTGGTGTGCGCGCGAATATAGATGAGAGATGATTTTCATCGAGGCAACGCACCGTGACGACGCGCCCAGTCTGCTAGATTCGTTTGCTGTGATGCATCAGTATAAGAGCCCGCTGAGCACAGCCCAAACCCGTATTCCAAACCGGTACGAAAAGCAAGTTATGGTGGTAGTGGTGCCCAGGAACAGCAGTGGTTGAACCGAGTGTTTCTCAGCCTATGCTATGGGAACACTCGTTGCGAAATCGATTCCCCATTGCGGTAACAGCAAAATGAATAGAAAGGACTCCTAGATGTCACCTTCATCGAAATGTTGAAGGAATCAACTCCTGGACTAGGCATCGTGCTGAAAGCTGGAGACCTTGGCGCCATACAGTCCATTGGTATCACAAAGAGGAGTTCCAGTCGGCTGTGGGAAATCGCAAACCAGGAGCATGGCGTCCAGATAGTTGGTGGGGAACAGGATTCCATGGAACGATGACAGTAATGTCGAGAATAAAATGCATACGACACCAGAGAGATTTCCAAAGAGACGGAACGAAGAGGTGTCAAGCGATGGCCATAAAGTCTGATCCCTCGGATATTCTGGGAAGTGATATCCCTCTTCCATCTCTTGTGATCAGACCGATGTTTGCCTGGGCATTATTGTTCACTTGGGTAATTTCTCAAGCACACCTGACGCAAAGAAGTGAAGTTAATGCCAACCACAAGAACCTGACGTGATTTTGAATGACTCCTCGATCTGTTCATGTCGACTATACATGCTGGGTGATGGTGGTACGGTCCGGCAAAATAGGATGTAGCTGGGTTATGTGTCGTCTGTTGGTAGGACAACAACCCACGAGAGAAGGGCGGTTCAAGAGATCCATTGATTGTCCCGGAGATCTGGAGATCGGCCAATACAGAGGAGCCATCAAGGAGGGGAGGAGCGAATGGAAACAGTGCCGGAGGTATTCCTATGGCGAACGTGGATCATCCTATGTGGTGGGGATCTTTTGTGAAGCGGGTAGATGTCCAAACTTAACCGGGTGGCTAAGGGCTCAGAAGGAATGAAAACCGCTACCTACATAGTATATGTTTTGGAATACACAGTACCCATATGAGATGAGATTGAACAGATTCGTTCAAAGTTTTCCCCCTGATCGGCATCGACTTGAGACATTGGGGCTGCTCCACCAATGACGGGTGTGCACGGACAGAAGGTCCTATTCGGGTCAAGCAGAATAGTAGCCTCATTTCGCTTGGGGACTAAGCTTCAGGGCGTTCATTAGGAACGGCCAAATCGCGTTTAACGTGGGAGTTGTTTGAACAGTGGGATCAACGGGTGGTGTGAAGGAGGACGTGGTTCGATTGGATGGAATTAAGAAATGTGCCGCCGAAGTTCAGTGTGCCTGGATGAATGCAGGAGAAAGGTACATGCAATTAGCCTAACCTCACGGACGATGAGGCGGTGAGTGTGCTGGATGAAATTGTCATGCATACCGGTAGTCGTCGCTGTAGCCTCACTCACTAATGCTGCCGCTGCTGGACGTGGCAAAACCTTGGTGCAATGGTGACGACATAGCGGTTCTGTGTAGGTGCAGTACGTACTGAGATCGTGCAATGTGGGAACTTGCGCACGCAATCAACAAACGCGATGCTTGAGCCGAAATGAAGCTCGACAGCGACAAGCATCACGGGAACGACGAAAGGGGAAGTGTTTGGTCCGTATTCGACGCCCCCCATGCTGCTTCATCTCCACCTCGGCTGAAATGGCCTTGGCGTTGACTTATCGATTTGGTGGGCCGGCGCGCGTTGCACAGAAACGCTCGTGGACGCACATCAGCACATCAGCGCCAGAGAGACGAACAACTGAAAAGTCCGTCATGACGTGGGTCGTGCGCGGATTGCGATGCAAATACACTCTGTGTAGCCGTGTCCAAGGGTTGTCAAGTATGGTATGGTATGGTATGTTTCAGGGCCATGTGGGCACGTGAATGTATGTACAGTAAGCTCGCTGACCGGGACCGATCAAAACAATCGCTGACCCACACCCATCCTGCAGACTCTGACCCTTGCCCGCCCTCTAATTCGGGATCATCATCTCGAGGCAACGCTGAATGGCAGCCCCATGTCGCGCTGTGCTGGTGGTGGGTGAGGCAGTTTACCAACGGCCGGCTCGATAAGGAGCACCCCCCCTGAAGGTTCCCCATCATGATGCGCCTGGGACACGACGCAAGCGCTGCTGGCTCCACATCCTCGCGCCATCGACTCTAAACTCTTCCATCCAATATCGCAATCAAATCAAGGGCGGGCCCATGTGCACGCCTATGCGGTCGCCAGAGCGAGCACTACCCGCCAGGCCGACAGTTGTGTGCTGCCATAGTAGAGCCTCGACTCAGCGACGCCGGCCGGTGATTAATGCAACACGGGCGGCCACTGTAGCTAATCACGACCAACCTGCCCGACTCGCTCTAGCGACAGGCACACAGTATCCATGAGTGGCGGGCGAAGCGGTAGGACCACTTGGTTCCTGCATTAGCCCAGACACCCGCCAGGCCACTCGCAGCGCCGAAGTGCTTGCATCCCCTGCCGCCTCCGCTGTATGCCCCCTTTCAGGTGGCCACTTGTTCCCGGTCTGCGCTACCGCTGGCAATCTCCCCTCTGCTACATAAGAGTACAACAGCTCGCTTTTCACTTGTTTCCTTACTTCACAGCCAATCTTTCGAGCTTCAAGTCCTTTGACCCGTCGGTCGTCCACTCACTTACCAACTAATACTGTCCTTAATAATACCCTCACGCAAACTCCTCACCACCACCACCACCACCACCCACACTTTCAACCTCACCGTTCCAAGTTAACTACCCAAATCAATCAAAATGCGTTACACCATCGCCGCCGTTGCTGCTTTCGCCAGCCTCGCTGCCGCCGTCCCCCAGTACGGTGCCGAGCCAGCATACACTCCCGCCCCTACCCCTGAGGCACCGGCCTACCCCGTCGAGTCCTCCAAGGCGCCCGAGTACCCTGCGTACCCTGTCGAGAGCTCCAAGGCTCCCGAGTACCCATCCTACCCCGTCGAGAGCTCCAAGGCTCCCGAGCACCCAGCTTACCCAGTTGAGTCTTCCAAGGCTCCTGAGTACCCTGTCCACACCGCCTCTTCCAAGGTCCCTGATATGATCACCAAGACCGTCTACTCTACCCAGGTCCACACCAAGACTGCTTGCCCCGACTACGTCACCGACTGCCCAGCCAAGTCCAAGGCCACTGAGTACGTCACCAAGGTCGTTCCCGTCGGCACCACCGTCTGCCCTCCCGAGAACGAGCACCCGGAGCCAACCCCCGTTCACGAGAAGCCCTCCGCCGGTGTTCCCGAGTACCCTGCCCACACCCCATCTGCTGGCGTTCCCGTCCACACAGCTTCCACCGAGGTTCCCCACGAGCCCGTGGCTACTGAGTCCTGCGCCAGCTCCACCACCATCACTGTCACCGTCCCCTACCCCTCTGGAACTCCTTACCACGTTGGCCCCAAGCCTTCCGCCCCTGGTGCCCCTGGTGTTCCCGTCGTCCCTGGCAAGCCTTCCGGTGGTGCTCCCTACCCTGTCCCATCCGGCACTGGCTACGTTCCCCAGCCCCCTGCTGGCACTGGCGCTCCCCCTGCTGGCACCGGTTACCCCACCAAGACCGGTGGCTACACCAAGCCTTCCGTCCCTGCTGAGTTCACTGGCGCTGCCTCTTCGCTCAACGTTGCCGGCTTCGTTGCTGGTGTTGGTGCTTTCGCTGCTTTCTTCTTGTAAATGTCATAACATTCAATTGAGCATTCCCACGGGATTGCTATGACTTTACACGATCATTGCATTGAAGAGTGGTCTTCTCTTCCAGTAGATATCCTTGGTATCGGAGAGGGTAATTGTAATTATTTGGGGATGTAGTGGAATCAACTTGAAAATTTAAAAACACTCCCAACTTTGCCTGTGATGCACTTCATTCTTGTGTTAAAATTCTTTCTTGGATTATTGCACGTAGGATACTTGTAACGTCAGTAGGTTCACATCGTTCGGGCAACAGCTCTTAACAGATTCATCTCCCTCAATGTTTGGTTTGTACAACTTCATACTCCCCCGCTGTCGTGAAATTCCACGTCAATACATCGTACCATACTTCGATGTGTTCGCACTGTATCAGCCCGCAACGTCCAAATAAGCGTTGACCTTTAACAATCTTCATCATGTGCCTGCCCTGGCGTTTGTACCCAGAAAAGAGATGAGTGGGTAACACCCGATGCGCGTCCTTGCCTCACTGTTGCGTGGGACAAAATCAGGTCTCACAACCATATTTCAACGTCCAGCATGTCAGGAATTTCATGACCAGAATAAAGGCCTCAACCTCATCACGATCAGCTATCTTATACACAAATGCTGCAGGATCCTCAACGGCAGGCATGAGTTGCTTGCATCCTCCCATCTACAACACCACAGAAACCTCATGTATCGATTCTAAGCAAGGCACTTGATCACGACGTCCTGCATCTCACTTATCACGACGTTGTCGTCATGTCTCAGGTACCACATGGAAACCATGAGACAAGTCCTCGTTGCTGAAACATGACACCCGTTAAACGCGGGCGGGGAGCAAACATGCAAGGGAGTCGCTGCCAGCGGAGCAAAACGTCCAGTTCGCACGACAAGCAAATCCATGCGACGTTCTACAAACGTCGTGTGCAGTCGAGGATGACTGAGAAAAAAAAACTAACTCCCCGGCGTGCGACAATGGTCAACGCGAGGGAGGGTGTTCGAGTACACATCCTAAGGGCTGGCCGGCATTTACGCCACAATTAACTTACAAATCTTCGCAAATTTCCGCAAACTCTCGCATGGGGCCGGGCAGGTCATTTCACAAGGCGCTGCTGCGGTGGCTTTGGTCGTAGATGTTGGTAAGTCGCTCTGGCGACCACGGGCGTGCTAGTGAAAAGGTTCAAATGGTTGTTTGTTCGGTCTTTCTTCGACTGCAAACTTGGGTTCGGCCTAAAAGCCAGTCCTGGAGGGGTGGCCAGGCGTGTTTCGAACATGCGCTATGCGCCCGCTAGACATTCCATGCCATGTTTCTCTAGCCCGCCGCCCCTCCCCAGATTTGAGATGATGGGTCTGGCTGGTCTGGCGTTTGCGCCATTGATCTTAGTATCTGGATACTTAGGCTGGGCTAATTAAGGAAACCACACGTTTCTAGACTTTCACTGGCGAGTTGTTGCTGGGAATCGTAGATCGGTCCCAATGATGACGGCAGAATTAGCTATGTTTGGACAAAAATGGACTGATTCGTTACTGTCCTGGAAGCTTGTCTTTCGTCAGCAAAGCTTCGGGAATTCGTGCAAAGTGTGGGAACTTGCCTTCCCAACTTGAGTTCTGGATCGAGAATGTCACGAGATTTGGTAGGAGGGTAGCCGTGAATTCGGCGAAAGGTGGGGTGCCGAGTGCACCTCATCTCCGACATGATCCCCTCGATTTGATTCAATATACTGTACACGCTTACGCTCAATTACAAAAGTTCCCGGCTATAAATGCAATTTGCATGGGTGAGTATTGGAGAAGGTTCGCGCCTCCGAATCGAACGCTTGTGGTGAGACTACAACTATTTGGCGATCATCGCGGTTTTCAGCCACAGAGTATACTGTTTAAACTCTGTACACTGGCCTTGAGTAAATCAAGAATTCGGGACTGTACTGCTCCTACTACCACATTCGATTAAAGTACAGCGATCAAGTAATGTTGTAGTCGCCGCTCCATGTCCTGGAAACATTGCGTATCTGTGAACGCTACGACCACCACACCAAAACACCCTCTTGTGACTCGCCCGAGATACTATCAGCCTGCCAACAAATGTCCTGCAAACCCATACAGGTTGATAGAAATATCCCTGACGTCAGCATCTAGAACATCCATTCTCATTCCAATCAGCTTCGAAACCGCAAGCATGGCTTCCCCTGCCACCGAATGGGCCGCCTTGACCTCAAACGCCGGATAGACAGTCTTCAATCTTGAACTCGATTCTGGCGCTGTTGAAGGCAAGACTTGCAGCCTCGTCTTTGCCAATCCTAAGGCGCTACCTACGATAGCAACGCTAGCGCACTCATGGGACCAAACAGCATATTCTAGAGTAGGGAGCCATGTCTTGGTCCAAATTCGCCGAATCACTCATGCTGGGTAACAGATACGTCATCAATGAACGCATCGCCAGTCGGGATCCCGCTGGCCATCAAGATGATCCAGTCATTGTTGGGTTGAGAATGTCTGACGTTGTTCGAGCAAAGCGAAGAGAAGTGTCCGTTGGGGCATTTCGTGGTGTTGACGGATGCCCCGTGTGTAGCACCACAGTAGATCGCTAAATCCTACAGTGCTATGAGACTCCAATCAACGTGATTCCCTCGGACTTGTAACCGGTGCGGTCCTGTATCATCTTCTTGACAAGACCTGGTACATCTGAGCCTTTGGGCACTTCTGTACACCCCGTCATACTACCATATTTTGGTACTTGAGCCATGTGTCGTAATATTTCGACCTGAACGCGCTCGGGCACCAAATCCAGTGTCGTCAGATCCTGGACTTGACGTGGCACACATCCTGTCCAGGGGAGCCCCGCTGACACGTCCAGGTCGACGACTACGATTCTCAAATCCTTCAGTGAGGCCAATTGTTTCTGCCATGTCTTGAATTCCGTGATGTCAAACGTCGCACGTTCGCGTCCAGGAGGAAACATCAAGAGCCCGTCTAGCAGTCGCAGATGCACATGGATCTCAAGTTTCTCAACAAACTCGGCGATGAAAGGGGCCGGGAAACGAAGGCATGATCCTTGAATACCATGCACCTTTCCGTCTTCATGCGAGGGCTGAAGAAGCATCCAGTTTTGTCCATAATAGATCTTAGATGCAAGGCGTCGCATCTTTTTGCTAACACATCGCAAAACCTGCATTGTTTCCTTTGCCTCATGTACTCGGCGTTCAACTCGCGTTTCAGTTTCTTCGCGTTCATGGTCAACGAGGACGATGAACCAGTTGACGAGAAGGATGAAGACGAGGATATGGACTTTGAGCTCATCGGGAAGTAACTCAAATTTATGGAAGGTTTTGGGCCCGGGATATCGGATAGGCACTGGGAGCCGGAAAGGGATCTCAACCCATTGCACAGGTGGTGCTGTAGTATTTTCGTTGCCTGGCATGGATAGAGACCGCTTGTATTCCATGAGAGCTTTGATATGCTGGGCCTTGGAGGTGTATGGACTGGCAGTATCCATTATGGGCTCAGGCTGGGTATTTGTAGGATCAGACATCTTGTATGGACTGAAGGTGGAGAAAAGTAGCGAATGTCGATGTTGATGTTGACGTTGAAGAAAATAAGTGGAGAAAAAGGCGTTGTACCCGTCAGTGGATTGTCAGAGAGAACGAAGGAAGAAGGAAGAAAGGAAGAAAGTAGATAGCTCCGTGGAAATACCTTGGCCATCTTCGGAAAACTTGGTTCCAGGAATGTTGTTGAATATAGTAGGCTTGCTTACACCGCGGTACTAGAAGCATAGTTTGCGTGCAATAGAATACCATCTCACTAGCGTCTACCAGAGCTCCAGTGTCATAGTCCCGAACTAATCCTATCAGCAGCCATTGCACTACCTAAGCTTGGAATCTATAATCAGTACCATGTTTCCGTGTATGGTAACATTGACATGTTCTTGCAATGCCTCCAATGCGGAAGTAGCTCGCAAATAGCTTCACATCTGACTAGTAGTTTCTAAGCAATACAGGCCATGCAAGTTTATCCGTCTCCATCGATTGTCGCATGCGAATACCTTATTTGAAGGAGTGGCTAGGCCTTAGTAGGTACTCAACTTGTTGACTCCGGTCAGATATGCCCTATGGGCACGTAGCCCGAAGTGCCTACACTCTGTACATTGCCCATCTCAAACATTAGCTCTGGATATGCTTCAATCGTTCCAACTTTAGTCCGTATGTACAAAAAGATACCATGCACCAGACCATTACACGTGCAACAATTGTAGAGGATTTAGCACCTTACCTTCAGGTACCATGTTACTCTTCTGGTCCACTACATTCAGCATGTATGTCTATTATCTACTTCTAGTACATAACGTGTAGCGCTCAGATGGTATCTACGCTTCATAAAGTAAGCATAAGAGAAAGTTCCTATGTCATGCTTAATACTAATAAGCATGGGAAGTTTTAAGCTATGGTACTCTACCTTGGTAGAAGATGCGGTTCAAAAGAATACGCTTCCATATCTAAGGTACCCTGTAGGTTCCTGTTCAGGAAAAGTTTGTAGAACATACTAGTTATTGCTAAATACCAAACATACCATAGGCACACGAGAAAGTGCTCTGCCCGTGGAGCTATGCTCGACGCTTGGTGGTAGACGGAGGGCATGACTTTCAAAAGATCGCAAAAGATCGTCGGAGATCTGACCACAATCTATAGGATTTGGTGTATGCGCTAGTCCTTTAGTGGTGGGAGAATGTCTACAAGGATATGTTACGTGGGTGGGTGGATGGCATTACTACTTTGGGTATAGTGTGGGTACCTGTTTATATTACCAGGATTCATACCTATCTAGGTAGGTACCATAGTAGGCTGTTAGTCACGTAGTATCACGTGCTAGCAATTTGCGTTTCAGAATGCTCACAACTGATGATCGACACCGTCATCGATTACTGTCAGAGTGGCTCATTACCTAAGCTCCACAGAGCTACATCTTGATCCCACGACAATCCGAGATAGACTAAGATACACTACCCTGCATAAGTCTATTTCTCAGATTGAAACCCTGACTTCACTTAAAGGTCCAGCAATGGCCCTGCTTGAGGGCGATAAACACATTTTTTGGCATAAAGCCGAATGTTATAAAGGTATCAATCAGCTACAAATACTCACCACAGCTGGTCACGAATCATCGCCTGGTGCTATCGTTGATGCGCTGATGTAGAATACATTAATCAGCAGATCGACGTTCGTATGCTAGCCAAGGGGATGCCCAGTTTGCCTTTTACCAGGAACAACTTCAGCTGCCTAATCGAGCTTCGTTGCCAAGCAGAACAGCAGTACGGCTATGCATCTTCCCCTCAACTCCCCCAAATCGCGCTGCCGAGTATTAAAGTGTCGTGCTATGCCTACATCATCGCGTCCTTGGCTTGAGATAAGGTTCTTACAGGGTTGTAGAGTATATGAAGTTCCCAAAACCCTGCCATTGTATCTCGGTCACTATACCGATACCTTCTAACGAGACAAGATGAGACTGAAAATATTGGTGCTGTTGGCACCGCTAGCAGCCTCGTCGCCATTTCAACCCAGCCCGCATGTAAACACGCGCGATTCTGGAGTCAGCTACGATGGGTATCACATCTACAGTGTAACTCCATCTTCATCGGAAGAGGCTCGCGCACTCGAGAAGCGATTCGCCAATTATTATACCCATACAATTCGAGACACTTTGTCCATCGCCATTCCACCGCAGGAAGTGGAGTCTTTCAACGCACTGGGCCTGAAGGCGCGCTTAGTAAATAGCGACTTGGGTAGATATATCCGCTCAACCGACAAGCCATCATCATACAACAATGCGCTACATAAGCGTGGAGAGTTGCCAGATTTGTCTTGGTATGATACCTACCACCCTTATGCAGACCATCTCCAATACTGGGATGATCTCGTGCACGCATTCCCAAAGAACTCGAAAAAATTCTCCATTGGCAAGAGCTACGAGAACAGAACAATCTATGCATTTCATCTCTATGGAGACAAGCAAAAAGAAGGATACGGGGAGAAAGAAACGAGCAAACCCGTCATTCTGTGGCATGCTACCGTCCATGCAAGAGAGTGGATTTCGACCATGGGTAAGCCAGATGCTAGTCGTAAGCGTGACGAGCGACATAACTAACACCAAAAAGTGATCGAATACCTCGCATACCAGCTCATCGATGGCTACAAATCCGGAGACTCCAATGTCACCGCCTGGCTCGATCATTACGACTTTTATCTCGTCCCATTCCACAACCCCGATGGCTTCGCCTACTCACAAACCAATGACCGCCTATGGCGCAAGAATCGCCAGCCCCGCCCAACAACTAACAGCACTTGCATTGGAACAGATGGCAACCGTAACTGGAAATTCGAATGGGACGCTGAGCCACCAGAGGGTGGATCGACTCCTAATCCTTGTGGCCAGACTTACCGCGGTCTCGCACCTGGAGACACACCAGAAAACCAAGCCATGGACGGACTCTCTGCCAAACTCTCGCAGACAGATGGTGGCATCCGCTCATTCATTGATTTTCACAGTTACGGCCAACTCATATTGACGCCCTATGGGTTTTCTTGCGATCCGCTACCCGAGTCTCTGCCTCGCATGCTGGAAGCTGCAGGGGGCACTGCACGCGCCATGGAAGCGGCGAGTACGAGGAACAGCACCTACCAATTTGGCCCAGGCTGTCAAATTTTGTACTTTTCCACGGGGAACTCGAGAGATCATCACTTCGAGGTCCATGGGGCTAATCATTCTTGGACAATGGAGTTGAGCCCCAAGGATGTGGCCGGTGGTGGATTCGTGCTACCACCGCAAGAGATTTGGCCCGTGGTTAAGGAACAGTGGGCTGGGCAGCAGTGGTTGCTCAATGATGTGTGGGAAGATTAAGAAAGGGTGGTTATGCTTTTTTACTTGTATTGGTCTCAACACAGCGAAGAGAACGTCGTAGTATACTGCGAAAGTGGGCTGCGTTTCGATGGGATTGCAGCTGTGTCCGATGACAGGTAGATTAGATGATATTCAAGCACTCTGTATTCGGTTCCCATCCACGCCGATACCTGTCTTTGCTGTTCGCTTCCCCATCATGGCTATGTTGCCCCCACCATCCTTTGCCCTTTGCCAGCTCACGGAACCACACCAATCCATCTCTCTCTAGATGGATCATAGGCTGCTGGAATAATGTCGCGAAGACCAGAATCACCAACACTTCGAGCAATTCTCGGGCAAACATGCGCCAACCGCCGACAAGATGGCCCATTTTCAGACTGCGCCAGTACTTTGGGTCATAGTCCTCACCGAGGCAATAGTATCCATACCAAGAGCAATTCTTCCACTCTGCGAAGCCAATGCGACGGTATTCACCTGGGCGGCCAGTGGGATAAAGGGCGAGTGTGAGCATGCATGGACGACTATAAGAGAAAGAATGTCCTTGGGCGGGGACCTCGCCGAGGGCAATGAACGTGATCTCTTTATTTCTGTCGAGAATCTCATCGGGGTGGAACTCTATCGAGAGCCAGGAGAAGCCTTTGGACGACGATGGCTTCTTTGTGGAGGCACGGCAAGTCGCCCATGCCCATTCGGAGTTGTAGTTCCGGTTCGAGATGCCCCATTCTTTGATTTTTGGGTCTTTGGTCTTACTTCCGACGAAGTAGAGGCTTGGATAGCATGGGTCTATCCATAATCGGCGTGTCATACCTTCGATGCTGACATTTCCGCTCTGCTCAAACGGCGTGCCTCGAGTTTCAGCTTGTATAATTCTACAAACGACTTTCAGATCCACAAAACTCTGTTTGATGGCATGGCTCCAGGGCCACTCCACGGGATATGTTACGGCAGCCCAGGACCATGAAGGCGCCAAGGAGATTTTGTGACGACTCGATAGGTAGGTCGGGGATTTGCGAGTGCCTTCCCACTGCAGTGAGCTTCCAGCATCCCATGGGATGTACCACATGAGACCCATCACCAGTTGATCGCGCCATAAGCCAGCAAGGTATAAGTTGGAGGTCTGCTGCCGTATAGCTTGTGCAAGACCATCAACAGCAATGAGTCGATCGGTGGTATGCGTGATACCCCGCTGCATATAGTTTTCTACCAGAATACACCACTGCGAATGAAGGCTTTCAGTGAAGCCCTTCGCATCTCTGGTGCGCAGCTCCATGAAGGGATCGCCGTTCGAAGTGATCGCACGCGTAAATTCATGGAGGTTAGAGACTTGTGAGCCTCCGTTTGGGCAGCGCTCCGAGCCGCGTGCGGACTGACATTCCCACAAGACTTGCTCGCCGTAGTAAATTAGTCGTGCCCGGCTGATAGCTTGTTCCTGTAAAACCCATGCCCGAGTGAAGAGGGGCAAGCTGAAGGATAAATCGGCTGACATGCGTGAAAGCGACAAGAAAACTGCACTAATGGTATCGTCTTCATTGTTGCTCCTCTTGAGCCGTAAACGAAATGGCAGTTGTGCCAGACCATCACGATTCACGAACAGGCCAACATCACCGCCGCTCGCATGTGCTGCCATGATTGTAAAGATGGCTCGCTGGTATATCGTGCACATCTGCACGCTCTGTCGTTTCCAGTCTTCGTCAGAATCCTGTATGATGCAGAGGCTATCGATCCAAAGGTAGCGCAGGTTCAATTTCCTGGTCGCAATTACTGCATCGCGAAAAGTCCGCGATAGATCTTCCATAGCAATTACGCGCTTGTGTTGCTCAAAGTTTGCAAGTTTGCTGACGATGATTGCTTCAGAGCCCCAACAATGTGACAATGCAATATATTGTCTTCCAGCCATCGTGAGTGTATTTTCAAGCCCACTAGTTTCGACAAGTCTCGGGACCAAAGACCCGTCTGGAGGACCTACATCAATCACTCGATCCGGGAGCCATCCTGTAGTTTGCTGACCACACTCAGGGTGGTTCTCCAAACAGTCCTTGACCCAGTAACTGGCCATTTCAAAACTGGCCTTTGACCCTGTGCTTTCATTCTCTAATCCGGCGCACCGATCAATGGTTCCCAACAGTTGATGTGAATTGATGTAGGGGGCGTAGGTAGCGACACTCCTGACCAACTTGATAACAGGAGCTTGCAGGTCCTGAGAGCGATCTTCGAACCGTGCACGCAAAGAACCCCGGCCCTTTTTCACAAAAGGAAAAACAATGGTCACTATACTCGCAGGGAACCTGAGTAGCTCATGTGCATCTAGACAGTTTGAAACACACCGACAGAGCGAGCACGCAGATTTTGTAGCTGCTTCGACTTCGTGAAGGTTGGAGAAAATGACTGCTTCGTAAGACGGTAAGCTCAAGCGCGCACCCGAGAGTTGAGTATCAATATATGAAGAATCCTCAGCCATGATCAAGCTGATGGCCACTTCGAATTGCTGACATGTTTCGCAAAGCATTGTGCTGACGTTCGAATGGAAATGACAGGCAGAAAAGATGGATCTGGAGACGGTTAGGTTTGATGATAGCCAGTCATGTCGATGCGACAGATTCGTGTGCGATGGTAGGAATTTTGGCGTAATGAACAGATGTAGTCGTGAGCCCAGAGGTTGCCTAAGCCTGTGAGCAAGGTTCGCTTTCTTGTTGGAAATTGCCTAGAACAAATACCTACGGCGTAAGCGACTAGGCTTCTTGAATAGTAATCTCTATAGTATATCTTGTCTTATATTCTATACTTATTCTGCATATCCAAGATGATGAAGGTCCGGAATGTAGCTGTGAGGTGGTGTCAGCTTACATCAATGGGATGGCTGGCTCAGACCAAGTTAACGGTTGGTGCTAATACAAATGGAGCTAGCGTCAGTGAAGTACCTATCAATCATACCAAGTAGGCGTGGTGGCAGCCAGATGTTGTAATCTAAAACGCAGGAGCTAGTTTTGCTACTAAGCAGACCAATGAAGCTGTCACTCATGACTGCTGATATCCTGGGAAATAAAACACCACTCTTCGTTCAAGCGAATAGAAAAATACGCTTCAAACAGTGTGATTTGGGGCCCTTGAAACTTCCAAACTATTAACACGGAATATAGCATCTATACAATTCCATGAGCCTGTCGCAAGTGATCCTTCAGCTTGTCACGTCTCGGAAACGGGTGATCACCGTAAGCTTCGCTGCGATGACATTCTTCTTCCGGACACCAATGTCTCTTCTGGACCTCCTCCTCCGCATGAGCCCCGTTGTAGTGCCGATAGAAGTCATATGGACGATTGAACGTTTTGCCACAGCGCGGCAAAGAGCATTTGACTATGTATTTGCTCTGTGAAGGGGTGGTGAAGATGAGAGCGATCGGTGGTGTGCATGATGTCGTTGGACTTGTTGGCGACAGTCGAGAATCCAGTCGAGTCGGCCTTTGTGGGAAGCGTTGCACGATACGGGGAGGGGCTGTGCGTTGCATGACTGAAGAGGTGAGGGCAAAGGGGGAGTTCAACAAAGATGTATCAGGGTATGTATCATGCAGATACGTAGAGCTGTTCGTTGTAGTATCGATACCGGGGGGCGTTTGGCAAAAGCTCAATGGTGCGATTTGGGGAATTGAATATTCCATCGGGCATTGCGGATCCATGTCATCGAAGCCAATTTCTTCATTTGTTTGGGGATAGACCGGCCACAGCTTATAGTCTGCTCTAGAATCGAAGAGTGTAACATGTTCCTCGGTGGACTCGACCGGGTCAAATGTTTTCCTACTGGCGTCCGGTGCGAGAACGATAGACCTCACTTTGTGTCGTTAGGATCGTATTTCTTGATACAAAACATCCTGAGATCCAATATCAAAGCATGGGGGATGCTCACGATCAGTTACCATGCCTGTCTCGCTATCTAGCAGGCTCTCGTCTAGCCCTTCACATTGAAAGCCTGGCTTGCCCGCTGGCTGAAACATATCGTGAATGAAGACGAATTACCAATGATGCTGATAGGCGCGTCTTTGAAGTAGATCGAGTGCAAGGCTATCGGAACGATGTATCATGTGGTATTTACCAGGGTTTGTTGTACCTAGCGCCCTCAAGTGATATTGAATCGTGAAAAGCGATGGCGATGTGAGAGCTTATATACCACGAATTCGACGCATCTCGACAGATGTACAGACCGCCACAACAAGGTCATATTCGCCCTTTCTGCTTGCGATGTCTGCTGCACTGAATTCAAGCTCGCAGCGCGTAGACTAATTGTCTGACCGTCGCCAAGGCTTGCCTAATTCGCTCACTGACGCCATGAAAAGTTGGGTCGTATGCACCCTGCCCCCGGCGTATACATGGGTCTATCGTCCAACTACCCGCCCCCGGCGTATACATGGCTCTATCTTCCAACTCCCCGCCCCCGGCGTATACAAGGGTCTATCGTCCAGCTCGTGTAACTTACTTGGTTGCCCTACCAGCCAACCTCAACGGTCACCGACCCATAGCGAGCCCTATCATCGCTCGCCGCAACCAGACCTCGCTCGGAACCAGAAATCGCCCTTACCCCCTCCATCCATTCATTCCCGCTGCAGTTTTCCCAGCTTCAAGCTCGCCCTGTAGAATTTTGGAATACTGCACAAATGGATGTTGCATTGTAAGGCTGCCATGCCGATGATTACACCTGCAGCTACGATACCGATGAGAGTACAGCGCAGCTCGCATACCGATGATTCAGCTACCATACTGGTGATTACAACGCAGCTACGATACCGATGAAGATCATACTGATGAATACAGTGCAGCTACTGATAGTCATGATAGCGACTATCACGACTATCACTCTAAGTGTATATCATAGTCTTAGGCAATGAGATCTGACAGCTTATTGTGTTTCACCTGAATATCGACTGAAGCAATACACTTGTTCCATCTAACCTCTAGACACTATCTACAGAAGCGCCCTCTTGCTGTCTTGCTAACTGGAACCCCTTCCACTTTCATGTTCTTTTCTTATCCTAAAGAACCAACCATTGCGTTCTAACATCCGGTCGTTTAATATCACGACTACTATACCATGGTATAATCGTGATGGTAAGAGTAGGTACTTAGATCCTTATAGCTACGTCTACATATTAGAGTAACTTTATATTACTTCTCTATACTGTATAAAGTACGTGTATAGTATAAAGGTTATGATTTAGATAATTAATACTTTAATTATCTACATCTATAGCTTTTGCTTAAAGTTTTTAAATATGTTTAAATTTTCTAAATTTTCGCTAAATTATATAAGAAATAAGGGAAATCGTACTTCTTTCTTGTCTTTTCTTACTTCTATACTACGCATACAAAGAGAGGAATTACAGTTTAAGATCCCTAGTATATAGAATTAAATAAATGTATAGCACTAGAGTGGTAGCTATCGGAGGGTAAGATTTGGTGAGAGAAATGCTCTTGCGTGTAGAACCTTTAACACAGCACTGTAAGTAGAGGCGTAATATGATATTTATTGCTTGATAGTGACAGTTACCTTCACAACCAGAGAAAACCTAGGGGACAGAGTCTTAACATGTAGGTAACCGCAGCCTTCATTATATTAAGCTCAACTAACATACACCACCACCACTACCATTACCCTGGGCAAGCAAAAAAAGAAAAGGGTGATCATAGATCTCCCATGACTAGTTAAAACGCCGAATACATGCAAATGTCCTCTGAATCGAATAGCCTCGAAAGCCGTCCATCAGGTTCCCTTTACCCTAAGCCGCCTTCATGAAGAGAAAGAAACACCACACAGAGTACTTGGGGGAAGCTCTGTTATGCAGATCATTAATCACCAGCCATTACTCCTACTTCCTCTTACTCCTCCATTTTTTCTGTTGCTGTTGCATCCTTGACAGGCTCCTTATCTTTCATGATCATGGCCCGGAAGTCCGCATTGCTTTTCGCCTCGCCGTTTGTAGTTGCAGCGCCCTTGGGTACGGTTGGACGGCCCAAGCCTGGCCTGCCACCGCGGCCTCGCCCACCTATCCCACCACGCGCAGTCGGCCGATTGACGCGATTTGGTTTCACAAAGCTGTTTCCCGCCTTCCACTCCCCTTTCTGTTTATTGAGTTCCTGCACAGTGCCAATACGAAGCTTTCGGCCCTCAAAGTCCTTGCCCTCGAGTGCGAACCCTGCTTTACCCGCACCTTCAACGGTGGTGAACTCAATGATGGCACCGCCATGCTGAGGCTCGAGCTTGATCTTCTTGAAGCCGTAGGCTTCGACAAGGGGCTTGATGCGGATGTCTGGCACGGTATCTGGAAGGTTAAGAATGGCGATGGAGCGTTCGGTAAAGGATGCTGGCTGTGCCTCACTGTTGTCGCATGTTGCGGGTTGTCCAGGGGTCGATTCGCGTATTTCTGTCACGTTATCGTTTTCGAGAGTCGACTTGATCTTTGGCTTCGTAGCACCGCGGTCACTCGCGATTTCAACCTTGAGATCGAGACCCCAGAATGTCTTTCCGTGCATCTCCGCAACAGCAGTGTCTGCACTTTCTTTTGACTCATAGACGACGTAGCAGTACCCTTTGTTATTGCCAGTAGATTTGACGATTGGTACTTTTGTTCGCTCAATCTTGCCGAATTTGGAGAAAGCTTCTTTGATTTCGCGATCCTTGACTTTGAAATTGAGATGCCAGATGTAGACTTCGCGGCCCTCGGATGTGGCTCCGTCACGCTGCTTCTTTGCAGTTGGATTAGAGATCTTTGAAATGAGCTTGAAATTTTCGACGACAGTTCCGTCGAGCTGTGTGGCGGCGACCGCGTCCTCAGCCTTGGCGAACTGCACGTAGCAGAAGCGGCGATGGGTGTCAAACTTGAGCGATGGGAATCTGATGCCCACAACTTCTCCGAATGGCTCGTAGAGCTTGCGAAGGTAGGCTTCGTCGGCATGTGCAGGATAGTTCGCCACGTAGAGTGTTGTGCTCTCTCCGCGCTCAATCGAAATATTATGACCATCGAAACCCTTCGCCTCTTTGGTCAAGGCGTAGTCTGCTTCTTCAGGTGCCTCAAACTCCACGACTGCCGTCATACTATCCTTTTCCTCTTTCAGCACAAGGTTTCGGACAGTGCCAGCATCGGTGAAGAACTGCCGTATCTTATTTTGAGTTGTGCCTGAAGGTAGTTTGCGAACGATCACGGTGGTGTGTTCACGGTTCCTCTTTGGCCCAGCGGATAGAGCTTCTGATGGAGCTTCACTTGCTACCCTAGCCTGGCCGTTGACTAGCGCACCGGCTGCTTCAGTAAGATCAGCACGCTTGCTCTTCTTGGTAGTTGCATCCTCATCACCATCTTCTCTCTTACGCTTACTAGAGCCTTCAGCGGCCTGGCTCTCTGGTGTCTCCTGCTGGGCGGCTGTAGTGGCTGCCGCTGCACGCTCTTTCTCCCTTCGAATGGACACAGCTCTCTCGGCCCGTCTACGCTCAATGGCAGCGCTGCGAACCTTCAGAACAGACTCGTGTTGTTCGCAATGGTTCATGTACATCTCGATGAGGTTTTCGGGATAGTCGATCGTTTGTAAGCGTTTCATGGCCTGCTCAAGAACTGCAGTGGCGTACGCGGGCGTCAGGAGAGGCTGGCCCGCATTGCGCTCATTTCTAGTAGCATGTTGAGACCAGAACACCATTTCAAAGATGTACCATCGGTACCAGAAATCGTAGGAGTCTGCCTGCGACTTCACCAGTGACTCCCAAATATTGCGCGCCTCATCAACGTTGCCACGTTGAAGCCAAAACTTCATGTGTATCCGCTCAAGG
The DNA here is from genome assembly GCA_022343325.1 of Plenodomus biglobosus. Taxonomy (NCBI): domain Eukaryota; kingdom Fungi; phylum Ascomycota; class Dothideomycetes; order Pleosporales; family Leptosphaeriaceae; genus Plenodomus; species Plenodomus biglobosus. The sequence continues at coordinate 1,154,286 of JACTNT010000025.1, read as the reverse complement.
CGATATCGTGGATCGTACCAATCTCTCCCATGCTTCTTCATGCCGACTTCCTTCACGAACTCGAGCGCAGAGCGAATGCCAACCTCAGCGACATCGACGTCGTCTTCAGTAGCTCTGGGGTCGTCGAAAGCTCTCCGTCGTAGGTAGCCGCACCATGCAAGTTGTACGGAGATGAGCTCGTCGAGTGCGGTATGTTCGAGAAGTCCTGATCCAGTTGCTGTGTGCTTAACACGTTCCAGATCTTCGAATGCCTTGTTCTCCAGCTCCAATGTGAGTAACCGGTGGGACCACAATGATCCCGACCATGGGCAATGCCGAGTTGCGCGTTCCAAGACATTAAGGAGGTCAACCGACTGGTTGTTCTGCCAGATGAGGAACTCGACGTGGTCTTCCCAAATTGCTGGATCGACAGGGAAGCGAAGCGTAGCCCGTTCGTATAGCGCATTAACGAGATGGAAACTGTAGACACCCATAGTCTTCTTCTCCCATTTGAGATAGCGAGTCATGGCCGTGTATTCCGCTTCTTGATCGCCGGCTTGTATTGCTTGAAGCAGTTTGAACTCATACTCTTCTCGATGGGCATACTGTTCTTTGATGTGTGTGTTCTTCTGCACCGCTTGCTCCATAACCTCTTCGTAGTGGCTCTGGTTGTAGCGTGAGTTGAAAGAGGAGTATCTGGACAAAGTGTTTGCCCATGTTGCGTGCGGCTGACCGAGGCGCTCGTTGTATATCGCCGCTACCCTCACTGCCTTCTCTTGACTAAAACCGCCCCGCTCAAGATCCTCTTCAAGTACCTGCAAATAGCGATCCCAGACCAAATTGCTCTCCTGTAAGTTGTACTTGACCCTGTCTGCGCCCTGCTGTAATGCATCGAGGAGGAGTTGCGGGCTGAAGAGCTCCCGGCCAATGAGCCTCTCATCTTCCGGCCATTGTTCTGGGGGAATTTGCTCCCACGAGCAGGCGACCAGATAGCTTACGTACTCACCGTAGGCAGCCCACAATTTTGCGCTATAAGGTTCATCGAGTGTTGCGTGCTTGTGCAATTCGAGTACGCCCATGCGTTCTTCTACATTACGCGCAAGAGTCTTCTCATCGTTGAGTCGGTAGTGCCATAATATCTCACCAAGCGGATATTTGTCGGACATGGTCTTGTAAGCATCGCGTAGAGTGTGAACGAGCTCATAAGAATTGGGTTCTGAGTCCAGGTTTTCGAGGTGGTTCTGTAATCCTTGATGGAGAATGGTGACGAGCGAGACATGGCTGTAGTAGTCAAATGGATTCTCAATCAGAGTTTTATCTAGCTGGATGAGCCAATCGATGTGCTGCTGATCGAGCGAGCGCGTGATGAAGCTGCGCGGCCTGGGGGATGCGTCCGACATCATGCTTGCGACAGAATCGCCGGAGATGTGTTGGCCGAGGTGTTGGAGGCTGTGGTGGGGTCAGTGTTTGGGGTTGCGAAATGTTTGCTTTCCAGGGGTGTCGTTGAACGGGCAGGCACGGTCCCGTGACCACGAGCAATCGCGACGCAGCGCCCACGTCACCGATTTCATCTTCGGTCGCAAATCACGAGATCGAATTTTTAGAAGCGAGAGACACGGGCATTGCAACGTATAATCGCAAACACAGCAGACATGATTGACGTGGAAGATGGACTTACGTTACGGGTCGTTGGTGAACCGACGCAGGAGCCTGTTGTCGCACAGCTTGCTGCTGTTGCTGCTGTTGCTGCTGCTGCATGCTTGCAAGATCTGGAACTTTGTTAGTACACATATCTCGAGTCCCATTGAACACTGTGGCATTGCTGTCGCGCGTGAGACGCATGCCAGAGTGCGGGCCAGGGTTGTCGCAAGTTGCATGGCAGGTTCTGCCTTCCCGTCTCGTGTGCAATGGCTCGCACCTACCTGCTAGTGTGTCCATGCCGGGTGTCGAGGCCTGGCGGTAGACGTGCTGTGGAGGCGTCATGCGCGCATCGTGTGGTGAGGCAATGGGCTGTGGCGTACCCATGGCGCTGTGCATTGCTCTTGCGCCGTTGGTCATGTGCGCGAAGCCCGGCGAGGGCGTCTGCTGAAGAGCCGCGTGTGTTTGCGGGGAGGAGGTGATTTGTTGGCTGAGGCCGGAGGGGGTTCGCGAGGGCATCTGGCGCATGTTGCGCTTGTTGGGCGACCGCAGAACCGACGGCGAGGGGAGGGCAGACTGTGGAGCAGGTGTGCTTGCGGGCGAATCCGACGGCGACAGCAGCGAGTTGATGTCCATGATGGCGGTTGGGATGGGCAGAAATCCTGGGCCTGCTGTCCGCAGCGACAAGCTCCTGTACTACTGCTTTACGTGCGCCGGAGATGTACAACAGTGCACAATGGGGAGTCTGGCTACGAATGCGAGCGCAAACTGCGAGGACTGCAAAGCCGCGATGGCGTTGAAACAGGCGGCATGGGACGGTGCAGGCGGGGGCGCCGCAGCAATGAAGCGTGCACGGGAGCGAGATGGAGGGCAGTCTAATGAGCGTGACGGAGGCGAATCCTTTTGCGCCGGCGGTGGTGGTGGTGGTGGTGGAAGAGGCCGCCTGGAACTGCGTCTGGTGTCGAAGAAAAGGTCGACCACGATCAGAGCTCAGGCAGAGCTTCAGAGGGCCGGGGGTGCGCGGGTGGCTGCTTCAGGAAATGCCGCCGGTAGTGAGGCTGCACAGAAGCTTAATTGGGGGGGTGATATCGCCGTGGACGGTCAGCACGTTGGGGAGGATAGGCTGGGGGGGGGGATGTGGGCGGGACGAAAGCAAGGCGCGCCGATGGCTGTCGCGGGAGGACGGCCTTCCTAGTCACTGCGAGCGCTGGTGGTGATCAGCCGAGCCCACGCCCATCCCTGCAAGCGCCGCCCGTGCTAACAACGCTCCGCCGCAACGCAACCTCTGAATTTCCCGACAAGCCTCACCACAGCCGTCCGCAGCCACACCCCCTCCCCCCTCCCCCCTCCCCATTGCGGCGGCGAGCATCTCCATGAGCGCCCGAATACCCTCACGGCGGCTGGGACAGTCCGGTATGGCGATATGGTGCCCAATGCGTCATGGTTCACCACAGAACTGACATCACACAGCCCTCGCCGTCTACCGCTCTCGACCAACATATTGGGCCACCTCGGCCGCCTTCTCCACCACCATCGCGCGCCCCACGGACACCAAAGATAAGGACCTCTCCAACCCTATCCTCGACGACTTCCTGGCCAAAAGAGAGGTCGAGAAGCAGAAGAAGGCCAGAGCAGGAGAGTCGACCCAGCCCGGACTGCGACAGGGAAAGCTCTCCAGCAGTCCTACAAACCTCTTCCGTCCCGAGCTTGACATCCCGGGCTGGCGCGAGGGCATGACCGCCCAAGAGAGGAAGGCATTGCGCGAGCAGAAGCAGCCGCACAAGGAGGCCCTTGCGAAGCAGAAGGAGCGCGACCTCACCTCAATGAACACCGATCCCGCCCCTGCGCAGCGAAGGAAACTCGAACGCAGACTCATCATTGCCGGCGTGAAGCGTGGTGGTCGCATGACCAAGGCCCAGAAGATTGCACGCACCGAGCGCCAGAGCCTGTACAAATCGCATGTACTCCCCACCTCGGTGAAGAAGCTGCAAAAGGTCGTCAACCAACTCGCCGGCAAGAGCGTCGACGAAGCCCTTGTCCAATTGCGCTTCTCGCCGAAGAAGGTCGCCCGCGACGTCATCAAGGGTCTCGAGATTGCCCAGAACGAGGCCATTGTCGCACGGGGAATGGGTCTTTCAGGCGGAAAAGCAACACTGGAGCGGTGGCAACAACAGAGATCAAACGCAGATCAACTAACGCCACGTGACGTTTGGAATTACAAAATCTCTCCAGAAGACGGGCAGGTGAAAACGAAGGAGCCGGCGAGGCCACGCAAGTCTGAGACGATTGAGCTCAAGGATGGAACCAAGAAGACTGTTCAGCCCTGGGATATCTACATTGATCAGGCGTGGGTTGGACGGGGTCCTAGCTTCAAAACACCAGAGTTCAGGGCAAGAGGTGCCATCAACATGTTGACGCACCGCACAACAAGTTCGTCTGCCCAACCAACCGGTCAGACCCGAGCACACAAAGCTAACAAACCACAGGCTTCACCTTCCTGCTCAAGGAAGAGAAGACGCGCATGCGCATCTCAGATGAAATCAAAAAGAAGCGCGACAACCGCAAACTCTGGACTGCACTACCCGACCGACCAGTCACTTCGCAACGACAGTACTGTCTGTGGTAAATCACAGTACAGACTGGTCATGTGTACGTATATGTATGATGCTAGCCAGCTTGTTTTCACGGGCTTGTACAATATACCCTTTTCAAGGAAATGATGTTTCAGACCATTATTCCAAACACGTGACTGCGTGTACTTCTTGCACGTGATGTCCCGTCGCACTACAGATGGGCAGTCTTGCCTTATTACCCACACCAGGTTCATTGGTAATAACCAGTTACTTTGATGCATGCAATGGCAAACTAATAACTTTGGCTCTACCACCAACAGAGTCGCATGACTCATATCTCATTCTGAAGATTAAAGTGCATAGGTATGTAGTTCATAGAGCAGTCAAAATCATACTTGGTCTTGGGTAATGTATATACTTTTGTTGGCGGTAAGTTACACTACACTACACTGCACGTTACATATGCTTCATCCACGGAATCTACATGTCTCGAACTTTTCCCAGACAGCACAGTAGCTACAAGAGAGAAGACGAGATAGACAAAGCCATGCGAAACCAAAGCCAAAAAAAAAAACTTGAGGGAAATACAACGCCATCGCTATGCAAACAAATCCCTCTCTCTCCCTCTCTCTCTCTCTCTCTCTCTCTCTCTTAGAAAAAACACCCCCATCTTCGCACAAATCAAGCCGCCTCAACCGTCTGCGCCCCCGCACTCGCTTGCAACATATCCACCATGCCCCTCACACTCCACGCAATCTGGCTGGCCTCGACAGTCACCTTAACCTTTTGCATCAGGGCATCGACGAGATTGTCAATCTCCTCGCTGCGGCCGAGCTGGTCGGCGTACAAGTCCAGCACCACGAGTGCGACATCGGTGGTTAGGCGTGTGATGCGGTAGTCTGAGATGTTTTTGATGAGCCAGCGGAGAATCGGCTGGAGGGTTGCTTCGTCGCGGTTTTTGAGGGCGGCGCGGAGGGCGGAGCGGTGGATGAGTGCGGTGAGTACGGTGAGGGATTGGGCGCGCGAGTTGGCGTCCTTTTGTGGTGGGGAGTGTTAGTATTTGTGTATTTATTCTATTTGGCCTGAACGTGGTGGAAAGGGGTCTTTGGCTTACTTTTGATTCTAATACCATGTCCAGTGCCTTGGTGTATTGGCCCGCCCTTAGGGCATGCGCCCATGGTAGTCCTTGGTGTATTTTTCCCCTGGCATTACCCTCAATCACGATATCGGCTGTTTCGCCGGTGAAGTCCTTGCCTCTGAGGCGCTTTTCCCAGCCCTTGCCTCGCTTGCGCTTCTTGCTTCGATCATATTCTTCAATCTTGCCTTCCATGAGCGCTTTCATTTCCTTTTCCCGTTCACGAGCTTGGACCTTTTGTTCGCCGGAGAGATGCGTCTTGATTGATAGTAGACCGGATTGCATACCGACTGCAATGTGCTTGTCTTCTTTGGCGGACGGTATCACGCTCAGGGAGAGGATGGGAGAGGGGTATTTTAGGCCGCCGACGACGTTCCAGCCAGTCGTCTCGAAGACTTTAACGTGGCCATCCAAAGCACCAGATAGGAGTCGTTCCCCGTTATTCGCAAGCGAAAGTGCTGTGACTGTCTTTTGGTGGTTGCGTAGCATGTGGATAGGTTTCGCAGCCACGATATCGAGAACACTGATGACGTTGTCGCTCGTAGCTAGCACAGCGGTTCCAGATGGCATAGGCAATACGGCCTCGATAGGAGCCGCATGCTTGAACACCATGACGGCCTTTCCACCTGCTCTTGAATCCCACAGCCGTACCGTTTGATCATAACTTCCCGATACCAACAATCCACTTTGCGCTGGCATGAATGAACCACAACGCACGTAGTCCTGATGTCCATCGAATTTCATCACGCTCTTGTCGCTGGGCAGGTCCCACAGCCGCACCGTCCTGTCGTCAGAACAACTCATCAGATCAGTCAGCTCGGTTGGATGCCACTGCGTGACCCAGACGGGCTGCTTGTGTTCCTTCCATGTCTTCAGAATGGCTCTGCTCTTCACATCGAATGCCTGAATCGCACCGCTGTCTCCTCCTGCGACCAAGATGCGCCCATCACGCCTGATATTTCCGGAATGCGCAACATCGTCCACGTTGAAGCGCGAGATTGTCTTTACTACTTTGCGTGTCTTGGATGAGAAGATCTGCACGCGTGATCCTGTGGTCACGGCGAAGAGTTCCTGGGTTGCAGAAAGCGCATTCGAGGGTGGTGGAGGCGGTATGGAGATGGAGGTTACGGGCGACGAGTGCTGTGAAGGGTCGAGACGGAGCTCCGAGGTGAAGGAATTCCAGTATTTTTGCTCGGATGTGAGGTTGGAGGGGCCTTTGGGCAACCTGAGCGGCTGTACTAACTGGACTTCGGCCGCCATTGCGAGGGTGTGGTGGTTAGGGTGGTAGGCGTGGAGCTTGCCTGGCGGTGGTGGGCGTCTTCTCGTGCTGCGCTGCGATGACTTTTTTTGTGGAGCATTTGCTATGGCATGGCGCTAGCCGGAGCGAGAATGACCGCCCCGCTGCTGTGACCACCTACCCTACCTACCCAACCTTGGCTTTGCTGGAGAACACCATCGAACCTTGACACACAGTCGTCTATAATATCATCAGACAGTTGCACTTTTGTATGGTTTTTGGTGATAGAGTCGACATACCGCAGCCAGACGACAACGACGACTATAACCTACACCGCGCGAAAGAAGGGATTATTTGCTACCTTGTCTATCTGGGAGTGGACATTACGAAGCTGGTGCTGCATGGATGTGAGCTGACTACAGAATCTTACCAATCTAGCATGACTTTGTGTGTAACGCCTGCTGATTTAGCGCCTGTCCGGATGGGCTGCCTTGAAGATCGTTGTTCGCACCTTGCTCGTCAATTCCAGCCGCACCACAATTCTCGACAAACGTCAACGTTCAAGGCAGCACTATTGTCCATCAAGCGAAATTTTCCTCCTCTAGATCTCATACATGGTCTACTGTACTATATTTTTGATTGATTGCCTCACTTCAGATTGAGTCGTGGTCCACATCAACACGCCATACTATGGAGAACGACGCTGATGACGCTATGCGCGAGTTCTTTGATTTTACCGCTTTGGAAGATTACGGATTTCGTGTTGCAAGTGATATTCCACAGCATCAGAATGAGCCGTGGACCCATCAAGATGATGCCGAGATGGACTGGGCAGTTGGCGAAACAACAACAATATGCCCTGCAGACCTTGACATGTCCAACGCAGCCCAAACACTAGGAACAGTGGTTGAACGTGACTTCCATATCTTGCCGCCCTCAACGTCAGTGCCCGCCTACCTAGGCAATGCTGATAAATTGGATCAACAAGGCGCAGTAGAGACAGCCAAGTCCCAGCGCAACCCCAGCATCCCCTCCAACATCACGGTCAAGGCCAACGACCTCACTAGGACAGATACCGGCACCAAAGTCTCATCCCCTCAACTATCTTCGAGGGATTGTTCCATAGCTTCCGCAACCTGGACGCCCGAGTCTGCCAAGCGTAGAGGTACTCAGAGCCGCATCCCACTCGAGGCCCGACAAATTCTTGAGGATGAATTTGCGGCCAATCCTTATCCCTGTTCCTGGGAAATGGATATAGTTGCTCATCAAGCGAACCTTGATATCAAAAGGGTTCGCAACTGGTACAACAACACTAGGGCAAGGAATAAGGGCGAAGGTAAGTCATCGTATGGTGGCACGCTGCTGTATTGTGCTGACCTTTTAGCTCCTTGCCTCACTGCCAATACACACGAACAAATTACAGATAGAAGAAAGTCCCTGAGACCAAGATTGTCGAAAGACAGCCTAAAAGCCTTAGAGAAGCATGGAGATGCTGCGATTCAGACACCACAACCATCGCTGAATATGTACCTTGCTCAACCATATAAAGAAGATGCCGTTGAACTTTGCGACTTACGATCAGCTGTCGAACAGCATGAAGACTCTCACGAAAACAATGGGTCACACTTCGACCCCGGCAGGAGAGGTTCTATCATCACGTCAGTCGCATCTTCAGATGGCACAGCACCGACAACGTACACAGTATCATCAAGTGGAAGCCACAGTGGCATCTCTTCTTTCGGAAGGGAACGCAGGCGTGGAAGACGTCGCATGGCGTGGAAAGGATCATCGCATGCTCAGCAAAGCATCAACGGTGTTAATAATTCCGGACAACCACAGAAGGACCTTCCATTCTTCTGTACATTCTGCCCTCGCGCTTTCAAAACAAAGTATGAATGGCTTCGACATGAAGATTCGGTCCATGCTCTCCGAACTACTTGGATCTGCTGCGATGCGAAGACTTCCTCGCCCCTTGAATCTTGTCCCTTTTGCGGTCAGAGTTTCCCTGATGACATGCACATGGCTGGTCACAAATACCAACACTGCAAAAGTCAGCCTGAATCGAAGCGGACCTTCTATCGCCGAGATCATTTCGTTCAGCACCTACATCATGTCCACTTTACCAATATCAAGCATCCTTCCGTACGTGCTGGCTGCCAAGCTCGACTCTTGGGTACAGAGGGAGGCAGCTATTTTGGATGTAAAGAACTTACACTGAAGTGGCGTCGGTTCGGTGCGCCCATGAAACAAGACGATCCAATGATGCATTGTGGTTTTTGTGGCAAGATATCAAAAGATTGGACGGAACGATGCACGCACATCGCGGAGCATCTCCGTAGTCGCCTCGATCGCTCATCATGGTGGGCAGATCGAAAAGAAAATCACCTGCAAAACTTATACTCCACTGTCGCATATGAGTCCTTCCGATGTCGATACTGCCAGAAGGTTTTTACTGACGTTCAAGCAATGAACGAGCACTCCCATTGTCGCGTCTGGAGCTGCCGCTTCCTTCAAAGCTTCGATGACATCGCAACCAAGACAGGATCCGCATTACGCACCGAATTTCCGCCTACGAAGGGACATCAGTGTAATCTATGCGGTGTTGAGTACCGCAATCTCCGTGTTGAACACGCCCAGAATTTACACCGCTATCGCGACTGTAATCAGGAATTTTACACATCGGAAGAAGCTTTCCTTCAGCATCTACACAACTTCCACAATGCGTCCCCACCCCATATACTCCAGGGGAGTTCGGTCATCGAACAGAACTTCATGCGCAACAAAGGGGCGTCGTTTGAGCCCGTCGAGTTCAATGAGAGCTGGCAACCATGTCTTATGGATCTGAGTTCGACACCGATTGGTCCCTTCATGGTGGACCCGCCAGCTTACGTCAAAAGAACTACGTCTAATAACTTGAGTCAGCGGTCAATCACTATAGCATCTAGAGGAGAATCCACGTATACACCGCTACCGCGATTCTTCCGTCTCAGTACGCTCGTACCATACCTCTCGTCTCGTATATTCTACTCCCGCGACGACACGCCTGTAGATCTTCGAAGAAGTAAGCACACCATATTCGAAGAAATTGCAACGCCACATATTGCCTCGTTGGCTATGAGTGCAGGCCTTGTCAGTATGGCAGCAGTGCGCTGGGCCATCAAGCCGGAGACTCAACAAGGGACTGGCTTGATGGAGCTAAAGCTTGAAGGAGATGACGAGTGAAATCCCCTCGTAATTTGATTGCATGACCCCGATTGGCTATACCGAACACCTCCAACCGACGCGCCCTCAAGATATACATCGTGACGTTCAAAGTCCGTGTATAAGCTCTTCACAAGTTAGCGATCGTGCGCACTGCTGATCTTATGATCATATTGTTTCAAATCAATATCAAGCGTCATATCGCCCTCATAAATCACAACATACACAGTCTGGCTACCAGAGTCTGCTCTCACAGGAACGTCTCTGTCAAGTGCGCTTCATACCCCGCCTGAAGCATCTGACGATGCCCAACAGATGCGTCAACTCGGACTTATATTGATTTGAATGGCGAATGCAACGATGCGGACAGCGCCAACTGTTTTGACAAGCTTGAGAGAACATTGGTCCTCTGGGTAGTAGGCCGTAGCGTCTACTCCCACTGCGTCAAGCAACCGAAAAGGTTATGTATAATTCATGATGATAGATTATATGCGAGTAGCATAGCTTATATTCCTATACTGGATTGGTAGAATGAGATAGAATCGGTGGTTGATAAGATCCGACGTAAGATTATGTAAAAAGTCAATCATGGCTTGGTTACTCAAGGATGACTTTCAAGGCTTGGCTAGTGCCGAGGTCAAGGACAGGCGACTGGCTTCTTTGCACCATCGAGATGGGTGCTCTTTTGATCCGCTACCCCTGATGACGGCAATCTGCGAATACTTTTAAAGAGGTAGAGTAGTACAATTTCAACATCACTGCGTTCTTAAGCATGGCTATTATAGTGTTTGCCTAACGCTGTGATATAATCGCGTTCCGCTCACTATCAGATGCTATGGGGTATTACGCATGTCGAGTTGATTTTGACCGATCGTAAACTGTCTTAGAGGCTCTCAACGAGGTCTTTCAGACAGGGGTCTAAGCAATACAAATTTTCATGTGTCCCACATCTTCATGCAGATCTTCGACGATGCGTTTGCACATGTAGTGAAGATGCAGACGTCGAAGCGGAGACGGGAGCCTAGTCTAGGAGGAAGACGAGCAGTTGCGCACTACCGCTAACTGAGTTGGGCTTCAAGAGAGGCCAGGAAAATACAAGCAAATGGTGTTAGCTAAGTTGCATACCTTCAAGCCGAACTGTCTAGACAGGCGTTTGAACCGCGTAGGCTAAACGGTACGAGGACTGTGCAACCTTCTCACCTATGCACTCGCTAGCCCTGGAGCATGTATGGTAGCGCTTGCAGATCCTGTGGGGCAACGGGCACCGACTCTCATTCACAAAGTATGTAGGTGTACGTCGTACGGAGTAAGTTCGTGCCTCTCGCTCGCTGGACACAGGGTCCAAGCGTTCCCTTATTCTCATGAAAAGCATTAAGAAGTGGAGTAAAAGTGTATTGAGCTGATCTACCGGAAGGCTACCTATATGGATTCCAAGCTAGTCTCGGTTGGACCGAATCCTCCGTGACTATCTCCTATACCATACAGGCCATAGTAGTCGCCAGTGGCGTATTGCGGGTGTTGAGGATGAGCCTTCCAACAACTCATAGGTACATAATGGTATACAAATGGTCGTGCTGGCTGACGCGCCGCTGACCATGAATTCTTCTCATACAGGTAATCCCACCGCAGAGTTCGATGCCAGTACCCTCGCGGCGAATTTCGAATTACTGTATATGCGATGCGCCGCTCCTGGCTGCAAGCTGACGTTGGAAAATTTGCGGAGGCAAGGGCAGTTTCCTTTTGCCGCAGGCGATCAGCTCAACTATACATAGTTATCAAGTGCCCGACCGAGTCGCTAGTTAGCTCAGACCTGATCATCTGTGAACGATGCATAGTGTGTCTCAATCTGGCGCATCATGAACACAATTCAACGTACCCTGCGTGGGGCGCTAAAGCAGTCAGATTGTACACATTGCGTATGCCGTGAGATGGCTTACCGGAAGCAGGTTCAGGGATCATGTCGCTAGTGGCTGCAGCTAGTCACGGTTCCATGTTCTATGCTCTTACCTCTTACCTCTGTGATAGAGTGCTAGCCTATCCTACTCTTGTGGTAGGGTGCTTGGCGCATTGCTGTTTGTAGCAACACAACCTGCACAACTTGCAACTAGAGTATCCCTGGTCCTGGTACCGGACTCCGGTAAGGATACCCTGAGGAGCCATCGTACCTCGTTCGATCTGAGCCAACTACCGGTAGGTTTTTGACCCGAATACACTACAAATGCAGTTTTGGACTGTAATTTATGGTCATGAAGTAGCACAGCCTTTTGTTCTGGAGGATGCCAATGGAACCAGAAGCTAGGAGGGTGCCGGCACCACTACGGATGCGACATCTGGCATGTCGTCGCTATGATATTTGCGGGAAGTTGTCGTGATTGCACCATAAATCTAAAGCCAACGTTCGGAAAGCCACGTCCAAATGATGACACCACGCGCTCCAGGTGGTTGAAGGGCGTTGCTTGGGCATATGCATACTCTCCGGCTGGTAGCGTAGAAGCAGGTCAAGGGACAGGGGACGTAGGGCTATTGCCCAGCTCTTCCTACCGCATGCAGGTGGGATCCTGCAGGTGTGGCCCCGGTGCTGCGAGGATTGAGTTTCAGGACGGTGGAGAAAGAACCCATCACCCCGGCATTCTATAATATCAGACACATGCGGGCTCACACACTCAGGTCCCCACGTTCGTAATTCGTACTTCGCACAGGGTTATGGGAGGGCACCCCAAGATCAATAAGGTTTATCCTGGTGTTGTTACAACAGCAGGCAATATAACAGGCCAGTCGACCACTCAGAGCGTCAACCGCCAAAGGTGTGTCGCTATTGATGTCTCTTCGTGTCCATCGGACGCTGCACAGGACGCTGCACAGGACGGAGCCTCGTCTAAAGCGACATGCGCATTTTGTAACACCTTGCCTTGACAACGAGGAGATGCGTGGTCCCAAATGCGATATATAAGTGCTCTCCTGTCACCACATTCCTCTAAAAACTAAGCTGAATGCTACAGCCTTGCTTCGTCGCCCGTTCTTAGGACGCGTTTCTCAATATCTTCTACTGCATCGTAGTGTCAAGACTTGGCCCAGCATTTCGATTGCACCATGGATTCGGACTATACCGAACCTCAGGAAGAGGACATCCAATCACAGACCGATGATACTGGAATTCAACCATGGGAACCGCCCAAGGTGTCTTCCACGGGTCTGTTAACCCCGAATTACGGCATACTTGAAGTCGCACCGGGTCCTCGTCAGAATGTCAACTTCGACCCTATGTCTGCATTTGACAATGCCACAACAATGCACTACAATCAGTCCGCTGCCCCAGTAGACGACATGTTGTATCCTGGCGGATACCAAGTGTGAGTTCTTTCCATAAGAGCTACCAGAAAGCTACTGACCTGGTATATAAAGCAGCCTAGACCCGCGGTCGCTGCATTCGCACAACCGGACGCTCTCTTTAGATCATTTTAGCTACGATGAATTTGAACATGCCGCAGAACAACAAGCAAATGACCCACAGGCAATATATCGCACGATTGAGCCTAGTTTTATGAGCGCGAGGACAGACTTAGCAATGGCTATCGATGAATCTACTCCACATCACAGTGTTGACAACACCAGTACCCCCACTATTGGGTACGTATGTGACAAAGAGGACAGTGGCTACGTTTTCAAATGTGGCAATTGCGCTTGTTCCGACAAGAGCTATGGTCGTTGGGCTGATCTGAAGAGACATTATGAGGGAGCTCATGCTGGCGTTCGCCGTGCAACATACTGGTGTGAGGTGCAGGGATGCGATCGCAGTCAAGCGTATGGAGACCAACCGTTTCGTAGAAAAGACCACCTGACTCTTCACGTGCGGAAAGTCCATCCGGACCCAAAACGCATATTTCCTGGTCTTGAATTCGATATATGTGTATCTGGCGATGCAGGTTCTTGGGCCTGTTGATGCATTGGGGATCTTATTATCACCAGATCCGACTGTCTTTATTTCCTATGTTGTCGTAGAAAGTCTGGTTTTATAAAATTCAAGTAACGCCGATCAGATATAGGTGGGTCGGTGTAAGAGTAATAGACTCTGACAGCCGATCAGCAATCCCCTAGAATGTCGTTAGTAATCGTGAGCTATGACGTTTTCCATTTCCCTCGGCAACAACCCACCTTGAGACTTCTGTGACTCTGCCGCCATTGCCAACTCCAACAACAGCCAAACTTAACAATGGCTTCTTCACGACTGGTCGCACGCTCATCGCGAGCTCTGCTCGGCGTCCAGCGGACACAATGCCGCCCCTTCAGCATCTCCACCATCCGCTGCAACGAGTTTGAGGCTCTGAACAAGCGCACAAATGATACTTCGGAAAAGTACCGCAACTTCCAGAAATCAAAGCCCTTGAACCCTCACTTGACCAACACGACATCGACTATTGCCAATGAGATGCCTTCTGTTGGCACTGATGCGCCACCACCAGAGCTGATCACCAATGTGGACCCCAATTTTCAACCCAAGGATGGTGTGCCAGAGAACACTAAGCGTATGACTGGTGGTACGCAGGGCAGCAAGAAAAAGGATGTGAGCGGTTCCAACAGCGAGTTGGGTGTTGGCGAGATGGAGGGTGCAAAGTTCAAGGTTGAGCCGATTAGACGGACTGGCGAGGATGCGAACACGATGCGCGCGAGGTTATTATGTCCGTTCCTACACCTACAATCACCGCACATGCCCAATTGTCTCATGTGATATCACCATATTGAACGTCACGCTAACTTTCGATAGATCAGAGTCGAAAGCGGGGAACACTAGAAAGTGATCTCCTTCTGAGCACCTTTGCTGACGCCCATCTCTCCACTATGTCGACACCTCTCCTCGAGCAATACGACCTTTTCCTCGATGAGAACGACTGGGACATCTACTATTGGGCGACACAGGAGCCTACCCCCACTTCGCATGAGACAGCAGAGGGAGGTGGCTCCATGATGTCTACACCCAACGCACAAGGCAAGGAGAGCAAGACGAAACCGAAGGTGCAAGAGAAGGATGAGCAGACGAGACAGCCTGCAACTGGCGAGTGGGCACAGACTGTTGGCACTTTCAAGCCAGCGTACCGGCCTGTACCAAGTAGGTGGAAGGGTAGTGAAATCTTGAGCATGCTACGAAGGCATGTCAACGACCGAAAGGCAGGTGGTGTAATTGAGGGCGAAGGTTCTGAAAAGAAGGAGGGCAAGGGACTCGGTATGATGCCTGATATCAAAAACTTCGACCAGTAAATCATGAGCCCTCTTACACGATTTTCCTGTAGGTATGTAGAATCAACATGTACACTCACTCTACTGACTGCCGTGTGCCACAACGTACCAAGAGAGCACCAATTCTCGCCTACCCTCAAAACGCGTAGTATTTCCGTCCGCTAGGTCCCCTTCCATCGCCTCCCATCAAACCACCACACCGTACCAAAACTTAGTCCAAACAAACCGACAATCCCCTCCTCATACATTACCCAATCCAGCACTCTATCCCCATCCCCCCCCACCCCACCCCCTAGCTCTCCGCAGATCCTCTGAGGCCCGCGGTCCAGGTTCTCAAAATTCATCTGCACCCCGGACCATGTGGTCATTACCCCAATCTACTTACCCCATGCGGCAACGCAGCTCCGTGCAGTTTCGAAACGCGGCCATGCCGCCGCGGCCCGCAGACACCACGCCATTGGCGGAAGTACTAATTGTCGAAATTGAGACACACACCAGTGCGTCTTGTAGTAGCTTGCGGAGGAAATTCACGACTTTCTACCTGATGCGTTAGTGAAATTTTTCAAAGCTTGCTTGGCCGTGTTTTCTAGCGTATGGTGTAAGGTGGAGAGTAATGTACTTATGGGGGGGGATGCACTTCTGGATGAAGTAGTGTGCCCGGCATGCTGTGCGAATTGGGTTCATATATAATACATGGCATGATAATGCCATTTCGGAGAATTTAGAGAAGAAAGTAGGTACAGTGGGATCATCCTAGCTCACTGCACTTCTATCATACTCCCATACCTACCTCTTCATCCTCATTCCCCTCCTCCCTCTCTCCATCTCTCCAACTTCCTATCGACGCAACACCCCCCATCCCAACCATGCGTCTAACCACGCTCCTCCTCTTCGCCACCAGCGCGCTCGCCGCCCTCCCCTACAAAGGCATAGACTGGAGCTCCCTCCTCATCGAAGAGCGAGCCGGCAAAACCTACAAGAATGCCGCAGGCAACACCCAGCCCCTGGAAACGATTCTCAAAGCCTCTGGCGTAAACATGGTCCGGCAGCGCATTTGGGTGAACCCAGCCGACGGAAACTACAATCTCGACTACAACATTGCGCTTGCGAAGCGGGCCAAGGCCGCGGGACTGGATATCTACCTCGACTTCCATTATAGCGACAATTGGGCAGACCCGGGAAAACAGGTTGTGCCTGCTGCATGGCGGAGTCTGAATCGCGACGCCTTGGTCAAGCAGGTGTATGACTACACAAAGAGCGTCATGGATACGTTTCAGCGCAACGGGCTGGCGTTGAAGCTGGTTAGCATTGGCAACGAGATTACGCCCGGGTTGCTGTTTCCCATTGGACAGTTGAGTGGGACGGATGGGCCGCGCAATGTTGCGATGCTGCTCAAGTCGGCGTCGAGAGCCATCAAGGAATCCTCGTTGAGTGCAAAGCCCAAAATTATGATTCATTTGGACAACGGCTGGAATTGGGATACCCAGCAGTGGTGGTATGATCTTGTGCTTGGCTCTGGCGGTGGCCTATCCGCCTCGGATTACGACGTCCAAGGTATTTCGTACTATCCGTTTTACAATAGCCAGGCGACGCTGGCTGCGCTGTCCAACTCGATGAATAAGATGGCGGCGAAATATAGAAAGGAGGTTCAGGTTGTGGAGACGAATTGGCCCTCTGCTTGCCCGAATCCTAGCAATGCCTTCCCGGCGGATACGTCGAGTATCCCCATCTCCGCGTTCGGCCAGACGCAGTGGATGAAGGAGGTTGCGAGGCGCGTTACTGCTGTGCCGGGTGGAAAGGGTACAGGTCTCTTCTACTGGGAGCCAACATGGATCGACAACCCAGGACTGGGAAGCAGCTGTGTGTGGAACCTAATGGTTGAGCAGAGTGGCAAGATGATGGAGGGTATGGCTGTGTTCAACAGCATCTAGAGCTAGTCAGATCGAACATACTTTCAATCTCGTATTTTGCGATTGCAGTTCCACTTTTGGTTGTTAGTCACGCTTTCTCAGTCTTTCTCAATGGTGAATTGGCCAGTGACTTACTCTACAAGTCTTGCGCACGTCAACAAAAAAAACTCTTTCACATAAAACAACCGTCTCATGTAGCTGTGGAGCTCAAGCGGATACTAGAGGCAGAAATTATCACAAAGCTGTCAGATGTAGTTTCGACACTTGCACAGAAAACGTGAAGTTGAGTTGATTGGTCGAAGCCATCTTTTGAAGTTTGGGTAGTCTGACAGAGTACATAGCACTAAAAGACTCCATAACCTCCCGTGTCAAAAGCAGCCCAGTCCATCCGAATGTGCAAAGGAAGATGTGTCAGGGTTCGTGATGGCATCATAACATTCCATTCCATGCCTTTTCGTAACCTATGCGCCCCGCAGCCAAGTCTTAATCTACTGCTCCTCAGCGTAGCCCTCGCCACCTGCTGGCTGGGCCTCGCCCTCACCCTGCTCCGCCTGCCTGGCCTGTTCCGCTGCCTGCTGGGCGGCGATGGCCTTGGCGCCGTAGTCCTGGGACATGGGCTGGACAACGGGCTGCTCCTCCTTGGGCTCGATGATGGTGACGGAGTCGGGAAGAGTCTGGGATGGGCCGGCCTTGCCCTCGGGGTCGGAGCCGCGCATGATCTTGACCTTGATACCGAGCACACCCTGGCGGAGCAGAACGTGGCGGGTGGCGTGGTCAATGAAGTCCTTGGCGGGCTGACCGGAGTGGATCATGAAACCGTCCTGTGGTAATCAGCAATTTGCCTTGAACATCAAGTGCGAGAGAGGCCTACAGTGAACTTCATGCTCTTGGCACGGGCGGCCCTGAGCTTTCCGGAAACGACAACCTCGCAACCCTTGGCGCCAGACTCCATGATGAACCTGAGCACACCGTAGCACGCCCTTCGGACGGCGAGACCATTGAGCAGCTTGTAGCGGAGGGACTCGCACTGAGCGACGGCAGAGAGACCGCGGTTCTGAACCTTGGCGGCGTACAGGGAGACCGAGTTCTCGGGGAACTTGAAGCGCTTCTGGATGAGCGAGGTGAGCTCACGGATGCGGCGGCCCTGCTCTCCGAGAACCTCTTGTGTGTGGGTGGCGCGGATGATGATGTCGGTGACGGTGGGGGTGACGCGGACCTCGACGCCCGAGTAGCCTTCCTCAGCCAGCTCGCGCTGGAAGAACTCGTTGAGCTCGGCGTAGAAAACACCGTCTAGAGCATGTGTTAGTGGGTTGTGCTGTGTGCGCGGGGCTTCGTCACAGCAGCAGGCATTGGCGGCCCCAGATGCGATGATGGTGTGCCCAGGCGAATATCATGCTCGTGCCCTCCCTATCATCCATCCGGCGCACCAATGCTGTGTCTGTGGGAATGCGGCTATCGTACCAGCAACGAACTTTCTCCTCTTGGAGCTGCACACAAGTCAGTATTTGGTCCTCGACGCCGCCATGGTGCGCGCTCCGGCCGACTTTGCGCAGGCAGACTCACATTGCGGACTGAGTAGTGGCCATGTTGTCGGATATGGGGTTTGGCGTGTCTGAACCTCCGGGCGTGGTGTTCAGAAAGTCGGCTTGTCCGTAATGTCGTTATCGTCGAGTTCGTGGGCGTCGAAATACCCACGACCCTAAGCGAGTGGCCAAGACTGCCGCACGCGCTAACTGCACCAGCCACAGCACGCGTCTGCAGAGCGCCACACTCGTGCGAACATGAGAGAATTTGACCACTACCGACGACTGCCACAAGGCGAATTCACCAAATGATATGACAACACGAGTAGTATATCAAGACTGATGCGCGATCTTATTTAACTCCAGTCTTATGAATGTGGCAATTGAAACGCCTTCAATGCATCGCCGCAGACCCAATACGTGCTCTTCATACTTGAAACGTCCCCAGCACTCTGTAGATGCTCCCTTCCACGGACGCACTATGCATCTTCACCTCTCACCTTCCCTCTAGTGATGCTCAATCGGAGCCTCAGGCAACAGCGGCTCAGGCTTTCTCTCGACCCACGACTTTAGTGGTGGCCTGATCAAATCATTGAACAAGAAGGTGCCATACACCAACAGCGCGAATCCTGCCACTTGCAGCCACTTGAAAGTCTCCCAGCCAAGCCCGAGCGAGACAATCCAGATGAAGAGCGTGCGGCATGTATCGATGGTGGAGCGCGAGGTTGCAGAGACGGTGCGGGTGACTGAGAGACCGAAGAAGTTGAAGCCACTATGACACTGTTAGCATCGAGCCTGAGCACTTCAGATGAGGAGAAACGTACCCAATGCTGATCATGATCAGGACCGAAGACACAGCAATTGCGCGGTAGTGTGTCATCTGGTACAGTCCCTCTCTGGCGTTAAAGTACCCGGTACCAATCGCAAAGTGCAAGATGATCATGCCAATAAGCGTGAAGCTGAATCCAAAGAGACCTTCCCAACCGACCACCTTGATAGGCTCCATGGCGTACTTTTCCATGATCCTCTCCTCAAGCACGAATTGAGTCGCAGTAAATATTTGAGCACCAGCGATAAGCAGCACACCGATGATGGTCATTACAGCTTGCGAAGTAGCCTGTGCGCCGACCGGATCAGCAGTCGTATCATGGAGAGACTGATGCCCAGGAGACGCTTTGTCATCTCGAGTAATGGCGCCTGCGAGTCCAACAATGGCAACACCAGTGACAACGACGAACAGGGAGAACCACTTGTATGCGCCAAGATGGCGTTTCAAGAACCACACACTGAAAAGTCCGACAAACAATACTAGTGCGCCTCGGGTCATCTGGTAGATACTGGCGGCAACGAATAACAAACCCACGTTCATGAGCGTAGTTCCAGCGATGTCGCAGCATGCTGGTAGTGCCAGCAGAAAGACAGTTCGGCCAGTCAACGGTATTCTACCCTCCTCATCTGGGTGTGCAGGCTTCAGTGGGTTGGCAATCTCGGCGGTCTCGCTACCCTCTGATCCAGGTGTATTGGTGCCAGCACCCTCGTTGTCCGGGATAGCTTCATAGCCAGCACGCCGACTGGTGTAGCGCTGATAAAGAGAGAACAGACCGATGACAAGCCAACAGCCCATCTCGCCGACAAACATCTGGAGGGTTTGCAGAACGGGCTGCTCGAAGTGCTCGCGGTACTTGGGACTAGGCGCGTCGCAGTTCTTGATGCATTGCATGTCCTGGTCGCGATGGTCAGCCGGGAAGCTTGGATCATCTATACAAAGGCCTGAATTACCTGATACTTGGTCAACAGCGTGTTACAAACACCTGTCAACAGCATCATAGCCACCAAAAATGGGACGGCGGCCTTGACTACCATGATGAAGATGAGTCAAGCTCCAGCGGAGCTCTCACGGAATAAATGATGCAGCAGCTCGCGACGGACGAAGAGAGGTGATGGTGTAAGTTGAAAGAAGTCACAGGCAGAGGGGAGCTTATAGACAGTGGTAAGATGGAAAGGTACTAGGCAGCTTTGAGCTGCGACTCGTGATGTGTTGTGCTGATCGAGTGAAGCGCGTGATGGGTTGAAGGGTGACGAGTGACGATCTGCCTCGGCGATAAGATAGGCACCAGCCGACATTAGCGCCAGATCTCGCCGCCTTTCTCCATGGTTCGCCTTTGTGTTCCAGACAGGGGCACAAGCAGTATGAAGATACAAAAAGGAGAAAGTCAAGTCTACCTTAAGTGTGCTGAATGAAAGTTGCATTAGGCCTCACTTGGGTTTGTACACTACCCTCTGTCGGGACGCGCCATAGGATTAGGGTGGTATCCCCCCCCCCCCCCCGCCCCTGGCTAAACTAAATTAGAAGCACGTTGCATGACAATCTGTCTTATCCAATGCACAGCTATCTCTGGTGTAACAGTACGGTTTACTATGTTAAAGTCCTTAACGTAGGTATTCTAATAGCTATATCTAATAATGATATAAGCGCAAAAGATCCCTTATCCTTTCAAGCTAGATAGAAGTCGTAGTGTGCCCTAACGAGGTGTACCTATCCGCTAGGACAACAAGACCCACTTCAAGCTTCCCCCGCAACTACATAGGACTATATCTAGCTTATCTTATCCCCCTTTGCACATGACACACGAGATGAATATCAAGGATAAGCAGGATTGAAGCAATAATTCTGTTGATTACTATTCTTACACAGGGTTGCCGATGAGCTTGTGAGCTGAGTCGCATTCTCCCATTGGCTGTCTATAATTGACGACTGCAACGAGATTGAAAAACAAATGCGATCAAAGACGAATACGAAAAATAGCGAGTCTGGTACACTGAATTGGCCGCTCTAGCAAAATGACCACAATGTAACGCCGATGGGTATCCTAGAAAATGACCTTTTACTCATGAACGCCTCCATAAATAGCGGGTAGAAAGAAGCATGACAGTGTACTGGAAAATAGGAAATACTATGAGTTATGCGCAACTTCTTTGCCCTTGGAGGAGTGAGGGTGAAGCAGGTTAGGGCGCCACTTGGCTACGTTGGAGACGTTGAAGTGGAGCGGCTCCTTGGAACCCTTCTCACGGACTGGCATCTTTCGCTTTGAACGACCTGAGACATATATTGGCTGCTGCGCCTGGCCGTTGCCGTTGACATTGGGAATACTTTGCTTCGATCTAAGCTTGGGCTTCTTGTCGCGATGTTCATCGTCTGTTGTCTCAGTTTCGACGCTGCGAAGACTGCTACGTTCAGAGGAGAAACGAGGGTGGCTCGAGTGGCTGGACGATTGCGTCGGTATTCGTTGCAAGGAGCTCCTCGGACTCGACCTGGCTGAAGTAACGGATGAATGCGTTTGCACACGTTCAATAGGGCTCAGCATGGCAGCGGAGTCGGCAAGCACGTCTAACTTGGAAAGCGCTCTATCGGCCATGGAGTGAGTTTGAGACGAATATGTGGGTGGAGGGTCCTGGAAATCGTACATGATCTCTGAATCCAGGCTCTTGTATTTGGCAGTGCCATCAAGCTCTTCGTCATGATCCCAACACGAGTCGTCACCATTGTTCACGGGTGGAAGGAATCGAATCTCATTCCACGTGACGTCCTCATATTGCAGTGTAATGTATAGAATGTCTCCCTGCATCTTGTCGTGTGCAATACAGTGATCCTCGAGGAAGGGGTAGTCCCAGACATCGCGATGGACGAGGTCTGGGGGTAGAAGAGTGAGTGCCATGCGACCAAAAGGCTCATCTGCGGGGCGATGGCCTGTCATTGGCATCCAGGGACGTCCGCGGAAGAGGGCCTTGAAAGCAGTCTCAACACGGTTTGCAAAGCACGAGCTGTCCTGACTTGGGAATTCGAGGTCTTGATGCAGATTCCGCGATGCACATCGCTTGTAGCCATTGCTGTCAGGGTCGTACGCCAACCTCTGAGATTTACGTGGCACGAATATCACCCGGACACACCACGACATGGAGTACTTCTTATCAGTACGAATCGGGAGTTGGCCGAGAGTGTGTTGTTGTGGTTGCATGAGGAGTGGAAGCTGTGGGACAGGTGATGTCTTGGGGGCTGACATGGGTGCTCTAGGTGTCGACCCCACGGGTGTTACGTCTCTCGAAATACCCCTAAGCTGCTCTACTCGGTCGATCCTGTTTTCCAGTTCCATGCTGAACTCGTCCACCATGGTCAGGCGCTCGCCCTGGGCTTTGATCTGATCGCTGAGCTCGGTTGTCTTGTCCACCACAGCCTCCACCCTGTCATCCAGGGACATTTTGAGATACCGCATGTTCTCATACATTCGAGCATTGATTGCCGTGTTCGTCCGAACGAGCTCCTCTCGTGCCAGTCGCTCTCTGAACAGCTCTTGCTTTAGGCTGTGTTCCATTTTTTCAAAGCGCTGGACCTCCTGCTTCAGCTGCTTCATCTGCTCCACGGCCTGCAGATAGTCGTCCATTGACACTGTGGCGAGTGGCTGGGCCTCGTGGTGCCATGCCTGGTGCCCACAGCCACAGCGGGAGCGCACGACCGAATCTGGGTAGAAGCTCCTGCAGGAGCAGCGCTGGCGAGCGCCATTGCCCCCCTCGGGCTCGGGGAGGAGGAAGCTGCACTCTCCACGGGGGAGCTGTGTGTCGTCACCGGGCGCGGTCTTCCCAGGCAGGTGGACAAGGGCCTGAGTGTTGCTAGGGAACATCAGGAGTCGACCTGGGGCGGTGGTCGTGGCGTGGTTGCGGGGGTTCTGGGCGGCTCATGGAAGGCCGAAGGAGAAGCGACGATGGGAAGTGTGTGGAAGGCGCACACTGGTGAGGGAGGTGAGAAGGAGCGCACTGGTGAGCAAGGTGAGGAAGGTGAGGAAGGTGAGGTGGAGCCAGGGGCCAGGAGCGTGGAGGAGCGACGCTGGGGCAAAAGGGTGGATGGAGGGACGAGGGACGAGTGTGTAATATGTATATGCGGGAACAAGCAAGTCACCAAGCTGGCGGGCAGCACACGAGATAAGCAAGCATGGGCTCACGGCCAGGAGCAGGACGTCAGGGCACGCGGGAGCATCCGAAGGCGTGGTTGCACAATCAAAAGGAGTGGTTGACGTGTGCGCCCGTGGGTGGAGAGGGAGTTTTTGAAGCAGCGCACTGCAAGTGAGCGGTTGGCGGCGCGGTACAGTAGTAGGGGAGTCGCGCCTTCACCGTCTGCCGCAGGGCGACGGGCCATGTGGATGCGCTGGGCCTCGTTTTCTTCCAAGGGCCGCGGATCAGCTTCCGCGCCGGGGAAGGCCAGGCCTGTCATGGCGGGCAGCAGTGCTGGCGGGCGTGTGGCCCTCGGGGGTGCTGCTGGAGGGCTGGAGTTGGGGTGTGTGTGGTGGCCGCCGAGCAAGGAGCAAGAGATAAGGGCTCCGGCCGGGTTGGGACAAGAGGCGCCAATGGCAGGGGTCGCGTGGGAGAGCCCTCACAGCAGCGGCCAGCCCAGCAAGCAAAGCGACTGCCCCCCTCGCCGCAGGCCAGCCCGCTGCTCCGATTGCGTGCCTGGGGCCGGCCTGTTGATTCTACTACGTACTGTACGGCATGTGCCTGGAATATACCCGTCGCAGCAAAGCAGCCGCATCCTCGCTGCCATGCCCGTTGAGGCGTCAAGGGCGCCAGAGAACCCCACACGAGCCGAGTCATTCAGCCCATTTGTAACACGTCTTCGTCAAACCTACTTACAACGTAACTGCACACACACCATAGTCTGCGCACTACTGAAAACTTGCTGTAGAAGCGCATTCCACATGCAAACGTCGGGTGTGCACCAGCAAGACCTTGTTGGCCTGCTGCCCGTCAGATAAGTAAGCGCCTTGGTTCATTCCTGAGATCCTGCGACGTGGTGCCCCTGGGACCGATATCGACAACGCTGCGCTGCGCTGCTGCTTGCTTATCGCCACTGTCCTGATACTGCCCTACGCACGTTGTACATACTGTACACCAAACACCCCACGCTGTGTCAAATGCCTGCTGCTGATTGGCCGCCCGTCTCACAGCCTCAACCTCAACCCAGAACACCCTTCACCAAACAAGACCGTTCTGGAAGTCCACCGAGGCCATGCCAGACATGCAATCGTGGCGCCTGTCGTTCACGCTGAGACGAATCACGATTGCATCTCCCACCCGTGGTCGTGTCCAGCCCTCTGGAAACCGACAAATAACCGACGTAGCCGACGGCCATGAAGCGGTCACGGATTGCGACGTAGCAGACATCTCTGCCCGTATCATGTGTACACGAGATATATCATTCACCTATCCGGCACGTAGCCAGATACCTATGAGACTATGCATGTGCATCGCAACGCGCCTATCAGCACCCACTCCACTCCCTTTGCACCCAATGCTTGATGTAGAAGTGGTTAGACGAGCCGGATAGCCACCTCTTCTGGCAGCCCTTCTGTCGAGTCAGGCACACAATGCACTTTATACAAATATTTGTCGACCATGGATGGCGCCCAAGGATGACGCGGCCATCAGGTTCTTTGCAGCGTCCTGAAAGGTCTCAAAAGTCCTCAGTCCTTGGCTACGTATGTAAAAGTTCTCATTTCTATTCGCACATGAGACACCTTTGGAACCAGTGCGCTAATTGTCAGCGTCAACAAACTTTAACGCTCACCGTCTCCCTAGAGCAGTCCACGGCCATCCCACGTCTCGTAACCGCATTACATTTCGCGGTACTCACAAATGGCCATACCGCATTCAACCGAGCTCGGAGTACCATGTTACGAGATTCGCCACTCACAATCCCTCGTCCCGTCCCACATGGCATGGGTGTGGTTCATCAAACACATCTTAATCCGCTCCACCGCTACGGAACCATAACCTAACCATTACTCAAAACTTTCAATCCTAGTCACCCACTATTTCTACCACAGTACAGTAATTCTCCGACCTTTCTATACATCCCGTGACTTCGCGGTACTCGAACAGGTGGTTTCTGGTGCACAGCACATCTGTGCAACACCGCGCGCTCATGCTTGCCTTCGTGAGATGAGGTCCAATATGTAACATCATCCCACGCTGGCCTTGCGCCATCCTTCACCCAAAAAAATCTCCGGGTAACTCGCGTGGTTCGATGCAACTACAGAATGAGACAGTGCGCAATGCCGGAGATGTTCTTATCTCAATCGCAAAACGGATGGATGACTGCATTCACCTTCCTTTACTTACGCCAGGCGTTCTTCGATGAAATGTAAGGTGGAAGCTAATGCTTGACTGGGCTGGTGCGCCGGGAGCAGCCGTGGGGAGCGCATATGGGATCGGCCACTTTCCTCATGCAGGTTCATAATTGCAAGTTGCTTTTCTTTCAGAGTGGGGAGTAAGATTGGTGACTGAAGGGTGTGGTGGACACTGTATTGGTTCTGCGGGATCAGCTCATGTACCGTACAGGCTGTAGTTGGGAGAACTGTGCACAATAAGCAACTAGATCAAAAGTGAATTATCGATGCCCTCTGCATGAGTGGATTGCATATCTTCTATGCTGCTTACTACATACTCGCTGTAGGCAGAAGCTGGCACCGCCACAGAAGCTGTGTGCCAAGCCATCCGAGTCTCGGACCGGAACCTGCTGTTTCTCCGAAGCTTCCCCAGCTCTTGGGACAATTGTGGATGTCCGGACTCCGAGGCTTCCCTCTGTCGCTCCGCAACCTCGCCCGCCGTAGACTAGTAAATGCCAGAAGAGAATTGGATTGCACATGGAGGGGTGCCGGCGTGCGACCTATGCCATGCCCGAAAGGTTAGCTACCTCGGAATCCGAACACTCAACCGATCCCTATCAACTCACCCAACTATAGGTCAAATGCAATCGCCAAGAGCCATGCTCCAACTGTGTAGTGGCTAAAGCTGAATGCCTTCGTAACAGGCACAAGCGGGCTCCACGCCCAAAGATTCGAACGTAAGTTTTGGGTTACGTTACTGAATCAGGCACATGTGTGGCGTTCAATTGTCACTGATCTACCACTTTCATGACCACCGAGCGTGATACCTCTTCGGTTAAACACTACGAGAAATTGACATGCGTTAGTGACGAGAAGATACAAGCACTGGTACAAAGGCTTTCGAGCCTCGAAAACTCGGTGCTTACTACACAACGCACCCCGAGCGTCGTGCCAGAAGAAAGGGCCGCGCATGTGCCACACCCTACTACTACCATTGGCATCACCTCGCCGGAACGTCCAGCTAAGCGACAACGTACTGTGAGCTTGGTTGAAGGTCTGGCTCCGGCATCTACACCAGAAGTCGACACCACGCAACAATCAACACACGAAGCAAGGCATCTTATCAGTAAAGAACTGTCAACCAATGGTCTTCTCTCCAGTCACCAACGTTCCGTGCTTGAGACAGCGATCTCATTCGTCGATCATCTGTCGCATGCTCCCGTGCCAGCGATCACGGACAGAAGCACCTTTGATAAATCCATGTACATTCGAACGGATCTGTCACAAGGCGAGATACTAAATGTTATTCTGGGTAGTAAGTGCACACACGCTCGCGTTGCCATATCAATTTAACAAATCCTTCCAGCGGAGACCAAAGCTCACGATGATTTATCTGTGCACTTCCATAGTCTCGACCACATACCGCCAAAAGCTGTTGAGCGAATCGCACTTAGCTTGATGGACGGTACCGCAGATGAAAAGACACTGAATTTATACAAGGTCATCGTCCACTTCAAAGCTGCTGTGGTACTCTATGCCAGCACATTACAAGGTCCCAAGAGCCCAGCGGTCCAGAAACATATCAGACAACTTGAGTACGAACACCTTACTGCAGCGCTCACGGCCCTAGACAGCGTTAGTTTTTTGACAGCTCCGTCATTACTCCTCGTGCAGGCCCTTATTACAGGGGCTATGATGATGCAAATCATTGGCAATCCAGCTAGCTGTTGGGAGCTCTCATCACATGCATCGCGCACCATTGTTGCCTTGGGATATCACACTATCCGCTTGGACGACCCACCTAACGAATTTACAGAAGACATTCATGCAGTTGTAGCATGGTGTTCGCAGTTTGACAGTGTAATGAGCCTCCTTCTCTTACGGCCCCGGTCTCTGCCTCCACTCGACGTCAATCCCTCAGCTTTGCTCAAAGAACACCTCGACTTGACAAATCCAATGAGCATCTTCGAGATCATGGCCATGGAAATGGTCCCAGTGCATAGAAAATTGTTGGATCTGACATTAGAAACAACACAAAAGCGTCCGATGACAACTTTGACGAACGATGTGATCTGGCTACGGACTGAGATGATCAGAATTCACGAGCTCATGACTAAGGTGAATCCACCTTATTTAGGGCAATTGCTTTCATATAAAGCTAACGCAATCAGGAACGTCCGACAAAGCTGATCGATACTCGATTAGACATACTTCTTCATTGGAAGTGCTTAGAGTTCAAGTACTTCTCGACCTTAACCTCTGTTCATCGCCTCAGCCCTTCATGCACAACGAATGCTTCCGAGAGAGAGGAGTGCCTCCAGAGCGCCCGAAAGTCACTTGAGTGTGTTATATCTATCCAAGAGCTTGGGAAGAAATTAGGCCACTTTATTGAGGGCTATGACCCCTACCTTGCTTGGTACGTCATAGTCTTTGCGATAATGACATGCCACTAACGTTTGATAGGACTATACTCTCGTACCCTCTCTGTCCATTCTTCGTCGTGTTCTGCAATGTTGTTGGCACTTCTGATACACGAGACTTCCAGTTGCTACAAGATGTCACCAATGGCATCTCCACACTAGTCACCGAAAATAAGTACGTCAATCGACTACATAGATTGTGCGCGACACTATTAGGCCTTTGCAGACCTCTAGTGCAAGTCACCAGCTTCGACGGGCCAGCGCCACCCCTGTCGACAGAATTTCTGGCACAGACCACCGCAGAGCCACAGCCAGTGGCCTTTGATACGACCCGCAACGTCATGGACGAAAGCATTCCAAACGGCGACGTTGGTGGAACCCTGCCATCATCATGGAACGATGATATGATGTGGCAATTGTTCCAGTCACAACCTTCATTGGATTGGTTTAATGCTGATATTCTGGATCCTACTTGGGATCTTAGCGCAACGAAGTAGATACAAGTTTATCTGTTCTCAATGGTCAAATCCTATTCCGTGACCGGCTCGGAATTCTGCACTATAGTATCTCTTGAGCTACCACATAAGAGAGAAGCTCTTCTCTCGCAGGTCTCAGCACGACATTGGAAGCCTATCCTCTGGGTGCTATTTGTGGTAGCTGCTGGGCCCTGCCGAAGAGGCCCTGCCGCACTTGAGTTCAATCCCAATTCATTGACCGAGCAGTTGCAAAAAGAATTTGCGTAGGCGAAATAACGGAGGTTACGGAGTGCGTGGTCATGTTACATGCCATAGGGTCGCTAGCGATTGCACGGCACAGGAGGGCTTGACATGGCATAGCAAAATAACCTGTTTCTTGGGTAGTGCTGATGGTGTGGGGGCTGGAAACGGGTGTGGCTTATGAACCCTTCCCCCTTCCCACAGCGCCCATTGATGCGCTGTTCTCCCAAGATCCTCCTCTCGGCATTGTCGATGGCCGCTTACATGCTGTCGCTCCTACTGGTGAATCGATTAGCAAAGGCCATGTCGATCAGCCGTTGCGAACAGGCAGTTTTCAATATGCTTACATTGCGCTAGCGTGTCTGACATTGAAAGCGAAACTCAGCCGCATTGAATTTCTCCCTGGATAACCTGTCTACTTATGGTCGAGAGGAGTGAGTCAATATCCCTCTAACACTTACAATGCACGCGCACTTGACTCTATTGTATTGCATTGCCCCTGTAGCAGAGTGTGTAACCACAAGTTGCCAGAGCGAGTCAATCACAATGAGCAAGCAAATTAGACCCAAGTACTCCATCCTTGGAAAGTGACAGTTCGCCAAACAAGTTTCTCGCCAAACAAGTCAACCACAAGCGAGAAGTCCTTTCCTAGATCGACAGGGCGACGCGGGCAACAAGCATGACCCAGTCGCTACATGACAACACAGCTACGGCTTCCAGCCATTGCGTGTACATTGAAGAAATCTCATGGATTTCATTTGCCTCGTTCTTACCACACGTTGCTGTTGTGGTCATACTTTAAGGGTGGGGTCCCAGTACGTGTGATTGGTGCGCCAGTCTCACCTACCAGCTGTGGGAGTGCATTCGCTTTGAGTAACATGACGTCCCATATCTGTCCGTAACACGCGTACCTAAGTCCAGACGTCATGATATTTGGGATCCTGCTGAAAAAGCCATTTGGTCTCAGTCCCGTCCCGTCTCGTTATATGGGCGGGAGAAAGCGGAAGAAAGTGATGGATCATCTCTTCGTCAGCAGGATTGATCCATGTAGCATTACCTGTCACTGAGACAGTGTGTGTTTTCTTCGACGGGGATGTGCATGCGACACAGAGGGACAGTTTTAATCACTCTGGACAGCAGACATTGGGTGCCCCCTTCAAGCCGTCGATGCCGTCATCAAAGGCCTCAGCACTTTCGGATCCCGGTGGTCCAATTGACGGGAAGTATATTCTTTGTTGGGCGGCGAAGAATTGGCGGGGCGGCGGCATCGCAACGCGTCTTATATGCCCTTTTGCCTTCGTCCTTGCCATCACGGACGAATTGTCGCTTGCCACAACTTTCTGCATGGCTTCATCACTGTTGCGTTGTTCGAGGTTGGGTGGGTGCGCTGGAGAGGGTGAGGTGGTCGTCGTGATAGTGGTACCTCTCTCGCCCTTGTGCCGGAGTCATCTTATAAATCTGAGGGTACCATTGTACTTTTAGTCCCCAGCATATTTTCCTTTTATCGTATATTGCCATTTCTTGTGATTACTCTGCATAGATTGCAACATGTGCGGCGCTCCAGGGCAAGGAACTGACGGGTTCGATGAATGGGAATTCTCACAGTCCCCGGGTGGAGTGGAGCGGAAATTCGGTAGAGAGAGTGCGCGGAAAGTCTCCAGTCAAGGTAAGCTGTAATCTGTGCTTATGGACACAATGTAGCCACACTAACATGAGGAGCAGAACCACACAGTCGTTCGATCAATCAGGCCTCTCACCTGACGCCGCAGCATGGTCATTCCTTGGGAAATTTCCGAGCGGCACAGCACCAGGAACCACGGCTGTAAGTTGGCTGTTCTTTAATTCATCGACTCAGCTTACATCAGACCTCAGGAACCAAGCTGCGAAGCCTTTATTCGTAGCCGTACCATGCCTTGCTGCTCCTAACCCACCCCATGGATACGATCACAACCTTTCAAACTGGGCAACGACCAGAGACAAGAGCCAGCAAATGATGCCACCAAACTGGCACGCAAAGTAAGCAGCTTGTTACTTGACCCTCAAAACCCACACAGCTAATTACCCCTCCTCCACAGTGTTCCCAGTCACCCTTACAACAACCACGCCTACAACAACCATCCCTACAGCAACCACCCCTACAGCAACCACCCTTACAGCAATCACCCCTACAACCCACAACCCACAACTAACCCCATACTACCCGACCCATCAACCCAACCCACCCTTGCTCCCCCAGCCCCCCAACCCCAACCCCCCAACTCCCCCCCAGAACAGCCCTCTCCCCCTCCCCCTCCCCCTCCCACCCCCTCTTGCATCGGCCACGTGCACCTCAGCACCGGCCCCACCAAATACAGCTTCTCGTGCAATTCCCCGCGCTGCTGTCTGAAATTCGACCGCACCGCCGATCTCGAGCGGCACTACAGCACAAAGCATGCGCCCGTCAAGCCAGAGTACTGGTGCGATGTTGCGGGCTGTTCGCGCAGTTTAGGCGTGGGGAATCGCGCGTTTGCGAGGGGGGATAAGTTGAAGGCTCATTTGAGGCAGGCGCATCGGCGAGGGGGGGAGTGAGTTGGGAAAGGGGGGATGGATCGGAAGGCGTGGGGGAGGGGGAGGGGTTGGTTGGATGGATGTGTGTTTGGGAAGGGGGTTAGAGGATGATAAGACTGCGTGTGGCCTGGGCAGTTATTGGGGTTTCCCGGGATCCTTGACTAAAGTCTTGATACCGTAGACGATTATACACAGAAGCCTGATTGGAAGTATTTTAGCTACGCGAGAGTTAGTAGAAGTTGGGCCAACTGAGGTGGAAGTGTGTCAGTGGACATTGGAACAAATAGGGGGCAAGTGATCTAGGAGAATGCTCTCAATAATTTAACTTAACTTAGAAATACCATACCATCGCACTCTCCTACTACACAGATATTTCATTCCCTTAGTCTTCTATTTCAGCAATGCTGGTCTATCTCCAGTTTCAAACCCACCCTACATCTACATAAACATTGCCCAAAGCCCCGCGTTACGACGCCCTCGTCCCTGGAACCAAGCACATGTTATCTTCAACAACTACCAACTATTTTACCTCCATATTACCCTTTGCCCACTCCCTCAGCACATTCTTCTGGATCTTACCCGTGCTCGTCTTGGGCAGTTCCTTCACCACCACAACCTCTCTCGGCACCATGAATCGGCTAATGCTTCTGTTCTCCTTTGCCCACTGAATCACCTCCTTGCCCAAGTCCTCATTACTTGCGACCCCACTTTTGACAGTGACAAAGGCTTTGGGTCGCTCGCCCCAGTGCGAGTCGGGGACCGCGCAGACGCCGACTTCGAGGATGGAGGGGTGGGTGGAGAGCACAGCTTCTAGAGCAACGGAGCTTATATTTTCGCCACCTAGGAGACTGGTGTTAGCATCTGATGTATTGGGAGCAAGTGAAGAGGGAGGGAGAGGGAGGGAGAGGGAAAAGGAGAACTAACCAGAAATGATGATGTCCTTGGCACGATCAAGAATTTTGATTGCACCGTCTGGATGCCAAACTGCGAGATCACCGCTGTGTAGCACGCCGCCAGCCCACAGCTTTCGACTTGCTTCGGCGTCTTTGTAGTACCCTTTCGCGCAGATGTTGCCCGCGAAGATGACTTCGCCAATTTCTTTGCCATCTTTTGCGACGTCGATCAGAACACCTTCGGGTTGCTCTGTCTTGATGACGCGGGTGGGAAGACCAGTGATAAAGCCGTGGCCTTGGCGAGCCATGCGCTCGTACTTCTCCTTTTCTGGTATGGTATCCCATTCTGGCATATGATAGCCTTTTGTAATGGGACCATAGGTTTCGGTTAGGCCGTAGACATGTACAGGGTGAAGGTTGAGATTCGACATTTGCTCAAAGAGAAAGGCTGAAGGAGGTGATGCGGCGACTGTCACCCGCACAGGTTGTGATAGCTTTTCCGCTTCCTTTGCTGCACATAATAACGTATTGACTGTGGGTGCGGCATTGAAGTGCGTGATACCTTCTTCCTTGAGCAGTCGCCATATCTCTGGGTAGTCGATTTTGCGTAAACAATAGTGAGTTCCTCGAACCGCTGTCACGGACCATGGGAATGTCCAGCCGGTTGCGTGGAACATGGGAAGCGTCCAGAGATATTTTGCGCGTCCTTGATTATAGTTGAGGCCAGATTCGATGATGTTGCCAATGGCTGCGAGGTAAACTCCCCGGTGCGTGTATTCAACGCCCTTTGGGCGTGCGGTAGTGCCACTGGTATATGCGAGTGCGAATACGGCCTCTTCGTCTGGAGCTTGCGATTGAAGATCATTCCAGCCTTTGCCGCCTCTCTCCACATCGTACTTCAAGCCTTCCAAGACCGCATCATCAAAGGGCCCAGATAGCTCACCCTCGGTCGCATCTGTGTCTGTGTCGATAAGTATTGGCACATCAGGCTTATCTTTTTTGAAATCTTCCGTTAGAGCCACAAATTCGGCGTCCACGATGACCATGTCAACATCTGCATGCTGGAAAATGTAATTGATGTCGTCCTGCTTCAGGCGGTAATTGATGGCAACGCTGACAGCTCCTGCAGCCGCAATTCCAAAGATGCTTTCCAGGAAGGCAGGTGTGTTTGTCGCCAGGATCCCAATTCTTTTGTAACCGTGTTTGCGCAGGTAGTATGCCAGTCCTCGTGCGCGATCTGCCGCCTCGGCGTATGAGCGGCGCAAGATTTGGTTATTCGCCGTCTTGTGATAGATTGCTGTCGCATTGGGCTCAATCTGTGCGGCGCGCCAGAGGAACCATGTTGGGCTCAGCGTGTGGAAGTTGTGTCGGTGGTGATACTCGTGGCTGTCACCTGGTTGGATAGGGGACTCAGGGACAGGGTTTGCAGAGACAAAGTGTGACGCGAGCTGCTTGAGCCGATCTGTGGCCCCAACCATGTTGTTGCTTGCGTGGATGTGGATGTTGTAAGAAACGATGCGCGCCCTTGAGTCTGTCTGCTCCCGTTCTGCGACTGATTCAACTCCAAGTGCGGAGTAGACTCGATAGCACTGTAGTAGCTCGGATGGCTTCAAGAAGTTTCAGAAGATGCAAGGCCAAATTCAAGCGCGAATAACATATGGGATTGATAGCAAAAGGAATGAAAAAGGAACTCTATGGTGCACTACTTGAGGAATTCAAGAACTGCGCTTGTTAATAGTCTACATGGGGTATGGAAATCTGGGGAAGACGGCTTCGCGGACGGGATAACATCAGAACCGAGGTTGTTGTTCCATTGGTCCAACAGACTGCGCCACTGACCGTGTTGTCCGGACTGCCGATACATCGGATGCCGTCCCCACATCATGGGATTGGAGGGATCTGAGCATTACCGTCACATTCGATACCGCCTTTCCACAATAGCCACACTGCGAACGGCATCATAAGTTGTGCATACGCAAAATGGGAAATTGGTGGAAGCACATGGACACTAGCAAACGCGAGAACCTTCGGTGATTTGCAATACGCTCAACGCCATCACTATGCTGTACTTGAGCCGTGGGATTTTCATTTCGTTTTTCTTCTAGCCGGGAAGAGTACCTGAGGAACGCAAACCGACCACGAAGATACCCATGAACACACACGCACCCTGGTATTGATGTGCTCTTTTAGCCTGGACACCCTTTCGAATGGTCGAAGTATAGTAAAGAGAAAGATCCCATGAGCCCAATGTAATCCACGCCGAACCACGTGACCGACACCGACATTAATCATCAGCTGTCGACGACGTCTAGTATCCGAGGGAAGTGAGGTGCTCCTGAGTCTTGCTGTCAACGCTGGCCGTCTTCTTGGCCTCAGCCAACTGCCTCCGGACAGCCTTCTTGCGCTCGTAGTATGCGGCACCCTTGACCTTCCTGCGCTCTTCGAGACTGTGGCGAGTTAGCTATATGTGATTTTCCAGGCATACAATGGAAGCCATACCGAGCAACAACGTCCTGGTACTTCCAGCCGAACTCATGTCCGAGACGACCGACAGTGCAGTACTTGCGGCCGGGCTTGAGCCTGAGTACTCGCAGAGCCTGGGGGACGACGACGCGCTTCTTCTTGTCGTAGGGAGCGGGGACACCCTCGAAGGTCTTCAAGCGCTCGAGAGCGGCCTTACCGCGGGCGGTCTTGTGGGGAATCATGCCGCGGACAGTACGCCAGAACATCTTGGAGGGAGCGCGGAAGTGGAAGGGACCTGTCGTCGTTTAGTGTGCGTGTCCGTGTGATCGCAGGCCGTTGCCCTTGAGCAAATATGGGGATACATACCACCGCGAGTGGGGTTGTAACGGGTCTGCTTGCGCAGGAAAGCCGAGTACTTCACTGTGGAAGCAGTTAGTGATTGTGGTCCATGATGTTTTGCCCTGGAGCGCCTTTGCTAGAGAGCTAGCCACATCGATTGCAACGGAATTGGCGTTGTCCTCTGCATGTCCTCTGCATCCATTGCACTCTCTGTGGCTGTCCTCGCATCGCTTGCTCATGTCGGCGGGGGTGTGTACGTACACTTTGCGCGGAAGAACTCGCCCGAGATGTTCAGGGCCTCGCATCGCACAACGACAATCTTCTGGCCGTTGAGCAGCTGCTTGGCGACAGTGCTGGCGAGGCGACCGAGCAAGTGCCCCTTGCCGTCGATGACCTGCGCGCGGTGTTAGCCAAAGCTGCCTTGTGACGATATCTGGCGGTGCTGGGAAGTGCGTGTGTGGGCGTGCCGAGCAGCCGGCGCCGCTGCGTCGACACACGGAAATTGGAGCAGGCGGGTGTACAGTCCAGGGCGTACGTACAATGACGGGTTCGAAGGTCGACATGATGCTCGAATCCGGGTGTGTCTGTGGGTTAGTTGTCGTGAAGCTCGATCAATTTGGAGTTGTTCGCACAGCTGAATTTCGAGGTCTCGCTTACTAGCACGGACCACCTCTAGCGCTTGGCAGAGGCATGCACACTCAGCTCGACGACACCATCTAGAGCGCCTTGAACACGACTCTGCACACCGCTCTCCTAGCAAATTTGACGCGTTTCGTCTTCTGAAGAGACATCTCACATCTCTGGGTTTCATGCAGGTCCAGTGATTGTCGCAGACGCTGTCGCACCTGTATAGCATGCGACAATCTTCACCCAGCAATCTGACACTACCATAACTCGGCAACATTTCCGTGGTCGATTACCGATACACGATGCACCTTTACTCTAGCCACTAGCTATTTCTAAGATATTTCTCTTATTTGTGAAACGATGTTTGGAGATCTCAGGCAATGTTACTTCTCGATCACCTAACGAAATCTGCATACCTCACAGTGGACTGCGAGTATACTTTCCCCTCAAGTTCATTATTACATGTCACAACAGGTACACCATATTTGCCATCATGCATCGCAAATTAGAGATATGGCCGCCGTTCAACCTGTCTCCCGTGTGCGCTATGTCCCACCTGGTTGAAGAAAGTTCCTGATATACCCCAACTGTCAAATCGCCCATCAAAATGAACTCACTGCCAAAAAAGAAACCTCTTGCCAATGAATAATTTGAATAACCACATGTTGTAGCTCATCTACTCATCACAATACCCACTGACTCCTTCTACACTTCAGGTCTCTCGGGCATATGCTGGCCTTTTATGGCATTCTTTCATCGTCAGACAAAGCTAAGGCACTCTGTGCCGGCTAGTATCTACAGTGTTGAAGGCATGTGCAATTGCCGCCGTCGCTCCTGCCTTCTGTCTTAATGGCTTCACAGTACGCGAGACATCACCATTTCCTAAACCCGACACTTCTTCTAAGCCCGAGTGAGTTTGTCCATACTTAAACCCCTCAGCGAATATGGGCTTCTCTTTCCTCCCCGCCTCCATCTGCTTATTCAAACCACCTGCCTTCCCCTAGATTCAGGTTTGACTACAAACACAGTGTCTTTCTTCACACTTTGTACTGCTTATCTTGC
Organism: Plenodomus biglobosus; assembly: GCA_022343325.1. Lineage (NCBI taxonomy): Eukaryota > Fungi > Ascomycota > Dothideomycetes > Pleosporales > Leptosphaeriaceae > Plenodomus > Plenodomus biglobosus. Next base: position 1,117,637 of record JACTNT010000025.1, on the reverse strand, counting down.
GGGCAGAGTGGAAATTGCAGACCTTAGCAGCTTGCGATACATGTTTGCTGCAGTACATGGAGAAATCTTCTGGTAAAGTTCTGATACCTAATAATGCCAAAATCTTTTTTTTTCATGATGCCCTTCAGTCTAGCATATGCTGTACCGATATGCCTTGACTGGTCTTTGTCCTATCCAAATGACAGCTTGTCGACCTACCAAGCTACGCTGGCATGGAAGTGATTTCTTGACAAGGCTGTTATTGTATATGCATTCCGTCGACAGAGTCATTGGACTGAGATACTGGAGGTCTATGAGGAGTTACTCGATATACTTTCTCGGGCAGCCTTTCGGTCTCCGGCACATCTCCAGCGCTTTGGCCCGCAGCAAAACTTAATCAGGCGTGTTAAGCTACAGCAAGCATTGCTTCACTCATATTTGATATACATTTTTATCCTGGGGCTCATGGTAACTTTTAGTAATTGTGTTCAAAATCTACAATGTCTTTTCTGACATTAGACGATAAATTTCAGAGGTGGCCGCTCGCTAGCTGATCACGATCGATCTCGATCGTGAGAACGTGACTGTACTGAAACCAAAGATCATGACAGCGCATCGAAGTATCTCTTCCTTCAAGGAAAAAAACTGCGACGATCGTCCATATACATGAATACACATTATCATTCACCCTTTCTGAGTGAGTGAAGACAAAATTTAACTATTCAGTCTAGGTTGGGGAGCTCAACTTCAACTGTATAAAGGATGTGGTCAGAAAACAACTTGATGTTCACTATGGAGTACTGTATGGTACAGTTCAACATATTAGTATCTCACGTCGATTGCATGTACGAAGATGACGATCGTGAAGGTCATGGGCATGTGTGACAGCTTTTGTTCACAGCACATGACGTCATTTTTGCTTTGCAGCTGAGCAGACCCATCGCGATTGATCCTCAACGCAACGTGGTTGGTTCGCGGAGTCTCTATCCATACGACGGCTATTGTAATCTTTACCTAAGCGGACGTTTCTTCCTTGATCGAGCGCCACAGAAATTACGATGGAACAATTAATCCCAGTCAGCCCACCCTTGGCATAATGCACAGAACTTGTACATACACCAGCCACGTCTTAGACCAGGGCCTGCATAGTTTCCAACATCATCGCTGGCTATGAGTTCTCGCGCCACTGCTACGCGAGCATTCCTCATCGCTTACCAACAACCGTAGTGTATTATCGCACAAGTATGACTTGGCATTGTGGCTAGTGCGTCTGCTAAGGCTCAACTCCATGACGGCGCAGGTTGAATGTGGCGTCAGGCTCGGCATCAGTCTGAGTCAGTCAGGACGGGGTATGAATGCAAAGACAATGTAAGCGATGCTCGGCGCGCATTTTGAAAATTAATGGACGATAGGATAAGCACTAATAGCCGAATATGCAAATTGGTGGCATTCAGCATGTGCCTCCCGCGTGCGGATGATTCCAGTGCCAAGAAGCCCCGGTATGTCATAGTCTCTCGTCTGCGTTCATGGAACCACAGAAGAAGCAGAGTACAATGCATCTTCTCGTCAACGTTACCGTTTACCATCGGTAGTGCCATAGGCAAGCATACCAACCGCACAAGCCTTTCGTTGACATCCCGGGAAGACATTGAGGACTATTGCTGTAAGACTACATCTGCAAGAAAAAACTCTGAACGCAGGACTTACCACAGCATTGACTCCTTGCTAACGACACTGGCTGTTGCTAAATTGGTCTATACTGCGTATCAAGGGGGGAAACTCAAGCGGGCGAGTGGGCCCGTTGTGTACCAGTATTCTGCAGACTGTACTACCAGTCACCACTGATATGAACAATGTAACAAGGAAAGGAATTCGCTCACATGCCAACACCCATTTCTTGTCCTTGGCTAGGCAGCTTTGCGGCTGGACCACGTTTGCACATCCTGTGCTCGTCAATAAACATACCAAGGCATGGCAGAGTTTTGTGCGACGTTTGGGCCTCAGAAACTGACCAACCGCATGAGGGCAAGGCCCACCAGCCCCAATCAAGCCACGCTGTCACATTTGTGGCGAGTTTATCCGGCGCTAGAGTGGCTGGCATCAGAGGCTGGTGCAGTACTATTGTAGCGGAGATGCAAAGAATCGGACCTCGCGTTCTTTCACCCCCCGAGGAAGCCGTACGACTGGGGACGAATTGCAACCTCTTGGCCGCATACGGAGTCTTTGTGACTAATACGAGCGGGCACACGCGCCGAGCGCCATGTTGCTGATCGCTGCTGGAATCGGTGGCTTTAGAGCGCACGAGGAAGCCCGGGAAAAAGACAAGCTGCAGTCGAAGAGCGGATCAGGCCACCTAGTGCGTGCCTTAATTGTGCGAAAAAGCGTGCAGAACTGCTCCGCTTCCCATTGGTACCACTTTTGGCCTAGGATTCAAGGCTCAATTTCCGGTCTTGGAGTGGCGTGGCTGGCATCGGTTCACATCATCTCCTCCGTCTCGGCCTGTAAGATTTAGGGCTGCCAACAAACCCATGACGCCACAGGTTGCAAGATAGGCGAATGGCTGTGCTCCATGACTTGGCGGCTGTGGTGGTGCAGCTACCATTGTCTTGTGCTAAACGCTTTCGGTGCCATTAAGCAAGTAGATGGATGAGGGGAGGGGCAGGATGAAGCGGTGTGATTCGACTGATTTTTACCATACCGACCAGATTTAGGACGAACTTTGGACGGCTATGACAAATGTCTCGATGCTAATAATCAGTAATGCCAATGCTGGCCATCGTCTGCCTCAGTCCAGAGTCGAGGTCGAGCAGAAGCGGACAGCTCGGCGGAAATAACGATTCGACTCCGAGTATCCCAAGGGCGGGACGATGCCATGCACAAGCGCTAAGACACTCCCCATCATAATCCTATTCCTTGACCCACTGCGTCTCCGCTGCTGACTGACCCTGTCAAGACTATCCACCAGTTTACTCTTAGGCGCAGCACCCCCCAGCCACAGCCATGCCCCCCATCTGTCGCTATGGCTTCTCCAGTTCTCACCACCACTGACGGTCCTCGAACAGACTCCGGCCACTCTGGCCAGTATGAAGCTTCGCAACACGAGGATAGTCCCGAATTTGGGGATGAGAATTCCCCAACCAATGACGTCGGCGAGGATCAGCCTCCCAGGCCTCAGCCTCAAAAACGACGACGAGTAACACGCGCATGCGATGAGTGCCGGCGAAAGAAGATCAAATGTGATGGGAAACAGCCATGCACCCATTGCACTGTTTATAGCTATGGTAAGGCTCCCTTGCTTCCTGTGCTTCATCCTCGTCTCTTCTAAACTTATACTGACAACCTGAACAGAATGGTAACTTACCCGCTTGTCAGGACCTCATTGATTATAAAGTGTATCACTAACATGCTACTAGCACCTATGACCAGCCGTCGAACCGTAGACGTAATGCCACACCTCAGTACATTGAAGCACTCGAGAGTCAATTGAAACGCGCAAAGGCTCTACTGCATGTCGTGTTCCCAACCGTCGATTTGAATGATTCCAGTATCGATGCCCATCTCCAAAATGGACTCCTTCCTCAACTGCCACCAGCAGCACCACGGCCGCATGTATTGCCTAATGACCCGCGTGTAGCGCAGCAACCAGGATCTCATCCGTCCGAGGAAGGGCCCGATTCACATCTGGAGGCCATGGTCAAGGCGACTGGGCAATTAGACTTGGATGAAGAAGGGAATGTCGAGTATCACGGCCACTCTTCTGGACTCAGCTTCATGAGAGGACTCCGGCAATTTGGCGACATGTTCCAGATTCCACCAGATCGATCGCCTTCGTTGAAGCATCGTACCATGTCCCAAGATCCCCCTTCGCCTCGTTCCCATTCCCCTGGAGGGACACCCACCGCGTTTCCTCCTGAGAAAGAACTTCCACCTAGAGAAGAAGCGCGTATACTCTGTGACACAGCTATTATCGATGCCAGTGCCATGCTCCGGGTCGTTCACCTGCCTACATTCTACGAACAGTTCGACCGCATTTACAACACGCCAGTTGAGAGCTACGGTAATACAGAGAATAGCTTTCTACCCTTACTATACGCTGTGCTTGCCCTTGGCAAGTTGTTTTCAAGGGGCGACGAAGATCTTGACAAAGTTAGTTACGAAGCGCTCACAGAAGAAGGGTCAGTAATATCTAGTGACAATATCCGGTTCAAGCTAACATTCTTCAGGTACAGATACTTCAAATCTTGCCGCCAGCTGCTCGATATTACCGACTGCAGAGACTTGACCTCACTCCAAGCGATCGTCTTCATGATACAATTCTTACAATCCTCCGCGAAACTGAATACCTGCTATGCTTACATTGGAGTTGCGTTGCGCTCAGCTCTTCGCATGGGTCTCCATCGTTCCTTCAATGGTAACTTCACACCGATCGAGGCCGAAACTCGGAAGCGGCTGTTCTGGGTGATAAGGAGAATGGACACATATGTGGGGGCTATGCTTGGCTTGCCACGGTTTTTGGAGGACGAAGACATTGATCAAGAATGGCCTCTTGAGGTAGATGACGAGTACATCACAGAGACGGAAGTTCTGCCAATGCCCGCAGGGAGCATATCTGTCATGGCTGCCTTCAATGCTCATACGCGGATTATACAGGTGCTCAACAGAATCTGCAAATACGTGTATCCGATTAAAGCATCACATGCAGCCGGAAAGGACGCTGTGACTTACACTGTCAGCTATTCCAAAATTCGCGAGCTTGAGCGCGATCTGGCACAGTGGTTAGACGAGTTGCCTATGGCACTGAAGCCAGGCGGCGAAGCACCACCAATCATCATAAGGTTAGTACAATTTGATTTTATAGCTATGATGCACGTATACTGACCAGATTATAGGGTACAACAACTACTTCGCATGGCATTCGGACATGCGCAGCTTCTGCTATACCGACCATTCCTGCATTATGTCTCTCAACAATACAAAGACCAAAACGTGGACCAAAGAGCATTTGCGTGTGCCTCCGCCTGTGTTAGCGTCTCACGTAACATCATCCATATTTCCACTGAGATGCGGAAACGTGGTCTGCTTGCTGGAGCTTACTGGTTCTCCATGTATACAACATTCTTCGCTATTGTGTCAATTTTGTACTTCGTATTGGAGAACCCAACAAATCCAACAAGCTTTGAGTTGCTGCGGGATGCTGTGGAGGGCAAAGAAGTCCTTGCATGCTTCGCAAAGAGGAGCATGGCAGCTGACAGGTGTAGCTCTGCTTTGAAGGTATGTGGCCAATCTAATCTGAGGAAGCATTTTTACTAACCACTTGTAGACTATGTTTGAGAGACTCCCAGAGTCGATAAGGCATGGTGGAGAGCTCATTGAGTCAAAGAAACGGCGACAAGGAAGCTCCCCACAGTCAATTGGATCACGTCCGAGTCTCCTCAAACAGGATGACTTCATGGGCTTACGACGTGCGAGCACTTTTCCCGAGAGCATTCCTGACTGCAAGCGCACTGCACATGGTAATGCATTGCCAATATCGTCAACACATCTCGCAAATCTGGGCCTCGAGCCTGCCTACAACTCTCCTTCGTCAGGCAATGGAGACTTTTTCGATCCTGTCCCGGGGCTCACACCCACCTCCTCCAGTACCAGCCTAGCCAACTTCGGCGTCCCTTCTATGCATGGCACACAGCAAAATTCGGCCTTTCCCCCGACTCCTATGGACCGCTCATTTGCTGAATCATCAGGCCTTAATGTGCCCATCTCAGACATCTCAACGATGATGTTTCCTTCAGCCGATCCTTTGGCATACCCAAACCAACCCATGACTACATTCGAAAACAAGCACCCCCAGGTTTTCGATCGCAACATACATTCCCCAATTGTCGGCGGTATTCCACACCAGATGTCTGGCGTCGACATCAAATCACATCCCGCAATGTTTGAACCTACTAGTATGCCTCCGGGCAGGCGCCTGAACGATACTGAGGCCCAAATCTTCAACAATATGCCGATGTATCTGATGCAGGGCGCGCACCCTCCCCGAGGATTTCCTCAAAATGGAGGTCCACACATGCAAATGCCAGGACCAAATCTGCAGTTTGACGATATGCTTAATCACGATGAGTGGGCGCACAGCTTCCTAGACCCTGCTCTAGGTATGAGCAGCGCGAGGCCGCCACTGGGCAACAACCAGCAATATCAGCAAGGAGCGGGCATGAACGGCTGGCGTTGAGGAATACACTGTGATCAGAGCACGATAATGGTTTTACAATGCGCAGCGGCGGCTACGCATTTCACGCGAATTCGGATTGCGAATCTTCAATGAGCGATTGAGAGAGTATGACACGTTCACAGTGCGATCTGGCTGAATGGCTATGCCTAGCAAGCCACGAACTCCCGGTCCAGCTTCAATCTGTACAACATCGGATATTTCTTACGATAAGCGTCTAGACCCCCGCGACAATGGTGCTGGTGGACGAGCATAACAATCGCGCAACGTTCTCCAAAACGACTTGTGCTTCTCTCTAGTCGATTGGAAGCATTTATTACTCTCACGATATCATGTCTGTACGGCCGTCATACATGTTTGAAAATACCGATCCTGTTATTTCTGTTTTGGTTCCGTTCTTCACCACTTTGGCAACTGCCCAGCTACCGATACGAGCAATGAATTTGGAGTATGGTGCTGTTAGACTACCAATTTGTTCATAGAGTCCGCTATACCCAGCCCCCACCAGGCTATCAAAAGAGTTTGCATTTAGCGATGATAATTCTGAAAGAGATGGGATGCATTCGGTTAGCTAGTATGGGCATGCAGCAGACCACATTAGTTAATGAAAGAGAATACACGACATCATACCCTGTTAATGTCCCCACTATATCAGAGGACTGACGAGTCAGGAATCAGAACAGATTAGAAATGGCAGCCGAGCAGGTCACTAAAATTTACCGTAATACCTATCCATAGACACCGCAGCAGCCACAACCTGGGCTCCCATCCAGCAGCCAGCCAAGTGGGAGATGCTGGCGAACCGAGCCTCAGCCCAGCAGTCCATAGTGAGCTCTTGCGCCATGGCAAGCAAAGAACTTGTGGCGGGCGCAACATAGTTTAGCGGTAAAAAAGCACACGGAGGCACGCGGGCGGAGCGGGGTAGCATCACAAGACTACCAAGAGCCGCCCAGACTCTCCACCGCGCCGCCAAGTTCAGCTATTCTGTCACTCGATCATCGGCCAAGCTATCGTGCTATGCTCGTGCGGCCCTCTTGGTATTGAGAGCGAGAGCATCCTCCGTGTCTAGCGACCGGGGCAACGGGGAGCTGGACTCACCGCCATGCTAAGGTATGTCGTGGGAGGGTTCTGCACTTGGCACGGCCGCCGAGCAGTTGTAGATGTACTGACGGCTGTGTTCTCGCTCGTATTGTGGGCGTATGGGCGGTATGGCTTTCCGGGCGTACGGGATACGTTGGAAACTTTATGGCGTCAAGACGACGGGCGGGGAGTGCTTGGTGCCGGCGGTCTGCCCGTCTGATAACACAACTGGGTGACATCTCTATGTACGGCACTGGTTGAGGAAAGGTTTCAATAAAGCCGGTGGTACTGCGGTAACTTTGCGATTAGGTAGGCCGAAGAATGAGATGAGCGTGCGCATGTGTTTGAGTTACCAAAGACAACAAGTAGGCTGTCTATCCCTACGGTTTTGCCGCCTAGGAAGGAGTAGATGACGAAATTTGGATAGGCGTTCCTACTGTAAGATATGGATTATCTCAGTATGAGAAAAAGAGCATGGGCTGAGGCAAATTGGCAATTCTACCTACAACAGAATGTATGCAACGAGATCTTATATTGTGCCGAAGAATGGTAAATCTTGCATAGTCACTGCGTCTGCATATCCAACTATGGCTATTCAAGGAATATTCGAACAAGGCGATCTAAACCAGGTGTTTCATATTTGTTGTTCACAGTATGTCTGCAGCTGTTGAAGAATTGGTGCCTCCTGTGGTAAACTCAAAGCGGTTAGGTTCTTTAACCAGCCACAGTGTGGCGTCTCATGATCGCAAAACACGACACGACGTCATTGCCCACTTTGTCGTCAACCCTGTTCCACTACACCCCCCCATCATCCATTGTCTGCTTGTGAGGTATCCTGAGGACGTGCAAGAAGTCTCAACTGCCTCTTTGTCATCACTGGGGACCTACGCCTTTCTTTTGTCTTAGCCGCGCAGTTGTTTTGCTGCCGTCGCCTTGGGATATCGTCACTAATTATCCATCTCGCCTTGCCAGTACAACATCCAGAGAATATTCTATGGTTGAAGTCACGATGACTACGCGACGGAAAATCGATCCCTCAAACGGCACCGGCGTGCCTCTTATGGCCAGCATGCCCGCCGGCACAATCCGTACACCCACCGCTTCCGCGCGTCGCTCGCCTTTCCTACCCACCCGCCTCGAGGCCCTCCTCATCGCCATCTACCCTGCCACGCTCCTCCTCGGCAGTGTGTTCAGTACTGTCTCCCCAGCTGCACGCGCCGCCCCCTACTCCGCCGACTCGCAATCACACCCGCCCGAGTTTGCGCCCAGCTACTTCGCGCAGAAGAAGAACGTCTTCAATGTCTACTTTGTGAAAGTAGGATGGTTCTGGACGACGATTGCATTCGCAATGTTCGTCACGTTTCATCCAAGCTTCGGGCGCGGCTTCAGTAAAAGACGGGTCAAAGCCGTGCTGAGATATGCGGCGGTGACGACATGGTGGACCTTTTTGACGCAATGGTTCTTTGGGCCACCGCTTATTGATCGCGGCTTCAGGTTCACCGGAGGCATGTGTGAGCTCATCCGCGATCCCGAGGCGAGGGCGGAAATGTCAGATGCGAAGGAGTTCATTACAGCCGCAACGTGCAAGGCCGTGGGTGGAACCTGGAAGGGCGGTCATGACATCTCGGGACACGTATTCCTCCTTATTCTCGGCTCAGCGCTACTTTGGTTGGAGTTCCTCCCAGCATTAACGCGTATGGAGGATCTGAGAGATGGTCGCCTTATTACACTCAATGATGGCAAGGTTGCGAGTGTGATAGTGGAGAAAGAACGGATCGAAGAGGAGGGCGATGCGACGGCAAAGGGTGTCAAATTTGCTCTTGGTGTGGCCGGCCTCATGTGGTGGATGTTGCTCATGACAGCTGCATACTTCCACACTTGGTTCGAGAAATTCACTGGTCTGTTGGTCGCATTTGCAGGGCTGTGGACGGTGTATTTTCTTCCAAGGGGCGTACCGCAACTCAGAGCATGGTTGGGTATGCCGGGTGTATAGACGATTGGAATGAGTAATACTTAGAACTATCAGGCGCGTCCCAGCATCACGGATATGTCATGGAACGAATTTGCACAACAGGCCCAATACGGTGGCTACATGTATTTACTAATCCTTCAATACATCTTTCGATAATCTTGAAGCCGTCGTCCCGCCTTCCTCATCTATACATATGGCTCACAAGCACAACCTCGCCGCCGCTTCCTACAACTCTAGTTCCTGCTCCGCCATTACCACCGCTTCTTGATTTGCAATGCCCTCCTGTCCCCCGCCTCCCCCAAGCACCCCCAGCACCCCCTGTGAATCCCCGAGCAACATCAGATTCTACAACTCGATCTCCACCAGATCTCAAAACTCTGTCTGTATCCCCATTCCTATCTCCAAGCCCCGACTTCTCCTCCCAATCCCAGCTAAACACAGCACCAAGTGCCCCCCCAGCACTCTCAAGAGTTTAAAAGAGGTACGAATCCGTCATCTCAATCCCTCGCAAGCCGCCCACGACCGCCTGTATTCTTGGACATTGGAGTGATGCTGATGGCGTTACGTCTCTTTCGCTTTTTACATCTGCGCATCTTGCTATAATATAATAGTTGGGATGGGCGTGTCTCATAAGAGCCTGACGCCAATACCATTGCAACAGCCCTCGTTCGTGCAAGACTTTCAGAGTGTGAGATATTTTGCGATGTGAGGATGGAAGGTGCAAACCCACACGGGAAAAGACGGAGTGTGGGGGGGAGGGGCAAATGTGACTCTTTGCGTCTCGATGGCATCTGTGAGTACACATGTGAAAGGGTGTGCAATGGATCTGGGGGACTGGGGGCCGTGGATGAGGCTAGGATTACTTAGGGATCAATGGATGTCTGGGTAGTGGGGTTTGAGTATGTGGATTCGCAACAGCAACTCAACTCTTGAAACTCTGCGCGAAGGCAAAACAGCTAGACATAAACACATGTATGATTCAGAAAACTTCATAGAAAAGTTTGTGAGCCATACTTCTCTTCTCAAGGCATTTTTATCCGGAGCAGTCAACCCGTGAAAGTCTCGGTGAATGCTGCGAGCCCGCTATCAAATATTTTCGATTTTTGACTGGATTTAATGCGCGAGTTCTGCAATCTGTCGGGTAATTGTTTATAATATATGGATTAGTTTCAAGATCTGTGTTTAACCTTCACATATCATCAAGAATACAGAAATTGAAAGAGATATGGGAGTGAAAATGTGGTTTAGAAACATAAATTTCTGGAACGGATAAGACATTGCTAAACTAAGCCTTCTACCAGGGAAATATGTGTGAGCGCGATGAAGTCGCTGACAATTGTGCAGAAATGGTCAGAGGTGATCATGCTGCGCGCTGGAATACAGCTAAGGCATACGAATCTACCTCCAAGTGTCGTTCACAGTGATGGTGCTTCCGCATCCGCTGGAGCTGGTGAACCTGCGGTTAGGGTCGCTCTCCCATGTGATAGCACCAGTAGACGACCTTCTGATGTACTTGTAGTCGAAGGCAGTGGAGGCAGGGAGGTCTACAGATCCAGACCAGATAGGGTTGCTGGCGGTGTACTGGTTGGCATTCAGTGGCCTGGCCGACCCGGGAGCCCAGTTACCAAGCTGAGTCAATTGTCCGACAACAAAGACGTTCTCGCCAAACACAGTGGTGGCCCTGACGTTGAAGGTGACCCTAGAGTTGCAGGCAGGAGGCGCGCTGCAGGACTGGGGAGGCACATTGTTGGATGTTTCGCCCCAGCTGGGAGTAAGGACACCAGAGCGGCGTTCAATTGCGGTGAGGAAGGCAGCATAGGACCAGGTGAGATCGACTGCAGAGACAGGGGCGCCCGTGTTCTTGTCGAACTGCTCAGCAAGGCCACCATTGGCAGGAGTGTACCTCTGGACGACGGAAATGTAGCCGTCAGCGTATGTCCTGACAGCAGCGATGATCGAATTGTAAGTAGCGGAGTCCCTGGCGAATGTTCCAGTAGCGGCAGAAGGCAAGATGTCCCTGAAAAATGGCAGAGAAACGGCAGTAACGACAATAGACCCTTGGGTGTTCCATTGGGAAATAGCAGCGTAAAGCTGCTCGGCTGCAGCAAGGGTTGCCAGGTACCATGGATTTCCGTTGAAGTAAACATCCTCAGAGTACCTTCCTACAGCAACAGCCCTGCCTTGAGCAATACCCCTGTTGATACCATAAACGGAGCGGAAGGAGTCGGTGACAGCCTTGTGGTTTGCAAGAGCGCGAGGTGAGCAGGGTTGGAAGGTAGCGTCGGTGCACCGGGAGGCGGGATCGAAAGTGTGAACGGAACTCAGAATTGAATTGACATCGCGTCCAGTTCGTCCATCGTTAGTGTTGATGTTGGAATCGATGAAGCTTCCGGTCCAGAAGCTCTGCATAAAGCACAGGACTTGTGGAGCAGCAGCAGCGCATCCATCACATGTCCGTCCCAGCCTTGTTGCGAGAGCTGCACCTTCCACGAGCGCACGGTGGCTGGCAGACAGAGTGAAGAATGATGAGCCGTTCACTTCTTCCCACAGATCGAAACCGGTCTGGTTCCAGAAGCGTACAGTGTAGGCAAGATCCCTAGCAATGACAGGCCACACTGTGTTGGTAGCTTGAGCCTGACCACCGTTCTCAGCCAGCCAATTAGCATAGAGAATAAGGGCGGTGGCGCGCAGAGGAGGCCCATCACGCTGAGGACGTCCCCAGGCACCGGTGAATGCAGTACGATCGACATTAAACTTCGGTTCACCTAGGCCACCAGTGTCAGGTCCACCGGAGGGGTTGGATACAGTCTGCAGGAAGGCTTGGCTGGAGACATAATCATCAAGCCTGGATCGAAGGGAGGTATCTCCAGCAATCAAACGTTCCACGAGCGCCTTGTAGGTCAAAGCGGCATCACGGGTCCAGGTGTAGAAGTCTGTATGGCGTTAGTCGAGTGCACCGAGCAACATTTGTGGTGATACGAACAGTCTGGGTTTGATCGTGATGGACTGGCAATTAGAATGCCAGCAGGTACGCCTTGAGCCTTTGAGCCTTCGGCACCAATATTAGCAAGCACGCCATCGATGGAGATTTGGGCCTGAGTCTCGATAAAGCTCTCAAGGGATGCTTGACGCTTGTCGTTCACAGGCGTGCCATGGGCACCTGTCAGCAACAGAGCCGCCGGAAGAGACCGAAGAAGGGAAGTGAAGAGCATCGTAGCCTTGGAGGAGTCTCAAGGTTGAGATGGTGAGAGAGGGGATGATGGTTTCTTCGGGTGTGCATCATGGACAGTTATATACATATTGTGGGCAGTAGTTCCCAGCTCCTTAGTACGACCACACGCGTTCCTGTCGGCTCCAATAGACGTTGACAGGTGCATTGCGGAGAGCAGCGGGAACTAAGCAAGCGTCATGCTACCACGGAAGCGAGAAGGAAAGGGTGCTAGGATGCGCAGAGAGCGGACCGACGATGAACGAATGAAGTCCCCAGCCAGGTGAGCCTCATCTAGAGCGTGTGGTAGTGCATGTACACGCGACGAATCAGATTGAGGAAGGAGGTTGAAGTTCCGTGCATGTGAAGAGCTCTGAGGTTAAATTAGACGTTTTCCCTGGTTGCCAATCAACTCACGTGGTTAACTTTCTTCTTTCTTTGGCCTAGCGTTAGCGGCTAACATCTGCTCGACCGTGACATCAATTCCCGTTGTTTCTCCACCAATTTACGCCATGCCAGCTGGAGGCACATCTCCATATTGTCTGACCATGTCCCCTCATCCGCAGAACTCCTGGTAACATACGGACCGACATTGCACGCGTTGTTTTGAACAACATCCCCACCGGCTAGCAAGAACTGCACGTTGACGGCCCGAGATAATCAGTCACGCGCAAGCAGATTTGCAAATGCGTTATTGACAAAAGCATGAGGAGAAATACTGGTGACCATTGCTTCCAGTGCCTATGGTAGTCTACGCTGAGCCGAATGCACATGGGACTCTCGAGAGCATTGACGACAAGACGCTGCTGCTAAAAATTGGAAAACAGAATGTAATGGAGCAGGAAAAATCTTGCTTCAACGAGTATATCTAGCCAAAAATGTCTCCATGATTCAGTAATCTTAGACTAGCTAGTTAACTAACAAAGAACCTATACGTTGTACATCCGATGACGACGGCTATTATCCGGCATTAATGACTTCCGATTGGTCTATGCATTGCACATTGCGAACTGAGTTGAATTTGCCTGGCCTCTGAAGACTGTGGCCAGCCAGAGGTTGCAGAATCATACATAGACCTGGAACGTTCCAAAAAGACCTATGTACCTAGCATCCCTGTAACGTTATGGTTCCCGGGCCCGATCTAACGGGCAATCTCCGAATCTTGATCTCCATCTTGGACAACCCCACCATAGTAGACCAAACGCTGCCCAGTGCATCCTGCGTCGTACACTCCTTGCATTATGTTTGCTTGGATTTTGTGCTCGGTTGCCTGCGGCACTGGTCTGGATTGGCCATGCTCTACTCGCGTGTACCTGAGCTTGATGCAGACACCCAACGATTTGTAAGTATAGCACCTCAAAGCCATGTTGAATGCGAGTCGACAAAAGAGCCAGCTCAGATTTGCCGGGCCTGTACGGCGTCGGTCTCTTCGGGTATGGAAGAAGATGCGGTGATATAATTGCATGGCGCGAGACACTGTCGTTGTCACTACCTGGCGTTGGTAGTTTGCTGGGACATTGACTATGAGATTCATCGGAGGGTACCCGTAGTTGATGTCAGTGTGCGTACTTAAAAGTTCGACTGGTGATAGACAAATTGGGTAGGTTTATCCAGCGCTTCCAGGTTCCTCAATTAACTTTTACGAACTATACTTACTTGTAAAAGGTACTCGGGTATGTCTCTGCATACTTGTGTGCGCGAAGCACGAATGTTGCAATGGCTTCGACAGATGCATGATCATCCCGGTCAAGCATACCGCGGATGTTTAACCAAAACATCATCCTCGTGTATGCCTCGTCTCCCAGTTCGCGGTATCGGTGAATACTCAGGACCGTTATCTCGGTACCGACAGCTCTCAGAATTCTATCCATAATGTCATGTTTCCGCAAGAACTTTTCATCAAAGTCGATGAATCCAATGAGATTTTTCGCCGCGATGGCGATCTCTGGTGGTGTCTTGAGGATGCGAGTCAAGCGTGGGTTGAGAACATATGATGCCTCGTCGTTGATCTGACGACATGTGGCTAGGATATGGATACCGGATATTGAGTAGTTCACAATGGTGATGTGGTGGGTACGAACTTCCATGGGTATGATGTGCTCGTTTGTGGTCATAGGAAGCTGCTCGTAAACCATGAGGCGAACGTCCTTCGGTAATCTCAGGAAGGGGAACGGCTTCTCAACGACATCGCTGCCGAAATCTGATGATGGCGGTGGAAACGGTGTCGAAATTGCCGAGAGGACCATATTGTCGACTTCGTTGCGTTTAGTATGTTCGTTGGTCAGAAGTTGGATATTCAAAAGTGAGCCCGAAGAATGTGAGTGATCGAGAGTGAGGATGGAGGCGCGGGGAGAGATTATGTATGTGGGAATCTGACGCGCGAGCAGGCTGAAACATCTGTGACTTTCACCTTCACTGCGCGTTTTTCGCACAAACACCCAGTGAAAGGGACTTCCCCAGAAGGGTCTAATTGTGCCCTCATTTTTTACCATAAAGGGAGGTCTCGCATGTGCTTGTGACTTCACGGATTGCAGGGTCTGGTATTCTGCACATACATGAATACCATACGCTGGTTCACCTGACCCGCTCATACCTTCTTGTCTGACCACGAGGGAGGCCGTAGTGCTGAAGCTCAAGCGTCATTTCAAGACTTCGATTCAACCCACGAGAAGGCTGAGAATACATATCGCGACTTTCCATATACCCACCTGTGACAATATCAATAGTTAGACTTCACTAAGGACTAGCTCCCGTAGTGGAACAATGGGCATGATGGCGACGAATGATGTCCATTATGCCGAGTATTGGAAATTTCAAGATCTTGAGGTCTATCCTCTATCCATAATAGGCTTCCTCGCTCTTGGGTGAGCCACGAAACCTAAGCGCGCGAGTTCCGCAAGATGATGCAAACAACCAACGCCTTCCATACCTAAACCCTCCATGCTGCTAAACGCCCCACACCTACCCCCTCATCCTCCGTAGCCCTGCTCAGTGTCTTGACAACCCTTTTTTCCCACCTCTCCAAAACCCACCACACAACCCTCCAATGCCCCCAATGCTCCCCAATGTCCGGCTTCAACCACCTCCCACCCCGCACCCCCACAACATCAATATGGTGGATCCCATCACCCTCCTTTCCCTCCTGGTACAGCACCATATCCCAGTCTTCCAGGTCGGCGGTTGTACAGGGCGTGAACACAGCCGTTGTGATACGGTCTTTACTTGGGTCTACGATGCTAGGCAGGAGAACATAGTACCCCAATGCATGACGGCGGTCGGAGTAGAATTCGGGGAGGAAGGCAATGGTTATGGTGACATCGGTTGGGAGGTGGGAAAAAGGTACATCGCCGGCGAGAGTGCCGACTATCAACGTGGGCAGCGGATCGGAAGGCGCGAGGTTGGGCAGATGCTTGGTAGCGGAGATGAAGTCAATGAACGGCAGGTTTTTCTCTGCAATGCGTATTATTGCGAGGCAGACTGCGGTGTTGAATGTTGTGACGTGGTAGATTTCTCTGCTGTAGTCGGAGCGTGCTGATGGGGGTGCAGGGCACGCGGTATAGTTCATCGATGGAACATACAGGTTGGAGCGTATGCACTGGGAGGTGTCGCTGTCTAGCATGGCGTCTGAGGGTGCGCCGCGCCCGTCCTCGTGTGCATATTCTTTGGCGAAGTCTATGCAGATTTTCGGGTAGCTTCGTCGCTCTTCAAGGATTTGGCGGTAGTGTGCGACACCTGTAGGACGTTGTTGGGGTCCAGTGAGCTCGACTGAGTTTACCAGGGCATTCTGATGGGAGTCCCATGGGTACTTGGCGGGGGGCATGCTTGGATTCAGAGGTGCGCGAGTGGTAGGTGCAAGCTTCTTGCTTGACATGCGGTGAGGCAATGTGGCAGCTCCGCGTTTGGTGAAGACTCATTTGCGGTAGTGTTGCGGCGTTTGTTCACGCCCGCTAATTTGGGAGCTGATATGGACAACAGGCGCGAGAATGACCAAAATGTAAATGTGAAATAGAGCGAAGACATTGAGGCTGATTTATCTATCTGTGCGCGTGCGAGGATTTGCTTTCACTTCACTTATTGGCGATTGAGACAACATCACACTGAATTGATCTTGGACTATTCCCTAATCTGATTCCTCATCCGTGTCCTGTCCGAATACAAGTGGAACAATCTCGTCGTCATCGCTGTCGGCATCGCCAGGTTCTGGCAGTTCAGGCATAGCAGACGCTGTACTTGTTGAGGTGAAGTCCGAGGTAGCAGGTACAACTGAGCCAGCGACTGGCTCACCTGAACGTACAGCGCCCGGGGCCGCGTCTGTAGATAAATCGTACGCACTTTCGTTCTTCTTTATTCGTTTCGAATGCGACACAGTTCCATCGCCCAGGTACCGTTTTGCTGTGTCGTTGAACTGCGATGGCTCTGGCACGACTACATCAGATTTCTGCGCACTGCTATTCCATCCAATGTTTACTTCTTGTGCTGAGCTAGAGTTCGGTTTGGATTGGGCCACATCCGGCATTGTGGCATCATCGGGCACTTGCGTTGCCCGTCCAGCGGATTTCAACAAGTGATCCAGCTCGTGGCCTACAAAAGATTCGTATGGCGGTTCCAAGTTTTCCATTTCTGTGTCTGGTTCCTCCACATCATCATCATTCTCTTCCTCTTCGTCCTCCACATCGTCAGCATCCTCTTCGATCTCGAGATCCTGGCCGCCCAAACGTATCACGGGCATTCTTGGCCGCAACATACCCTCGACATCTGTACTCTGGGGAAATGATCGAGCCATGAGCGGCAGAATACTTGCAGCTGGCTTTCCAAACTTCTTACTTGGGGGCGGGTTTAGCACGCTGGCTACCATAGCGTCCTTGTGCTGGGTCAGGATAGCGGTTCGGTCAAGTCGTGTTCGCAGTGAATCTGAGAAGAACTGGGCACGGATATTGGTAAGAAGCACTGGTAGCAGACGATGTGCTGCGTTCTGCAGACCCGGGAAGCCAGCATTGCAGTCTGCCATTCCTTTGGCAGAGCCGAGAAATGTGTCGGCGTTCGACGTTGTCTGCGGTTGACTATTGCCGTTCGCTTTGGCTTGTCCTGGAGTCTGTTTTGCTGGGTCATCAATTGGCCCGGAAGGCAAAAGATCGTCGCAACAAGAGCGGACAAGTGGAACGAGGGAGTCGATTGTCGTTTTGTGCAGAGCCACTCCGGATCGTTTCAACAGAGTCGCAATAATCGAATAACAAGTAGCCCTGACGCGCCCGTTGTCCTTCTCAGATCCAAACACCCATACTACTTGATCAATGATAGCTGAGTCGAGTGCTAGTGTGCTTGCTTGGGAACGGTGCGCAAGTGCCAACAACACTTCGATAGAGGCAATGTGCACGTCCGGCAATAATAACCACAGGTTCTCTCGTTCTTCCTTGCTGACCTGGTTATTAAGCCTGACGGCGTTCTGGAACGATTTCCCTCCCACAGAGGGTACAGTGAGTGATAGCATCCTCGTGATGAGATCCATGACCGCGCCGACAGTGAGATATACGGAATTCGTTGTAGGGCTCTCAAGATACTGTCTCAAGATGCGCAATAGGCCTACCAGTCGTTCACTTCCAGCAAATATGCCCGACCACGGTGGTAGATTAGCACTGTCACATTCAAGATCTTGAACCTCATCGTCCAAAGTATGGCCATTAGTAACGGGCGCCTCTCGAGCGGTGGACTGCCAATCTTCGAGGACGGCCCGAAAAACTCTGTCTGCAGTCTTGTGTACATTGTTGACTGTACTCTTGACAGACTTGCCCCATTCTTCACTCGCACCACCTTTGGGTGCGCACGAGGGAATTTGGACGTAAATCTGGCGCGCAGCTGACACAATTTCAGAGGTTATTCCAGTTCGCAGTCCAGGTGTCTGCTCTTTGCTAATCTTGCTTGAGGGTGTTGGTGCAACTAGTTGTGCCAAAATTGGCTGGATTTGCTTGAGGTAAGATCGGAATATGGTAGGATGCCGGGGTAAGAGTTCGTTGAAGCTCTCGAGGATGGTTTGCAACAAATTTGCGGACGTTGTTGAGTTGGCTATTTGCAGCGCAGCCTGGACAAATGCTGGTAGCGAGGGCGTGGTGATCTCACGAATAAGAGTTGGGTACTCTCTCGTGAGAAGAAAGATACGAGTCAAAGTGATGATGCATAGCTTCTTGGACGATGGTGGATCTGGCTTGTTGAGGAAGCCAAGTAGTCCACGAACCCATGGCAGGGACTTTTGCAGTGTCTCCCAACCTCCCACCTCAATGGTCGCTTTAACGAGGACAATGGCAGACCATCTTCCTTGCACGGTGCGGTCCTGGAGGAGGGTCGAGATCAGGGTCCGAAACTTGTGGACTGCAACTGAAGCCTCTGAAGAGGATGCTTTGGCACCCGAAGCCTGAGTTGACGAAAGAAGTCCTCTGCAATTGGCCAAGGATGCAGCTATGGCTGCCACGTGTTGGGGTAGTTGTGAAGTAGGCGTAGACGATATGCGGAATGTAAGAGCCTTGAGCGTGGACAGCTCGGTGGTAACGGGGGACATGGTGCTGGGTCCCTCTTTCTTCCTCACTTGCAATGGATTTCACCTCTCTTCGCAGGCTGTTTGTTGCTGATGGGTGCTGGACCAAAAAAGTTGAATCTGGCGGAGATTCGGTCGGCCCGCGTGGCGCCAAAACGACCGGGGTACGCCAACGGGCGCAAGTACACGCAGACACTGTCTGGCCATGCGTACCGCCATGGCAGGCTCCGTCGCATTCAGTATTGCTCCTCGAACATGACTTTTGGCGCCCTGCGACCTCGCCTAGCGCACGAAGCCATATTCTTAACACAATGGTGGTAGGTCACGGGTCCATGTTGATGTTGATGTTGATGTTATGCTTCAGCACCTCGAGCATGTTGAAACAACGTCATGGCCCGCATTGGTAGCTTACCGTCACCCAGAACCCCCCCGAGAGCGACAAGGCCCAGCGCTACCTCCACCAACTGGACGAAGCACGATGCGCCGGACGATGGAGCGATGTTCCCGAACTGTGCAGGAAGGTAGAGAAACATGCGCCACACCGCAAATGTCAGCCACCCTTTTGGCATTCATGTCGAGGCCTGTCTGTAGCTAACGGTCCGGTCAGACCTCACTCTCACAGCGCGCTCCGAGGCCCAGATAGCCGCGTATAGTACCCAGCGGCCCTCGACTGCGGCCTCGACCGCGTCTACGGGCCTGTCGCAGGTCATCCCGTCGCTGCTCACCGCCATTGAGGAGACGGACAGCCACGCACAAGATGCTTTCCAGGCCACAGTCTGCCTCGGCTGGCTCCACTACGTATTGGATGAGCCCGGGCTTGCGGTTGCGCGCCTTCCGCAAGACTTTGGGGCAGTTGCGACCCAGTTGTCGGGGGAAGCAGCGACACTGAGCGGCTGGTCACGGGTTTGCCTGGTCAAGGGCACCTACCTCAAAGGTACAGTCGCGACTTCCCCATACGTCGTGTGCTTGAAGACTGATTCAGCGTAGGCTCGGCCCTCGAAAAGACCGGAGCCGTTGAAGAGGCAATCGCGACCTACTCCTCAATAGTTCCATGGTTAGCAACGACGACCACCCCCAACACCGAGTCGATCCAATTCAAGATGTGGAGCGAGCACGCCCTAGTCCGCCTCTGTCAGTTGTCAGATCAGTCCTCTGCCACGGGCACCTACGTCGACCCGTCTGAAGCTCTTCGCACCTACCGTCACTGGGCCAAATATTGGGATGCTACAGCGAAGAACGGCGGATCTGACGTGGTAAACTCTGCTCGACATCGTCGATTGGCGTGGAAGTCATATTACGACACTCTTTCCACCATACTGCGCCATGGCCTTCCCTACGAGCCTGATTCGACGCCTGTAACACAAGAAAAGTCGTCGCTTTACAACCACTCGAGCATGCGGTTGAGACAACGAGCAGAACTAAAGAGGGTCGAGACCATCTACGAGAATCTGCTGATCAAAGAGACTCATTTCCCCAAAGCGAGTGAGACTAACCACGAAATAGAGACATGGGTAGATTCTGTCATGGACAATTGGCGTCTCTTGTGCGGTCCAACATGGGACGACAACGACCTTGGGGAAGGAGGGAAAGAGGGCATGTCGCGAGGCGTTCTTGATGTTTGTACCCACTTGATAGCTTCTGGACCATGCATAGCTGACCACATGACAGGTTCTATACCGAGCAGCTACAAAAACATTTCATTCCACCCAGATCCTGCGACACCTGTTTGTCGTTCATGCGTCGCTCGCTGAGTTCGATCTGGCCTTCAAAGCCTACGACTCCTACGTTGTCATCATCACGCGAGGAAAGGATCGGATCGAAAAATCCGGGGAAGAAGATGCGCATATCGACGATGACAGTACCGTGCTGCGAACCTCTGCAGAGGCCATCCGAGTGCTTTGTAGATTTGGATGCCGAAAAGAAGCGGAAAAGGCTCTCGGGGTTGGACACAACATTGAGAGATGGCTGGAGCAAACAAACCACATCCAAGCAACATCTGATGCCGGCTCTATTACTTCAATCGAAACCCTGGTGGAGCCGTCAGCTCTTGCAACGGCTTATTGCGCGATTGGCGTCAGCCAAGCGCATTGGGCACGATTCACTTACGAAGTCGAAGCACGAGCGAGCATCCAAGCGAAAGCTGTGCAACACTTGCGCAAATCCCTGGCTCAGAGTCTCGGGGAGTCGAATAACGTGGAAGCGCTTTACGCATTGTCACTCGTGCTTGCTGAAACCAGAGATATTCCGGGAGCCATCAAAGCAGTCAAGCGTGCCCTGATGGAAGCTCCGAGAGCTACGACAACAGTCACCCCTGATGGCGTTCTGTCCGACGGCATAGTCACTGAATTCGGCCGAGAGCGCAAGCTGATTCCGCTGTGGCATTTGCTCGCGTTGCTCTTGACCTCCCGATCTGATTACACCGCCGCGGAGAAAGCTTGCGAGGCGGCATTCGAGCAATTTGGTGATCCTGCTACACTCTTTGGCAAAGACGAGTCAGGCTCCTTCCGCAGTGAACACCTGAACGAGGCCACAAGTAAAACGACCTCCAATTCAGGCATCGTTGATCGCATGGAGCGTTACGAAAAGACTAGCATACTGCAAATCAAGATGACGCAACTGGCCTTGATCGAAGTGACTGACAGCGCGCTCGCTGCGGTGGATGGCTGCGATGAACTCCTCGCACTCTACGGCAGACTTTTCGGTGATCCCTCTTCCGAAAAGTCCAAATTGCAACCTCCAACGACTTTGTTACCTCCAAAAAGTGCTGCTGGTACGGTTCGAGGTAGCATCTTCCGTGGACGAGGCGCCATCAAAGCGTCCCCGCCCGATGCCCGCAACACATCCGCCGTAAGCGCCAAAAGCTCTGGAGCTGTCACCCAGCAGGGTGCACCCCCTGCGATACAGGTCACCGAAGACGGCGACAAAAGTCAATCCAACGGTCATCATCGTCACCATCTATTCCATCACCACAAGCACGAGGATGATAAAGCAAGTCTTGGTCGCAGCGGAAGTAAACTCCAGAAACGCAGTGCTAGCGCGCGCCGATTATCAGTCACGGATGTGGATCAGCCGCCTGAAGTGCCCCCTCTCCCAGAGAACACAGCCAATGGTACTGCTGTTCAGATGAGTCCAGGTCGTACTAAATCTCAACGACGCCTATCCAATGCGAGCCCACCTAGGAAGTCCATTGAAAGCAGCGACAGGCCACTGCGGCCCATACCACACAATCTGCCTCACGCATCACCTCCCTTGAACCACTCTGATCCACCCCAACAGGACGTTCGATTACCGTCAAGAGTGCCACATCCCGATTTTGTCCCTCTGGACCCTCACTTCTCCAAACTCCAAGAGCGACGACAGAAGGTATCACTGTTGATCAGCATATGGATCTTCATCTCAGGGCTATATACTCGAGCACAGATGTTCTCGGATGCTAGAGAGGCTGTTGCAGAAGCATTCAAGTTGGTGGAAGCTTTTGAAGCTGAGGCGTCGCTCGAATCGTCAACAGCGAAAGCGCTCGCAGACAAAGGATGGGGTGGCGGCAAAAGTGTGGAGGAGCTGTGGGCTGATGCATATACTGCAGTAAGTTCTTTCTTCCCATCTAGCATCCTACAACTGACATTGTATGCAGCGTGGTGATTTGCTCGCAGCCCAATTCCACAAGCATCAAGCACGTGCCGAATTTGAGCAGGCCCTGCTACACCATCCCGATCACCCTGAAGCCATCGTTGGCTTGTCGAACATTCTTTTGGACATATACACTGAGGTGATCCCTCTCGAACCAGTCTTGACGGCCGATCACACAAGTCCAACCACTTATCCTCCTCCGCCCTCAGTTGAGCAGTCGGTCTCGCACTCCAAGACGCAATACTTGACGTCCCATACTCCATCCGTGGAAAACCAGCTTTCCCCTCCAGAACTGAATCGACTCGCTGCGCGGGATCGTGCCTTCGGTCTGTTGTCAACCTTGACAAAATTCGGCACAGGATGGGACTACTCCGAAGCTTGGTTTGCGCTCGCACGGGCTTACGAAGAAAGCGGGCAGGTTCAGAAGGCAAAGGAAGTTCTTTGGTGGTGCGTCGAACTTGAGGATACGCATCCAGTGCGAAGCTGGAAACATGTCACCACTGGCGGTTTTGTGCTGTGATATTCTAATTGGGAAGTATATGATTCTTGGCAACCCTTTTACCAATGAGCGAGTACATATCAATGTCAAACTTGGATATGTAGTCTGTCTACACAGTTGTAATTCAAGCTACCCGAGTCAAAGGTTTTGACGCTTTTCTATTCACGCATCTGTGTAAAGAACTAGACTCTTTTCGCTTGTTCTTGCCTTGCTTCAGCCTCAGACATATTTACATTATTATCTCGACCAGCAGTCATCCCATTCATGTTCAGTCACCAGACACGACATCACATTTTTTTGACCGATCGATTCTCCACATGATGGTGGTGGTCATACATCTTCGTATTTTCGAAAATGTACGCTTGTTCGATCCATTTACCTTCACTGTCACACTTGTGTGCACATCGTCAGCTTCCCCACATTGCAACTTTGCACAGCCGACACAGCCTTCCACAGAGGATCCGTTCTACAAACTTCAAGGCTCCATGCCTGCTATCTTGTCTCTCTGCTACCCCGCATTGCCGCACTATGGCAGGCCAGCTAATCAAACTCACCATGCTCGGGTAGTGTAGCTGCCTTCACCGTGACTTGATAGCAGGCTTCCTGACTCACCTCAAATTTGCGTTTCCACAACCCCACTGATGATCTTGTTGCTCTCTTTTTCAATGACCTGGGTAGATTGAGCCTTCGTATAGAGCAGACGGCTGCATTTGGAAATGGAGCATTCTGACAATGTCACTACATGGCTAAAGTCATTGACCATCGAGGACGGCAACATCGAGCTCAATCAAAACAAGCAATCAGAACCCCAAAAGCCCAAAATTGAGCCCATTACGCCTCCGCGACGCGCTTCAGAGACTCAAATCTCAGAGGATCCATCGCCCATTTCCACAATCTTCTCCGACCGCAGCAGCGTCTTCGACACCCCTTTGCGCAAGACACACCAGGGCTTCAACCAGATCGACGACAACTTTTCCGACAGCACAAGCATTGACAACGACGAGCGGCAAGGCAAAGCCCACGGTGAACCCATCGTCGACATCACACCCGTTGATACAACGCCACAACTGCCCAGCCCACCAGAGAGTCTCCACTCGTACGATCCCCCTTCATCCACTCCCTCTATCACCAACGACACCTGCGAACCCAACGCCCACAACACCCACACACTCCACGATCCCAGCACACCCCGAGCAGTCACCATAACATCCTGCCTCCAATGTACGCTTGCACGGCTCCCCTGCTCCCGCACACCCCCATCATGCACACGCTGCACGCGCAACGGGCACCCCGAGTCGTGTCTCCTCACGCGGCGTCTATTCCCCGAGGAAGTCGCGCGGTCTGATTGCAATGCTGCGCGGACGTTGACGCTGCTTAAGCTGCGGGGCGCGGACGAAGAGCTGTGGGCGAGGAAATTGCAGGTACGAGATGAGTTGGTGCAGGAGTGGCGCGATAGGCAGGATCGGCTGAATTGGGTGTTACCGAGTTGGGATGGGGAAGTTGGGCAGACGAGGAGGGGTGAGGAGCGCAGGAGGGTGGTGTGGGAGGGCGAGGGGAGGGTGGTGTTTAGGGAGTTGTGCGTTGATTTGGAGGGTTGAGTGTGGACTTGGTTTGGGGGAGTTTCTTTGTTAACTTAGGAGAGATGGAGTTGGGAGCATTGTTGGGCAGATCAACGCGCGTGGTGTTGGGCGTTGTTGACTATTTTTCTCTCTGGGTTGGTTGGGGGGATCAATGGGAGGGGATTTGGGTCATTGTGGCGGGCAAGGGGGATAGAGGAATCGGGACTTTCTACGACGCGTGGCGTTTAGAACGGGTTGGGTTGGATGATGGCCTTGGGGTCTTGGGGGTCCGCCATGTGGACATGGTCGAGCTTGTGAGAAAGACCTCTTGGTAAATTGAACTCCTGGATTACAACTCTCGCTTGCGCATTAAGAATAGAGTGGCGTGAAATTCTGCCCTGTCGTCGATAGTACGGTGTGCCCCTTTAATCGGAAATCGTGCTCCTGTGTCGTAGAACTTGATATGAAGATAGATTTAAATTTCTCATGTCCTATCACTTGACATGGTAAGTTGTGGTTTATTTCCAAAAGTATAGTGCGTGCCATTCTTATTTCTCAACATCAGGAGCACGCGACCGCATCACTAGGAAGTGTTTAAATTACATTTTCACAACACATAGAGAAGTAGATGAAGATACGACATACGATCTACGACAATTTTACAAGAGAAGTCCATGTACACCCTAGCTCTATAGATATAAACGTCTCTACCTTGCACTTCTTTTTCAGTTGGCAAGTAGCTAACACTTATACCTATGTGCTCCCGGGCAGCTCGTAAAATTAAATCATAAATAAAAAAAAACACACAGTATAAGAGACATGGTACACGCCGCACTAGCTTTACCAGTCTTCCAAGGAGCAAGTTAACCAAAAAAAAAACCACCGACAAAGCACCGATTTCGTTAGATCCACATGCAAGTTCTACTATGTGGGGGATAGCGCCCCTTGCAGTTTTTTTTTTCTCCAAGACTCCAACCACCCAAACCAGGACTGGAGCCGTTAGATTCATTACCAAACTATATATTCCCACTATTTCTCCAACTTAATATATCAAAACAACACCAGCATCGGTGGTTTAGTGGTAAAATTAGCCGTTGCCACTTGAATTCACCGTCCTTCGGTTAATTCAAAAGTTTCGGCTAGCCCCGGGTTCGATTCCCGGCCGATGCAGCATTCTTTTTTACGTGTTTGGGGGTTCTTGGAGGTAGTGTTGTGGGTTGGTGGTGGTGGTGGTGCAAAGGGGGCGGATGGATCAAAAGGCCACTGGTGGAGTTGCGTGCGATGATTTTTGCAATACCGGGGTTCTTGGCGCTAGAGTAGTTTGCTTGGATTGTGGGGCGGGAATAGTATCATGTTTGCAGAGGTTTAGAGGGGCTTGTTGTGGAGAGGTGGGCGATGCTGTTGTGTGACAAATTGGGGATTCTTGAGCGAGCAGAGTCGAAAAGAACGTCAGACTTTGTAATTCTTTTTGGGGCCAAGTGTAGTGGGATGAGGGTTTGGTAGTGCTGTGCATGTGCTATTTATTATGCGTTGCACGTTATTAAAAATATACTGTAATGTTGGGGATGCGTCTTGAATTGTGTAATTAGCGACTAGACGCCAGATAATTGCTCGCATTTCCGACTTTGGTGACTTTAAGCGTCACTGGACACTTCCTGCCGTCTGGAGTATCGAATGCGATGCTACTTGAAAATCGAATCGTGGTTGATTACTACGACATGCATTTTGGGGGTGCAGCATGTTCATTACTAGGATCTTGGATATCGGCGGGTATGAAAGCATGTCTAATGCTCTTTTTCGATGCATAGCTATAGCAGAGTCTGCGACGCGGGGAATTTACAAGAAGCTCATGTGATGGAAATCGTATCACTTCGGTCTAACATGCCTCTTACTAACATGGATAGGACAACTACATCTAGAAATACTTGAGAAAACCCACTCGCTTGCTAAGGTTTATATACCAACCAAACTGCCCTGGCCCTAGGTAGTTTAATCATCCACCCAAGGAACCACCAACCCCTCACATCTTCGTATGCCCCCCAACCGCCGCACCAATAACCCCCCCGACTACAGCCCCAACCCCAATCCGCCGCATAGCCTTCTCCTTCGCACTCTGATTCACCCCCTTGCGTGGCTTTACAACCTTCTCCGGCTCCGCCAATCCCATCAAGCCCGGCGGCCTATCAACCAGCTGCCCATACTGCACCCTCCTCTTCCCCACATCCTCCAGCAGCAGGTCAAAGTCGCCATGATACGCCTTTGGGCAATCAGGCGCGATAATCGGCGCGCCAAACGCATTTGAGATTTCGAGCGGGCCAAGCGTGACCTTGCGCCCGAGCTGCCAGAAGCCCCAGTACACGGGGAGGACGAGCAAGACGGTGACGAGCGTGGCGGCCAGGGCGCCGCCGACGTAGCCGAAATTGGTCATATACTCTTCCACGATGCCGGTGACGCTTGTGCGGATCGTTTGGCTCGTCATGCCGGCTGCGCTGCGCTGGGAGACGTCTGTGGTGGGGGCGCCTTTGAGGTAGAGACTTGTGACGAAGCTGAGCGTGTTGAGCTTGCGCAGCATTTCGACGGCTGGGTCGTCCTTTCCTGACCGGTCGATGTCGTACCAGCAGCGGCTCTTGTCTTCGCGGTCCGTGTCGGCGAAGAAGGTGGTCGAGGCGGAGCTGCCCCGAGCAGCTACGTCCCAGTCGGTGGTGTAGGTGAGGTTGGCAGAGGAGCTGTACAGGTTGTTGAGGACGTATGTGAGGGCGCCGACGGTGGATGTCTCATTGAATTGTTCAAACAAGTCGAGGTATTTGAGGACTTTGAGTTCGTCAATCTGCTCCGTGCCGTCGAGAGATGTGCTGATGGGCCAGGATCTCGTGTCGTCGAAGAATTTGATGTGTGTGACTATGTTCTTGCCTGCTAGTTCTTCTTTGCTCGGCGTCATGATGGTGACGGGGTATTCGACAAGCGCAGGTCGGACTTCACAGTTTCGTCGCGTCAAGGTACCAGGGCACGAGGAGCTCGAGTTTCCAGCGTGGCTGTCGACGTACAGCATGTCGAGGAGAACACTGGCATACGGCTTCGTCTCGCTGGCCCAAGATGCATTGAATCTGATATCCCAGAGAGGATAGGATGTGAACACGCCACCCTGCTGAGTTGAACGCTGTAGACCATAGTCGACATCCTCGATGGATGTCGAGCAGTTGAAAGAAAACCCCAGACCCTGAATATTGCCACTGCATTCCTGCCTAAAGGGACAGCCGAAGAAGGATGCATTACCTTCAAGTAGATCATGCATCTTTCCGTTGGCAATCTTGCCACTATATGCATCTAGGACACCAGCCCATGCTGCATCAACAGTCTTGATATTGCCTTCGTCGCCAATGATACCGCCAGACTTCAACGGCCATGCTGTCTCCACCCAACCGGTGACGGATGTGTTCATGTACGCTTTTTGCTGCGTAATCTCCGTTCGAGTGGCCTTTTGGAAGAGCGTACTGTCAATAATGGCAAACTTGGTCATGAGCGCCGCAAGAGCAATAATGTTGAAGTGCTTGCCCGAGGTGACAATCGCGTAGAAGCTATTTGAGTAGGCGTGATTCTTGTGTAGCTCTTCCAACGAGCTTCCCTGAAGGGCCTTTCGCCACCATGCAATGGCGAGACCCTGACCGATCAATGTGATCAGTCCAAGGTTTTGCACTTGATTGGCAATGTTGAGCAAGACGTTTGGCTGGATAGCGAACCTTGTAGATGGCCAGTCCTTCACTCGCTTCTCGTGTGATGAAGCTAGGATGGCGACGGCCAGTGCTGTTGCGAGGATGATTACCAGAAACCCAGCAAAGCCAATCCAAGGAAACTGATGCTTGAAGCCCGGCCTCCAATCGATACCACCGTCGTTTTCAATGTCGCCGCTGCTGTATCCGGCTTCCTTCTTTTGTGAAGTGATGGAGCTACTCGAATCTTCTAGGTTCAGCTCCCGCTCCTCTGTGACTGCTTCGATTTTGACATCGACATTGTCCTTTGTTCGATTTGCTAAAAGATGACTTGATCGCTTGTGCGTTGTCTCTTGAGGCCCAGTGATACTTGCCTCGGAGATGGGTCTGATGTCATGGTCCATGATTGTGGTTGATCGACAACTGCAATATCACTTGCACTATGCTTTCAGAAATTGATCGAGGTGAAAGAAGCCAAAACACTCCTCAGGAGTAAGAAATTCAAATCTTGAAAGAGGAAAGCCTGTATGACACAGACAGTCGCGTGCTCCAGACATACAGCATATACATAACATTGCCAGCACAGACCGCAACATCAGCCAGTCTGATAATCATCTGGCAGACCGGTTGCCTGGCTGAAAGAGAAAGCCATGGGCATACATGCATATGCTACTAGCGTTCACGATAATTGGCCAAGTGTTTGCTTAGTCGAACCTGGGCCTCAGCCGCACCCAAGCCACTCCAGCATAAGCTTTGCCCGATCAGATCTCTCATCGGTGTCGGCCAATGGCAGAGGAAATGAAATCTGGCTGTCTTTAAGCCACTTTGATGCATTCCAGCTGAACAGATGATGCATCTTCACGTGTCTGAGTCTCGACCGTGAAAGTGTGGACTTGGCGATCCCATAGCTCCGCTCTTTTTAGACAAGCTTTGCACTCGGGACTCCCGCATGAGACTACCATCTGTACGGCTGGACCCGTGCTAGGAGTCGTGGAGGTCTTTCTGCCAAAGAAGTTTCACCGTGGCCGCGTCGTGTCCGCCAACTAACGTGTTAGTGTGCACGACGCACATCAAACTATGGACAGGCTGTTCAAAATTGGCATGCAGGTAAAGTTTGATCTTGCATTCAAAGCCTCCTGAATATATGGCGTATTCTCCATGTACTTGGCAAGGCAGAGAAGATTTCTTGTACTGGAACACGGATCTATTGGAGTATCCGTTGCTCTCAAAATTTGGGCGCTCATGTTAATATTGCCTCCATCTCAGAATGTGGGCCCAACGCAAGTTCTTATTCCTGATCCTGACCTTCTTCCTGGTCTCCTTCGTCTTTGTCCTCGCCAGTCTCGTCTTCTGGAGGCATCGAAACAGGGAATGACAAGTGTTTCCAATCCTCAATCTACAATGCGTTAGCGTTCGTTCGGTAAATACATAATCTATATTCTTACCTCCTCCGTGATACTCTTCAGACGATCGCGGATACTGTCTACGGCATAGCTCCCCAAGATCAATCTCAACGGTGGATAGCTGCAGTGGCCTAACTGCCACACCAGCTCGGCGCTTTTTACAGCGCTCACAGGCTGTCTGTCATTCAGCCACTGCACCATTCGTCGTGCGTGTTGCGCAGGACTTGTTATTCCAGAATATGGCTCGCTTGGGTTTGGTTTCACGAAGAAGTGCCCGTACCGCTTCGGCTTCGGAGGCCCTGATCCAACCGTTGGCGCTGAAGTATAGCTCGGTGGTATTACGTGGTCATCTGGCTCGTCTAGTCGCACATGTCCCGGCTCGACAAGTGTTGCTTTGATGTTGAAGACATCAATCTCGTAGAGCATAGACTCGATAAGACCCTCTACCGCGTACTTGGTTGCGCAGTAAGGGCCCAGGCCAGGCACACCGAGGGCACCAGCCGTCGAAGAAAATATGAGGTACCGACCGGAGTTCTGGGCGCGAAAGTAGGGAAGAGACAGTTGGATGATGTGCAGGGTACCGAGGAAGTTTGTGGTGAACTGATTGCGCAAATCGTAGTCGTCTTGGTCTTCGCAGGCTGCTATGACGCCGTAGCCGGTGCTGTTCGCAATGACATCCACGCGGCCCCAGTACTCTATGCTCCGCTTTATGACCTGGTCCACCGTCTCACGCACTCTGACATCGCAGAGTAGGCCTAGGCAATTCTTGTCCTGCCACTTGTTCATCTGTTCTACTGTGTTCTCCTGCGTCCAGCCGACTGCTGTACATTGATCACCGTGTGCCAAGACAGCGCGCACAAGGGACCGTCCCATATGTCCTGTGGCTCCGAAGACCTGGGAAGGATGCAGTTAGCTCATGCATCTGCGTTGACTCGCGGGCTGCCCTCACAATCCATACTGCGCGCTTTGGTGGATTGTGGTCAGAGGGTGGATCGCATGTTGAAGGCAAGCGCAGGTTGGGATTGTGGATAGCAGCGCCCGGCGACAGGCTCTGACTAGCGGTATCAAAGTCCATCAGAAGATGGAAGGAGTTGTGCGATCATTGTCGAGATGATGCTGTCTATGGGCGCGGGGACGGGGTAGCGTTCGTGGCCAATCGGAGGCGCTCAAAGTGCGGTAGTTAGAATTGCCTAACACCGAGAGACGCAAACAACAAAGCCGCAAGAATTCGCGCAAAACTCTCTTGAGCTATTGTCGAGTGGGCATGTCCAAACGGACGAGTGCTTGGTAGTGCCGATAGTTTTTTGAAGCCGTTCATGATTGTGGTGCTTCATCATGGTCTTGCTCAGGGCATAATGAACCGCCTCTCATCGAGCAGGAAGCGGAGGGCGTCGAAGAACAACTGGCTGGGGTGGGCATGCTGGCGGTTCATGAAGTTGCTGACTAGGATGAAGAACATGATGAAGATGTCCAAGTGCATGGGCGAGGTGAGGAAGAAGTGGTATGCCAGGAACAAGAAAGCTTGTGCCCGGTATCTGCGCTTGATGTTCCCTATCACTCGGGCTGCCCGGGCCGCCTGGTCCCCCTTGACGTGTCTTTTGAAGCGGATGACGGTGCGGAGGTAGGCCATGCTGCAGCGTGGCGCCAGCTGCAGCGTCAGGCGGCCGAAGAGACAAGCGGTGGTGGTGGGGAGAGCGGGAACAGGAGATGGGATTGTGGAGATGGGCGTGTGAGCGGGAAGGTTATCGATAACTCGACTTGACTAGGTACGGGTAGGGTAGTAACTGACTGGAATCCCTGCAGACGACTCGATGACACCAGACTGGAGCTAACATAGACATTACGTCGTCTGTCAACACACACACACGCACACACCAGACACGGCCAAGTCTGTTGGCGGGTCAAATGGCAGTCATGGTGCGCCCAATAGTATAACAGAACAACATGTCTACCAACATGGCGACGCAACTCGCGACCTCGATACCACAGCCAGTGGTGCCTGTCCCTGTAGTCCCAGCTGGATCGTCGTACAGTCCTCTCGTGTCCCTCATAGACCCCCGCCACCACGACTAACGGGAACAGCCTCTCCTTCACCCAGGGCTTCTTGCTGGGCCAGCTCTCAATCGCCCTCCTCATCTTCTTCTTCATCAAGTTCTTCATCTTTGGCGAGCCTCCCTCGGCCGACGAGCGCTCTGTCCATCTCAACTCGCTACGGCGCGCACGCACAATCGCACACCAGCAGTCCATCAAGCAGCTCCGAACACGTGCCAACTCGACGTCGCTCTCACTGCGTCACAAGCCGTCGCGCACGATTATCCGCAAGGGCGAAGAGAGCAGAGGCGGGCCCAGCATTGCGACCATCCTCGCAAAGACATACTACAATGTCAAGGGCCACCAGCCAGAAAGCCTGGACTGGTTCAACGTGCTCATTGCTCAGACAATCGCCCAGCTCAGGGCTGATGCCAGACAAGACGATGCAGTCCTCACATCTCTGACAGAAGTCCTCAACTCCGGCAGCAAGCCAGACTGGATCGGCGAGATCAGAGTCACCGAAATCGCATTAGGCGACGAATTCCCCATCTTCAGCAACTGCCGCGTCATGCCCGCCGAAGACAGCTTCTGGTACGGCCCAGGCCACACCGGCAGCGAAGAGGGCCGTCTGCAAGCACGCATGGACCTCGACCTCAGCGATGTCATCACCATCGGCGTGGAGACAACCCTAAATCTCAACTGGCCAAAGCCCATGTCCGCCGTCCTCCCCGTCGCCCTCGCAGTCAGCATCGTGCGCTTCTCAGGCACCCTCGCCGTCTCCTTCATCCCCTCCTCCTCACCCCCACCAACTGCAACATCCTCCCCCACAGCAGCAAAACACTCTAGCTCCGACCCCGAACGCCCCTCCACATCAAGCTCAAACGCAACACCACACCGCCCGACAACCCTCGCCTTCACCTTCCTCGACGACTACCGTCTCGACCTCTCGGTCCGCTCCCTCGTAGGCTCCCGCTCGCGCCTCCAAGACGTCCCCAAAATCGCACAACTCATCGAATCCCGCGTGCACGCCTGGTTCGACGAACGCGCCGTGGAACCGCGCTTCCAACAAATTGTCCTCCCCTCGCTCTGGCCCCGCAAACACAACACCCGCGGCGGCGCCACCAAAGACGTCGCCAACGACAACGGCGATGACGACGACGAGGGAATCGATCTAGCCGGAGACTCGGACAACGATGACGATCCCACGCTCATCGCTGGACTGCGGCCTTTTGCGCCATCCGCTGCCACGCTGGAAGAGCGCATTGAAGCCGAGGGCGCCAAGATGCGCGAGGCGGAGATTCGCGCCGGCGTGAGGAAAGCCGCGCCGCACGAGGGCAGCAGTAGTACTGGCCAAACGAGAGATGATGCGGCAGAGGGTGTGCGGCGGCGTGGTGGGGAGCAGAGAGGTAGTGCAGCGGAAACGGGGACGGGGACGGGGACGGCACGAAGACCGAAACCTGCGAGTAGGATTAGTGGCTTGGTGAATAGTATACCTGGTGCTCTACCTAGATAGCTAGATGGAGAAATGGTCCGGAGGAGAAATGGTTGTTGTGAGGATGCAACATGGAAGTGGAAATGCAACACAACAATGTTAGAAAAAAATCATCCACGCAGGGAAAATAGTCAGATCTCGTTGACGGGTGGTGTGAAACGGGATTAATGGATTAAAATCACAATCGAGCTCAAGAAGAGGGGGTTACGTAGTTAGTTATACTGCTATTGATTGTCTTGCCTGAAATCTCTCTCTCTATTTCTTATCATGATGTAGTATAGTATAGTATAGTATAGTATAGTAGTACTTGTTTCTAGACACGCGACTACCCCGTCTTCCATCTCCCAATCTTCTCAATACCCCCATCTCATCAGCAAACAAGGAAAAGCAATCTCTTCTTTTTCATTGCGCAAAAACAATCACACACGCACATGTAGCATGCCAACCCGCTTTCCGTTATCAAGTCCAATTCCAAATTCCAAATTCCAATTCCATATTCCAATTCCAACTCTAGCATAGCATAGCATAGTACAGTATAGTATAGTATACTACGTCACTAAACTACCACTACTACTAAACCCTATGCCTACTACCACACTTCCCCACCACCTCCCCACTCTCCCCTCCCCTCCCTAGAACCATCACCAGCACAAAGACCTCTACTCCCACCCCTCCGTCGGCAAAGGACTCACACTCTGCACCTGAAACGGCACGTTCTGCGCCTGCGCCTGCGGTTGCTGCAGCGCCGACTGCGGGATCGAGTGTCCAGTTTTCAGTCCATCGTCGGGTGCAGTGTAAGGCGGAGTTGGTGCAAAGAAGCCTTGCGGGTTGGGTGCGGCGTTGGGTTGGGATGTGTGCTGGACGTGTTGTGCGGCTGGGATGAGGGGGCCGGGTGGTGGTGAGTGTTGTGGTTGTGCTGGTGGTGGGGAGATGCCGTTTGGAATTTGGGCAGGGGGTGGTTGTGGTGGTTGTACGGGGGTAGTGGATGGGAGATTGGTTTCTTGGTGGGAGGAGCTAGATACTGCTAATGGTGGTCCGGTTGTGTGGATGCCGTTTTGCTCGGTTCCGTTCGCTGTTGTTGGAGGCTGGGCGGATGTATGGCCGGGTGGGGCAGCTGGTTGAGGAGAACCATCTTTGCGGTAGCGGAGGGTGACCATCAAGGATTGTGGTTCGTCTTCTTGATCCATGGAGTCGTCTGCTGCATCCTCCTCCTCCTCATCCAAGTCCATCTGCTCAGGCTCGTCTTCGTCTTCATCGCCACCATCCCAGGATGTCGCGTCCTCCTCATCCGAGTCGACTGTGCGGGTGATAGCCCGGCTATTTGGGGCACCCCTGTTGCCAGCGCGTGTTGCCCGACCATGCTGTGGCTCCTCAGATGAACGAGTGTAGTCCCCCGTTGCAGGCGAGACGCGATCATCAACCTGCCCACTGTGTAGTGTCTCGCCGTAGGCGCCCGTGGCCCGAGACCGGACCTGTCGACCACTGGCAGTAACCGTCGGTCCAGATGGCGCAACAGAGGTCTGGCGCCCAGATTGTCGTCCAGAACGGCGAGCTGGAAGGTCTTCCGAGTCGAAGTCTTCTTCTTCGTCTACGTAGTTGTATCGCTGGCGCTTGCCACGTGTGCGGCCTTCGTAGAGGGAGGGGAACTCGGGACCGGGTCGGGTGAAGGCAGCAGTGCGCTGCACGCGGTATTCGCGTCGCTTTCGTTTCTATTTCTATCATTAGTTTGTAATTCTGCAGAATATTGGAGAGTGTCTTACGCCTTCTGAGGCCTCAAAGCGAGGGACGGCGTTGAGCATGCGCTCGCCCAGGGCCTTGGCCTCTCGGTGACCATCCTCTTCATCCAGCTTCTTGGCAAGCACCTGCAGCTCCTCGATGGAGCCTGCAACGCTAAGCCATTGTACGTTCTTCAGCTTTGGTTCGCTCTCGCGGTAGATGCGAAAGTGTGTGTCATTCTGCCCCTCGACCAGCCAGTACCGGCGCTTGTCTCCATCGCGACCCCACGGTTGTACTGAGAGCGGGATGTTTGTGTCCAGTTTATCCTTGGTGGTTCGTGCCTTGTATGCGTCGTTGACCATTGCTTTGACCAGTTCATTTTGGTTGAGACTCCATAGGGCGAGGGTGTGGAGAAGGGTGATCTAAGAGAGCTGTTAGTTGCAATGGGCCAATAGCGCTAATGGACACTCACACGTTCAACTGCCGTCATGGTCTTGAAGCTGCGACCGCCGCTGAGGGGGTTTGCAGTCCACTTGCGTGGCCATTGCGACTTCTGGGTTTGGATGGCTTCTTCAAGGGCGCGACCATAATGTCCCTTTCTGTGCAACAACACAATGTCAGCTTAGTTTTCTGGTAGATGATCCGGTACAGCTAGGCGACCGGGCTGTACTTGGTATTATAGTATCAAAGGGTCAGACTGACTCGACAGGTTTTTTGCGATTCAAGACGAGGCCAAGCAGGGCGCACAGTAGGCCCTCGACATCTGCGGACGGCGTCTCTCCAATGACACCCTGCTCGATATCCTGAGGCCCAACATGAGGCGCGCCGCGAGGAAAGGCTTCATTGAAGCGCGACCGGAACATTACAATGAACTATGGTACAAAAGTTAGCCGTGCACAGAAAGTAGTCATTCTCCGTAACGGGGCAAGATCGCGTCGCGACAAGACGCGACGGACGCGTCCAACACGTACAGCAATGTCTGGATTATCCTCTGGGACATATTCATGGGGCGGCGAAGCTGGTCGCTTCCTCGGAGGCGGCGACGGCGAGCGATGTTTGAAGAAGGTCAAAATAGTGCCATTCTTCTTCTTCTTCTTCTTTTTCTGGGGCGACGGTTTCTCCGACATTGCAGGCGCAGTGTCGACGGGCATTTCGTCGTCTGTCGCTGGGGGTGAGGAAAGAGAAGAGTCGGAGTCGGCCATGTTTGCTGTGTGTTGGGGTTCAATTGTGGTGGTCGCAATTGATGTCGCGGGATGTAAGAAGGAACAACGAATGGAGCACGGCTAGGCACGTATGAGGTAATCCCCAATGATTCGACTAATTAAAGCCTAGCAAGCGGAGACTAATGGACCGTCTCTTATTCATCAGACATATCATGGCATACTTTGAGGAGACTTAGCACGAGTGTGAACGCGAAAGTGAAGCGTGCTCTCGGGAAACTTGTTATTGTTCGACTATTCATTGTAGGATGCCTACTGTCTCTCGTCTTTTTAGTGTTCTGACCTGTAAGAACACAACAGGCGTTGGTTTGATCGGCTTTACCCAACCTCTTCCTTCCTCCGCACTTTACTCATCTCAACTAAACGACCCAATTGAGATTTCATCAACGCCAGTTGAGAGTCCGTCATGCTAGGAGGACCGTCCTATCACAAGTAGTGAAGAACGCTGTTGATATTCTATGTTCCCGACCGACACGAACTATGTGTAGTCAACTATGCGGGTAACAACTGCTTACTCGCGCTGCAGCTCACTTGTCGCTAACAGCGGAGTCGGTGGGGGTGGTGTCGTCGTTGTAATGCTGCGCAAGCCATGTTGTGCTGGGTACCCTCCATTCGGTGGTTTCCGTTCCAGCGCGCACGCATGATTTTGAAGCCCTGCAATGCTCAAATGTGCGGGGAATGCGATCATCGCACCCACGAAACTATCGCAATGTGGCACAATTTCGTTTGGAGCAGCTCTGAAGTTTTTATGATCTTTGTGCGGGCGCCCAAGCAACGAATACAGCTCTTTCAGGGTAGAGGCAAAGTGCACTGTTTCTTGAACGTCCGGACGCCTCTCAACCTTGTCGATATTCAACTCCGATAAAGAAGCCATCTCTTATGTAGACGGATAATGGGTTGTTCAGAGCGCTTAGGATCTATCGGTGTCGCATTGCGCCTGAACCGAGCCCATGGTCTCCTCTTGTTACTGTGGGGCTGGAACCGCGTTCCAAAACCTTCTCATCACCACATCTAATAGGAGAGCAAGAGTCCCAGAAAAAGCACGGAAATAACGCAACAATCCACGAACGGGACGGAGGATGACCTTATCGCAGAGATGAGAAATGCGGGGGGGAAACAAGGAGAAAATAAAATCACAAATTGTTGAGCGCAATGCGACACTTACCGGCCCATTCGAGGGCTAACGTGCGAATGGAATGCGTGTGGTCGACGAAAGAGAGCGTTGTCGCAGATGCATGTTGGGTTTCGTGAGGTTGACGCGCCGCCCAGTCACGTGGTGCCCCTCAGACTTCATCCCGCCCTCTGGGGGCCCTGGAGGTGCGACAGATGGTCAAGAAATCCATGATGTGGAAATGTTTCGGAAAAAAAGGCAAGAAGGCCATTGAAGCATTACCGTCCAGCCTCATTCTTGGTTTGCTTGTGACGTTGGATATTCTGATGGTAGGTGTTCCTCAAGACGGGTGTCGCATGGGTTAGCGTTGTAGAGCACACCACACCTCTTTGCCACCACGGGATGAGTGTCAATTGAGGAAGGCGATTGAAGCTCGTTCTTGGTGTTGGCGCATATTCGACAGTCTGGAATGTCGACTAGGAGTGCCAGCCCGCGCTTCTGGGATACTACTGGTCGGTACTCGTACCCTGATTGCTGCAGCCCAAGTCAAAATGGTCCAGCCGAGCGTCGGTTGTTGAAGCAAACGAACGGCCTATTGTTCAGGCGTGCGGTACACAACACGACTATTGGAGCATGGTGGGTGTTGTGTGTGAGCTGGGAGGCGATGCGGGAATATGATGCTGAACGGGCCCACATCATGGGTATTACGAGTAGTGCGTACTGAGCGCTTGCATGGCGATGCATGAATGACGCAGGCTGCCAAAGATAGACGGACGACACGAGCGGCACTGATGCTAGAGTATTATAGCAGGGAGGGGTGAAACCGATGAGAGGTGGAGAGCCTGGGTAGTCCTGTGTAGGAGGCGGCTAACTCCGGCAGGGTGGGCCGCTGATCAACCGTTGAACAAGCACCAGTGCTGGGTGACCAGAGGTGAGAGAGGGGGGAGGGGACAAGGGGGGAGGGGAGGAGGGAGAGGGACATGCACAGACCGGGCCAGGATTCTGGAATTGGGTCAGGGTCGCGCTTGCCATATTGACACGCGTTGGTCTCCTGCTCTCTCTCTCTCTTCCACTTGTTCGAAACACGATTCCTCTTCCATTTCACATTCGACCTGTCCACACAATACACCGCCGAAACCCTGCTCCTCTTGAGCAGCACACAGTCCTGTTCTTGCACAATCGGGTGCTGCTGCTGCTGCTGCTGCTGCTTGCTTTATCGTGTTGCGTGCGTGCATGAGCCCATCCTCCTATCGATAAATATTCCCTGCACCACGGCCGCCTGCAAGTTGGCTTGCTATCACAGCGCCGCATCCCCGCTGCTCCTGGCTTCGACTCCCTCTACTCCCTCCACTCCTCCACTCCCTCCACTCCGCCAACATGAACGTCACCAAGAAATTCGACCGCCTCAAGCAATGGACCAACGAGAAGATGGGCGCCGAAGCCCGCACTGGCCTCTCCGACGAATTCAAAGCGTTGGAGGTGGAGATGAACCTGCGTCACGAGGGTATGTCCCTGCAGCCATGACGCACCCCCACGCTGGATACTGACCATGTGCCCTAGGCATGGACAAGATGCAGCGAGCCATGGCCGTCTACGTCAAGTCCCTCTCCAAGCGTGCAGAGGGCGATGACAAGGAGAAGCAGCTCCCAGGTGGCCACTTGGGCTCGTCCATGGTGACGCATGGCGAGGACTTTGAGCCAGACTCCGAGTTTGGCAACTGCCTGTCGTGTGCGTACTCGCCAATTGGCAACAGCCCATGGATATACTGACTGCTGGCAGCTCTGGGTCGGGCCAACGAACGCCTGGCACGAGTGCAGGAGACGTATGTTGCCAATGCCACTTCGTCGTGGCTCGAGGGTCTCGAGCGCTCTCTGGTCCAGATGAAGGAGTACCAGGTACATGACTTCACATACACCACCTCAAGCCACTTACCATGGACTAATCGGAACAGGCTACACGCAAGAAGCTCGAGGCTCGCCGTCTCGCCTACGATACCTCGCTCGCCAAGATGCAAAAGTCCAAGAAGGAGGACTTCCGCATGGAGGAGGAGCTGCGCTCTCAAAAGGCCAAATACGAAGAGACCAGCGAAGAGGTTTTCCGCCGCATGCAGGACATCAAGGAGTCGGAGGTCGACATGGTCCAAGACCTCACTGCCTTCCTCGAAGCCGAGTTGAGCTACCACGACCGCTGCCGTGAGATCCTTCTCAACGTCAAGCGAGAATGGCCCGCCAGGTGAGGCGATTGCCACCGTAAGACCGTACACAAGTGCTGACACCCTCTGCAGAGACACTCGCGCACCAGTTGCTCGACCAACCCGATCCCGGTCTAACACCGCCCACGGATACGCGGACCGATTCAACCCCGTCGAAGAGGAGCCAGCGCCGGACGTTCCGCGCATCACAATACCCAAGCTGAGCTCTCGCAGTCGCTCACCAGGTGCCGAGTCGCAGTCCTCAGGTGGCTATGCCCTCCGACCTTCCCTTAGCCGTACCTCTACCTACGACGATGGCCCGCGTGACGACTCGCCAGCTCGACGGGTCACACGTGTGCCCACCGATCCTGGCTCCGTTATATCCTCCCGCAATAACCTTCGACCGGTCCGCAACGCCAATGCGTTTGCCGACGAGTACGAAGACGACTACACGAACAACAATAACAGCAGCAACTATAGACGCGACCGATCACCTCCCAGTCCGGATAACTCGTCTGTCAGTAGTGCGCGTGGCAATGCCATGTCTCGAGCTGCAAGCTGGACACAGGCGTCCGATGCAGGAGCGGCAAAGAAGGCACCTCCACCACCGCCACCTTCTAGGGCTAAGAAGCCGCCACCACCACCACCGCCAATGAAGCGAAGTGCGTTGAGTGCTTCTGAACTCGCACGATACTAGTTGGAAATTTGACTTGTTTGTTTCTTTGGCTAATATGCGTCCTGTGCAGAGCCGATGTCTTCTTCCGGTCGAGTTGTCACCTGGTAAGTATGTTGCCGTGGAATCATCAGATAGCACTGTCCCAGGAGCCTTGCGCTTAGTGGCTTGCTTTGGAGATTTTTTTTTGAAATGGCTGCAGGGCGGTCAGGCGCATAGGGCGTTGAGCGTTTCCTTTTGTCCGGTCTTGTGTGGAAAGTTGTGAAAATAGGTGGAGGCCTTGTACAGCAACAAATTTTGGGGGGCGCGCATCATAGCATGTGCATCAAATTCACAGATATAGATTACTATGTTCCAATGAAGGAATTCAAATACTGGAATATCTGGGATAGCTCATCCGTGTCGCAATGAAGCTGGTATATTCCGCATGCATATTCTGCAAGAGACATGTCTTGCCGGCTACTCAACAACCAGTCGCCAAGACGAATAAGACCCCCTGCTGATTGGACTCATTGACCAAGTCCAAGCTACATACGTCATTGCTCATACTTTTGCTGCTGCTGCTGCTGCTGTTGTGGGAAATTCCAGTTTTCCTAAAAGATCATTGTCAGCCTCAAGCCCCCAACCAAGACGAATTCAAAACTCGAAAACAAGGCGAAGGAAAAAAACTTACCCATTGGTGCAACCCGCCATTCGGGCTCGCAGTGCCAAAATCGCCCCCATGGCCGCCCTGCGCACCCGTATCAACAGGCACAAAGATAGCACTTGTATCCTGAGTCCCTGCGCCCATTCCCGAGAAGAAATCGAGATCATCCGAGGCATGTGGACCGCCTCCGCCTCCGCCTCCTCCATTCAGCGAACCAAGCAAGGTGTCGAAATCGACATTCAAGCCGTCCAACGCGCC
The DNA here is from genome assembly GCA_022343325.1 of Plenodomus biglobosus. NCBI lineage: Eukaryota > Fungi > Ascomycota > Dothideomycetes > Pleosporales > Leptosphaeriaceae > Plenodomus > Plenodomus biglobosus. The sequence continues at coordinate 1,076,513 of JACTNT010000025.1, read as the reverse complement.
CGACGTATTCGCGCGCTGCATGCGACCCTGCATTGAATTTGACGCTTGATTATTCTGATTAGCGCCATGCGAGCTACCAGGGAGGCCGGCAGCGCTGCCAAAGCCGGGACTCGTGACGGAGCCAAAGGACGGGAGGGGTTGGAGGGTAGGATGTTGTTGGGGGGCCATTTGTGCTCGTTTGCGATTAAATCCCTTCATGACGTAGAAGGCTTCGAGGTTTTCCTTGACGGTCCAGAGGAGATCTGAGCAGCGTTCGCGGACGCCGACGCCGTAGCAGTGCCCGAAGATGTGGTCGATGATGGTGGCCATGCGGTCTTTGCGCGGCAGGTCGGGCGTGCGGTAGAGTTCGGTGAGGAGGAGCAGCACGGCGTGGTATTGTTGGTAGGTGGTGGAGTACCATGCCCATGCGCTCAGGCTGGGTAGCGTGTCCAGTGTTGCGCCGATTTCGAGCGTCGTGAGCGCGGCGGTGAGGAGCACGTCGCGCAGTCGGTTTTCAGAGTCTGAGCGCGTGGAGAGCGTGGTTTGCGGCAGGTGGCGGTATAGCAGCATCGAGTCGCAGCGTGCCATTAGCAGCGTTGCCACGAGGCCTGCGTACCGCTGGATGGGCACGCCCGCGTCGAGATATTGGAGGTATTTGCTCTGGATCAGTTTCTTTCGGGCTTCGACGCGGGCACGGAGGTCGTGCAGCGTTAGGTGTTTACGGTCCATTTCTATCCTCCCGCGGAAAATCAACCGGTGGATCTCATTCACCTCATACCGTATCAAGGATAATGTGACGTCTGACCACCCATTCGTTGAGGAAGGTTGCTGCTGCCATGATGAGCTGCCGAATTCAAACACGTCGTCGTCGACGTTGAGGGGCAGCGCGATGTCAAAGTCGTCACTGCGGATGGAGGGATGTGGGCCCTGTGCTTCGGCGGTTTTGAAGTCGAGGAAGCAGATTTGGTACCACAGGAGGGAGCGTACGTGGCGTTGAAGAGGGGTGAGGCTGTTTGCGGAGCTATGCGAGAGACGGTGGATTCCAATGCATTGAGCGAGACGGACGAGGGCGCCGACCACAACGGAAGTTGCACGGGAAATTTGGGCCCTGCAGAGGGGGATCTAGGGCGCTTAGCGTACGGACATGATTGAAAGAACTAGGGAGTTTTACCAAATATATGGTCAGTGCTTGTAAAGTCCTGATATTTGAAGTCTTTGCCCAATTGGCTCGTAGGAGAGCTCGTTCAGTGGCTTTCTGTAGCCTCAAGAACAAGTCCTCCTTGGTGATGCCAAATTGCGATTTCGCCTGTAGTGGCGACACTGATGCAGCCGCTGCCATACACACGGCCAAAATCAGGGCAGTGCATGAATTTTGGTTTGGGCTTCCCATTTCAATGTTTAGCCAGAACCTCTCAAACATTCGTTTGAAAGAGGGGATGTGCAAGACATGTGCCAGCGGGCTTACAGCTTCCATATACCTCTGAAACAGGGCTTCTGCTTCGAGCTTGGAAGGTAGCTGTGGGGGCTCGACATCATTGTTCTGATGCAATGATAGCGAGCCACCCAGCAGTAGATTCAGCGACGGAGCTAGTGATGGCATCTGCTCTGCAGATAAGAGTGCAGAAGATTGCGGCGCTCTGTGACCAGCAACTGAGGATGTTGGAGTGAAGCTCTCCGATAGAAGCTTGCCCAGCTACACATGGCGATTCAGCTAGTTCTTAATACTTGACCTGTCCCGCCGCAGAGCGAAGTCAGAGCGGGGAGGGCAAACACTACCTCTTCAGCATATTGCGGTCGGAAGAAGCCCGTGACATTTTCACAGATAATCATCCTTCCGATCCGAATCGTCAGATCGGTTGCAATCTGATCTTCGTCGTCGTTTTCATCCTCATACACATCATCCTGCGCCTCTTCCATCTCCGCCGGCAACCTCTCCCATGCATCCCCCTCGGGCTCAACATCCTGCTGATACGCCTCCCAGTCGTAATCTCGGGGCGGGGTTCCGGGCGTAGTCGTCAAATCCACCGAATTGGAACTCTCAAACTTGTCCACCACGCTCGTGCTACTCTGCGTGCGCACAGGCAGATTCTTGGTCCAATCCGGAATCGTGCCACCAGTCCCGCCACTCTTACTCGATGCGCGTTCGCGCTGCTCCCGCTCTTTCTTGCGCGCTGCGCTCTCAGGGACGGTAATGAAGATGCATTCTCGTCCAAACGCCGTGCAATTCTGGCACGGATGCGTTTTCGAGCACCGACTCTTGCGCGTGCGACACTCGACGCACGAATTGATCGGTCGTGGATTTCGACGCCGGACCACTCGAGACTGCAAGACGGTTCCTTGGTCGGGCATTATCTCATGTCACTGCAGAACGGGCATGATACAATCTGCACGATTCTGTTCTTTATTGACTTGATGTTGCCATTTGTGGTGTCGAAATGTCGGAGGCTCCGAGTGCTGGTGTGGAGAATGGTTGTAAGGGAAATCGGATGTCGGCCCGTTGGGGGGGAACCTTACCCTTCTTAACAACCTGCTCTGCTGATCACACGTGACGCGGGCTTCTTCAGCCTTGCGACATTCTGCTTGGCTACACTGGGGCTAGCTTTTCCTGAATCATGGGAGAAAATTTGCCGTCTAACGGAGAGAGGTGATGCAGGTACCAGACTCAATTGGTGCGTGTTCGACTTGTCCGACTCGTAGCGAATAGCACAGCTTCGATTAGCAGGTGAATATTGTGCCCTATAGATCTGCGCGTGCCCTGCGTCTCCAGACAGTTCACAGCCACAGCAGCATTTGAGGCATTAATTTGTATTGAGCATAGCTAGCTGCCGTTCTCTTCCATTTGCAGAGTGCTGCAGCATGTCGTCAATCTCTAGCAGATTCCTAACCAACACGTGAATACACTCTACACACATGTCGAAACCCCAAGGTCTTACCCGATGACGTCGAGCTCAATCCACTCCTAGTCTACGAACAGGAGCTGTGAAGCAGATACCAAGACTGTGCAGCTGTCTTGCCGTCCACTACCTGCCCACTTCCCGCCTTAACCGAGCTGCGGCTGAGGTCGCGGGAGGTTCCGGCCAGGATTCTACAGCATCCTCGACCTCCTCCAAAAATGAAGTGCTGTTATGCACCGTGGTACCGCCGAGCACGACGCGTATGCCGGGTGAACTCGCGTTAACCTGCGCGACCATCTTGGCTTCTTCGTAGGTGGCGCCGCCAACCATGAACACGATAATGTCCTGTGGCTTGTCCTTTGTCGATCCCCCTCCTTCTACAAATGGGTACATTTGTTGACTTAGTCTGCCCTTGATCATGTCTTGTAGGGTCGTTTCTAACCGGGGCGAGTGCTGTGTATACACGTTCTCGACACCTTTGAGGCCCTTCAGCCGGTCTCGAGCGCCACCAAAGAACGAGCCGGGCTGAAATAGATCTGGTACCCCGCCTGCGGCAGCTGTCGTTTGTAATGAATCATGGTAGGTCAAGAGCTTTGTGATGAGGTTGATGCGGTTTCGTGAAAGACCACCAGCCACAGCGAGCAGATCCAGTAGCATGGCAGTAGAGTTGGATGATGTTTTCGAGTACCGCAGTGCATAGATTGCTACGAGTCGCAGCTTGTTATCGGGGGGCACCTTGGGATCTTGTATTATTCTCTGCAACGACTTGACGTCGTTTGAGTGGTTGTCCGTGCACGCGAGACTTTGTTCCAGCTCACTTATGTCCAGGAGGCTCTCCTCCCCAACTCTCCGACTGAGCTCACCAACAAGTGTTACGTGCTTTGTGACGTTGCCAGAGAGCTTTCGGAACTCTGGGAAATCCTCGATGAATCGCTTCATATCAGCTATCGAGTCGAGCTTTTGCGACCCCTGCTGCTTTGATGCGAACTGCTCCACATACTCCTTGGCGTTCTGACCGAGATCGCCAAAGTTGAGGTACATGTTCTTCTTGAAGAAGGGGTCTTGATCTGGCGAAAGTACAATTTCTTTGAGCTCGGGGCGGATTTCTGGTACGTCGCGGAGATCGACTCGGCCGTTCTTGATGCCCAAGAGCTCGTGGACCATGGCCTGGTATGTCCACTGTGTCAGTAAGGGCGTTACTGGGTCGTCTCTACGATCGACTATGAGCAGTATTGGAGGCGTGTCTGTTTTGCGGAAATCGAAGAGTTGATCTTCTTGTGTCATGTGGTATCGCACTTCGGTGGCCAGCTTCTTTACGAGTAGACTGTTTTTTTGATAGCGTATCAACGGCTTCTTCTTCAGTGACAGAAGGAGTGCCATGACGGCTTCTGTGGATCTCTGTAGCGCATCCTGGTTCCACGAGTCTGGGCTTGTACTCCATATCCGGTGGTCTGGGAATCCGAGGTTCAGGGACATGAGATCGGGATTGATGACCAGGAAGTCGGCAAAGTACTCTTGTACCGCACGCACGACCTCATGGTCGTCTGCCTCGGCCAGTCTCTCCAACGACGATTTCTTGATGATGTTGCTGAAGTCTATGGCCAGTCAGCAGGCTCGTCTGTGTAGTATACGACATAGCGTACATATGTTGTATTCGCCGTACTTGGGCTCTCGCAGCTCTTCGATCAGGCTCTGGATGGATTCGGGCGAGGGGCGCACGAAGCAGAGACAGCGCAGGTGGCGCATCTTCTCGCGCTTCTGGTTGTCCAGGCGGCTGTACAGGGCGTTAGCGACATGTGGAGCGTGGGCGATAGCATGGTAGGGCATGTAGCAGGGAACAGGCAATAGGCAGCAGGGAGCATGGAGTAGGAAGCAGCGAGAAGGGAGCAGTACTCGGTGAGGTAGACTTCATGGCTGAGGAGGGCAGACTGCGTCGTTGCAGTCGAGACTATCGACACCTGCTGGTATGAGCACTTGGGCACGTGTCGCCCGGCAGAGGAGACAAACCCACAGTCTCGTTGTCGAGGAGGAGGATCTTCATCTTGGCCGCCGAGGTGCCTGTCGCCGCGTTGTCCCCGACCGACACCATCTTGGTGATGTAGCCGGAGACGGCCTGTACAATGTCCATGGCGGCGGGCGCAAGTGGTGGCAGCAGCGGTGGCGGTCCGTCCTTCTTGAATCAGCTGTTCGAGGCGCAATGGTCAAGTTCTGCGTGTCGCCCGCAGCTCCATGTTGTTTGGCCGTGGTGATGCAGGTGGTCGTGGTCGTGGTCGTGGTGTGGTCGGAGCTGGCAAGTGGCTCGAGCTTCGAGACGATGAACTTCCCCCCAAAGCCATCCATGCCAAGTCCAGCATCCATCTCGCATCCAGAAACCAACATCACCATCGACAATCCCATTGGGTTTAGCCGTATTCCCCATGGGCAGCCATCCCTCGCCTCATCCCGCTCTGTCCATTGGCACGACCGCTGGGCGACCTGGAGACGTGTCTGCTGTGGCGGGGTAGGTACGCGTAAGCCCCGCATGCAACCCACCCTTCTGCACGCCCACGTCCGACTGGGTCTGACAGTTGATGAGCCGCCTGAACAGTCTTCTGTGTTTCTGTGTTTGGGAAATCAAAAAGGACGGGACCATACTATGAGTTCGACTATCCAGTATACAGCACTACGGCTTCTAGACCATGTCCAATCGTGGCTCTTGGTGTTCACAGTAGACAATGACGTATTTACTTGCTTAACTACCTACTTGCTCTAGCTGTCTGTGTGAAAGCATACGTAATGGGGGAACTGACTCTACACTGACCTCCGTCTCGTCTCCATTCATGCTTTGAAATCACCCTCACAAACACATCCGCGTCATCTTCCACTGCACAAAACCGACAGCTTCTCTCATTTCCCCGCCAGGGACATCGCGAACAACATCCTGCTCATAATGACGAGACTCTTCATGTGAGCTGACAATACCCTCAGGTTTCAGCAAATGCTTCGCTAATCAACCAATAGCTTAGGTGCCACCGGCTACGTCGGAGGCGATGCACTCTATGCTATTGCAAACGCATATCCTGATCTTGACATCACGGCCCTGGTCCGCAACAGTGACAAAGGAGCAAAAGTAGCCGCTCGATATCCCAAGATCCGCCTGGTCTACGGTGACCTCGACAACGCCGATCTACTGAAGAAGGAAGCCGCGCAAGCAGACATTGTGCTCCAAATTGCCAATTGTGACCATGTTGCCTGCGCCGAAGCTCTCATTGCCGGTCTTGCCTCGAGTGGCAAGAAGACTCACCTTATCCACGCTTCAGGGGCCGGCATTTTGTGCTTCCAGGACTTTGAGGCTCGCACGTTCGGCATCATGCGAGAGAAGACTTATGATGACTGGGATGGGATCCGCGAAGTGACATCTCTGCCTGATGCTGCTGTCCACCGCAACGTTGATAAGATTATCCTAGGCGCCAACGCAGCATCTTCAGGCAACATCAACACTGCTATCGTCTGCCCGCCTTGCATCTATGGACCCGGCCGTGGCCCTGACAACCAGCGAAGCATGCAAATCGAAGACTACGTCAAGTCTACCCTGACGCGGGGCAAAGGCTTTGTCGTCGAGGAAGGTGCCAATGTATGGTCGCAAATTCACGTTCAAGATGTTAGCGAACTGTTCCTCGCTCTCATAACAGCAGCCATGTCTCCCGATGGTGGAAAAGCCACCTGGAATGACAAGGGCTACTACTTCGCCGAGAACGGAGAGTTTGTGTGGGGAGATGTTGCCAGGGAGATTGCGAAATGCGCATTCGACAAGAAGTTGATCAATAGCAACGAGGTTGACACTCTGGACAAGGAAGCAGCCGATAAGCTTAGAGCTATGGGAAGCTTTCTATGGGGATTCAATTCTCGCTCCAAAGCCATTCGTGCAAACAAGCTTCTCGGCTGGAAACCCAAGCAGAAGACTGTTTCTGAATTACTTCCCGAAATCATCGAGGCTGAGGCAAAGGAAGTGGGCAGGTTGAAGACTCATGCTGAAGAAGCTGCGGAGGGTCGCATCATGAGATGAAGTATCGAGCATACCGTGCTGAGTGATGCAGTTGAGATGTAAGAGCTATGAATATGGCAATAGACATAAAGTGAACTTATATCCGAGTCTAGTCCATACCTCTCACCTCCTCCTCGTGAGCCTCGGCAAACCAACACGGCCTTACGTCATTTAGATCAACCACCCAATTCCTTTATACATGCATTATATCATTATAGACAAGTAGTATACCCACCCATTGCCATCCAACCCAAGTCCCATCATCATCAACACCCCACAATGCCACTCTGCACTCTCCACCTCCTCTCCCTCCACCCCACCACCAACCTCCCCACCTTCCTCTCCACCCTCAAATCCTCAAACATAACCCCCTTAGTCGTGTCCCGCGTAATCCGCTGGATCATCCTGCCCACCAAGCTCTCAACCGAACACCTCCTCGCCCGAAACATCCACTGGGACCTGCTCCTCATCCTGCCCACCACCAGCGCTCCGCTCCCCCACCCCCTCCCCCAACAAATCGCCCACAGCTGGTCCATCACAGCCGGCGTTCCCTCGCGCCTCATCCACAACTTCCCCGCCAAAAATAACGCCCTACTGCACCCGGACCCTGCAAGCATCCCAGCACTCCGTCGCAGCAACAACGACGATGGCGAAGAAGAAGCAACGCCAACAACGCAGTCAGCCCAACACCTCGAATTATCCAGCGACCTAGATGCGTGGATTCAACATGCCGTTAGCACAGGGGCTAGGGAGTTTCAAGGCCCGGTGTCCATGTTTAATCTGCTGTCCTTCAATCCCGGTATGAAGGCCGAGTATCTAAAGTACGGCGCTGCGTTTGCAGATTCGGTGGGGGCTGCGCATGGGGGCGATGCGAAGATTGTGGGGACCGTGGTGGATGTGCGTGGCGATGGCGATGGCGATGGCGATGGTGTTGCAGGTGCGAGTGCGGGTGCGAATCCAAATCCAAATCCCAGTACATCCAAACCCGAGAGTGCAGTGTCGGCAAAGCAAGACAACGTGGAAAGACAGTGGGATGAAGTTGCCCTAGCGCATTACCCCAGTTTACTGCATTTCAGGGACATGTTGACGAGTAAGGAGTATCAGCGGGTGAATCAAAGACACAGGGTGCCTAGTCTGTGGGATACGGCGATTTTTATGACGAGCGAGGTGGGTGTTGAGGATGCGATGAGGGGGATGGGTGTGGGTGCGGCGAAGTTGTAGTGGGGAAGTGTGTGCTGTGGTGGGAAAGGCGTGTGCGAGGGGAAAGGGGATTGGTGGTTTTGATTAAGCATTGTAGATGGCATGGATGGACTCTTGAGATGGGAATTCCATCAGCGCGGTAAACTGTGTACGAAGAAGTCGTTCATTGCATGCAGACATCCATTCAAGCATGGACCTCAGACAAAGTGAACGTGCATCAAGATATCTCAGATTCGATCCAGTATCGCAAATCCTGTAAAAGGTTATGTTCTGATCACGCAGCAGCAATGAGAATTGACAATCGAGCAACAGATATCCTGGTGTGGTATTTCCAACTAACAAACTACCCAGTGCCAAACCATCCAACCTCGTAAACACTCTCGTCACATGCGCATACCCTGCGAATCCAAATGCTGAGATGCGAGTCGGAGGGCCATGCCAACTAGATGACACTTAGCTCATGGACAATTTACACCCTGACACTCGGCCCACAGGTGTGCGACTCACATCTGCAGTTCTGGAGTGTAGAAGCCATGGACCGTGTCTCGAGACCAATGAACCTAGGTGACACGGCTTTACCTCTTCTGTTACGAATGACTCGCCCTTTGATCTCGCTCATCGTGTGGATGGAGGTCTTTTCGACGGGGTGGGCCAACAAGATGCATGACTCTGCGTGTTAATGGTCCCCGAAACGCAGTAACCCAAGAGACGATCAGCCCTACTATCGAAGGCCAAGTGGCTGTCGTCATTGATGCCATATAGCGCGACTGCGAGTTCTCAGACTACATGCCACAACAGTTAGTTGAGATGGGGCAACTGTGCTCAGGAAGGACGGTGCTTGCTTGTGGTTCTCCCAGGGGCCTCCCTGATTTGAAACCTCAGCTATCTCCTTCCAGCCAGGCAGTGACTGATTTCGCTGTTAGCCACGCTGCTCGCCAGGGTTCTTGCCTGGGAAGCTGCTTCGGCTTGATTGTCGCAAGTGGAGTTGAGCTCGATAACTCCTCATCAAACTTCTCACCACTATGATCTCCTCGGAAGTGTCATCCTCCGACCAGCGATGATGATGATGTTCGGGCGATGACGCCATCGTATTTTCCCTTACGATTTAGATTTGCTCAAAACGCAGCGTGAGACCTCCGTTGGAACGAGTAAGACAGGCGACTGGATTTGCAGCTGTCAATGCTGCCCACTCTGGGAAAACGGCAAAGGACCCTCTTCACATTCGGTTACAGTCATGCGTTAGAGAGGGCCATGAACGGAATGAAATGTTTCCTCCCATACTTCCCGAGACGGCACTTGCACCATCTTCGATTGCAGCAGATCACATAAGCATTTCGCCACAATGATTCGGGTCCGACGACTATCAGCCTCTTCTGGAATTTTGGTAAATGTTCAACAAAAATCAAATCCAAGACGATGACCGGGGTCGGCGTCCGATGAGCCTTGAGAAAGCGGACGATCGTCTGGCGGCCTTTGAATCCCATCCTGTACAGTGGTATTATGAACTCGGTAGAACTCGAGCTCGATTTTGCGACAGGCCGCTACATATCTTGCAATATTCTGTAAAAATCATCGGCAGGCGGGCATGCATAAAAGTCCTTTTGCCTTCGGTAGTAGTTGGTGCAGGCCACATCCCTGCACTGGGGCCTGATATGGCTTGCCTTCGGGTGGGGGTATGTTTGGGTATCCATGGCGTGGAGCCAATGGTCGGTGGGGATGATATTGACAGCAGGGTCCGTCATGGCCGTTGTCTCACAGATCATGATGTCTTTCTCATAGCTGATGACCAGACATTGCGAGGAGACACCGTTACCGCTAGCGCCCCTTGGGTGATGAGACCTGATGTCTAGCCTCTTGCCATTATGTCCACATCCATGGCCATGATGCCAGAACAGCCAGGAGTATGAAGAAAACTGTGAGAAGGTGCCCGGTGGAGTCCTTATCTTGGGATACTCTCCCGTCTCATAGTAAACCAAGTGTTCAACACTGGACGATGGGCTGAAGAACGCCATCTCAGGTAGAGCGCCGGGACGGCACGGAGGGCACAGGAAATCAGCTGGCCCTAGACTTCGAAGCCTCCGGAACAACGCCCTCAGCTCTGGCGCGGGGATTCGGCCGTCTGCGGTGAGAGCGAGTGCATCGATGCGGCTGTGGGGTGCCCACTCGAGATTGAGAACCACATTGCCCGACATGAACTGGCCGATGCCCAAACGGGCTCGGGGCCAGGTCGGCGCCTCTGAAACCGTACAACGCGTGTCATGACTGGCATCGTGACACTCAATATTGAAGCTGTCGAGGCAGGCCTGCCAGTCTCCTTCGCGCTGCTGCTGCCGCCAATCGTCGATATGAGCCTGGATGCTAGCCCAGGTGATCTGAACGTGTTCACATAACTGCACCGATCCCTGCTGGCCTAGACATCGTCGCTCCGGTTGAGGCCTTAATGACTGCTGGTGGGTGGAGGAAAACTGGCAAATGTCGTGGTCAGTGTGGCAGGCATAACAGTACAGCCGGCGGTAAAGACAGGAAAGTCGAGTGCCACCAGGCCGGAAGCGGTAATTTTGCTGAAATTTGCAGTCATCAACGAGTGCATGCTCAGTGGCGTCATTCCAGCGCGTGCAATTCTTGCATCGGCCATCCCTCTGTAGAAGCCGTCGAAATTGTAGCCTTGGAGGACCATGTAGATACAAAAGATTGCCTCTCATGGATAGCACATCTAACACATACCACGAACCTTTCCAAATGGGCGATTGACCGTAGAGGAGACGAAGAAATATCCTCGAGACGATCCGGAGAGAATGTAGTGCAACAACGTCGTCACACAAGAAGTCGATTACGCACAGGAGCAGCTCCTCTGGTAGCCGACTAATAAGTGGACAGAAGCGATTGTTGTAGGCCTGTGTGGCTATAAGCGGGTCCATGGTGCGCCGCAGCTCGTATAGGGCGAGGAGAAGATCATGAGCTTGTTGATCCTCCCGCTTCTCCCGTTGTATTCGTCTTTCAGTTTCGCTTGCCTTCAACTCCTTTGTGAGCAGGTAGTCTTCGCGCCTCTTTCGCATCCATCTCAAGATAGTAAACATTCTCGAGCTCCTAAAGGAGTTGCACGGGGGTAGAGCTTGGATTGTTGTAGAGCAAGCGGGCAAGGGGGGCCCATCCAACTCAAAGCGTCCAGGTAGAACAGTAACTCGATGACGTGACTAAGATGATGAAGATGATGTGTTGATTGTAGAAGGGATGGAGGACGAACAGCAGAGAACTCGTTTATCAAGAAAGAAACGTCGACTGATCCTGGATAATATGGCCATCAACCGTGGTAGCCACTAGAGGTGCATGCAGGCAATAACCATGGTATGAGCTGGAGGAGCTAAGGGTTCCCAAACAACAAGTGCCGCTCTGGCTATGGTGTCCTGATGAATGGGGTGCCGTCTTGATGAATGGGGTGTCTTGATGAATGGGTTGTCGTTTTGATGAATGGGTTGTCGTTTTGATGAATGGGTGCCACTTTGATGAATGGTGCCGTTTTGTTTCGACAGGATTTGAAGTGTAGTAGAGTGACTGTCTTCTGACATCGGGTTTTACACTGGCTTCCCTTGGCAAGGGAAGAACCAAGTGAAGGTCTGATCTTTGCTATCCGCCAGATGATGTTCATGGCGGACCCACCGATTAATGCGCAAGTGCAATGCAGGGTACGCTCCATAGCAATGGAGCGTCTGACCCGTCAGACCGATGCTCGGCCCAGCCAGGGATAAACCCCAGCCAGGTGCCGTTGTCAGGTAGCGGCTTTAAGTTCTTTTGACGTGATAGCGCTCTAAACACGGGTTGTCCACTCAAAGCCGCTCATGGCCCATGATGGCCCTGACCCCATGATGGATCACCATGATCTCCCGCAACTTGGCTTCGGCGGCGGCGGTGGCGTTGTGGGCGGCGTCGAGGGCGAGGCGGGCGGCGGTGGCGGCGGCGGCAGCATCTCGGCGGGTGTGTTCCAGTGCCCTCTCGGCATTGAGGGCACGGGCGTGCCAGTCCTCGAGGTCGGCCTTGAAAGGCCAAAGCAGGCCATCCACCCACAGGACAACAACAACAGCAACCCACACCAGAATCCAACGGCATCTGGTATGGGCTGCTGCTGCTGACCCGGACTTCACGACATAGGCCCAGTGGCCCAGACGGACCCAGGCGTTGCAGAGGGGGACGGAGGGGGGCGGAGGGGGGGATGAAGGCGACGAGAATGGCCGCAGCCATGAGGAAGACAGGGAGGGGGGCTTGACATTGCCAGCGATCGTCTCCATTTTCTGGAGCATGATGTCGACCTTTTGGAGCAATTGCTCCAAAAGCTGGTTGTTGTCGTTGTTGTTGTTGGTGTTGTGGAAGAGGGTGTTAACCCCAGCGAAAAGAGAAAAAAAAAGGAAAAAGAAAACAAAAATCGTCTTCATCGTCATCATCGTCATCATCATCATCGTCGTCTTCGTCGTCTTCTTCTTCGTCTTCGTCTTCTTCGTCTTCGTTGTTGCTGTCTCCTTCGCTGAGGCTAACATCACAAACAAGGACCGTCAGACCTCAATGTTTTATTCAGTCCAGAGTCGTTGATTCCTGCCATTATGCCTTCACTCCTCCTTCTCTAGCAATTGCTGTAGCTCTGTCTACTTCTTTTGGTACTGCCTTCCCTCTTCACGACCACGCCTGGCAAGACAGTATCACTGGGCTAGCGCTAAAAGCATGCAACTTCCACTTCATTTTCTCCAAGGTCAAGCAGTGCTGACCTTCTATTGCATGTTAATCACCACTATGTAAGCCTATAATGTACATACATTTTGATGTCTGTACGTGCTCTACGTACACTTCTATTTCTATTCATAGTGTATTTTGAAGGATACACGTGATATCCGAGAGCGCCAGTTGAACGTATGTGATATCTAGTCCCTACAGGAACATTACATTCGGCAACTGGCATCATACTTTAGCTAGCGTGGTACATGTGCAGTAGACACTGCCATTTGAGATAAAAATGTTCCGGAAGGTGTGGGGAAACCACAATCAAATCTCCGAGCCCGGCAGTTTCACCCCGCTGATCCCAGAGATCGATGGCATGGTTCCCCTTTCAAGATCACGATAGACGAGCAGTTTGACTGATGGGGCAGGTGTTCGTTTATGTTACGGGGTCGCTGACATGATGATTGGAAGGCCTGTAGAACATCCGGCTTGGGTATCTTAGACTTGCCTGCTTTGAGGTATGCCGCCGTATTGCTATAGATTTAAGGTTCTTGCGTGGTTGCGGGGGTAGTGCATTATGTACCATCCTAGTCGGAGAAACACTATACATACCATGAGGAATCCCACCGGGCCTTCGAGGAACTCATCAGAATACCCAAAAAGTTTCATCACCTTGTCTGCAGTCTCTCACCCGACTTCTCACCCCCCACAATGCATCTCTCAGCAATTTTGTTGGCTGCAGCCTATGTCTCCACCACTTCAGCAGCTTTGACATGGTCTCTACAAAAGGCCACGAACCCCACAGCCGACCAGAGAGATGCCTACACCAGGATCGAAGCTGCCATGACCAAAGCAGTTGCGCGATACGCCCGATACTCGGACGCCGTCAAGACCATCCGTGTCGCCTACGCTCCAGGCGTCCCAACCGCAGAAGCAAACTATAATGGAGATCTTCGGTTTGGTACGAATCGTGCGTACATGACAGAACGTACGGCCATGCATGAGATCAGTCATACCTTGGGTGTAGGTCAGACCGCAGCGTTCGGTAGGAAGTGTGCGGCAGGCGACTGGAGGACGGCACTGCCTTTATTGAGGAGTTTTGACGGACCATCGGCAAACCTCAACTGCGATAGGTCACATTTTTGGCCTTATGGGTTGAACTTTGAGACAGAATGGAGCGAGACAAATGCCAATCGTCATGTGCAGATGGTGGAAGCGATGCTGACGGACGGCATGTAAAGATCTGGAGTTGTGATTGGCTTAGTACAAACTCCAACTTCCAAAAACATATTTTACTTGAGCTTCCACACACTAATCATGTCTTCACCGCGGCCTCGTTCAAATGATTCGGGCGGGCTCCAATACGTGATTCGTTCGAGTAAACCTCTTCCTGCACTTCCTCCGGTAAATCGGCCTGACTCATCGACCATGCCATCACCTCCATCAGCAAGTAGGTTCTGGTGTACCCCTTTTAGGCCCCATGGGGGACCTTGTGCCTTCAGAGGCTTGAACATAGGGAACTCGAGGCAGATAAGGACTCCAGTAGGCGAAAGAAGCTGCGACATGCGCTCAGCCCAGTCTTTCCGCATCTCAGGAAGCAATGCGCATAGAAACTGACACTGTTAGCGACGGGTAATCATCCCCACAGAGAAGAAACACTGACGGTATAATCGTAAATAATATCAAAGCCCTGAAAGCCTGCTGCGATTTGAGACTCCCAGTCCCTTTGGAAGAAATCTCCAAGGATGACCTTTGCGTCTGCGGATGCTGGCCGACTTGCATTCGCACCAAAGTTGGTGGGCGATGGGCTTGCTAACTGCGCCTTGACATTCTCGTTGGCTAGATCCACTGCATTCTGAGATATTTCTAATCCCCAAGTTTCGATGCCATGAAGAGCAAGCATGGCAACATCGTGACCTCTTCCACAACCCTAAGTCTGCCATCAGTAGGGGAGATACAAATCTACACCAGGAATTCTTACCGGAACGAAAGCCATCAGTGGCCGATTTTGAGCCAATAACTTCTTACCATCTGCATGGTCTTCGAGGAACGCAACCAATGGTGGTGAGGGCCGGCCACCGTCCCACAGGTCTGATTCGTTTGAATCCCACAAACTCGACCAGCCTGCGATTTGTTTATCGCGGGACCTGAAAAGGAATCAGTAATGATTAGTTCTAACATGACTGGCTAGCAAACACACTTGTAGTCATCGAAATGAGCCACCAAGCGTGTCCTATTCGCGGCAAGACGCGCTTCGGTAGTCATGATCTGCTGGACAGGGTTTGTCCGGCTCCCCGTGGATTTTGGTAAACTGTCGAATTCGAGTTGCTGGAATGGTTTTTTGGACCAGTTCAAGTGGTGCTTTGGGGGATGGGAAAATGCAAGCACTTGGTGGGGTCATGATTGTATTTCATTTGATGGCGTCTTGAAGGCGTCTGATTGGTCACGAATTGATTGGTAAGGGCGCGGCCGAACTCTCGGTCATCATACTTCCCCGCCTGTAAATGGACGCAAGCAACAACAACTTCACAACATCTCTACGACGGCGTTCCAATATGAAAGAACATGGTTCTTTTTTGGGTGGAGAAGAACAGTCCTCCAGGGGGCCGCAATGTACCTTGCAGTCCTCATCTTCGTGCGTCAGAACAGAAGTGTCAAAACTTGACGAGACCACCAAGACCCGAGTCTCCATAGCCTCAGGCCGTCGTCATACCCAAGCAAAACGGCAGCCACGGGACTTTAGTACAAGCTTTCACGCAAGCTAATTGGGGCCTTAATCTGTGGCTGTGGTCGCCTACCGAGGCACTAGGATCAGGTTCCCTGTTTCCAGCAAGCTTGCGAACAACAGAGCAATGCCTCGTCCACTTAGGAGATGCCATTCCTTGTTTGATGTCACAGCCTCACAGTGCCGCCCTCGAAATAGCATGTCTCAGCGGGTGAAAGCCCGTGTATGTGCCTCGAAAGTCTATTGACAGTCCACTCAGGTAATAACGCAGGACCCTAATCCATCGTCGCTTGGGTGTTCGGCATGGTGGTGTGCTAGTTACCATGACAAGTCTTCAAAGGGAGGTTTGCTGCCATTGAGGTGGTAAACATTTCTTCCATTTGCTCCTCCCTTGCTCAACAGTCGCGTTCTGCACAGAGTTACCACCATGGGACGACCCTTTCTGAGCTCTATGCCGCATACCTCCCGATATCTGCATAACCTCCGATACCGTTTCGTAATTGTGGCGTGTATTCTTGCTCTTTTCCAGCAACAGCATCTATATGCATCCCATCGCATATCACTCGCAGCAAAGTATTCGCCCACAATATTCAATTTCAGTCAGGAAACGTTGCGCGCGCTTTTGGAAAAACCAATCGCGGAGACTTCAAAATTCCAACAAGATCTCATAGCAAATCGCGAGTCATGGACGGTCCTCGGCAAGGGATGGGAAGGGACCGTATATGTGTATAATGAATTCGTGATCAAGACATTCTTACCGCAGAGCCCTTTGCGCAATTGTGCACCAGGAGCAGATGAGGAGAGATGGCCTACTGAGATTCCAGGAAATCTTTACTTTGGAGACCCTGGGCTGGCTACTTATATTGGGAACGACGCCTTGCGAATCGGGGATAATCGCACCTCAGATGGCTTCCTACCGGTCAAAGGCTTCTTCAAAGCCTCGACCGATCCGCTTGATCCCCCGGAGTGGCATCTGGTGACTCCGTTACTAAGAGACGGGAACTTGAACACACTCGCAACGAAACTTTTACAGGATGACCAGAATTACAGTCCTCACGAGAGGGATGCCATGTTCCGCCCAGCTTTTAATCGTCTACTCGTCGCTTTGGATACTCTGCACAGCTCGGGTTACTGCCACGACGACATCAAACCAGGCAACATCTTCGTTCAGGACCGTTCACATTGGGTGTTGGGCGACCTGGGTAATTTGCGAAACATCCTGCACCCGTACCACTCATCGCGACTATGGAAAAGCAACTCGCAACTCGAAGACTGCCGTGCAAACGATACCATACGACTACTCAAGTCGTATCTCAAGTTCCTCCAGTCGTCCATTGACGCTGATGCTTTCAACGCGGACCTCTATGACGGCCAGGCGCCCCTCAGCAGATTATTTTGGTGGACGCTTGCGGACGCACACATTATGAGTGCAGTTGAACTGCAAAGGCGGTCACGCATCGAGCATCCTGCATCATCAAGCACGAGCGGCATGAAGAAAGCATCCTTCGCACCTGCAGTTTATCAACATCCCTGGAGTCTTATTCCGCGCCGGACAGCACTCAAAGGTGCTGCGGACAAGATCTTGGTAACGCGGATGAGCGAAACGGTGGCGCGTTGGTGGGCTATGGTCTGGTTGTTCGGCGTACCTGTTCCGGAGCTTTGTGGAGTTTGAGATTAAAGATACCCTCTCAGTAAAATTTTAGCCTTTAATGTTTTAGGGCGTTGTTTGAATGTCACGTCACCGGTCTACTGCTCAGATTTCTGTTCTTTATTTGCTGTGGTGCTTTCCCAGCGGAGAAATTCTAAGCTCACAAAAAGCATAATGTAGTAGCGCGTGTAAAGCATCGCTCTCTCTTCGATCTCGTCTCTATACCGCTGTGAATTATGTGATAAATCATGTTTCATGAATATTATAATGTTATATATTGTTGCTTGGATTGAGATAAAATGGCATCACTGGCTAAAAAACAAATCTATATACTAAGTAATCTATAATGCTTCACACTCCTTTCCAAGAAGCGAATCCGTGACGATGAACTCGACCTTTGAATCGCCGACTTCAAGGTCAAACGTGGTTCCAATGCTTTTGTTGCCAAGTGTCGCTGAAACACTGTAATACACATATCCAGCAGTCTCCTTGTTAGAGCGCTTCATTTCAAGGACTTCTGGCTCAAGGCGGGGAATGAAGTTTCGTTCTTGGTCGATTCTATGGATGACTCGCATTTTCGGGACAGCAGCGCCATTCAGAAGTGATTTCGAGACGGCGGCGACGACCGTCATTGTTCTTTCGTTGGTCGCAGTTTCAATTGTGATGCATGATTGGCGTTGTTGGAAGAGGAGATTTGGGTTGACGGGGTAGCCACCTGTACCAGCATTGTCATAAGTGACATTATCGACACGAATGTTGAACGACTTCAGTGCTTGGCTAGCTGGTAGTGTCTGCTGGAATTCGAACCATTGGAACTCCTCACGGAGGTAGCCGAAAGACCTGCCAAGTTGCCATGTAGCGAGCCTGGTTGGGATAACAGCACTCTGGTTTCCATTGTGGGACGTAGGTATAAGTTCCGACGTAAGAGTCTCGGGATCACGACCTGTTCCGGGGGAGATGCGAACGCGAATAGAACCGGCGAATTCGATGGAGCCATCGCTGGTAAATTGATATGACGTGATATATGGTCTGATATCTGATGGTACCATAGGCTCGGACAGTTGGACGTCTCCGGGAACCAAGTTGATCATGCGTTCAAGAAGAACCTCGCACTGAGCCTTGAAGTGAGCATTGTCCGCCAATTTCCTCATGGTGGCATTATCATCGGAGGAGAATATACGCTTGTCGGAATTCAACGTGTCGTTGGTGTTGCGAACCAGGGGATTGGCGGTAGAGTTGTTTAGGTACTCAGTGACCACAGCATTGTCGAAGTTGCCGGAGGTAGTATCGAAACGCGCAATGTTCTCAGGCGCAGGCGTGCCGGATACAATCTCGGGGTGATCGACTGAATGTACTGACCCAATGGTGTGTCCACATGCAATCAACGTGATCATTTCCGCTGTGTACCGATGCATTAGTGACGTTACATATAAATGCAGGCAGGATAAAGAAATCACTTACACTGGTTAAAGCTAGCCATCTCAAACCTACGCCTGGAGGTTTCTAGATCAGTGTGGGCTTCAGGTACACCTTTGACACCAGCCACTGTCGCGTCCTTGCGGCCGATTCGAAGTGGGACATGGAGATCACCACAACGGGCCACAGCCATGACCATAGAAAGGGCAATCAAGTCAGCCGCAGAGTTGTGCACGTTTACTGAGCTGGAGATATCTGCCAAAGTACTGTTTAGAGCAGCGCCTAGATTTTCAGCGCGGTCTAGCTCGTATTGTATGGATGCGTCAAGACCTCCAGTCTTGGTATTGGCATCATGGGTGACAGCGTCATGAAAAGCAGTTCGAACCCCTATGAATTAAGATCAGCAAACATTCCAAGTCTCTAGATGGTTGGCCCGACGGGAGATGAGTGTTCTTACATTCGGCAGCCTTTTGTATACCTGGCTCGCCGGCACCAAAGTCACAGGTCTTAACCTCTACACTTTTGTCAGCTTACTTTGGCATGCTTACATTATAGAACTGAAAAACATACGGTCGGAAAGAGCACCGTTGCGATTGTAACCAGCCTGATTATAGAGGAGGTCATCCATGGAGTCCTGCTTGCTTGGCCAGACATACGCTGCTGAAGTAGGCGCAACTAGCGCAAGCTTCGTTATTAAAGCCCACTTCATGGCGGAAGATGGGATGAGATCCGGCGTTATCGAAGGCGGATTTCAAGGTGTACTTCGAAAACGAGAGTGAACTGAGACTCGCCGGCCTCAGGGCAAAAGAATTACAGAAAAGCGAATGTCTGGGAAATAGAAAAGCGAATGTGAACCCGTGGGTAAAAAAGCCAAAGCGAGTGTATTGTGAAGTACAACGTTCTCTATGTCTTCCAGAACTCTGCACCGAGATAGAGATATATATCCCTATACAGGTTCGATCGGATACATGGGTGAACCAAGCGCCCTTGACATGGCCACACGCACTAACGGTGAACTAAGTTACGGTCCGACACAAGGTCCCGTTGACGATATCTATTCATAGCACGAAGACCCTATAAGTTACCCACATTATAGTGTACAGGGAATAGCCATCTCGGGTCGTATTCTCGTCACGGAGAAGTTGAGAATGCGGCTGTTCTGGACAGCTTATTTGTTTGACCTCACTCAAAATGCGAACAGACATCACCACCCCCCTGTAGCGTTGTCAAAGTGTCGTATGGAACACTCGTAATTAGAGTTACGGGTGGGCTCCACAACCAGTAATAGTTTCACCGAAAGCCATCACAGCAGAACTCGAATGTTACTGTAGGATCCCAGGGTCGATTGGAGCGGCTTATTGCCTGCCACCCAATTGGCTGTAAAATTTGTGAAAATGGTATGTAACGTAAATCTTCGAGATTAACGATACTCTTCATGGCCCCATCTTTGGTGCTACAATAAACTATAGACATACGAAGAGGCGACAAAACAAACCTAGCTGGCCGTTCAGACGCTGTGACAGTTTAATTTCATAGCTACACGGCCTGTCTACAAACGCAATCAATGTTGTACTTCTCTGCTAGCTCTTTTGACCTCTTAGGTCTATTCAGAAAGCTGCGTGCTGGCACATTTGCTTGCATCAGCTGATCACTCATTGGAGAGTTGCATGGTGTCTCGTGGCAAAAGTCGGCCACCACTCCAGATACGAGTCACTCTCATTGCCACTCCATGAATATCGAAGAAACCATGCGCCTGCATAGCGTCAATCGAAGCCCCTCTTCTTTGCCTACTTGCCTGCCTTCTGGGTCTTTGTTCGTACTGGGGCATCGTCTAAGGGGCGGTCCTGTTGTTGTTTAGGCAAATCTCCGAGGTGCCACAGGGCAGGCGCTAACTTACCTAGGTACCTACTTATCATGCGCACCACATCTCCTACGTATACTTGACACACATTGCTCCACAGCAACCAAACTCAAGGAATTCCACGGATATTCAATGGAAAATTACCTGGGTACTGGGCTTTATTTGCTCAAAATAGCAGGGCAGCCACCCCTATAGGAGTACACCTTTCGACGAGACAACCTCTTTGAGGCGCTTGAAGCAGAGGGCGCTGATGCATTTTTAGTAGTCGACATTTAAACATTCAGTCAACATGATGCAACCCGATTTGAATCCCTGAACCTAAAGAGAGACTTCCACCATGGCCATCAGACCTGTGAAGTTGTTTAGTGGTCGAATTGTCGTCAATAGGTCTCTGCTAATGCCCAACATCTTAGGAAATACCTAGTTGCTAGGTTACTTCAAATAACCACCAAAGGCCCTAATCATGTGTCTTCGTTTGAGGAACAATGGACGTCCTACACCACACTATATCTGTCTGGAATATGGGGCGACACACTCCCGTCAAGCCTGATGGTGGACAAAGAAGAGACGCGCGACTGTATACAACGTGAACTAGGGTCCAATCGTCTTCTCGTCGTCAGTCCAGGTGAAGAAGTCGAACCCATCCGACAGTATCTCTGTCTCATGCTGGCTACCAGGGAGCCCGAAAGCTCAAGAACGGCATGTGTGTCCTAATTGATATCGGTGCACATTTATAGGGCTATTTGAGTAATGTTACTCGTTGGCCTCTTGTATCCTCTGTTCATAATAGTTCTTACACATTCACCGTCAACAAAGACTAAGCAGCTACGTGAGTGATAGGTCGTTCTCTCAGCACAAGTTGCGGCCGCCGAGACAATAGCACCGATGATACAGCCGCGTTAGTCAATGTTGCAGTGCGCAGCGTCATTCATTCACCTGGCTACAGGAAGTACTTCACTCATTGTTTAGATCATAGAATTGGCATCAAAAGCACAAGAGTCCATGTCCCAACAAAGGGAGCTCCGGAGCAGTACATCAGCCTAGCATGGTATTCACTGCAGAGCCCAGCCTTTACATTCCCAACAACTTGAGTATCCAACTTCAGGACGTTCTTGTCATCCGCGAAGATGGATTCGCAGACAATCTCTATGGCGAAAAGTCCATGAATTCCCATATCATGTCCGTTAAAGGTTTGTGTCCACTCTCTCGCTCCCCCCATTGCTAGGTGCGCCAGCACTTCTTTCTCGACATTACTGAATTTGACGTGAAAACTAAGGTAAAGGGCGGGCACTTTCGCAGTCAGTGGTTGCCTTGCATCATCGACGCTAGTGTGGGCCGGCTCAGGTGAAAGCGACAGTCGGCATGCGGCCGGGAAACTTCTAATATAAAGCGCTCCGCAACCCCTCCTCACTCCTCCACCGCAACATCACTCTCAACTCGAAATCCGCGTGCCTCTCTTTTTTGGGCTCGCGGATCCCGAGACCATGTCGAGTGAGATGCCATCCAAGCCTTTCCGCTTCCTCGACCTCCCAACCGAATTGCGCCTTATGGTGTACGAAGAAATCAGTCCATACACTCGCCAATTCCCAATCGGGGTGTTAGCCAACCAGCCGGCCGTTCAAACGACTCCAGACTCGGCATTCAAAGTATTGCGAAGATCGTTTCCGGCCGAGCTTCTCGCAACATGCAAAGAGATACATGACGAAGTGCAGCCAGTCTTCGCAAGGAGGCTCAGGGAGCTACCAAAGAAACCCATGCGTCTCCTTCTAAGCCACGAGACCGTGGTCAGTTTGGTCAAGGCAGAGAAACGACAAGGAGTTGTTCCCCCATACTATGAAGAAGCCAAGCTTCTTGAGAGGCTGGCGGCCCGACGCGGTCAGAAGATTGAGGTGCTTCTCACAAAGCACGAGGTCAACCGCCCATGGGACTACAAGTTCATATTTGCTGTGTATCAAATTCAACAAACCCTCTTGCCTCATGTCACTTGGGCCTGGCTACGTCCAACATCCCGGTCAGAGAACAACGAGAGCCTTACACTGACGATTCGCGAATGCGTGATAAATCGCGCCTTGAGGAACATGGTTACGATGGGTAGAGATGAGTGGGCCAAGCTCTGTGCGGACTTGGATATCTCGTGATCCCACAAAGCATACTAAACCGCGATCTACCCTATGGATGCAGTTTGGACTGTGTCTGTGGTAGGGCTAGATCGTGGAATGAAAGAGAGTCTTGGTACGGGATAAATCTGCATCGAGGACTCGCGATGACTGAGGGTTGTCTGAGTATCTCAGTGAATGCGGGTTCTACGGACAATTCCAGATTATGTTGCACATGGAATTTCTCAAGTCATGCTCTGAATGGGATGTGAAGGTCAAATACAATAAAGAGCTAGAGACAGAACCTGAGACGGATCAGGCACTCAAGGATGCTTCGAAGCCCTCCACAGGTCCCTGAATCGTAACATAGCTCATATATCTGGCTCTGTAATCAGTAGGGAATAGAAATAGATCTGCAAATAATATATCTGGACAAGTGATTCCATTTGGTGCAACTGCATTCTGAAGAAGTCATTCAGCCTGGAAGTACTGTGCATGCGCTTTAGGCATGTATATACCCATGATTCAACGCGAAAATAAATGGATATATCAATCTTCGGATTTAGCTGATCCATCTCGCACAGTCTGATTGGAACCAGTGGCGTCGTAGTGTAGCCGGGACAAATAATCTAGATCGGTACCTGGCGCCAAGCCATGAACCGTGGACCCTTGCAGACCGATGGACCGCGGCTCCTAACTTGCCCACTCGAACACGTAACTTTGCTTGCTAAAGGACCTTGAACAACTCCAACATTCAGCCCAAGCCAATAACACAGATCCAGCTACTGGTATCCCCTAAAGTTCGGGCATTCCCATCAATCCTGCGCCCCGCAATCCGCCGTCCACCAAAGCGCAATCGCTCCTACACGGAGTTTCCACAACACCCTGCCAAATCCACCACATACAAAGAAACAAGACAACCGCAACCAACACCAGCAGCACAAGACGCGGAAAAGCTTTCCCCCAATAAGGCCTGTCCAAGATGGCAAGCCCTGCCCCCGTCACCGCCACCGAACCCTCATCTTCCTACACGGACCCCACATTCTCCCTCCTCAACACCTCATGTCTGGACTTTCTCATGATCGAGCTCGTCCCCATGGCCTACCGCATCACCGCCGACCTTGCCGCCCGCGAAGAAGAATGGATACACGGCCCCTCGTCCTCCGGCGCCGCCGCTGCTGCTACGCGGCCCAAGCGAAACTCTAGCACAAGTAACGATGCATCGAGTACAACGGCTGGTACACTGCGAGGGGGCGCGGGGACAGACGGGGGACCTGTGGGTGGGACGGCAACGGTAGACGAGGAGGAGGCCAGGGAGGCGGTGTTTCATCGGTTGGAGAGTTTGGGGTACAGGGTGGGTTTGGGGGTCGTTGAACGGTATGTGATTTCTAGCTAGGAGTGGCTGTTCTTGGCTTTGCTTTGCTGCTACTGATGACGTTGTATTGTGTAGGTTCTCCCGCGATGCACCTCGACCTACCGCGCCCTTGGATGTCATCAAATTCCTCTGCAAAGACCTGTGGACATTGCTCTTTCGCAAGCAAATCGACAATCTCAAGACAAATCACCGCGGCATCTATGTGCTCACAGACAATACATTCAAGCCGCTCACGCGAATGAGCTTCGATACTAAGAAGTTTGATGCGACTATGCAAGCAGCGCTGGTGGCACAGACTGGGGATGTGGCATTAGGCCGGGATGCAAATAGTCAAGCGCGAGTGCAGCCGTTCCTCTACTTCCCGGCAGGCCTTATAAGAGGATGTTTGGCTTCTTTAGGAATAACGGCGACCGTCACTGCGGAGTCAGCAGCGTTACCTGGCGCTACATTTCAGATACGAACGGCGGGAGCCAAGAATTGAACGCTTCAGATACATGCACACGTTATTTCAGCGGCATTGCAAGGCGTTACGGGCGTTGAACATTACAAGGCATATAATAGGCACAAAGAGGAAAGAAACAAGAGTATGGCAGAGGGCTTTCATTTTGAGCTATCTGACCAACGTCACCAAAACCTATTTGTGCTCTGGCAAAAGTGGGATCGTACCACGCTAAGACGTAATTTCGTAGAGTTCATCTATCATCACACTCGATGGCGTGCTACAATCTATCTACCCACCAGCTTGTTAGTGCTCTGTTGGAGAGAAAAGCCCGCTGTATAAGAGGGGCGATAGGACGACTTACTTGGCAGGGGGGTTGGCAACGAACTCAACACCCTTGGCGATGTTGCCCTTCAGGCCGTCGTAGCAAGCCTGGAGGAGTTTCTTCTCGTAGTCGTTGACTTTGCTGACAACATCAATGGCCTTCTCGGCACCGCCGACCTGTTGGGCAGTTAGTGTCTGTGCAAGCAACGCAGAGCTGTTTGATCACTTACGCCGAGCTCGATGGGCACAGAGAAGAACTCGGTGCCAGTGGCCTTAGCAATGGCATCTCCACCCTCGACACCAGGAAGGTAGACGAAGCTGGGCTCAACGATGCCCTTCTCACCCTTGGAGGCCTTGATGACCTTCTCGGCGAAACGGTATCCAGCGTAGGCCATGGAAAGAGTGGCTGATCCAGCACCCTCCTTGGCCTTGACGACCTCGTCACCACCGAACTGCACACGGTTTACGAGCGCATCTAGCTTGTCGGAGGGGATGTTGACGCTGGGCTGTGCCTGGCTGAAGAGAGGGACAATGGTCTCACCGGAGTGGCCACCAATGACGGGGATGCTCAGCTTTCCGGGGTTCTTCTCGCCAGTAATCTCGGCAACGAATGTCTCGGCACGAACGACATCGAGAGTGGTGACACCGAAGAGCTTCTTGGGGTCGAAGACGCCGGCCTTCTTGAGCACCTCGGCGGCGATGGGGACGGTCGAGTTGACAGGGTTGGAGATGACAAGGATGAATGCCTTGGGGCAGAACTCGGCGACACCCTCGATCAGACCCTTGACGATACCAGCGTTGATCTTGAAGAGGTCGTCGCGGGTCATGCCGGGCTTGCCTGAGCGGTGTGAGCTGGGAAACGTGGACTGAGTGGTCCATGCTTACGAGGAATACCGGCGGGGATGACTACGACATCAGCGCCAGTCAGGGCCTGCTTCAGACCGTCGTCCTTGGGAAGGTATCCCGTTACTTTCTACTCGAGCTCAGTACCCTGTTACGTGTGTTCCATCATCTAAGACAAGCCATACTGCTGGGGTGGAGATGTGTGACAGATCGGTAGCAACACCGGGGGAGTTGACAACATCGTAGAGAGCAAGCTCGTCAACAAGCTGGCAGGACTTGAGGAGAAGGGACAGAGGCTGTTTGTCGTCAGTGATACTCGTTCAATTGAAGACTGCGTCTATTTGTGACCCGATGCAGCTGCCCGTCTGCCTCTGACAGCTGTATCGAAATCACATAGCGCCTTCAGTCATCTTACCTGTCCAATGCCTCCTGCCGCACCAGCAACAACTGCCTTGACCATCTTGTCGGGGGAGGTACTGGAAATGTGTAGAGTGTGGGGGTTTATGTGAAAGACTCTGGAGGTGATCAAGAGGCAGGAGAAGCAATTGGGAGAAATGCAGAGAAAAAGCAGTGTTGTGTTGAGAAGAAGTAGCTCAGACCACGCGCCTGATCTGTTGGCTCCAGGAAGGTGGGGTGTCTAGGCTCAGCACGGGCCAGTGGGCGGGGTAGTTGGAGGGTTTCACGATGGTGAACGCGGGTGCAACGAACTACAACTTGACATTTCGCGTTGCGTAAGAGCTTTATATGGGCTGTTGCCCTGGCAAAAACATATGACAGTGATGCATCTTGGAGTGCCTCGGTGCTTCACGAGCCTTGGTACCTGGTCGGAAGAGATCGGACACAGGAACTGCCTCAGAACGCGTTCTTCATATAGGAAAACACTCTATTGCTAGCTAAATACACATGTCTGTTTGGTATCTGCCACGTGACGCCCAGCCAAGGCCTCCGCGGCCGTTCTGCAATCCATAGTCCAAAACGCCGTATCCAAGATCAATCCACGGTCCGCTCACCAACCCGTACGAAAGTCGTACACGTAACTGACCATTCTTTGAGGCACCTTGCAATCTCCTCGAGAGTGACGAGTCCACGCTAAGGGCCAAAGTCCTCGCGCTCACCCTCGGCATCGGGATCAGCCTCTTCATGGCGATACCCGCCTTGAGGATCGCCAGCATTAGGATCAGGGCCTCGTTGCCCAACAGGGTACATTTGCGGCTGCTGTGCCATTGGATAAGCTCCGTAGACGTTGACGTTGGGATCGAACATCTGCTGTTGACCATACGCTCCTGGATCACCCTGTACCGGGCCTGGGTACATGGTAGGCTGGCGGAAGTCTTCCTGCTGGGGCATGTGTTGTCCCATGCCGTAGTCTGTGGGCGGTCCCATCTGATGCTGGGCGTGCACAGGCTGAGGCATACCGCCAGGCGGCACGACTGATGCCGACGACTGAACGGCCGCATTTTGTCCAGCACTGCGCTTGTGGGGATGGGCTTCTTCTCTAGGGACGATGTCGATGAGGAAATCGAACATGTCCGACTTGGACAGTGCTGAAGCAATGTCGGAACGCTGCAGAGTGCGGCGTTTGTTCTCCTCGGCGTGGATCCAGGCACGCATGGTGAGCTCAGTAATGAAAATGTCGCAGCCTTTGGCAAACAGAATGGGGGCTTCGGCCGAGATCATCTTAACTTCCGGGTCAGCTTTCATGACCTTCTTGATGCGCGCCAACGGGAGCTGGTGGAGCTTGTAGTCGTGCTCGTCCGTCTCGAGCTTGGTGACCTGTTGCTGCCAATAGGTGTTGAGGATGTCACGATAGTTGCCCGAGAGACCCTGGTTGACCTGTGGCTGTCAGCTGTGCCGTCCATGTGGGCCATGATGGACGTGTTGCTATACATTTTGCCATGAGCCGGTGAAGAGCTGTGGGTCGGGAGCGTGACCTTGCGAGGCAATCTGGACCAAATATCAGCGGCCTGCGCGCGCAAGCTGGCAGTGGGCATGGGCGCGCAAAAATCAACATACATATGCAGAGGCGCCTGGAGGAGGGTCAGCGGGAGAATCAGGTGGGAATGCGCGAGCGAGCAGTGTCGCGTCGAGTGCGGCGACATACCGTAATGGCCGCCCTGGGCGGGATCGTACAGCGGGTTTCCGCCCTGGCCATCATAGCGACGGGGCGCGGCGGGGGCCTGGCGCATCTTCTGCTGGCCGTGGCCTTGGAGGTTGACTTGATCCATGGCGGCGGCTGTGTCGCGCAGAGGTTACGCGATGGCAGGGTTCACGTGTCGTCGCAGGCTCTGGAGTGGCAGCGCGGGCTCAGAGGCGACGGGAGGGTGCAGGAGTATACGGGCGACGTCCAATGGCTGCTCAGAGGATCGTGGTGGGCGCGTGGTGGGAGGAGCTCGTGGTCGTGGTTGCGTCAAAGATGCGGTCTGAGTGGCCGGGAAGGCTGCAGAGGGCTCAGGCGGGGGAGCCGCAGGTACCTGGCCTTTGGCTTTGGCCGCTGTCCGGTGCTGTGTGCGGCCTGCCATAGTGTGTATGAGCATGCTGCTATTGCACGAGCTGCTCGTCCATGTCCCTACGGAAATGCAACTCACCTGTCCTATGCTCCGACGAATCAAAATCCGGCGCGATTATATTTCTCGCGGAGTTGATGCTTGGTTGGTCACCGTTGGTGGATGCCCTCGTCCCCTCTAACGAGTCAACGAACCACACTCGGGCGACTAAGCAAGGGCAAGCCCAACGTTACTCAGGAACACAACAACGTCGATGGCGAAGATTTGCTGCAGGCAGACCGCACGGCTTGGGTGTCCGCTCGTGCTGGTGGACGTGTGCAGGCTCTGGGAGGCAATCGTCTTGCAGTGACCATCCTCTCTGACAGCATCGCGCCCGCTCTGCTTATACGTAAAGCATACGACTGCCAGTGCGCTGCTCCCTGTCTACCGCAGGTAGGCTGAGAAATTGACAGCACAACTATAATGCACTTCTGCCGGGTTTGTCACATCTTCGTCCTTCCGCACGCGGCCGGGCTTGAACGCATCGAGATCAGAACCTAGCTGAAGGTTACGGCAGACGGCCAGGGCAACACACCTCGCACTCGGGCAATCCCACTAGACAGACCACTATGCGCCGCAGGAAGCATCCCGCGCCAGCTGGAGAAGCATGTGGATGCAGTCGTCATTGGTCGGCCCTCCGGCCCATAACTGGTCGCACGCCACGCCAATGATGTATCGCGATGAGTTGTTCATTTGCCAGGATGACTCGACTACGCCATAATATGCATGCCTGCATCATAACCTACCATGTGAAGCGCCTGCCAGACAAAATGAAGCGGACTCTGCGATCATGGTGCTGGTAAACTCGACGTGGCCGAGGTGAGCATCTCGGGGCGTAGTTTTGCCGACGTGGCTCGTGCTCTACAGCGTCTCAAAAAGTTCCTGGCCTGAAATTTCCTCCATCTGTGTATCCCAAACCTGTGACATCAAACATGGAGTCGATGCCAGCGCACCAGTCTCTCGTTGAGGATGACATCGATGAAGAGCTCAATGATGAGCAAATCCGCGAGCTGCTGGCCGAAGCTGCCCAGCGCATGCGGGCAAAGGCTGCTTCAAACGCTACCACCGAAGCTCCCTTCAAGCTTCCCAAGTTGAGGCCTGGTCACATTGCCGACACATACGAGACCACGGAGGGAAACATCACACGCTTGGACCAGTCCAAGCTCATCGACAAGGAGCAACAAGCGCTTGCCAACCGCATCAAGAAGATTGATGATCCTCTTCAAATCCAGAAGAAGAAGAAAGAGGTATGTGTTTCCAATCTCTATATTAGCTATTTGATGCCAGTGATGATATCTATCCCAAATTGTATACTGAGCAGATTGGGGCCCCGTCTTGGGTGCCCTCCTGCCAAACTGAAGGTTTTCTTAGTTCATAGTTACACTGAGGCATTTGCTACATTTGATTTATACTTGGTTATTCGCCAGACATGCGACTAACCGTCAATAGGAGAAGAAAGCTAGTGCTGGAGCGCAATGGTTCAACATGCCAAAGACCGAGCTCACTCCCGAGCTACGCCGGGACTTGCAGCTGCTCAAGATGAGGAGTGTTCTCGACCCGAAGCGTCACTACAAGAAGGACAACTCCAAGAACGACGTGCCGGAATACTCCCAGGTTGGCACGATTATTGAGGGTGCCACCGAGTTCTATAGTAGCCGCTTGACAAACAAGGAACGCAAGCAGACTCTACTAGACGAGATCCTTTCTCAGGAGCAAGCGAACGGACGCTTCAAGAGGAAGTACGATGACATCTCGAAAACCAAGACTAGTGGAAAGAAAAGTTTCTACAAAGCACTCAAGGCGAAGCGGAGCAAGGGCAAGGTCATCAAGCCGTGAACAAAGTACTTGTGAGAGTCTAAGCCTGAGGGTCATGCTTGGGCCACGGCTATCAGTCTCGACATCCATGCTCTGGTCATCCGGAAGGGATGTATGCTGACCGTGGATTGGAAAGAATGTAAGACGAGGCTTGAAGAGCACTGAGATGGAAGATTTTTCATTGGGGATCTCCGCAGCAAAGTTTCTGAGATGCATCATGCAACCACCGAAGCCTACGACCAAATCTGCTTAAAGATCTGACAAGATCTGCTTTACTAGCGCCTGCATATCTTTGGCAGCTTCTCGACCTGCGTCCAAGACCTCTTGGTGGTTTGCCATGCCTTTGCTTAGATGCGCCGTCAACTCTGTCTGGCTCATGTTCTGGATTTCGGCGTCATCTCCGCGAGGTCCAGCTTCAAGGACAGCAACATTGGTCACTAGACTGAAAGCGAGTACTCGCATGCCTGCATGCCGTGCGACGATGATCTCTGGGACAGTCGACATGCCGACCACATCGGCACCAAGGAGAGTCAGTGCTCGGCATTCAGCGCGCGTCTCGTATCTTTCAGAGGGTCAGCGTTTGTCTGAATGTGCGCTTTTGGAAGAGCGAGATGGACGACGTACGTTGGACCTGCCACGAATGCGTATATACCTTCGTGCAACCGCCTCTCTTTTTGGTGAAGCCCAAGCTGTTTCCAGGCTTTGTGAGTTCGTCTTCTCAAATCCAGGTCGTATGCGTCCGAGAGGGGTGGAAATCGCACACCAAACTCATCCATATTGGGACCTCGCAGCGGATGGACGCCGGTAAGACCAGCCATGAACAAGTGCTACTGCATGTCAATCAGGTGCAACTGAGATATCAGGAGTGCCAGCTTACGTCATTCAAGCAGACAATGTCTCCAACACGGTAAGTTTGATTTAGCCCACCGGCTGCGTTGGTGACTAGACTTCGGTCAGATGATGATGTCGTTGTCGATTGTCCCTTTACATACCAACAATGGTCTCAACACCGAGAAGTTTGCAGACTCGAGTAGCAAAGGTGGCAGCGTCCATGCTGTGGCCTTCGTAGAAGCTGGCTTGGTTAGCACCACTACTGTCTTGTGGCCTGCATTTCTCATGTACTGACTGTGCTCGTCCAACCAGCAACGCTACGGGTGTTTTCTGAGGTCCGATCTGACCGAAGACGAATTTACCAGCATGACCTTGAACTATGAGTAAGGTGTTAGTATTTATCAAATAATACATGCCATCAATACAGATTTTTATCTGATGTCTCACCAGCAATGCTTACCAGTGCTTTGAGGGAAATTTGGGATGGTTGCGTACGCCAATTCAACTTTAGGGTTTGATTCGATAGTCTCTGCAAGCCCACCAAGACCAGAGCCACAGACGATGGCTACCTTTGGCTTTTGCAGCGCCTCGGGTAGGTGAGAGCGCACATATTGGGCGGTCTCGGTAGCGCGGACATATGCGCTCGGTGATACGGCGAGTGTATCTGCCATTTTGACCTTGTAGTTGTGAAATGTAGAAGATCTGTGGAGACAGTATCAGTAAGAGGAATACAATATATACACTCAGAAATTGCAGTATCACTCACCTGTTTGATATTTTCACAATTTAAGGGTGGAGGGGAAAGGCGCGGCCAGTTCCGACAGGTGGTACTGCCCAAGGCGGTAAGACGGATATGCGCTAGTGCGGCTCGTCAAGAAGTTCAATGTCGAATGTCAGTGCCATTTGAGAGCACGCGACTTGCAGCAAATATGGCTGCGCCACGATGTATGCGCTCCCTTTTGGGGCCCGCGAAGAGAGTCAAGGTAATCCCAATCTTTTTGGGGTAATTGGAATGGAAGGCAACATGCTAACGCCCACATAGATTGCCCACCCACCTCGACCCTACACACAAAGTTTCTCGCGGGCGAAGTCGTCTAAAAGCGAGGACGATGATGTTGTTGATTATGGGGCGGATGATGTTGCAAAGTCCTTGGGAAAGCTGAAGGCGGATATGGGCGAGGGCAAAGTGTCACTTAACGAGCTGTTGAATGATATGGATGTCGACCCAGAAGAGTACAAAGAGTACGGTGAACCAGTAACTCACAAGAAACGGGAGCGAGATTTGCTGACAACAAGGTAGACTATGGCACAGCCAACAACGCCTCAACGAGCGGCCAGAATGGGAGCCCCAGACCCGCGAGGAAGCACAGCAGAAGTGGAAGGAGATGCAGGACACACCCGACCATCTGACACTACTACACATGTACAAGAGAGCGGGCGTCGAGCCCATCAAAGTCGCAAAGTCAGCTCAGGCCCCAACATACACCACTCTCATCTCTATCATATAACATACTAACACAACCCCAGGGAACGCGGGATAACCCTCCCCACCGACCCCGCGCCACTCGACCCGCAAACCCAAGAAGCCCTCGACGCCCTCCGTACCCCCATTAACGTCCGCGCCGTGCACCTCCGGCCCCTCCGGCGCGCCCCCGAATACGGCGTCCCAGTCTGCGACCTGCAGCTCCGCACCTACAGCATCCGCAACCTGCTTCTCTTCGCCGACTTCGCCGTCCGCGCAGCCTACTACATGGGGCTCGCAGCGCGCGGCCCCATCCCGCTGCCGCGCATAACCGAGCGCTGGACCGTCCCACGCTCAAACTTCATCTTCAAGAAGTCGCAGGAGAACTTTGAGCGCATAACCATGCGCCGCCTGATCCAGATCCAAGACGGGCACCCCGATGTCGTAAAGGCGTGGCTGGCCTTTCTCCAGAAACACCAGTATCATGGTGTGGGCATGAAGGCGAATATCTGGGAGTATGAGAGCTTGGAACGCGCGACGGGGGCGGGCGTCGAGGTTAAGCCCGGCGAGTATGAGAGGAGGAGGGAGGGCAGTGTGTTGAGCAAGGTGGAGGAGATTTTGGGACGCGATGCGTTTCAGAAGGCGTTGAAGGGGGATGGCAAGGTTGAGGTTAGGCCGTAGGTGGGGGGGAGGGAGGAGAGGGGCACTTTGTTGATATATATACACGTGTGTGAGATGGAGTGATTTGGGAGACAGGCGCGACGTGGGTGGAAAGTGTGTAACATTACGATGTGGCAATCAGAAAGGAGGAATATCGCAATTGTACATGACCTACTTGTTCAACGACACTTTGCGCACACATATATACATGACTAATATACTCGACTCACATCCATGGACATGCAGGAACTCTGCTACTTGAGCACTGCAAAGCCCAAAAAAAACCATCTTCATAATTCATCATGTGTCTGCATATACAAAACACGACCGAAAAAGTGAAACCCCCCCCCTCACAATTCAACCATCTACATACATGCACCCTTTCATCTAAAAAGAAGAAAAAAAAAAGGTGTGATCAAATCACCACCACTCCATCCAACTCTACACCTCCTCCTCCCCCTCCTCCAGCAACCCGTCCACCCCCCTCTCCTCCCCCGCATACCGCTCATCCGCCAACAACAACTCCAACACGGCATCCAACAACGCAGGACTCAACCCACGATTCTGCAGCGCCCGCACCTTGTTCAACACGGGCTCCGAGTTATTTACGCAATTCCAGACATCCCACTTTTTATCCATGTCGATCCAGGCGTGGTCGAGCATGTCCCAGATGCGGGGGTTGGGGTCGAGCACGTCGAGGTTGGGGTGTGCGGCTAGCTCGATGATGAGGGCGTGGTCGCTGGGTACGGGGGCGGAGAGGGAGATGAGGGTGCCGTTGGGGGCGTGGGTGATGGTGTGGGCTAGGGGTTTTGCGTGGCGTTTTGTGTGGGGGGAGGTGGTGAAGCAGCGGATGGTGTTTGTGTGCGTGGGGGAAGGGGTGTGGGATAGGAGACGGATTTTCCAGGTGCGGTGTTTGGGCGTCGATGGGTCTGAGGGGCTTGTTGGGCCGATTTTGATGACGCCCGTGGCTTGCTTGAAGGTGATTGGGGTTTGGGCGAAGCGCACATTGTCGTCTGTGGTTTCGGCGCCGAAGTCGTCGATGATGCTGAAGCCGCCGTCGTCGACGTGGGTTCCTGTGCCGTCGTCTTCGAGCATGGTGAATGCCCCGTCGGCGCCCACGACGACGAGCACCTCGATGGATTCGGGGTTGGGGGAGCCACTCTTGGGCCGCCAGGCGCCGTCTAGGGGAACGATGGCGCCTTCGGGGGCAAGGACGGGGACAAAGTTCAAGGGACGGTGGACTTGGAGTTGTCCTTTGCGGTTGTAGACGATGCCAGTGAAGATGTCAACGTAGCGGCCGGCTGGGAGCCAAACATCTGATGCGCCGAGATGTGTGACGGCATCGCGCGGCTGAGTTACGGGAGCGACGATCAGCTCGCTGCCAAACTTGAATTGGTTGGGGATGTTGTAGGCTTCGTCCGTCTCTGGGTAGTCCCAGTACATTGGTTGGATCAAGGGCTCATCGTCTGAGGCTGAGCGAGCGTTCATGGTGTAGAGGTAGGGAATGAGGCGGTGGCGAAAGCGCAAGGTATCTTCTACAATCACACGTGCTTCTTCATTGAATCGCCAGGGCTCTCGTGTGTTGAAAGGGTTGTTGTCGGAATGGAGGCGCAGGATGGGCGACCAGCAGCCCAACTGTACCCAGCGAGTGTATAGCTCGTCATTCTTGTAGCCGTGGGTATGACCGCCAATGTCGTTACTCCACCATCCGTAACCAATATTTGAAGCAGTGGATGTGAACTCTGGCTGGAAATGGAGTGACTCCCACGTAATAATGGCGTCCCCGGAGAATCCGATTTGATAGCGCTGAGCGCCAGGACCACCAAAGCGAGACAAAATCAACGGCCTCTGGCTCCCTCGTCCGCTGTCTAGGAAGTGGAAGTGATTCAGCACCCACAACGGGTCTACGCCGGGGATCTTGGAGGTGTTGCCTTGCTGCCAGTCAACCCACCAAAAGTCGACACCTCGCTTTTCATGCTGGTGATGCACGATATCAAAGTATGCATCCATGAAGGTCTTGTCGGTGCAGTCAAAGGGCACGGTCTGCTTGGTTGCAGGGTCGATCCCAACGTACTTTGCGACTTCCTCGTACTGGTCCTCGTGGGCTCGGATGCCATCTGCGGGGTGCAGATTGAGTGTCAACTTCATGCCTCGGTCATGTAATTTCTTCATAAACTTGTCTGGATCAGGAAACAGTTTCTTGTTCCATGTGTATCCGGTCCAGCCATTGACACCGCCAGGGATATCCCACACAAGATGCCAATCCATGTCTACAACGGCCACATTCATCGGCACGTCGTCCTTGTCGAAGTGGTCGTGGAGCTCAAGGTATTCCTTCTCGTCGTAGGCGTGGTAGCGACTCCACCAGTTGCCCATGGCGTATCGTGGCAGCAAGGGCTGGCTTCCAGAGACGGCGTAAAAGGCGCGCATAGCTTCGCGATAGTCGCGGCCGTACATGAAGATGTACTGGTCACTCCGCTCGCCGCTCCTGCGTCCCGCAATCCAGCCGTTGTCTTCGAAGAGCATAGACTTGGTGTCATCCAAGACTGCCATGCCATCTCTCGACAGGACTCCAGGCCCCAGCTCTGTCCTCCCATTTGCACCGTCCAGTGTGCGAGTAGTACCACCAAGGTTCGAGACGGCCTGGCCGTATGTCCATGTTCCCGTCACGGCACCCTTGAGATGAATCTTGAAGCCGTCTGCGCTAAACTTCTTCTTGTCGTACACCACGTGGAGGCGTTTCGTCACGATTTCAATCCCCCCGTGACCGCGGTCCCATACATAAAAGTCGGGAATGGCCAGCCGACGATTGATGGCAAAGGTAGAGGCCCGGTCCTCGAAGCGGCCATCCTCGGCCCATTCGAAGCGTAACAAGCCGTCGGTCAGAACGGTGAAGCGATACTTGTCGCCAGCAACAATAGCATCAGGGTGCGCAACCGGGCGCGTCTTGAAGTCGTAGCGCGCAGGCTTCGTCATGGCTGCTTATAGCCTTGTAGCAAAGACAACAACGGCGTCAGGTTGGGTACTGTGGGATGTGCCTCTGTGGCAGAACCTCAGCGATGCGGGGGCTCGATCGTGGAGGCACATCGTCCATCGTTAAATGAGTCCGGGGAAGGGAGCTTGGACAGTGGAGCACGCCCCAGCCGCCGTGATGGCTTGCGATGGCTGTGCGCGTGACCTCGGTACAGGCCCGAAAACCCCCTGGCAATCGCCGTCAGACGACGGTGCAAGCAGCAAAAGTCGGCATTGCTGTGTCGAAGCCTCCAACAGTGCCATGGCAACAAGTCTGGAGGTGGTGGCGCATGGAGGATGGTGTTGCAGAGGGGTTTGTGGAGTGGCCACGAGATGGCGTCAGTTGAAGTGTGGGTGGGAAGACAGATGCTGCAGGTGGGCTGCAGGTCTGCGCCAGAACCATGGTTCTACAATGTGTTGAACCATAACCTTATCTACCTACTACGCTGGCGGCAGCCTGGCCCCGACGCAGAGCCGACCCAATATGCTCATCAGCACGCGAGCGATCATGTGCTTCCAGGAAGACTTGCCATGGGGATAGGGAAGCGTCGGCAGGCCATGGATCAGATGCAGAACTGTCTCACTCATCCCGTTATGCTGACTGCTTTTGTACATGACTTTCCACACGAGCAAAATTCTGCCATGTCAAGGGAGTCGAGTGTCTCTGCTTCTTATATTGCCAAGCATCGTTGGTTATTGAAATACGTTGAGAACACGATAAAGAGGGAGGTGGTTGAAGGCGAGTATGCTCATGCGACTCCAGTTGTAACGAGGACAGTGCACGCGCATGCCTGCACGAGACAACATCAAAAGTGCAAGCATTGCATTCAAGCAAAGACACTGCTCGCTTTGTGTGGTGTCACGGATACTGACAAACAGCTTGGGCAAAAATAAAGTCTGATATTGTATTATGTGTGAACGTCTTCCAAAGACGTGGTATCATCCAAGATCCAGCATGCCTTTCCTAGGCAGCAAAACTGAAAACGCCGTGAAATGCTGAATGCGATAAGGCCAATAGTCGTAAATCATGTCCTCTTCTTTCCAACACGCGACCCGTTGTAGGGCTTCAGCGCGCCCTTGCCGCGCGAGGCAGGGAAAGTGACCCTGTTCTGGGGCTTCCTGCGAAGCTGTTTCCGAGTCTGGCTCTTGTCCTTGTTCTTGCGCAGCTTCTTCGCGGCTGTGGCGGAAACGGAGCCGTCGACCTCCATGTCTAAGCAGTAGTTGTTAGCCCTTGATTCTCACCCAACCAATGCGGTGGAAGCGGGTCAAAGGCAAGCTGGAGATAGCCGGCATCGTTGAAGCCAACAATGTCGGAGCACAGGCCGAGGTGGAAGCAGAGATTCCTCAGTTCACGATCTTCTCGTGTAGAGTCATCATGCTTGGTGATGGTGGTAGTGGTAGTGGTAGTGGTAGTGGTAGTGTTGGTGGTAGTTGTGTCGGACAGGGAGCGAGGTATGGAGGCAGTTAGAAAAGACAAACCTTTGGGCAAGTCATCCTCCTTTGCTTCCGTGACGGGCGCTACGATATTGTCAGTGCATCTTCTTAGAGAGGGGATCAAGGTGCGCGGACTCTCTTCGACTTCCATGGCGGCGGGCTTTTCAGGCTTGGGCTGGTTGATGGTCTCGAGCAGCTTTGCGTGGATGCGCTCAGCCCGGGCTTTCTCAGCAGGCCCAAATACGCGTGCGCGCAATTTGGTGTGGTTGATCTTTTTGCTGCTTGCTCGCGCGCTCTTCGCCATTTTGTATGTGTGTGGGGGTTTTTATTTTTTCGTGGGGTGAGGCAAGTGCTGGGGTGGTGTTATGGGGTGTGCAGACGTCTACGTGTGCGTGTGAAGGGCAAGGTGAATTCTGGCCTTGACGTACTCGGTCTGGTGGGTGAGAGAGGGGGAAAAGTTGCAGCGCAGGCGGGAATGAATTTTGGTGGCAAAGCTGGCGGGCGGTCAGGCTAGGTCGTCTGCCTAACACTCGGCCCGTGCC
Organism: Plenodomus biglobosus; assembly: GCA_022343325.1. Classification (NCBI taxonomy): domain Eukaryota; kingdom Fungi; phylum Ascomycota; class Dothideomycetes; order Pleosporales; family Leptosphaeriaceae; genus Plenodomus; species Plenodomus biglobosus. The sequence goes on along the minus strand of JACTNT010000025.1, from coordinate 1,038,686 downwards.
CCCGGTCGCGCGTTCGCCTAGTGACGCTGACTTTGCGACGAGAGGACTGGCGATGCGGCCGCCGCGAGAGCCGCCGAGCATGTTTGACGGCAATTTACATCTTCTGCGACGGCCATTGCTGCGACTGCCATCGGCTTGCTAAGAAGTAGGACGTGTCTGTCTCGTGCCAGCAGCCTTGTTTGTCGTCCTGCACCGAATCTGCGCCTTTTTCGGGGGCGAGGAAAGAAGTTGCGACCAACCATTGAGTTACCACCAGCCGGCCACTGGGACTCGAGATATCTACCTACCCTCACTCTGCTGCCCTCTCGTGCCCTCCCACCTTCACCTCAAGCTGCACCCACAAGCCCCGCCGCCTATGCCCGAGCAGCCCCCCATGCCTTCGCAACCGCGCTTCTCCTGGTAGCCTCAATCCCCTCGCCGCCTTAGCCTGCCCGTGGGCTGTAATACACAGCGCGCACACCATGGCCTCCAGCTTGCAGCAAATGGCTGCCACCATCACCGAGCGCTCCCGAACCCTCATCAACAACGACCTGAAGCGGATCCTGAAAGAGGAAGGCGCATCGCAGTCGGGCAACAAGGCAGCTCTGCAGGGCCGGGTCATCAGTCGTACGTTATCCAACCCGTCACCCCGTCACCCGCGTGCCTGTAGCCCAGCAGCTGGCGTCCAGCAGTGCTAATCTGCCTTCACCAGTCATAACTAGCGCCGTCCAACATGGCGATGCTGAGGCATTGCGCCGATTGCAGTACCGTGTCCAGCACCACGGTGATGCGCCTCCACCCGCAACCGCGAGCAGTCCCACAGCGCCGTCTTTCCCTCAGGCCACTCCGCCAGCAGCCAACGGTTACAGCCTGGCCAATGGATATCCGGCCAGTCGGTCGTCATACTCGGCATACCAGCAACCTCAAATACCTAGCCGTACGCAGCGGCGTGATCTGCTCACACCCAATCTGCATGCTGACGTAACCCAGGTCCCAACAGCTACTTCTTCAAAGAAAGCCCGTTTTTTGAAATACGAGAGCTGATAATGAGCAACATCTCTCTCGATGGTTCGTCTGCGTCTTGCCTAGTAGAATCCTATTGTGGGCTAATCCAGCATAGCCTCGCCCAGCCATCGTCAGAGTGTTACGCGGACCCTGATACCAAACGAACATGCTGCTGCGCGCCTCAAATCAGACAAATCGCTACGGCTCCTGTTATTCTCGGCACTCGAACAACCACTCGCACCGTATGCGCGGCTGGACATCACGTTCCCGTCCCAAATCGAGGTTCGCATCAACTCAGATGAGGTCAAGGCAAATTACAAGGGCCTAAAAAACAAGCCTGGCTCGACTCGTCCTGCAGATATTACAGAGTTTGTGCGATTGACTCCTGCTAACCACCGTAATTCTCTCGTCATCACCTATGCGCTGACGCAGAAGGCAAGTCAACAGGCTTCTTGTCCCCTTTGCTCGCTGGGCGAGTCCAAAGGCTAACATCAGAATCAGAAATACAACTTGTTCATATACATGGTCAAGAAGTATTCTGTTGAAGAGCTGACACAGCGGATCAAGTCGCGCAACGTCATCACTCGGCAATCTGTGCTAAACGAGAGTAGGTATCACATCACCACGCTTTCACTTTAAACTAACAGAAGTAGTGATGAAAAATGCTAATGACCCCGACATCGAGGTTGGTTCCAGCGTGATGTCATTGAAGGATCCTATTTCCACGTTAAGGATACAAACACCATGCAGGTCGACGGTGTGTACTCACAATCAGTGTTTCGACGCAGAGTCATTCTTGCAGCTTCAAGAGCAAGCACCTACTTGGACATGTCCGATTTGTAATAAGACCATATCCTACGAAGCGCTCGCCGTCGACCAGTATGTGGAAGAAATTTTGAACAAGGCTCGAAATGTAGACCAGGTTACCATCGAACCAAGCGGTGAATGGTCACTCGACAAAGATGTTTCACCCAAAAGAAACGGCCACGGCGCACATGAAGAGGATAGCGATGAGGATCTTGTCGAAATACCTGACTATCGCATTCGGGCAATCAAGAGCGAAGCCGCCCCTACGCCTACATCGCTGAGCACGCCACCGCTACTCTCCCGAGATTCGTCAACAGCTCCTCGCTCGGGCCAGAAGCGGACATCGGAGGTCGTTGATCTAACGTTGAGTGATGATGAAGAGCCTGTGCGGCCAGCCAAAAAGGTAGCGTACAGTACCCCGAATAGTCTCCCAGATTTGCCACGTCGTCCTCAATTACCTCCCCCTGGGGGGTCCAATTATGCTGCACATAGTCGACCGATGCCGCCTGCCTATGGCATGCATTCGGGTTTTTCACCACCTTCTGCAACATCTGCAACACCTCCACCACGCCCTTCGTACGTTTCTTACCGGCCGCCACCCCCCGCACCACGGCCACCGTATCCCGGACAGGGATCCGCAAATCATCCCACCTATCTTGGCTCCTCTCCTTGACATTACTGTTGCGCTCCCTGACATTATTGTTGCGCGAACTTTTGTACTTTTCTCGATGATCTTGACGAGTGCTCTTCAGCTAATAACGCGATGGGTGAGTAGCGCAGATAACCAGATGATACCTTTCGGCCCGTGCTCAGTCCTATGACTACTCAACCAGAGCCTGTCTTGTTCGCAGGATACTACCAAAGCTGGTCAACCTGCAGTCAGACTTTTCAGCTCGTCTCCTCTCTTTCTTATCCTACATGAGATTTAGCATGGGGCGTTTGGAAAGCGACATTTTGTGATCATCTATCGGACTACGGCGCAGATTCGGGTTGAAGGGGAACTGATACCACCGCATACTTGTTTGCGTGCCTTCTTTTGAGGGATTTTCTTTGTAACGAACGCTGGTTCGGGTTTGAAGATGGTAGTTGGCAAGCAAGGAAGGGGAGGGAGGGAGAGAGGAGCAAGCGTAACACTGCGCAGGGGGGGGGGGGGGAAGATGAGCTTCTTTGAGGCGGCGAGAGAAGAAAAATGTAAACACCTTTGCAATGCAACACATAAGAAAAGGCTACTTTGACTGGATAGCATGTCTTTTAGTCGTGTACGTAAAATTATATAAAGTATGTATATATAGAGACAACTATACAGATATACACACAATCGCGTGGAAATGCTCTAGAGACGCGCTGGCTATTAACCGTAATTAAACACAACTAAACCTAGTCCCCCTCTATTGCATAAATCATAAATCTAGGGAATGTTTCCATATACTAATACCATGAGCACATTTATTTGTAAATAGGGTTTGGTGTTAGGTAGGGAGAGCATGGTAGATTTGATGGGGGATGTTAGGGAGGGTTTAGGTTAGTCATGGATCGGTGAGGTTGGAATTCGGGCGAGCTTATTTTGGGAGAGGGGTGAAGGGGTAGAGGGATAGGGATGGTGTGGCATGGGATGGGATGGGATGGTAAAGGGGTAGGGATAGTAATGGTGATAGTGAAGGTAAAGGGGAGAGTGAAGTGGAAAGGATATAGGGAAATTAGGAGGAAGATTTTAAGCACTTTGTTATAGTTGTATAGTAGATACATTTCTACCTTTAACTTTAGAGGGATAGCTAGGTAATTATATATTATGTGTTGTAATTTATTATTCTAGCAGGAGAGTACGTAGATAGATATTTTAAGATAGTGTATAAGCTCATAGAAAGTATACGTAGATGTACCTAACTACTAGTAACTAGATTGTTCGAGAACCTTATCTAGGTAGACAACGGGCCACTCGTCGGCATGTCTTGGTGTTAACATGAATTGAACTATGGAGCCATCACTAAGAGTAAGATGTCGGCATTTGATTGCAGCCAGGTATATCTTCACAAGTGACAAGAGTAATGGCACCAGTCCGATCGGGCCGATTGTGTACGAAACACCATGCATGCAGCATCTCGCGAATCTGATCTTGAAAGAAGCGACCTGTCATCTCATCTCATCCAACGTGCGCTTTGCCCCACCCCTCCATCACCCCTCATCGGTGTTACGACTCGGACTACAGCCACCCATCGCGAACATGGGTGGTGCAACATGCTCTAGCGGCGTCAGGAAGCTCTTAATCAAGCCCCTCGCATGAGATATCACGATGCGAACCTCGTCTCTGGAACAGATCGGAAGCTGAAATTTTTTGCGCCCCGCATCTGAACTGCCGGCCGTGTGCCATGTGCCTCTCTCTGGCCATGATGAATGGCTGCGGGCATGGAGGTGAAATATGCTACAGTAAAGAGCTGGGAAATTAGTGCTGACGGTGTTTGTCGCATTGCCAGTGGCTGTGTGTGTCGGCAACGCCCGCACGAGAATCGATAGGGGACTTCGTTCTTCAATGCTCACTCACCAACACCGTAATGCGCCCCCGCCTAATTCTCTCGCCCGTGTTTCGGCCATTGAACAAGGCACTGGACACTCTCCCACCACAGCGATACCAGAGAAATGGTGACACATGCGTGACGACAACACCCCACATCCCTTTCATCGCAGAACAGGCTCGCGTGGCGCTTGCCGCCCAATTGTGCAGGCATCATCTTGCAGCCATGCATGTCGGGATCGGATTCTTCAGATTCTGCACGAGTCTACGAATCGGGCTACGCTCAGATCATCGTACCCTGAAGGCTGATGCTCAGGTCCGCTCCTTTACACAACCCCCCACTCATCATCGTGACAGACCTGCCTACCCTGGATGATTTACTCCAAATTCTCTAGTGTGTAGTCGGGAAGGCGGGTGCAGGCTTGCGTGAGCCGGCAACTGGGTCCTCTACCATTGCCATACGTGGTTATGGTACGTAAGAGATTGGACTTGCCATTTCTCAAATTTGGCACAGACATGAACGCCGAGTCGACAGCATAACGCATGATATGGCATATAACACAATATTTCAGGTTTGTCCATTTGGAATAAACATGAACTTGATGTTGTTCATGGGAGGCGAATGGGAGCCTCACTTTGCCATTATCGCCACCTTGACGATCACCAAGAAAGTGAAGCTTAGGAGTGCCAGGGGTAAATTGCAGAATTTCCACTTCGAGTAGGAACGCGTGTTTCCAATGCAAACGGTTTCAAGGTCGAGGCCCATCTTAGCGGACAAGTTGTCTCGCCACTTGGCTGCTGAATGAAGCTACTGCTACGCATCTTCAGTAGACTCCCAGGCAGCGCTTCAACTGAACAATCTTCCCACAATGAGGTCTATTCCGGCTTGACGATCAAGGGGTCATTGAACGCCCAGTACGCCGAGACGCACCAGAGCACCAGATCAACTTCCAAACAGCAGCTCGCCCAACTGAGCGGAACCCCTCAGAAGATGACGCCGGTCGTCTAGATTTCGACAGACTCCCCCAACAGCAGAAATATCTGCAGGCAGACGAAATCCTTTTTCTACAACGATCTCGTTCCCCTCTTTCCGAAGTGAGGCCCCTCGTGCTCCCACATTGAGCTAGGCGCTGCCTATATAGCAACCCAATTATCAATCACCCGCACCAATGCGCTCTGCTTAGAACGGGGGTATCCAACCAGGTCGATAGGAGCGGAGAAGAGCCCGGGAAGACTGGCTCAGGCATCATACTCATAGGGAGCCACGCAGATCCACAGTACAACTTTAGGTTCTCTATGATATGGCCGGAGAGCATTTCCACAAACATGTATACCACTCTCCACCATCGTGAATCCCAGTACCTCACGAATGTCGTCGCTGATCGGGAGCCATCCAGCCTGTCTCACCTAACACCGCATATGATGTATCACGCTGGACGCCCAAGCAATCCTTCGAATCCAGCTCGCTACTCCCAGTAGTCTCAGACATGCAGCTCGCCCAAACAAGCAGGCTGTCGGAAGTATATCCGCAGCCCGATCTGAAGTCATAGCAGCCGCCCACACTCGTGGAATGATTCCAAGACCTTCCAATCCTTCTGAACCACATGTCATTTCCATCTCCGTCACTGAGCCATGCTGGCTTTGAAACCCCACCTCCTGCACGTCGCTGCATCGGAGAAATAAGGCAATGGGGGGAGGGGGGTGGTTCATAGCAATGCTTGCAATCGAAAATACAATATGGAGATGCCACGAGCTTCTGATCTTCGTGCATGGCGGTATGTGAGCAACCGAAATGAGCTGGCATATGGCCCGGCTAGCTGTCTGTCATGTTGTCGAAGCTGTCTAATAGATGGGGATTTGAACACTTGGGATCCTTGGACCCCTCAGGCACAGCTGTTGCACTTGTTTTGCTCGGGCTCTAACATCCGCAGCTCCCCGGGCATGGGCTGGTGTTCTAGCGAGGTCGATTGGTGCTCGGAACCACTGTGACGGGCCTGCTGTAGGTGAGACGATCGTATGGGCTGTACCTACCTATCTACACCGGTAGTATGCCTGTTCTGCCAATTTTTCGATGCGGAGGTCCTGTAGCGTTTGCGGGCAGCCCGTTGGGTCAAGGGCTTTGCTGAGCAAGGCTACGCTGCAGTTGTCCGTTGGGAAGAGCTCCCGAGTACGCGCAAGCTTACTTGCGGGGAGAGTATGTATGCGTTTGATAGGGTGGCATATAGCGTTACAATAGACTAATATAGATTGAGCGCGGTGGTGGCCTCAACGGAGGCATGGAGAACCTGGACACTGGGGACTTTCGACTGGGATGCATCGGCTCAATTGATTCTCCATTTGGAAACCTTGATGAAGGACAGGATTGGAAAACTTGCGACTCACAACCGAAAGAGACTGTCATCTACAGTAAGCTGAATTCATCCAAGTCCTGGCCATTGGACTCTTGCGTGCAGCTATGCCTGGCTCTTACTGTCTGTCCTACGACAAGTCGGTGAGGCACATTCACAGTAATGGACTATAGTCTACGTCAGACCGTGTTCTTGTACACAAGCGTGGTGATAATGACTGCATCTGCGGCAGCTCATCGAGCCCAGAAGCTACTCTGCACGCCAGTAGGAACAATCACAGTTCAATATCGTCGTTGCCCCTGATTCTCCAACATCCATTCGTCAGAGGGTATACCTGGTGAGTATGAGGACATTACAAGTACAATAGATTGATGTTTCACGCCCGCCCGATGTCGTTTGCAGGGACCACGGTTGTCTCTCTCTCACAAACGGAGAAGAGCACCAGGCACATTTGCTGGATCACTGTACTCTTCGCTAAGCCCGATTGAGTCTGACATCCGGGGTTGAACATCTTGGCAGTACAATCTTGGAACCAACACTGTTCGACCAACATGCTAACGTTCGAACAAACATGGAGACTGTTCTTTGTTATGCCAGTTCTCATCGTGAAGGTTGTCAAATCTGCGCACGTGCACGGTCTGGACAAATGCACACCAGAGGGCCGAGACGAAATGCCCTGAGCGATTGCGCGTCATATGAGCCCGAACAAGGGCCGCGGTAAGCGAAGCCGCAGCTTCCGCGTGCCGCTGCCGTGCGCATCAACATGGGGTTGAGGCCAAAAGGGTCTTTGCCATGGCGATTGGCTAGCTGCGAATACGAAAGACGGGAGGGAAAAGAGCTTACTGGAGATGAGAAGTCGAACCTCGGGCACGCGTTTTTAGAGCGTGCGTTGGGGACTCGGAAACTCTATTTCACCCGCTCCCGCGAGCGAGTGCCCAACCCCATCCCCAACCGAACACGAGCGTGCTCGTCGGGAGAGCTATGAATTCTTCTTCCAAATGGGAAGAGTGTAATCGCTAGATTAGTTTTCTTGTGCATGAGCTCAGTCTCCCCCCCATTCTCTGTCGTTTGGAGATGGCATAGCGAATTCCAGATATTACCAACAATGGGGTTCCTGCGGCACGTTTGAGGCTACTGCAGGTCCTCCGATTTGGATAGGAAGGTAGATATTCCAACGATCAAAGACCCCTCGCCCACATGCGTCATGCCCATGCCTGTCTTAGATCTAGCAGCTGACATACGCCAATATATGGAGCTGGATCGTTTTGGCGGGTTTTGTAGCCTGCAGTTGGCCCTCGCTTCTTTTCAGACAGCGAACAGGAGACCGAACACGAAAGCGAGGCAAAAATTGCCAGGATGGTACTCGCCACCGATGCCAGGTTTGTTTAAAGTTCAGCCTGGCTAGATCTCTGGATCTGCAGAGCGAGTAGCAGTGGGGGAGATGGCAGTATGACAATTCAGCCATCTCAATCTCAGCAGGAAGAGACTAGGCATCCAACAAACAAAACACCAGATCCATGGAAGCGTAGACTGCATCCACCCAGGACAGGAGCCAGGGAGAGGAACCAGGGATGATGTAGACGGACAGTGGGGGGTATCTCCTCAATCCTTCTCAATGTTAGCAACGACGCATTTGAGGCCTTTTTGCACCGTTCCGATCATTGCCAGACGACGCGAAGTAGATGGACAGCAAACGAAGGCGAACTCCTTCCTGGCGTACTTCAGAGGTGTACGATCTGGGACAGTGGGATGGCGAAGCTGGTTCCAAGAGAGACATGGGCGACAACTATCCTAGACAGGTGTGGGCAAAATAGAAGGAGAGTGATCCGAGGCAATTCGAATGAGTCTAAAACATGGCTTGCCACTTCCGATCAAGGCTGCCTATGGCCATGGTACTGGGACACCGTTAGCACTGAGTTGACTGCAAGGGGAGAAGGCAGGTACAGGGAGTATGCGCCTTGTATACAGGTGCAGGAGAGGTCGGCGACGATACAGCCCAGACGATGATGCGTGGGCCACATCGTGGCGGCTAGACATAGCCTTGATTGTATATGGGGTTTCTAGACAGGGACTAGGGGTTGTCTTTGCTGCATGGCTTTCTGGAAGAGGTATTGTGGAGGGCTAAGGCGGAGCAAACAAGTGGCTGTGGTGGTGGAGTTTGTCAATTACACTGCCAAGTTCCCGAGGGGCTGGGAATGGCGCTAAGATCCGCTTCAGTGGGGTGGACGGATAGCTGCGTAATGTAATCGCATTTTCAATCTACTTTTCACCAACACCAGCACCCATGTCCGGCCTGCCATGAGCCACTCGTAAGTGTTTGCATTCCGGTCGACGCTTGAACAGTTGATCGAGTACACCTCGTTGTAGCCATGGCCCGCTCAAAAGCCACAGAGGGTTAACACGAGGATTCGGCATCAGTTTATCGCCGAAGTGGCGCCAGGACTTGAACTGAACCCTCCCACAAAATGTCCGTAAACTGCAGTCCAGGAGATGCTTTCTGCTGGAATGAATGACAGCCTGGGGTTACCATACGAGCTCTCTCGGCTTGGGCAGCGCCCGTCTCATTACATAAGGTGTCACCACGGGTGAGGCTCACCATTCGCCGTCCAATTTATGAGGCGTATCGACTTGTCCGAAAGAGTGACAGATTGGCGAATCTGAGCATCTTACAGCCTCGGGAGCAGGCGGCCATCCGCGACGGTCGCCGTCGCTATCTTCCAAAATGGCGCCTATTTGCGACCACGTGTGATGGTCCTGACCAATGTCAATCCTGCGCATACGAAGAGCACGAGATGTACTACAAAATTGCAATGTCAGCCCAGCCAAGACAAACGGACCTGAGATCCTCACCAGGATTGTAGCATGCCCTGACTGGACAGCCGTCGCTCAAGGGGATACATTGAGATGCAGAGTGCGGCTTTCGGCCTGACTGACCATGTGCAAATATTATCAATCACCGTCAAACAGTTGCATTTTTGACCCAAAATAAGGCAAACCACAGACACTGCAAATGCGTGATTGATCGAGGATATCGGGTGCATTAATGCGACAGACTGACGAGCCTTACAGGTCATTCACACGCCGCCAATGAAATGCGATCATTGGCGTTTGTCGCATTGGAAGACCCCCACACGCCGTGACCTGAGACTAAGCTGTGCAGCCACTGCGTCTGTTCACACTGGTGCTATGACCCCGGTTCCGTTCGGACGACGTCTGCGAGCATACACGGGCATCCCTGTCATGCCGCACGCCCCGGCGCCCCCATTCTGCGACTCTGCAGATTACCCTCCCCTGTACTTTCGAGGTCTGTGTGGGCGTCACTAAACCTCCTAAGCCGAGCAGCGTCTGTGGCAGACACACATCTTGGCCTGGCTGCAGGTGGGACGAACTACCTTGTCCATGTCCGTAGCCATGTCTATTCTGCTGCATGTGTACTGGTCCCGATTCCGAATCCCTCACTGCCACTGGACCTTTTCACTTCCTCCACGACAATCGTCATCCTTGCCATCTGCGGGACGCTGAGAACAGTACCAGAGTTGCCCAACCATATGTATACCCCCATATGCTCCCCCAACCACAGATATTATCGACCAAGCGTTTCGACACCCTATGATCGCATAACTCCCACGCTATTTGAGCCCTATTGTTCCACTAGTACATCATTTGTACACAGTCCTTACAGACCCTATCATCGCCAGCCTTCGGCCCAAGCCGCTCGCTATTCATCTCAAGCCTCACGTACGCTCGGTTGCTAAACATATAGCCTCTGCACCCCACTGTCCACTCCGTGGCGTCAGCTCCTTTATCTGTTATGGCTGCCGTTGTTGCGTCTCATCCCGTCGACTTTTGGCATGAACGAAGAGAACCTGCCATACACATCCCAAACCTGCACCTGGCCAGCATGATGCCTCCGTACGATGTTCCCAGAACAATGTCAAATGCTGCGGTGTCCCGAAGCTACCAGCCAACAACAACGCACATGGACATGACCATGCCCATCTTCTCCGCCAGTGGCCTATCGAGTTCGCTACCGTATCAATCGGGAGCGTTCGCTTTCGACTCGATTTCAACCAACCCCTACAACTTGCAGCAGACTTCGTACTATTCATCAAACGTCGCGAACCCTGTTTCCTACGCCACAGTCCCAGACGTACAGTCACATCCTACTGCAAGGGACGCACATGCTTCGTTTCTATTGCATCGGAACCCAATGGTGAAGTCTGAAAGCACTTCACCCATACCCTCAGCTTCCATGTACAACGACCACTCCTACGCCACAGAATTCAAACGCTCCGCTTCCGCGCAGACTGAGGGCAGCGGTGTTAACTTTGCCACTGACGTGGATACCCTCATGAGAGCTATCCAAGCTAAAGAATCCACTACTCCGCAAGTACAGGAAGCAAAGGTACGGCCTTCTACTCTACAACGAATGATCTCGTACTCACTCGTCAAATCAGGAGGAGGTCAAGACCAGCCAAAAGGCACGAAAGAGGTACCAATGCAGTATCCCCAACTGCAGCAAAAGCTTCTTCCAGAAGACCCACCTCGACATCCACATCCGTGCACACACCGGGGCGAAACCATTCGTAAGCGTCGACTTGTTAATCCAAACGGAATATAGCTAACGAATTTCTTAGAATTGCAAAGCACCTGGGTGTGGGCAATCGTTTTCACAGCTAGGCAATCTTAAGGCAAGCCAAGTGTAGTCTCCCTGTCGATATGGCACTGACTTTTATAGACTCACGAAAGGCGACACACTGGGGAGCGACCCTACAGCTGCGACATTTGTGGCAAGACGTTTGCACAAAGGGGCAATGTTCGGGCACACAAGATTGTTCACCAGCAAATCAAGCCATTCACTTGTAGGCTCGATGACTGTGGCAAGCAGTTCACTCAACTTGGCAACTTGAAGGTGTGTCCTCCGTACTTCTCCTAATACTAGGTTGCTAACGAAAATTAGTCACATCAAAACAAGTTCCATGCCGCCACACTAAGATACTTGACGCAGAAGTTTGCCACCATCACTACCAGTGACTACGTGTCCCAAGAGGATAAAGAGCTCTGGGAGTATTTCGCGTCGCTCTACAAGAACTCCAACAAAGGCATCAAGGGGCGAGGAAAGGATCGGCGAATCTCTGCAGTCTCCTCAATGGCGACTTCAAACCCCTCATCATACGCTACTATGCCTATGACTTCGATGTCCCAGAGCTACAGCGGTTCTCTCCAGCACAGTGGAAGTGATCGCAGCAGTCGAAGTTCCTCAATGTCGACAGACGCTCTCCGCAGGGTCGACAACAGCTACGACTTCAACGCTCCCATGCATAGTGGCTATCACCACCAACCTCAAGGCACTGGCTACGATGACATGGTCTTCCCCGAGCGCAGACTATACTGAGTCTACTTTCAACTTTGCACATACAACATAGCAGCTATAGAAGACGATTTCAAGGAGTTTTAGGGTATAGTTATACATGCGCAAGCAATACTGTGAATGGACATTGGGATGTGGTACAGTACCCAAGCTAGCGCAGCAAAGGGTACAACTTTTTTTGAAGGCTATAGGTACAGTCGATATTGGCGTTACGGCATACCTTCGTTTACGAATATTCTTTTCCTCTAGCACGCTACTTTCTGTACCTTCATTCTTTGTAAGCCCGACCTAGACTGTAAGGTGGGGTGATTTCTCTCTCTGCATAGATATGTCCAAATTACGCAAGTCGCTCATCAAAAGCGCGACTCGTTATCATGTAACAATAGTCTCAAGACTTAATGAACAATACTTCAGCCAACCGCTCGCTTTGACGGTAACGTATCTCTTCGAGAGCGCAGACCATGCTGGCCATGGCCTTCCCAATTTTGCACATTTACTCACTCACCGCTCGCTCATTGTCGGGCTTGTGAGGCGTGCGCAAGCAGTTACGCATGATAGCTGCAGTATGACAATGGCGTTCCTCCAATGCGCCTCCCCACTCGCTCGCAGCACACCACTCCGCATCCAACTGCACCATCGGCTCGATAAGATCTGGATAAACCGCGATCCGAAGCGAACTGTAGATCCAAATCTTCAGTGTACGTTATTCTGCATCGCTATCCCCATCCTTAAGAACGAGAGCACTTATGTGGTGATTCTGAACCATGGGTGTTTGTCTCGCCTGACACTGCTCTGTGAGAGTGGCCATAGCCTGCTCGCCTCACCTTGACTGCCGGAGGCTCGAAGAAATAGACGGGCCGAATATCGGCTCTTCCTTCGTTGATAATGAGTTTTGCGCGTTACGCTGCAATGTTTCCACTAACTCTCGATACGACAATCACAATAGCTACTTGTTTCATTCGAACCATTACGACCTCCCAAACCTTGATCGCAAGCACAGATTGTTTATCTTGATACTCTTTTCCTAGATATCTTCTATGGAGTATATCTCCGCGGATATGCGATTGGTCAGGTATTCGAGCGACGACAGATGAACATCCCGCGTACTCCCCCGCGGTCAGATCTGAGACCAGGTCCCCCGGCCTAGTCTGTATGCACGCGACGAGTTTGAGCTGGAGAATGCATCTCTAGGCAACCAATGACAATATTTCGTGTTGGTATGCGCCGGTTTCCGAAAGCTGGGTTGTATCTCACACCTCTCTTACGAGGTGTCATTCTGTCAGTGACAATACTTTGATGCGCAAAGACTCGGCTTCCTCACATATCTGGGCTTACCAACGAAGCAGTGCTGGTTGCGAGGGCTGCTCTGTCGCACACACAACCCTTTCTTCAAGATCTCCAATGAGATTAAGTATGATGTGCAGAATGAGTATGATTGGCACCGTGTTAGCTGTCGATCAGCTCGTCTCAGCAGGTCCAGAACTTGCAGTCAGTATGACGTCTACTACGTACTTACTCGCCAACAATTTCACGACATTGAGAGGCGTCTAGTCAGGGATCCTGCGTAGGAGGCCTTCTTCGATTTTGGGCAAGTCTGCCTACACCTCGTACCAAGGAGTTTGTGTCCGTGAGCATGCTGCCGTGGGAGTTGGTCAATTCTGGCGTGGGGAGCATGGCCAGGGCTCAGGGTGCTTTTCTGATGCTGGGCTATTATTGAGGGGAAGGCCTTGTTCCAAGTTCAACGTCTACGCAACGGATGGACCTCATGGTCGCGTTGACGGGTGTAAGTGGTCACGATGATGTTTCATGTACTTGGAAGTCCCTGTACGATTGCTTACGCAGACGTCGAAGAAGCGTGGGAGTCCCACGCCAATGTCACTAATGGCGTCCCAGTTGACCCTCACTACCCAACTCTCTCGGCCACACTTTTGGACATACATACAACAAATGCTCTTCAAACCACCACGTGCTATATACCAGACTTGCTCTCGTGAGATATTCTGATGATTAATGCAATTTGGCTCTTGAACGCTCTAGCTGCGGCGGCCCGTCAGCGCAAGGTGCCTGCCACGCCCACCAATGCCACCGGACCGAAACGCAGCCCCTGCCGAAGCGGGCTCATGGGTTCAGCTAAGGGCAAGGAGCTCAGCCCGCGCAATTCAGTTCAAGTTGGTCCGCATATTCTCCGAGCACTGGCTGACCAGCTGCTCGGAACATTTCCTTGCTTTCTCGTTGCTGCCCTCGTGAAGTGGTACTTCGAGTCAGTCAACGTGACATTGGACTTTTATTGGCAGAACCCAGGAGGTACCTTTCAGCGGTCCATCTTTCGGTGAACGACAAGGCCCATGAGTCGTCGTTCACGCACGCAAGATAAAAGAGGAAGAGCTGGTCGCTCGTTCTGGGTAACTGACACAGTTTGGTCATGTGCTCACGAAATTCACCTTGGCGTCTCAACCCAATCATCGTGGACGACTGCTGACTACTTTCGGCAACTGCGCACCGAGCGTCAAGATGAACGGCGAAGTGGCAGTCGGCCAAATATCACCAGGGTCGTACGGGACATCATCAGGTCACCGGGATTGCTTTGAGGTCCTCAAGAGACAGTCTCGGAAGTGGGGTGGTGGAGACAATACCTTTCCAGCACTACGCATCTCGATCTAGGTGAGCCCCCTGATCCATTCTGCCCATCTATGCTCGAGATTCTCGCAGGAACATTGCATATGCGACGCGCGCACACAGTCTCAGATGCCTGACTTGGGTGGCCAGCCACGCGCCATGAACGTGCGCTCTAGGACTCGTTCTGGTATCACCAAGCCCGCAATCTCGCTAATGACAGGCTCGTCTTCTGGATCAAGGTGCGCTTGCAGTATGGCGACGTTGTAGTCCTGAGCGGGCCTATCCGCGATGCCGTAACGGGCTGTTGATACACAGTATGCACATATCGTCGTGAGGCGCACAACGGCCACAGAAGCATCGACTAGTATGCAGCAGAAAGAACGAGGCGGCTGTCCTCACTCATCTCGCATGAGCAAGCACTGCATCGCACAAGAGCATGGGCCAAAGGAATAATTGGATGTCTTGTACCACGGCGCTAGAAGACCACTGGATCTCTCAAACCTCTCTACTCACGCCTAAGATCCACTTTATGAGGCATACACATTCTCTCAGTCGAACATTGCAGGCCCTTTCTCTGTTACACGGATACGTTCAATGTCCTCTCTGTCGGGTCACGCAATTCCCTATATCGGATCGCTTCACATCCTGTGTGACCGCTCCAACCAGCACTTTGGGCCTACGATATCACTCTCGCGAGCATGCAGGATCTGAACCTATCGTGGGCAGAGTCATGTGTACAGCATGCTGCAACGAGGTCCCTTCTTCACGGTAGTACCGCGGTGAAGGTGCATTCCCCCTGGCCCTCAGGCCTCCAATCTTTCCACCAGCTGTGCGTCGCATGCCCTGAACTTGCTTCTCCGTACACGACATTCGTTCGAGAAGGGGACTGCCGTGTGACGGCTAACCGTTCGTCCCTTTATTCCGAAGATGCAGGGTACCTGAACTCTACCGCTTCTCTTCGGCTCACATGCTGCCATATTCAAGGTCGATCAAGTATCGCCACTCTACAACGAGAACGCCTCGTATGTGGCTGCAGATCCGGGACTCCTCTTCCCCCTACCCCCTCATCATGCATGCACGCTTCTTTCATCTCAGCAAACATACGCGCAGTCGCACGGCGCTTGTATAAGGCAAATGACTGGAGTCACCAGATCTCTAGAGAAACGTGGAGATGGTGAGAGCGAGTTCGGCTTGCCCTGTGTCAATCTACTGCATGTATCTGCAGCAGGGACTGGAACGGGCACACTGGATATGTCACTAATCTTCTGTCGGGTCTGTTTGGCCTCATGGGAGCCAGGGCACCTGGACCATGTCGAACTGCCAGCGTGAGGCTCCAATGAAATGTCTTGTATGCAGGGTGCTGCATTGAGCGATGTCGGCCTTGACAAAGAGATGAGTATCATAAGCGTACTAAAGGGGAATATCGCACGTGTAGAGATAATAATGAGGCTCCCTTGAGGCGAACCTATGACATCGAATCGGAGATAAGCGAGCGTTGGGCTTTGCATGATTCAAGTGTATTCATGTGATGACATTTGACAAGGGGATGCTGCGAGTGGAACATCTAAATTGAGAGGCACGAGGTGTATAGTGTTTACCAAAGCCTGCAAAGTGCAAGCTATCCAGAGCGTGTAATCTGTTCGTCCATGACCCACCGGTGTCTACACGCTATGGGAAATTTCATGGGCAGACTGCTCAAAAACCACCAGCTTCAAGACTACCCGCACTGGAGGGAAGTAGTCTCAATGAGCCCTTGTATACAAGTAGATGGCTGAGAATCGCTTTACTACTACGCCTAGCTCTAACATTCACGATATTTGTTGCTCTGCCGCCCCTTCTCGTGCCATTTTCCTTCATTTCCAGCTTGCAGTTCGTACTTCTCATCTTCCAACTCCTCGGATGTTCTATAAACAGGCTTGTAAACAACACAGAGCCCAATGTCTATAGAACTATGCAGTCATCATTGCATGAAACCCATATTCCATTATACTTTCGCTTACACCAATTTGTCCCACTCAACTTCTCGCCTATGTCACCAATAACTCCCCCCAAATGATTGTACGTAGTATCACCTCCCGCTAACGCATCGATATCACAATTCCAAGCGTAAGCGATTCGATAATCGACTCTACCAAACTCTCACAGGTGGATCTCTCCCTAGCACTACAGCAGCGTTTGACAAACTAGGAACCGGTATCCCTACGGAAAACCACGTGGTCAACGTCCAGACAAGATATTGCGACATATCCACGGGATTCGCCTACTATAACACCCAGCATACGAGAAAGGTCGTGTCCACGAAAGATATCGAGTACACGCGTGCTCGCTTGCACACCCATATTCCTCCGATGACAGAAATAGAGCACACGGATGCATTACTGACATCATACCTCATCAACATGACACGCTGCGTACTACAAACACAAGGATCCAGCGAACCTCGCCCCTCACTCGAAGCCAAAGAGATACAGCAAACGAGAACGCTCAGGTAGGTACTACTCTCCACCCCGACGAGCCCAACTCCACAACCCATGACAGAGAACTACCATGCATGCCAACTGGCCCCATGCCGATGCAGCAGTAAACCCAAGCTCGAGGAAACAAATCCAACACCACGGAGCCGAACGAAACACAGTAACACAAAAAGGGAATCTGGGGTTGAACTTTGCCCCCATGACACCTTTTCTGCGCCCACGCGCCCTCTTACCCACGCAACCCATGGCCCCCCAAAGTCCCAGAGTCAAGCCACTACAGCGCCCCCAGGACATCGGACACAAACAATCGGTAGCGAGATTAATGTAGTGGGTTAGATATTCCGAAATTGGATTGAGTGTCCTGCCTTAGGTACCCATTAAGTTGTAAAAGTGACGTCTCTTGTAAGCTTAATATGGACTTTCCTAGCATTGCGGCCTTGTTTGCCCTACACGGATGGTGATGTAGAGGTGGAAGGGATTGGGCAGTGCTGGGGAAATGAGGGGTTTATGTATAGTTTGGGAAGATGGTATATCGACCTAGGTCCCTCTCTGTCACACACACACTATGTATATAACAGCACCCAATCAAGGTATTTCACATATGACGTACTGAGATCAAATCCACGTACCCCCACAACACCGAAGCCGAATTGACAGGATGGCAACGTAGACGAACGACGTATGAATAAATAATACTTCCTGGGTTTGTTAATGATACCTCATCCGTGTACCGTGAGCAGAGTATTGTAATCCCCAAGGCTTGTCAGATTCATCAAGTGCGCGTTTGACACACTGGTTTGGAATGAGCATGTGGTATTGAAAGTATACTTGGAAATGTTGCCATGTGTCAGATTACCAGTTTACAGGGCTGTGTAGATGATTGTATTGGTATATAGATTAGGCTGAGGATATGCTTATGCTATCTCTATTCTACACACCATATATGTAGGTATGATACATGTACGCGAACAGATCCACACATACAAGAGGAAAAATGCACATCTCATCTGCCCACCACATCACACCACTCAACCACCGCACAAGAAGAACCCACATAACACCCCAATCAAGGCGCCGGCTGCTCCACCACCACCATTTCCTTTCCATTGACGACACCGTCATTCCGACTGGAAAACCAACACATATGCCTACAAAATACAACTACACAGATGAGATCCATCTACCTATAAAGAAAATGATAAAAAGGGCAAAGTGCACTATAACCCGACAAAAGTATTACAAACTCATCCTTCTAAACGACCAACATTAGCAACCTAGTCAGTATAAAGGACAAAATCAAAAAAAAAAAGCAGAGAGATTGTATCCCACATTTGAATATCGTATACCGCGATGACACTTACAAAGGACGACTGAAGAATATTAGAAGAAGAAAAAACACAAGTCGGTAATCGAGGGCAAAAGTCATACTCGTCGGAGTTGGATATAACTTCATTAAAATTAGTTTAACCCTTCTCACCAAACTACAGTGCTCATTCACCTTCCTTACGACACGACGAAAAGCCATATATTACGCACCACACAATCACTACTAGGATCCTGGCATGTGGATCAAACTCTCAGAGAGAGAGAGAGAGAGAGAGAGAGAGAAGGGGGGGGGGCGATTCTGGGTTGGGTTAGAAGGGAGCAAGCAGACACATCAAGCTTTCCCCCAAAACGACCCAATAAGATATTCGACACTACGAAACCCGGGAATCACAAAATAAGACCAAAAAGATTAGGGGACACAAAAAAAAAAAGGGGGGGGGGGGGGATAATAAGCAATCCTAACTACCGCGTGGAAGAATAACAATAGCAGCAACCACGATACCATGATTTTTTTCCACCACCAGACCAACCTCCACTCCACCCCATTCCACCCCATTCCACATACACAAAGCCGTCGTCAACAAGGAATATTCTATAGAATACCAGAAAAAAACAAACCAGAACAGACAATACAACATCCAGTCCCAAGAACATAGAGAATAATAACTCATCATCGTGTAACCCATCGCGGTAGCAGAGCAAAGACGCATGGCGAATATAGTAGCGACAGAAAATTGTTTCGCAGCCCGATAACAATGGTATAGTCACCGCTGCATAGCAGCCTGAATATCAGCTTGCATAGTGATACAAGCTTGTACATCATCCCGTGTAGCAGCCAAGACCTCAAAAGCTTCCCTGTCCACGCCACGTCCGTCAAATTGGTAGAACCGTCTAAGGTCCGGGATACCTATCGAATCTATATTGTGTTAGTGCGAGTATCGCGAAGGGGTAAGGAGAAAGTATAACGTACCGCCAGATTCGTGCACGCATGTCGCCACTACCAGTTGCAAAGACACCACCTGCAGGGCTAGGAGCAACAGAAATAACTGTATGTGATTAGCATGTGACCAAGATTGCACAGCGCCATGTGATGGAAACTTACCAGAGTTCTTGTGTCCCTGCAACATGAGTTGGGCAACACCTGTGTGGGGATCCCAGAACTGGACACCGCGATCCTTTGAACCACTGAGAACCCAATCGCCATGTGGAGTTAGTGCGACACTTAGTACAAAGTCCTACATTTTCGTTAGTTGGTCTATACGGGAACGGATTCGACTTTGACGCATACCTTGTGGCCCTCGAATGTACGAATGCACTTGCCACTGGGAGGATGTCCTGGGACGAAGCTCCTCGACGTGGACAACTCCCACATCTTGATCGTCTTGTCCAAACTGCCACTGACTAGGCGGTTGCCAGAAGGAGCGAAGGCGACCGAGTAAACACTGTCCTTGTGGCCGTGCTCACCTTCGAGGCGTACAACCAGCTGACCAGTCTGTATGTCCCAGACGCGAACACTCTTGTCCAAAGATCCGGCTGCAACGAAAAGATTGTCTGGGGAAATGGCGACAGTAGTCACACCATCTTCAATAGAGAAGTTGGACACCTGAGTATTGGATTCCAGATCCCATAGACGGACGCTGCGGTCACCACTGCCTGAGGCGATGAGCTTGCCGTTCCTGGCAAAGTCCAACGAGTAGATGTCCTGCTCGTGTCCAGTGAATTGGTGCTTGATTGTACGGGAGTTGATGTCCCACACCCTGATGACCTTGTCTTCGGCACCTGTCGCAAGATAGGCGCCGTTGGGACTGAAGCACACGCTCCTGATGTACAAATCACCATCTTCAGGCAAGCTGCCATCCTGGAGATGTGCGACTGGATTTCCAGTCTCCACCTCGAAAATCTGTGCGGAGCGGTTGCAGCCCGTTGCAACATATCTGCCATCCAAACTGAAGCGCACACAGCACACGACACTCTGGTGGGGTAGATTGTGGATGAGATCGACATCCAACACACGCCTCGAGCGTGGGTTGAAGACAGCGAACCAATCATTGCCCTCCTTCTTCAAATTGTCTGGCAATTGGTCGATATCGAGGTCAGCCAACACGTTACTCTGGCTCAGGGGAATGTTGTTCGGAGCCATGGCAGCACCGTGCTGGTGGTGGGGAGGAGGGGTCGGTCGAGGCATGGCAGGCGATCCAGGATACGGGCCTGGATTGTTCTGCTGAGGGGTTGCAGGTGCTGGGGGACCACGTCCAGGGCCACCAGGACGCTTAGCGCCAGGCGAGGCCGTGGGCTGCGGAGGCTGTCCATATCCTACAGGAAATTAGCTTTAACTGCACACCTTTAGGAGCAGGAAGGCCTACCATTCACGGATGGTCCAGGCTGGTAGCCACCGAAGTGCTGAGGGGGGCCAGGCGCAGGGTTCAGCCCGGGCGGACCCTGGGGCCCTAGGTGTGGTGGCATGCCTTGCGGCTGTTGAGGTTCCTGAGGAGGGGGTGCCAGCCCTGGACCCCCTTGGGCAGCACTGCCTGCCATAATGCCACCAAAGAGATTGCTAGGTCCGTGGCCAATTTGTGGGGGCTGGGGTTGCGAGGGCCCATGGTGCTGCGAATTCTGGCTGGGACCGCCACGAGCCTCGACTTCACGCTCCAGCTGAGCAATCCGGTCTTCGTATCTGCGAATGCTGTCAGCCAACCAAGTTCAGGCAGGCCAAAGAGGCAATGGGTACTCACTTTGCTTTCATCTGGTTGTGCTGCTGCTCGAGGGAGTAGACCTTGCCGCGGATCAATTCAATCTCTTGGATGTGACGAGTGACTATTAGAGTGATGGTCAGCCAAATTCTCAGGGTTGCGCGCACGCGGATTGTTGTGTGGTGCGCTCGTCTCAGCCAGCTTGTGCCGATGCGCCGCGAAGCAAGTTGGCAGCTGCACAGAAGAAAACTCACTTTGCCCCTCATAGTCGACACTGCGCTGAGACTCGGTCTCGAATTCAGTCCTGATGCTGTCGAGCAGGTCGTTCAGGCGCTGGCTGGGCCCGCTCTGCGGTCCACCCATGACGCGGGGAGGGTAGCCGTGATTCATGGCCACGGGATGGATGCGTTCGGCCAGGATGACAGATTTCTGGGGGTTTACTCGAGGTGGTGATCGTATGCGCTGTCAGAAGATGGGATGGGAGTATGCGACGCTGATCTGGGTTGCCTGACTGGGCGCGAGGCTGGCAAGGCTGGACGGCGCGCAGCTATCACGAGCGGTCGCGGCGGCCGGTGGATGCAGGGCCGGCGCGGTCAAGAGGCGCAGCAGATGGTGAGTAGCAAGGCAGATGGTGCAGGTGGTGGCGATACCCCTGGTGGTGCGGAATGGTGAAGGTGAGGTGAGGGTGAGGGAGTGAGTGGGAGTGGCTGTGGACGAGGTTGAGGAGCGCGACTTCTCAGCGGAGGACGGGTGGGTCCACCTGCACCCGTGCTGCGCTGATGCTTGGCTAGCTTTCCAAAGGAGCAGGAACCACCCGACACCAGACCAGACCAAACATGCGCTCCCACGGCCTCATCACGTGTGCACTGGGCATCCATTGTCTTGCCAGTTATCACGTGGCTTTGCATCGAGGCACCTACAGTACATGGCTTCGAAACCAAACATTTACCCACCCCTTTGCACACGCAGCGCAGCCAAACCTCTCCCCGACTTCTCCACCGCCTTTGCAGCCTGCATGCTAACGCTTTCGTGGCCCTACACAGCGGACTCCGCACGCACAGAAAGGGGTTAGCGCTTCCGCCTGCCGTTGCTCGCTAAACAACAGCGACAGGCCTGGCCTACTTACCTACATACATACTGCATGCCAACGAGCACGTGGACTTCTCCGACTACTACCTGGCCGCCCATCTATGTTATTTATACCATCTCCCTCGAGCTAGCAAGCAGATCATCCATATCTAATTAGTCTCACAACCTGTGTTTGCTTTTGCTTCTTCGCAACGCATCCAGTTTGCGTACCATAAACAATGTGCGACGGCTTCCGACTCCATCCTGCTTCCATCACAGCCCAATAATCACATTCTATCAACACCTACTACTGTTTACCGCCTCCGCCTCTGCTTCTCGGTGCATCTAAGTGGTCTGCCCAACAAGCCATCACGATAGTTACACAATGTGATGGGTTAGCGGCTGAGGCACTCCCCACGCAACCCAGCTTACCTCCACGCCCCGCAGCAATCGGCAGAGCCACTCCCTCCCATTCGCAGATCACAGAAAACTCGTTCAGGTCAAACGACGTGCCACGCCCGCTGTAAGACTCCAGCACATGCCTCCATGCAAGTGGCCTTGGTTGCCGCTCAAGGCTGTGTCTGATGACGGTCTGATGTGGTTCCACTGTTGCTCCTTCCACGAGCAGACTAAGTTAGGCCTTGGCCCTCTTCGCCCACGCAATTCTATTCTTGACCATCGTCGCGTCACCCTATTTCTCGCCTCACCTCGTCAAGCTACAGACGACAACTCACCCGCCACCACAACCTACATAGCCTGTGATACCCTGCCATTCAATTCACCGCCTGTCTTCCAATTTGAACGGAGACAGGGCATGATTGCGATAGCGTCCAGAATCCGTTCTATCGCCACCCTCCCGACAGTCACAGCATACTGTTGAGCATCCCTGCAATCAAAATGGTGGACCTTGAAGCCATCACAGTCACACATCGTGATCTTTCAAGTCTCCTGTTGTACTATAAAGGCTATGCCTGCCTGCACGTTGTACTCGATTGGACATTCCACCCTCGAGGCCTATCTTACTAAAAAATCCCTCTCAATTTCACATCTGTTCATCGCTGTTCTTTTGCTCCTTCTTTGCTACAAATCTTACACAATTTTTCTTTTTTTCCCCAGTCCACACCGAACTGAGCCCATGCAACAATGGCGCCGCGGATCACCTTCAGCGTAGAAAGCTCTCCAGAGCGTCCCACTCGTCCAGGCTATCGGCGCAGGGCTACTCGCGAGTCTTTTAGAGCCGAAAATGCGATCGAGAATAAGAAAGCCAAGGATGGAATCTCATTCACGGGCATTGAGGTCTGTCCTGGGAACGCCGTGCGGCTTGGTATAGCTAACGGTATTAGGTTTTCTACGTTGGCATTTCTATTTCGCAGAATGAGAAAGGAATGTACCGATATGCGATCGTTCTACACAATGGTATTGAGAGGATCAACTACTTTAGCGAAGACCTCACAGTCAGTGGTGGAGCAGATTCTAGCGCATCCTCTCGTAGCGGTTCAAGAGCTTCTACACCACCAACCACTGAAGACGTTGCACGCGCCATCGAGAGAAAAGTCACGGCCTATCTCTCTGATTATAGAGACATACACATATCTAAGCCAGTGGGCGCCGGTTTGACGCCAACACTTGCAAAACTGAGCCCACGGCTTTCTGTCGCGCTGTGGCGCAAGTTAGACGTAGTCACATTCGTTTTTCCGCCTACGTCAGAGTCGACCCGGGGACTGTCCATCATGACGTTAGACGAAGAGGCTGATCACATGGCAAGGAAGACTGTTCAGTATACTTGCCGACTCAATCTTCGGACTTTCCACCATCTAACATGCTGGCAGGCAGTTCACTGTTACAGGCGACGTCCGATTAACATTCGGACCCCGTCATGAGGTAGAAGTCGACTCTAAGGGTCAAGCACAAATGACCAACATTGCGAGTTATCTTAAAACCGTTAACGAGAAGACAACCTGGGCTGCGACGATGAAGTACGCCGAGTCTCTCCAGCGGAATAACACAAAAATCGCTTTTTTCAACAGTACTCCTCAGGGTGGTGGAGTAGCTCTGATGAGGCACGCA
This sequence comes from Plenodomus biglobosus, assembly GCA_022343325.1. Lineage (NCBI taxonomy): Eukaryota > Fungi > Ascomycota > Dothideomycetes > Pleosporales > Leptosphaeriaceae > Plenodomus > Plenodomus biglobosus. The sequence goes on along the minus strand of JACTNT010000025.1, from coordinate 1,014,426 downwards.
CTGATTCGATATTTACGTCTGATTGGTATAGATTGCACTTGGTACTATTTGCTTCTACTCCAAATTGCGTTCCTTCACTAAACTATGGCTAGGTATGTTCCATATGGTCGACCCGAGGTATTTCGCTTCACCAAGGACAACCACAACATTCTTCAGGGCGTGGCCAATGACAATGAACGTCTGACCGACGAGCGCATTGTGGAGCTAGATAAGTGGGCTTTGGAAGAAGCAGAGCGCTGCCACTGGCTGGAATATGGTGGTCCCCTATCCCGTCGTGACAAAGGTGGCGCCGATGTTATCATCGTGGATGATCCTCAAATGCCCAGTCTCGTGAAGCTCGCCAAAGAGCGTGATCCCACACGTCCTGTCATCTTTCGCAGTCATATTCAAGTCCGCGCCGACCTTGCCGACGAGGAAGGCACTGCGACTTCTGAGGTCTGGAACTGGATCTGGAACCATGTCAAGGATTGTGATGTGTTCGTCAGCCATCCAGTTCGTGCCTTTATACCCAAGGTCGTTACCCAAGAGAAAGTGGGATACTTACCCGCGACGACTGACTGGAAGGACGGGCTAAACAAGCGCCTGCACGACTGGGACAGCCAGTACTATATGCACGAGTTCAAAGCGCACTGCTTCAAGTCGGGAATGCGCCAACTTGCCTATCCAGAGCGAGACTATATTGTCCAAATCGCACGCTTCGATCCCGCAAAGGGTATCCCAGACGTTCTCGAGTCCTACGCCATTTTCCGCCGAAGCTTCCCTGCCGATACTCCCATTGAGAACATCCCCCAGCTAGTCATTGCAGGCCACGGCGCCGTCGACGACCCAGACGCCACACGCATCTTCGACGAGACGGAAGCCGCCCTGAGCGGATTGTACCAAGAATACAAGCAAGACGTAGTCGTCATGCGTCTCGGGCCCTCTGACCAGATCCTCAACGCACTCATGACGTGTGCCAAAGTCGCCCTCCAGCTCTCGACGCGCGAGGGCTTCGAGGTCAAAGTAAGCGAGGCTCTTCACCACGGCACGCCCATCATCGCCACAAAGGCCGGCGGAATCCCACTGCAGGTTGAGCACGGGCTGTCGGGATACCTCGTGGCGCCGGGCGACGCCGAGGCCGTGGCCAAGCACCTGCACGATTTGTTTGCGGACCAGGAGCTTCAGGTCAACATGTCGACATTTGCAGAGACGCATGTTAGCGATGAGGTGGGTACGGTGGGTAATGCCCTTGCGTGGCTTTATTTGGCGGATTCATTGGCCAAAGGCGAGGTCGTGCAACCGAATGGGCGGTGGATCAATGATATGGCGAGGGACAAGGCGGGCCTGCCGTATCTAGTTGGGGAGACGAGGTTGCCGAGGGATATCTGATGGCGCCAATGATAGAGTAACAACGGTATGAGTTGATTGTTGGGGAGTGTTTTTTGATACATGTCTGGTAAATGATTAGTATACAGAATGGGGAAAGTACATTGGGCATGCTTTGCTGTGGTGAGGTATTCGGGAGAGAAAAACACATAAAGTCATGGTTTGAGAAGGAAGATAAAAGAAAAGGATGAAATATAAAAAAAAAATCTTTGTTTGTCATGGGGGTATCCAAGATGCTCTCTACTCCGCGCTCCTATGCTTTAACAAACAAACATACAAACAAACAAACCATATCTCCTACTAGAAGAGCCCCGAATTGCATGTAAAAAAAATTCCACATGGAAGCTGAGGAGACAATGCATACAAAAAACTCTTCTCGAATGTAAATTCAACATACAAACCCCAGCCCCTATTCGAGCTCTACTGCGATTCCTCCAACCCTCCACATCTCACATCTCACATCTCATACCTAACCGGCGCCGCCTCATGCGGCCGCTTCGTCGCAAACTCCTGACTCATTTCGACCCTGGCATGCCCGCCATCCAGCTCGCCAGGGGGCGCCGCATACGCATTATCATGGTATCTGTACTCCGAGGGGGCAGCGTGGCCGCCTTCGTAGTAGCCCGGTGCGGCAGCAGCGGCGTGTGCGTGAGCGTGAGCCGCGTTGTTTTTCTTGCGGCGGCGGAAGAGGAGGAAGCCTGCTGCTAGGCCTATGATGAGGGCGACGGGGATGCCGACGCCGACGCCGATTTTGGCGGCGGTGGGGAAGCTGGAGGAGGAGGAGGAGGAAGAGGAAGAGGAGGAGGAAGAAGAAGAGGGGGACGGGGTGCTGGGGGGTAGGGTGGCGCTGGCCGCGGCGTTGGAAGAGGTTGGGGAGGAGCTGGGTTGTGCGCTGCTAGTGGCGGAGGGGGTGGGTGTTGCGGAGGAAGACGGGGCGGGCGCTGCTTTGGGCTCGATGTAGAAGTAGTCGCTGTTGTCGTCGGAGGGGCCGGTGCCTTCTTGGAAAATGGAGAGGTAGAAGAGATTGGATTCTGTGAGGTTTTTGCGGGTGCCGACCAGCCAGTTGTAGTTTGTCATGTCCACTGCGTTTTCTGTAACATGTGCATGTCAGTATGATAAAAATGAATAAAGACGACAGCGCACGTGTGGAGGGAGGAAGGTATTGTGAACGTACGGGTGAGGTATTCCATGGCACCGTACCATTCTCCATTTGTCTCGTTTTGTTGGTAGAGTACTAGTGATGCTCCGATACCAGCCTTTCCTGGTGTCCATGCTACATTGACACTTGAACCTTCCTTGTAGGATGGGGCATTGTCGAACTTGCCTAGCTCGACCATGGATGGGGGATTGATGAACTTCATCTCGCCCAGGACATTGGTGAATAGCCCCGCTACGCTGGCAACGGCGACGAATCGCGCCATGGTAGAGTGTAAGGACGGTTGTGAATATACCATAGAGTAGACTTGTAGGTAGTGGTGGTAGTCGTAGGAGTAAGCTTCGACAACACGAACAGGTAGCGCGGACCGAGACACTGGGTACGAGCAAGAAGCGAGTCGCAATGAATGGATAAACCAATGTTAATGAAGATGCCAGGAACAAGGCCAAAAGTGACTGGGTCCGGCCACGCGCTGCCTGTACCAAAGAAAGAACAGCTGGGAAGATGAATCGAGAAGCAGGCAAGAGAAAGACGAGGGGGTGGCACGCAGAATACTGCTGTATAACATTTCTCCGGTGGCGCATCCTATGAGACGAGCACTGCCTTTGGACCCAGCCCCAGCGGCTGGGATGGCCGCAGCGGTTATCGTCGAGGTGCGGGTCGGGGCGTAAGGCGTGCCATTATTTTGTGCTGATCTGGGGGCCAAAATGAGAGATCAACGTGCAACGCCAGTCAGATCTAGGAATGTCAGTGGGGACGGTTAGATTGGAGTGATCCTTGGCTCGTGCAGCGAAGTGTCCATGATGTTTGTTTAGAGGAAGACTCTGCGTGCGGCGGAGTGTGGTTGAGTGTGAGCATTTGAAGCTTGTTGGGGTTGTATGCATGTGTGCCTGAAGAGTTGCGGCTCTGTTCAAGGGGTTATAGGCGATATCGATCTTCCCCCTCAGCCTTACCACACTACATAAACGGATTATGCGACTCGGGTGATGGAACCTATTCTAAGGCGACTAGTCTAGGATGAGTGGCTAGATTGTGATGTTGTCACAGCCCTGGCGTGTCTAGGCTGCTGACCGGTCACGCAGTGCTCAGGCCTACCGTTTCAATGTGAGCCAGCCAACGCTACGAACAAGTGCAAGGTGCATGGCCGCAGCAGTGTAGCCAGTGGATGTCCAGAGTGCATACCACATGTAAGTTGTAAGAAGAGTAGGATTGGGGGTGAGGCGTGAAAGCTAGTTGCAGGCGGAGGTCTTGGCACCGACGACGTTTGACGAGCAGGTACTACTACTGTAAGTTGACGTTAATTAGGCGCCCGTTCAACGAACCGCATTGTTCGAAGTCAAGAACCAAGCCGCAACACATGGATGTTTCGCGCGCCGTCCGCGCCAGCTTCCAGCTTCGATAAACTGCGGCCAAGGGGAGGAGGCGTGGCCCACCCTGCCACCCGCTGCCACGACCCACCCGGTGCGCATGGAGGCTCGATGCGGGTGCGAGGGTCAGCAGCGGTCCAACAGCAGAGCGAGCGGTAACATTAGGTGGCGGCCGCTTCGACTCTTTATTACAGAGGAACCCTTCCCGTCCTCGCCCCGTAAAACAGTGATATGAATGCCTTGATGACTTGACCGCGCCCAACGCTGCCCCATGTCTGCGCTGCGGTCTTTGCACTCGTTTCCATCTTTGACGCCTTCCCGTCGTTGCCGTTGTCGTCGTCGTCGTCGCCGTCGCCTCTCCCGTCTCAGTACGCTTTCATGATGGTGTGGGCACGAGTCCCGCTACTGAAAGTATTCAACTACTACACACTCGTTGCGCTCTGTGTCGTGGGCCTGCTCTACCACTTCTACTCGCTCAACGCAGCCTCTACATTCGGCCACGCAGCGCCCAAAGATGGCGTCGCTGCGACTCCGCGCACCGGCGAGATCCCCAAGATTATATGGTACAAGCTCGGCCCCCATGGCATGAACGACGACACGCGCCAATGGACAGACACGTGTATCCGAGCCAACCCCAGCTACCGCGCGGAATTCATGACCGACGAGAGCAGCGATGCCTGGGTCCGCACAACCTTTTCCCAGTCCCGCCCCGAACTCGTGGCCTCCTATCTCGCGCTCAGCGTGCCCATTTTCAAAGCAGACATACTGCGCTACCTCCTCCTCTGGGACCAAGGCGGCGTCTGGTCCGACCTCGACGTGTCGTGCGATGGCATCCCCATTGACGAATGGGTGCCCGCAGAGTACAAGGACAAGGCGAATGTAGTCGTGGGCTGGGAATTTGACCAAGGCTGGGAAGGCGAGTACGTGCGCCAATTCACATCGTGGACCATCCTGTCGGCCCCGCGCTCCCCCCACATGCTCCAAGTCATCAACGACATCTTCGCCGAAATCGACAGGCTCACCTCGACCCACCACATCCCCGTCCAAAACATCACCATTGCGCTTGCAGGCGACGTGGTGGATTTCTCAGGCCCCCGCAGGCTGACGAGGGGCATCTTCACCAGCCTGTCAAACACCCTGAACAGGACCGTGGGCCCGGCCGATTGCCAGGAAATCCTGCAGCCCAGGCTGATAGGCGATGTCCTGGTCATGCCGGGCAAGTCGTTTGCGTCGAGCTCGAATCGCTACACGCCCGAGCAAGAGGTCGAGCTGCCCCCGAGTCTAGTGACGCATCATTATGCGGGGTCGTGGAAGAATGACCATGGAGGCGAGAGCTGAGAAGAGTCGAGTCGAGCCGAGTTGTTGGATTCACGTGAAATCAAGAGTAGAATAGCCGGACTGGGGAGGGTCTGATGGCATCCCCGTGTACTATAGGAGTAGTAGGGTTTTGGCAAAGGATATTGCGGGGCGAAATGTGTATAAGATCTGAGGCTGCTGCCAGGGGGGTGGCTTCACCAACTAGAATATCGCTGTACGGACGGCGCGACTGGACACGAAGACGATGGTTGCATGTACAGTGAAATGTCATTGTAAGCGTGTGTTCATATTTGATCTTGGCGAGCAAGGCATTTACCTAGGTAGACCAAGTCTTGCATGGCAGGTTGCGATTGAAGTTTGAAGATGCTTGGCGTTAGATAAGAGTTCTGAGCATGCTGCTTATATCTACTATCGAATTATTTCATCCATCATTGACGTCGTATACTCTACTATGTTGTATGTCTCGGATATTTCGATGCTCACGCGCTACGTATCCTGGTCTCCAAAGGGGTAGTTGAACTTGAGCAGCGCATTCAGACCACCGACCCAGTGATCCTCGGCCATTTCGTCCTTGCCCATTGTCCCCCTCACAATACTTGGAACACCGCCTTCCCACACGCCATCGGCCCTCCGCACCTCTTCTCCCGCGACGCGGACTTCCATGCCCACACCCATCTTCTCTGTAATAGTATGCCCGTCAATACTGACCTCCACTTCACGACCGCGGTTCTTCTCGCCCAGCCGAAGTGTTATGGGCGTGTTTGCTGGAAGCACAAGAGGTCTGAAGGATAGCGACCGAGGGCAGATGGGTGTGAGGCACAACGAGGGAACGAGTGGGTGCACGATGCTTCCTCCACTGGAAAGGCTGTAGGCCGTCGACCCAGTCGGCGAGCTGATGATCATGCCATCGGCCACGGCCTCGGTCAAGAAGCGATTGTTGATGTACACGTCGATGATTTTAAGATGTGCGCTTGAGCCCCGATGCAGCGTGACTTCGTTGAGCGCGTAAGTGTCGCCTTCGCCTGGCGCACCGCCGATGCGTGTACCGTCCGGGCCAAAGACGCCGACTTTGAGTCTGTTGCGCAGCAGGATGCGTGCTGTTCTATTCGTGCCCATCGCTTTGCCCCGTATATCTGCGTAGGAGAGCGGCTTATCGAGAGGGTCGTCTGGCGAAGCGGGCAGTTGCGGTGGAGGCCCGCCCAATGAGTCTGATAGTGTAGAGTACGTGTCTGGCGCACCGCTCATGTACACCTCTCGAAATGCGCGTTTGTATTCCTTGAACTTGAACTCTCCCAGGAATCCAATGGTGCCCATGGCAAAGCTCAGCACGGGAGGTACGCTCTCGGCATGGCTGAACAAGCTGCTGGCCCTCAGTAACGTGCCATCACCTCCTAGTGTGCAGACCAGATCGGTTTTATCCGACAGGGACTTTGACACGCTGACGCCCTTGTCGTAGGAGTATACGGGGAATGGCAGTAATCTGTGTAGCTCGTGGGCGGCTTCAGGCTGAAAGATGATGTTGATTGAGGGGTATGTGGAGCGGATGTGCGAGGCGAATTCAATAACGGATTCGGTGATGTTGGGCGTGCGCTTCTTCTTCGTTATGAGGATGTTGCGCGGTGGTGAGGGCCATTGTAAGCTGAGGAGGGTATTTGAGGGTGACTGGATGTACGACGGCTTGATTCGGGAAGGGAGCTCGCAAATGTGCTTGATCTCGAGACGGCGGGAAGTCGAGGTGAAGGTGCGAGCGTGCGTGGGCTGGACCAAGAGGCGCCATGGCAGGACGCGATGTTGTGCAAGCGTCATGGTGGCAGGGTGGAATATTGTTGCTGGGGGCCTATCATTGGTGCTCGCTCTATCTCAAAGTCATGTGCGCGGGGTATCGAGTGTGCACTGTTGGAGGGCGCGACATGATGTGGGCATGGGTACGGGCTGGGCTGGAAGGGAGGGATAAATATATGGTGGGGGGCAGGCTAGCTGAGAGGAATCGCAACGTCGTGAAGGCGTATGGTACTGTACTCTATGCTCTTGGAGGGTGAATGCTAAGCCGCGGAGACGGTCCCCACTGCGGCTGCACGATGCATCTTCACATGCAAGTGGCGCGTCGGACCATGTCACGTCTTGTCTGTCAAAAAGTTGGCGAGTGAAAGCAGCTTGGCGTTCTACCTATGGGTAGCTCCCGAGCTGAACCCTGTCGGCGGGGGTCGCGGTCGCATGCTCTGGTGTCATCGGCAGGCGACGGATGGACTGTGGACGAGCAGCTCGATGCTTCCAGCACCAGTTCACGCGGCCGAAGAGACGATAGCGGCGCAAGCACCAAGCACTGCAAGCTACTCTATGGCCTGACCCCGACTATCGTCTGTAGTAGCTCCACGCGCCCCCCCCCCCCCTCTTCCTCTGCCACCTACCCGCACGCCCACTAAATAATACTGGCCATGCAATCCACCGCAGCCTCCTCCTTCCTCTCCTTCCTCTCCTCCTCCTCCACGACTCCCCACTGAAACGCCTCCAAGTCCTCCAGCCCTGGCTCATGCGCCCGCCTGAGTGAAGCACAACCCCAGACTTACTCACTCGCCCGCCCGCACGCACGCCCGCCATTATTCCTTGTCAGCATCAGGCATCAACACGCGCTCTATGGATGCTTCCATGCATGCCAGCACGCCAGCCAGCGGCCTCAAGCAGCGCCATCCGCCCGCATCCGTACCCGTCATAGAGAAGTTGAAGGCACAGCGGACCGCACATTCGACAGCCACCACCGATTCGGCCGCCTCATCGACGGGGGAAAAGGGTCCTATACCACATCCAGGCGGAGACATCAAGCATGGAGCCTTCAAGCAGGCTGTCCGCATGGTCCTGTTTGCTCTGTACTTCAACAGCAGCATCCTCGCGTGGGTAGAAAGCTTTGGCTGACAGCCTGTGACAGGTTACTAACTCCCTGCTTCAGCATTGCTGTCACCCAGTACATTGGCGCGCCGCTGTACTTTTACAGCAAGGACCTATTCTACGCCTGGATGGCCATGACCAAACAGCACTTTGGCATCGTCGCCGCCACAATGACCTACTGGTGGGCGCCTACCACGGTCAGAGTCAGTGGCGATGCGAGCGTACGAGGACAGATGCGGAAGACGGCTGATGGGAGACTGGAATGCGACTTCCCCGAGCGCATAGTCTTGATATCGAACCATCAGGTCAGCCTACCCCTGCAACAATCGTCGCCATAACCTAAACTTACCCCCTCCAGATCTACACCGATTGGGTCTACCTCTGGTGGATGGCCTACACCGCGAATATGCACGGCCATCTCTACATCATCCTCAAAGAATCCATCAAATATATTCCCATCCTCGGTACCGGCATGATGCTCTACGGCTTCATCTTCCTCTCTCGCAAGTGGTCGGCTGACAAAGATCGCTTCCAATATCGTTTGAGGAAGCTGAGCACCAGCCACGCCGGTCCACTATCAGGTTCCTCAGGCCTCGATCCCATGTGGCTTCTCATCTTCCCCGAAGGCACAAACCTAAGTATCAACGGACGCAACGCCAGCAAGAAATGGGCAGACAAGAACGGGATCCCCGATCTCAGACACGCTCTCCTTCCACGCAGCACTGGCCTATCCTTTTGTCTGCAAGAGTTGAAGGATACAGTAGACTACATGTACGACTGTACCCTCGCATACGAAGGCGTCCCGTAAGTCCCCCACCATCCACCATCCACCATCTCCTCCCCCACCAACCCGTCACCTAACCCCCATCCCCAGCGTCGGCCAATATGGCCAAGACCTCTTCACCCTCCGCGGCACCTACTTCCAAGGCCGCCCTCCGAAATCCGTCAATCTGCACTGGCGCCGCTTCCGCATCGCCGACATCCCGACACACGACGAAAAAGTCTTTGCAGACTGGCTGCTCGACCGCTTCCGTGAAAAGGACGACTTACTCCAGTATTTTGTCGAGAATCAGCGGTTCCCTGCGGACGAGGGCGAGGGCTTTGACCAGAGTGCCGATCAAGGCAAGGGAAAGGTGGTCAAGGGCGCTGGGTGGATTGAGACAGAAGTCAGACCTGTGCGGTGGTGGGAGTGGATACAGGTTTTTGTGCCGACGGCGGCGTTGGCGCTGGTGGCGAATGTGGTGGTGAAGATTGCAAGGTTGATACTGAGGGTTGCTAGGGTCGCTTGAACTGTATAGTGTCTGTATCGTGTGTTGTGTGTTGTTTATGTGTGGGTGGAGTTTTTGATGCAATGGGTGGTATGAACTCTTTATCAAACTTGACTAGAGGTTTGGGATTCTGATACCTGTTGTTATGCTTTCTGTGGCTGTTGAAGATGACTAGTATATTCCCTTTTTACTTTTTTTTTTTTTTTTTTTTTTTGCACTCGCACGCATTGAATCGGATTAGGGCAGATGAACACAACTTTATACCCGTACCATATCTCTCTGTCTCTCTGTCTCTCCATCTCTCCACCTCCCTATCTCCCTATCTCCCCCCAACTCATCCCACCAACCCTCCCCCTCCCCCTCCGCCTACACACGCACATACCGCGTCACACTCGTATACGCCTTCCTCGGCCCCTGCACATCATACCGCACCTCCCACCACTCCTGCCCCTGTCCTTGTGCCTGTGCCTGCGCCTCGCCCGCGATCCCTTCCTGCTGTCCACCCTCGCCCTCGCCCTCGCCCCCAGCCATGGTATCGCTAAAGCGCCATTCCGCGGTATACACGTCCTCTGCACAGAGATGCTGTATTTTATTTTTTGCGGTCCAGAGTGGGGTGTTCGTGTTTGTGTTTATGTTTGGATCAAAGTCGAGGCGGTGCAGTGTGTCTATTTCGACGAACAGGGCGCCTGTGTTTACAATGTTGGTGCTGGGGGTTTTGTCGGGGTCGCTTGGGGTAGATGGATTGGTAGGATTGGATGGGGATGTATCCTCGTCGCAAAAATACACGGCAATGTATTTCTCAGAAGTGTTGTTCGGAGAGTTGAGAAGGTATATATAGCGCCGCTTCACGTCGAATTTTAGCCCGTTGGCTAGTGTGAAGGCGCCTTGTTCGGCGTGTAAGAGCGCGGTGGGGGTTGCGGGTGCAGTTGTGGATGGGGATGTGGATGTGAATGGAGATGCGGTTGTGGCACAGGGTGTGAATGTTGCGGTGCCAATTACGGTGCCGGAGGGGTGGGAGGGTAATTGGGAGGAGAGGGTGCGGGAGAATGTCCAGGGTTGGGCGGATGAGTATAGGGATTTGAAGATTTGTTCTTGGGGTGATGATAAGCGTGGAGTAGGGTCCTCTGTTTTTTTTGGGTCGGAAGTAGGTGTTTCTTCGCGTGGGAGAGGTACTGAGTCTTGTGTTGTGGGGTTGTATCTAGATGGGGGATTCGTTGTTGTAGGGCTGGGTTGATGATGGATTCTGGGGTTTGGGATTTGTGTGTCGAAGAGGATGGCGTTGACGCTTTGGAGTGTTGCGCGACTTGGGTTGAGCGCTGGGTTGCTGGTTGTTATCCAGCTTAGTCTTTGCTTGATGAAGTCTTTTGTTATGCCCTCTGTACTCAACTTCCCGTCCATGTTCCCCTGCTCATCGGCAGCGAGACACAAAATGGCCAGGGCGGTGCCGACGGAGAGGTCTTTGCCAGTTGGACAACAGACGAGGATTCTACTTGCCGAGAGTGATGGGAGAGAGTTTAAGAATTCTAGGAGTCGGGGGAGTTGGGTGCGGAGATCGCGGGATCCGAGTTTGCCTGTTTGGCATTTGAGGTGGAGGTGGTGTTTTGTGCCTCTTTCTTTCGGATCATTGATGAGCAGGGACTTTGGTGTACATTCGATGATCGCATCGAAGTCGGTTGTGTCTGTGCCCTCGTTTGATGATATATATACGTTCTTCGTTGGCTGGATAAGCGTGGCTGTGACGTTTCCACATTTCTCGTCAGCGATCAACTTCTTGATGATACTTGGTGCGTCGTCTTCCGGAGTGTTCATGAGCAAGTCCTTGTTTTTCCAGAAGAGCTGCGGTGTAAGTCCATGGGCCCAAGCTTCGTGGTCATCGGCTGCGCCTTGTATATATCCATTTTCAGAGATTTCGGCACCCTGTACGCGACGAGAAGCTGTACACAAGACAATAGGATGGAATTCTGGGAACGATGGAGGCGTCGAAGGATGACTTGACGCTTGGGTGATCCAGATGGGTCGGAGGGGTTTTGTAAGTTTAGCCCGGAGAGTCGGAATATGCGGTTTACAAATCTCCTGCGACCCTTGTCAATCATCAGAGTCCAATATCTTCAACACCTTCATCTTGTAACATGTTCCCACATGCAATCTTAATAAAGGGAGACTTACCACGAACTGTTTTACAAATCCCCCAATCCTCCCCTCCATCTGAAACCTCTCACTCTCCCCCACCACGCTCGGTGGCACATGCAACCTCCCCTCATCTCCCGCCTCCCCAAAGACCGCCCTGTTGATAACCGCACACCAAATCGGCACAGTCTTACTCAACGCATCCGGCATACTCTTCCCTCTCCTCGTACTATCCACAATCACAGCCCCACCTCTCTCCGCCACCACATCCAACAACTGTAAATTCAGCCGTCGAAGGTTGAACTTCCATTGCCCCATGTGCCCGTCCGTGCTCTTGAAGTACACACTCCCCGCCTTTTGCGAGGGTGAAATGTACCAACTGCCACAACGCTCGTTGGCAATGAGCGGCAGGTCGTAAGCGGAGGCGACGGATTCGACAAAGGAGTTGTCAGATGTGATGGAGGAGAGGCGGTTGTGGAGGGAGAGTGTGGAGCGGCGGAGTGTAGAGAGGGTTGTTGAGAGTGAAGGGGTGTTGGATTGGTGGGGGAAGAGTATGTCTGATTCACGCAGAGGCTGGGTCATGGTGAAATGACCTATATGATTTGAGATCTGATCTGCCCTGGTTCTGGAGCTTTGTTCTCCAGGCTCTTTTTGGTGGTGTGGGAGAAATTGTACTTGGGTTAGGCGACCAGACATAGCAACATTAATTGCGTTGCAAACGAGACATTCGAGAGCTTATCCTAATGACCATAAGAATTGTTGTAAGTCTTGCCTCCAAACTAGCGGCAGTTGGTGTTTCCTGCCTACAGCCTGAGTAGAAGTTGATGGCAGTGGGCGAATTAGGTACATTAGACGCTAATCAGCGCTAGTCAGTGGGCCGCTTGGACCACATTTTGTTCTGGAGACGGGCGAATATCTCACACACATTGAGCTTGTATGATGTGTACGCTTATCCTGTAGTCATCATGCGGGGACTTTGTTGATCAGACATTTCACAGACGGCCCACCGTCTTTAGAGTGGCCCTGGGTCATGAGAAGCAGGTACCATGCATTGAATAAGCTATTCTAGGCTCTGAAGGAGTGAAAATGTGACGCCCCATTTTCCCATTTCCATGTATACGTTTCCTAAACTCCCTAATTGCATGCTAGCCCCATCACCATAACTCCGACGCTTGCATTGATGCATCAAATTCAAACCCAACCTGGGCCAGTAAACGAGACTGTAGCCCAGACAATTCGAGCAGGGAAGCCCTCGAATATATAAAGACGCATTTTTACCGACTTGACTCGTGAACCGTAGCTCAAAAGCTCGATAGACTCGCAGTTTCTTCACTCGACCCCATGCGCCTGAAAGACTCCTCTATTTCGTATCGCAATTGTAGGCAGGATTCCTGATCGGAGTCGTCCTAGGACATCCGCCTTCTGCGGAAAGGCTCCTCCACTTCCTCTTCCACCTTCTCCTCTGTAACTCGCAATGTCAACCATGCAGCTACAATAGCGCACAGGCCGCCAAATCGCAACACCCAAGCCACACTGTCGTCGCCTGCGGTACCTCTTGGCTTTTGCAGGAACTTGAACATGACTGCACTGACGAGAGTCGCGATGACTTGTGGTGCGGCGATGGCAACATTGTGAATTCCCAGCACCACTCCTGCCGAGTCTGCACCGGAACCATCGTCTTCACCAGCCGCAATAAGCTGAGATTCGCGATCGCGAGGCCTAATAACCCCACGGCGGATGGCATCCCTCTTGGAAATCTCAGATGCTATGATGGCAAACGGTGCCCAGTTCGTGACACACCAGGGAATACCGATAGCGCCAACAAGAGCAGTTGCGCCCCAGGTACTACGGACAAAAAAGGTGAGTGCCATGAGCACGGCGAAGAGGATATGTGAGAGGAACCAGGAGCGACGAAGGGTCAGCGACTTGATCTGTAGCATCTCCATGGACTTGGACACCTTTTCCGTAAATGTCTTTGGCGCACCCTTTGGCGTGTGACTCAGTGCGAAATATCCAGATCCTCCCATGGAGTGGGGTGTGGCCGGTGTCATGGGTGTTGCGGGTGTGACTGGTCGATCGGGCTCCGGAGCCTGAAAGGTTGGAGGTATGACAAATGGTAAGAAGACCGAAGCGAGGAAGGTGGTTACAGCAAAGAGAAGAAGAGCTCGTGTACCAATCCTTGTAGCGTCTTCCCAGACCCGATCAATCTGTTCGTCCGTCATGTGTGGATTCTCCTCGAAGAATGGATCGGCGTAGATCTCGCCGACATAGGTAGTGATGTAGAACAGAAACGGGAACCAACCAATCCAAGCAAAGAATTGGACTTCACAGACACGTTTGATCTGAGCCGGAAGTTTGACGACAGAACGTGCGAGTGATTTGAAGAAGGCAATGACGCCATCTTGCTGATCTGCAGGGGCTGTATCAAACTGAGGGTCGCGTTCTGCGCAGGATGCACAGCTGACGCCGACTGTCAAGGCCATGATGAAGGACGCAATAGCACAGAGCACCTTGAATTGTGTGCCACCGAGCCATGGTAGATACTCTGGAAGCTTAACGTAGCCGGCTAGGTAACCGAGAATGTTGCCAATGCCAGAAGATCGCATCAGCCAGGCATTAGCGGACTCCTGTTGGTGAGTAGGGGCCACGTCCACGATGTATGCTCGCACACCAGCTTGGACTTTAGCAAGTCAGCAAGGTTGGTTGAAGGAAAGGTGTACCTTCCTGTACTTACTGACGTTGATAGCGAAGTCCAGCACGTATACGAACAGGACGGCAAAGAGCATGACGCAAGTCTTGACAAATTGCCCTTCCGGGTCAGCACCGAAGAGGGTGAGGAATCCTCCCATGAGCTCTCTGGCCCAGGCGAGTACCATGAGGGAGACAATAGTGGCTGCTGCGCCTCCTATAACGAACGGCCGCCTCTTTCCCCATCGCAAGCGGCAGTTGTCACTCTTGAGGCCGACATAGGGCTGGACGAGGACGCCTGATAGCGGGCCGGCGATCCAGACTAGAGCAAGCATAGACTTGCTCAAGCCCAGGGACAGTAGATAGGGCTGTGGAGGTAGTTAGTATATGGTGTAGTCGATCAAGACATGAAAGTTTGATGCCAGGTCTAGCAGACGTAGTGGGGAGATCTTGTACACTGCGATCGGACTTCCGGTAAGGTACAAGCAGGGGCTGAACCTCATGTGTTCCCAGCAGATGCAGGGCCCGTGGCAGACGTCGTGCCGCTCGAAGGTAGACATGACAGTACCAAGAACAGACTTACCGATCCGTTGGAAGTCTCGACGGACCATCCTATTGATAGACCGAGTCCGCCAAAGGTGAGTAGGAACAAGAACCAGCTGCTTTTGGTCTCCTCCACCTGCTGTTCGCCCTGCCAGTCGTCGTCACTACCGACAGGCGAGAGCACCTCCTTCAGCAGCGGATCCACTTCGGAAGACATGCGAGTGGGTATGATTTCTGGAGATCGCTCGTGTATGAACTGTACATGTGTGGGTCCGTCGGTGTCGGGCCGTCCGCCTAGCAGCGAGTCACGGCCAAAGGATACGAGTTTGGGACGCGGGCGTGGGCGTGATGCAGTCGCAGTGTCCAGCTTCGATGGGCGAGGTGAAGCAGGCGGGGGTGGAGGAGAGGACGAGTCCGCCCGGTCACGCCGTGGGGCAGACATGCTGGCAGTGACAGCGAGGGGTTATACTTTGTATGGCCTTTGCGCAGGCAACGTGGACCAGCCTGGTGGGCTTACCGAAAGTCAGGGCCCAGGGCGCTGTGATTGGAAGGCACGACGCAGCGTGAGTGGTCGAGGAAGAATGTCGACTGCAGTAGAGAGTGCTATGTACAGTAGAGTAGGGATAGAGTAGCGAGGAACACGTCTTTTTTCCAGACTATTCTAAGTGGCGCAGTCGTACTCAACCAGCCATGCTGTCACCTGTACTGTGTGGGAGAAATGAGCCGCGAGTGGAGACCGTGTCACTGCAGCGAGACTCGGATCAACAGGCGCTCCTCGCACTCAGCAGGGTAGGTAGTAAGCAGACAGCGGGGTGAGGTGAGCAGGCGAGGGCGAGGGCGAGGGCGAGGGCGAGGGCGAGGGTGAGGGCAAGGTAGAGAGACAACACTACAGGGAGTATACTGGACTATATAAGTAGGAGCGGTGTGTGTAGGTCAGGTGTTTTGGCAGCAGCCCGTCCGTGGAGCAGACTCGGGTGCTGCAGGTCTGGCAGGTCTTGCTGGTCTTGCAGATGATTCTGGCTCCATGTCATGCCGTAGAACTTGGAGGTTATGACGTCTCTGTGTGGGTGGATCAGCCGTTCACACATCCCGGTCCAACCTCCTTAGCGCCTGGGGCACCCACGCCTAGTTACTGGAGCGGCGAGCCTTGCCCACCGAAGGCTGAAGCCATGCCTGTCTGCTCCGGGGGGGATGCGACGCGTAGAGAAACGTCTCGTATGCTAGTTACTGTAGAAGGGAGGTCAGCCAGACAGCCAGCCAGACAGCCAGCCAGACAGCCAGACAGTGGGACAGCCTCATTACAACACCGCTTGCCCCGCGTTGCCTTGCCCGTGCCTGCTATCCACGCTTCACCTTGCTGATATCCTTTGTGCGCGCGTGTGGTGGAGCTGAGACGCGGCGCGCGCCCTTGTGGAAGCTTGTTGAAGCAGCCGCGCCTCGCAACGTTGCCTTTCCGCTGGTCGCCCATCGATAGGCCGCCGGTGCCCTTTGGTCGCACCAAACATCAGAACAGCCACCGTTTTCCACCGCCTCGACCCCCCCGGCGCCCACAGAAGCCTGTCGTCCAAAACACCGGCCTGCTGCTGATGAAAGCAAAGACCCTGACTCCAGCATGGCGTCGACAGTTGGCTGGGCGATTACCGAACTGCTCAGTATGCGCCTCCTCCCTCCTCCCTCCTGCCGCCTCCCTTCCCCCCGGCCCAGGCCAGCAGCACATTGCTACACTGAAGACTGCAGATTGAATACTGAATACTGACCATGCCTTCCTCCTGCAGGGCGAGACGCAGTCGATGCAGACCCCGATGGTCAGTCCCACGACTCCACCACCATCTCCCGCCATCCCATCTCTAATGCGCCGACACAGACGAACCCGAGGCGGGCCAGAAGGAGATATTCACATCATGGGCCCTGTCCATCCTCATTTTCCTCCTCATAATAGCCCTCTTCACGAGCTACATCCTCCACACCCGCAAGATCCAGGCAGTCCATGAGACGGTGCTGTCTATATTTGCTGGTACGTCACCAGCCCGCTCCTCTCGCAGCCAAATCGCGCTATCCATATAGGCTAACACCATTCTCCAGGCATGGTCGTTGGCCTTATACTACGCCTCACCGCAGTCGCATCAGTGCGAGATGTAGTCAGCTTCGACTACCAGATGTTCTTCAACCTCTTACTTCCTCCAATCATCTTGTCTGCAGGCTACGAACTGCATCAAGTCAGTTTAGACTGCTGCTGTCACCAGACCTCATTTCGCAATACTAACTTGTCCAGGGGAACTTCTTTCGACACATTGGCACCATCCTCACCTTTGCATTCGCCGGCACCTTCATATCCGCTCTCGTCCTTGGCCTCATTCTGTTTCTCTGGACCAGGATTCCTCTCGACGGCTTCAAAATCAACTTCGTTGAAGCCATGTCTGTTGGCGCCACGCTATCGGCCACTGACCCAGTAACCATCCTTGCCATTTTCAACACATACAAAGTGGAGCCCAAGCTGTATACCCTCATCTTTGGCGAGTCCATTCTGAATGATGCCGTCGCCATTGTCTTGTTCGAGACGGCTCAAAGGTACAAAGATAGCGCAGAGACGCTTGGCATCATCAGTCTTTTCGAGGCTTTCGGAATCTTCTTTGGCGTCTTCTTTGGGAGCCTGTTCATTGGGGTTGCAGTTGGAATTGCCGTCTCACTGATGCTCAAATTCACCTATGTGAGACGCATTCCCAAGACCGAGAGTTGCCTGATCATCCTGACTGCCTACCTGACGTACTTCTTGTCAAACGCCATTCACATGTCCGGTAAGTAGCCGTGGTAATAGTGTATATTCTTGCACTGATTGGTCAACAGGAATCGTATCCCTGCTGTTCTGTGGTATATGCATGAAGCATTATGCCTACCATAACATGTCACGACGAACGCAACTCACAACAAAGTTTGTGTTCCAGGTCACTTCGCAACTGTCGGAGAACTTCATCTTCATCTACCTAGGTCTGTCACTGTTCACTGACGATAAACTCGACTACAAGCCACTATTCATCTTGATCACGGTTGGAGGTATCTGCGCAGCTCGGTGGTGTGCTGTTTTTCCTCTCTCCCGGCTCATCAACGCAGTTACAAGATATCGCCAGCGTCGTCGTGGAGAAGAACTTGTTGAGGAGATTCCTTACGCTCATCAAGCTATGATATACTGGGCAGGTCTACGAGGTGCTGTGGGCGTTGCGCTTGCGGCAGGTCTCACAGGCAATAACGGCGACACTCTTCGTGCTACTGTTTTGGTTGTAGTCGTCTTGACCGTCATCATCTTTGGAGGTACTACTGCTCGTATGCTAGAGATCCTGGGTATCCGCACCGGTGTTGTTGAGGAAATCGACAGCGACGACGAGTTTGACATCGAGGTCGTCAACGGCGGTACTTATACACGCAACAAGGGCCAAGGGTTCGGACATACGCCACGCCCCAGTTCGAACGGATTCAGCCTCAACAATGTCAACAGACCAAACAGTACGTACTCTAGCGGCGCATTCAACCGGAACAGTTCGCCAACACGTCCTGATGGTCTTGCTACCCGCCGCAACTCAAGTCGTTTGCGTCAGGCCGACGGCGCAGATCAGAATCTTCTCAGCCCTGCAGACAGTGGCTCCGCTGATGACGATGATGATATCGACCTTGACCTTCCACCCAGCGCGCGTCGATCGCCAAACCGTGCTCAATCACCGCATAACGCACCAACAGACTCGTCTCCGTACCCAACATCCGGCAATAGGCCGTTGGGCTTCGCGGCAGAGGGCTCGAGTAGAGTCGCAACTGCGACAGGGGCAGTGAAGCAGCTATTCAACGACATTAGTCACGATCCTGCCAGTGCCTTCAAGCAAATTGACGATGGCTTCTTGAAGCCGCATCTATTGCTTGATCCTGGAACAGGGCCCGGACCAAACAATGTCTGATTATTGATGGGAACTATGTTGGAGTATGAGCATTGAAGGCGTTTTTATGGATGGGTTTGAGAGCTCGCATTCTTGGCTCTGGATCGTATGAGAGTGATGGCATGTCTGGGAAAGGGCCTGGCTGCTGGCATTGTGATGTATGAGCAACGTCGGATCATACGTTGTAAGATTAGTTCAGTGGAGAGGCTATACCTAGCCTTCTAGTCCTCCCAGTTAGGAGTAAAGTTCGGCACAGAAGCCTAGCGCCCGCACACGGATGGCGCTGTTACGAGGTTTGTAACCATTCAATTGACGGGTGAGGGGGGTTCACCGAAGATGCGCCGCACCTGCCGTGCAACCTTCATATGGCTGTCATTTACAGCTATTGCTCGACCCTGGTATCACCAGGGTCCAGATATACAATGTAGGTTCCGTAGTCAAGAACCATTCAATTAGTATTTGCTGCCTAATTTTGAGTTTGCGTCCATGTCAAATTTTACTAGGAATTCCGTACACGACCGGATCAACAAGTAGGTCCTTGTGAAGTCTACTCAAGCTTAACATCCTCCTCCGTTGTGGGGATTGCAAGGCTCCAGAGCAAAGCTTAGGTACATCCATCATCATGTCTCCGACTTCGCTCGTTCCCCAGAACGGTAGGGACGAGCGGTTAGCGCATTAGTTTAATTACCCGATCATATATCTCCAGGCGAACTGCTCACTTTTCCCCTCCACTCACAAACGACTTCGGAAATAATTCTCTCGTTCGCGCCCGCTAGTATCCTACAATCTGTCAGTGCCCTGCAGGCCGTGACCTGGAGAGCCGCACACTCCGCGGATTAACGAGCCTCCACCCTACACTCCTCGTTGGAGCAAGCTGAATCCAGAACGAGTGCTCATGCCAAGTGCCCATGAACTACAGCAGACCACTGTCATTCATACTGAAACAACTAGGATAGCTAGAGCCTGACCTGGGCGTTCTTCCACTTGACGAGCCCCTGGTCTAACCAAGTACGAGGGTCTTCTGTTGAATCTATTGCTAAAGGTCGACTTGAAACTACTCACGAAGGGCCGTAAATGATCACTTCGCCGCATGGCGTTCCTTCTGTACTTGACCCGGTTGACACGGAGCTTCCATCCCCGGGTTTTGTCCTAGTCATGTTTCCAGAAGCATTCCATACTCTAGAATCACACCATGAAGCCTGCAATAACAGCATGCAGTGGCGGCATAATGTGCGGAATATAGATAGCGACTAGGTATATCAAACGCCACCGACCATGTGTGTGGATCGCTCAAGGTTGAATGCAAGATTAAAGAGCCTCCGCAATTACATCAATCAGATCCATCCGTCATGTGGCCACAGCCGTCCAGCAGGGAAACCCATTGGCCGGAATCCTAGGCGAAGCTCCGCCTCCATCATGGACCCTATTGCAACTCTACCATTTGCAGCAGTAGATAATATATTAACGGTCACGTTCGGAAGACTTAGGCATATCGCCGTCGCTTTTTTGGAACAGAAAGGTCATGCCTCTGCAGAGAAAGCCATGTGATCGGCACCGCTTCACGGACTTCAAGATATCAAAGATCCATGAATCTTGCTCATATGTCCGGAAGTGTGGCTTGAGTGAGCTCCTTGATCGGCAGCTAAAACACTCAAACATGACAAGGGAGTCTCCAGGGCCGGAGCTTATTCGAGTAAATTTGCGTGTTCTGAAAAGGGTCGCTATTTGCCCGCAACGGTCACGGAAGTAGGGTCCTTGTGTATATTGACTACTCTAGTAGCCTACCAATCGTAACGCCGACATGGGCGAGCGCCACATCTGTAGGGAGATCGCGGGGTATATGACCCCCAATGTGAGTTTCCCCACAGAAACAAACCGTCTCATGTAGATATTGATTCATCTATTCAGACGGTGGTGCTCAGCAAGGTACGCCACTTGCGAGAGTCGACGGCAGGAGATGGCGATAGAGTCTCAATCGATCTCGGCAGACAACGCTACTATGGACAACCCAGATATGGACCAACCGAGTAGTACGATTCTTATGTATACACATTGAGACCTGGGCTGGAACAAATCTGCCATAAGGTGCAAATTTGAGCCTACAGTCAAGACCGCATGTAAAGTGGATTCTGCACAGTATCATTAATATCGCGTCACTTGACTGACCGCAGACGAGAGGGTGTGCCTATCCGCCAGCATAGAGTCTTCATCTAAGCCTCATTTCACAAGCGCTGAGCTACGGGCCTCCAAGACCAAGATCCTTACCCTTGCTCAACGGGCCTGCTTCCTGATGACCTGGTAGATGCACTGAGTCAGGTTGCGATTTCATCTGGTACCATGCTAGATGGCTTGGAAGTATCTTTATAAGAGGCTCTGCTATCCTTTGCAATTTACATCAACCACTCCCTCACTCCCTCACTCCCTCACTCATTCCAGTTGTCGTCAGAAACATGAAGGGTCTTTTCGCTGCCGCTTTGGCTTCGGCCATTACGGGCACCTTTGCCCTCCCATCTCCCACCGAAATGGGGCCCATCACTGCCCGTCAAGTCGCTGCCGCAGCATGTGCTACTCCAGTCACTCTTTCTGGAAACCCCTTTGCGTCTCGATCCATCTACGCCAACAAGTTCTACTCGTCCGAGGTAGTCTCTGCTGCAGCTGCCATGACTGACACCGCCTTGGCAAGTGCTGCCAGGAAGGTCGCCGATGTTGGAACTTTCCTGTGGATGTAAGTTCTCTCTAACATTCCATGAGACAAAACAGTGCTGATTCAGCTCATAGCGATACTCGTGCCAAGATCGCCGTGGTTGAGGATGGTATCAAGGACGTGCCCTGTGACCAGATTGCAGCTCTGGTTATCTACGATCTCCCAGGCCGTGATTGTGCTGCAAAGGCCTCCAACGGTGAACTTGCTGTTGGTGAGCTCAACGTTTACAAGACCGAGTACATTGACCGTAAGTCCCCAAGCTCAACGCTGCAAAGCAAAGTCAAAGATTCAAATACTAATATGATACCAGCCATTCTTGCCATCTTCAAGAAGTACCCCAACACTGCCATCGCCCTTGTCATTGAGCCCGATTCACTTCCCAACTTGGTCACCAACGCCAACCTCCAGACCTGCAAGGACTCTGCCTCCGGTTACCGCGAGGGTGTAGCATACGCGCTCAAGCAGTTCAACCTTCCCAACATCGCCATGTACATTGATGCCGGCCACGGCGGCTGGCTCGGCTGGAACGACAACCTCAGTATGTCCCTCTCAACCGCACTTCCCCTTCTCCATCCCTCTAGCACCCCTCACTAACAACCGCTCCCCCCTCCCAACAGAGCCCGGTGCCAAAGAACTCGCAACCGTGTACAAGAACGCCGGCAGCCCCAAGTCCGTCCGCGGCATCGCCACCAACGTCGCCGGCTGGAACGCCTGGGACCAGACACCCGGCGAGTTCTCCACCACCAGCGACGCCCAGTACAACAAGGCGCAAAACGAGAAGCTCTACGTCGAGCTCTTCTCGCCCGAGCTCAGGAACGAAGGCATGCCCGGCCAAGCCATTGTCGACACGGGCCGCAACGCCGTCACCGGTCTGCGCCGCGAATGGGGCCACTGGTGCAATGTCAACGGTGCTGGCTTTGGCGTCCGGCCCACCACCAACACGGGCAGCAGCCTTGTCGACAGCTTTGTCTGGGTCAAGCCCGGTGGTGAGAGCGATGGCACGAGCGATACGAGCGCCAAGCGCTACGACAGCTTCTGTGGCATGGAGGATGCGTTCAAGCCTAGTCCCGAGGCCGGCCAGTGGAACCAGGCGTACTTTGAGATGCTGGTGAAGAATGCTAAGCCAGCTTTCTAAGTAAAGTATGAAAACGCGAGGTTTAGTGCGGCTTGGCGAGAGGGGGAAAGTGTAAATAGAATGTGAGGCTTGGAAGGGTTTGGGAATTGGTGTGTGGTGGGGGGGGGGAAACCGATTGGGATGTGTTGCTTCTTCGCTTCGATGTTGATATGTTACTGCACTGTGCATAAGAATGACAATACTCTCGTTATCAGGAATCTCAGTACCTGGAGATTGATTGATATTGTTTACAATCTTCCTGGGCCTTGCAGCTCTTCTTGTAGTAATTTTGTTTCCCCGGTCTTGCAGATGTGACCAGTTCTTTGCGCTATCTCTTTGCTTCGCCAAATACTCTTCTACTCTTGTGCCTTGTTCCACTTTACACAGTCCTCAAACTTCACACCCTGCCCGCCAAAGATATCCAGCGCACTTCCAATCGTCAAATCGACCTTTCCCTTGCTCAACTCCTTTACAAGCTCAAGATCCGCAATCGATCGGCCACCACCAGCGTAGGTAACGGGGATGCTACACCACTCTGCCAGTTTGGAGACGAGCTCGTGATCGATGCCGCGTTGGAGGCCTTCGACGTCTGCGGCGTGGATGAGGAACTCGGAGCAGTGAGGTTCTAGGAGGGATATTGATTCTGCAGCGTTTCATTAGCCACGAAGCTCCTAGCGATGATTGATTTACCTACCTTGATTTAACTCAAAGTCTGTAATAGTCTGCCACTTGTTCGTTGCAACGAACCATTTGTCGTCTTTCCTCCGACAACTCAGGTCGATGACGAGTTGCGACTTGTTGTTGTCGAGGGTAGTGAGGACGGCATCGAGGCGGTCTTTGGAGAATTTGGAGTCGGGGAAGAGGTAGGATGTTATGATTACCTACTACATATCTGATTAGCCCTCGCAATGTGTGGCATCAATCTTCAACTCTCACCTTGTCTGCTCCCTGCTCAATCCACTCGCGCGCATTTTTCTCTGTGATGCCGCCACCGACTTGCATGCCGCCGGGCCAGGCTTTTAGTGCGTCCTGCGCGGCTTGTTCATTGCCTGGGCCCAGCATTATGACATGTGCGCCTGCCAGCGCATGTTGCTTGTAAAGGTCGGCGTAGTATGCGGAGGGGTGCTCCGACGTCCAGTTTGTCTTGAGAACATCGGGCGTTGTGGTGTTGAGTGTGCCGCCGACGATTTGCTTGACGCTGCCAGCGTGTAGGTCTATACACGGCCGGAAACGCGTCATGTTTGGTAGACGGTTGTTGGTATGAGGGGAGGTGGGATGGTGGAAGTCGGATGGACGGTGACGCGGGGGTGCAGACGGAGGTCCGACTAGCGCAGATATTTTGTCGCTCCAACTGTTCGACCATCGCGACTCCACCAACTACAAATCCACCACATGACCATGGCGCCTCATCTCGGAAAGCGCAAACGTGTGACACGTGCAGAGCTCGAACAGCCTTCACGATCGCCAACACCATCCTCAGACTCGGACGACTCGGGTGCCGAAGACCTGCAAGCCGCATTTCGACGCGCATTCGAGGCCAAGTTCAAGCCGCTGCCCTCAGAACCCAAGAAGCCGAAGATAGAGGAGGTGCCACTTCAACAAGAAGAAGAAAAGGAGGAGGGGGAAGAAACAGGCTGGTCAGGCATTAGCGAAGACGGCAATGACGTCGAGGTTGTCGAGTTCACAGACACCAAGCGCCAACGAGACGATGCAGAAAGAGCATTGAAAAAGGCATTCATGTCTTCGAAGCCCCCAACTTCTGGAGCAGTGCCTGCAAAGACCCTTACAGTCAAAAAGAAGCAAGACGACGACGAGATTGGCGATGTCGCGAATCTGAAAAACGATCTAGCCCTTCAGAAATTGCTGCGCGAATCCCACCTACTTTCCGCCTCGTCGTCTGGGGCCTCGACACCAACGCTTGTCGCAACTGGCATCGCACGTCACAAATCTGCAGATCTGCATTTGCAGTCACTTGGTGCCAAGTCCTCAATCTTCACGCAGAAGAAAATGCCCATGGCACAGCGCAAACACATGATCCAGAAGGCCCGCGACACCGAGGCCAAGCGACGGACTGAAGCCAAGGAGGCAGGCATCGTGCTTGAGAGAGAACGAAAAGTTATCAAAGTCGACAAGGAAAAGAAGCGAGAAAGAAGTGTCGGCGGACCAAGCATTGGACGCTTCAAGGGTGGCACGCTGAGCCTGTCCAAGAAGGATGTGAGGAGCATTACCGGTGGTGGGGGTGGAGCAAAGGGCAAAGGCAAGAAGGGCAAGCGTTGAGATATTCCGCCCAAATGCATATTGCCCTACGAAAGTTCCACCTACAAGATGCAGCTCGGCCTCGTTGCATGGTTAGTGTCTCTCCAACGTTCAAGTCCGAGTTTGAAGTGTGAGCCACGCAGATTAAGCCGGGACTGTACAAGTGATACAGAATGAGGGATCTTGGCCCAAGCAAGTTTAATACATCTCTCACTCTACAGTGTCCATAACCCCAGTCCTCGACTCCTTTCTGGTCAGACGACTGGGAGGAACATCATACTCCAACTTCGACCAACTTTGACAGCTTGATTGCGAAACGACTGCCAGTATATCCAAGTTGGTCCAAATATACTTCTCCACAACCTACGCCGAGTATGGCGTGCTATGGCGATATTTCATGGAGATTCTATACGATGATAATAGCCATCCTACGCGTTACAACGATCCAAGCCCAAGACGCACGTCCAGCTATATGTTTTCAACATGTCTAGTGTGATCCCTTCTGGTCCGAGTCTTCAGAACGGCGTGATCTTCCTTGAGCTAGTGGGGTTTGACAACCCCCTAATCATTCCGCAATCCTGTCTTTTTAATTCTTGCACAAGACGAGAAAGAAGACAAGCACTATCTTAGTAAAACATAGGCTTGAGCTGCATGTGTAGTACGGAAAGGCTGCCGGTACGTTACCGAAAACCTCATTAGCTTGGCCGAAGGAATTCGACGGCGCTTCGACATGGATTACAATATTGTGATTGTAACACGGCCGTGGTGATTATAAGGAGTGCACAACGGAGGTGAAGAGTCAGGGTGGGAGGTGCGAACTATCGGTCTACATTTTCCACCTGCATCAAATGAACACACTTCGTAAACACCGTTTTCCTTGTATCTTTGGTAGTCCGTCTGATAATACACATCGTCCTCGTACCAGGAGCTCATAGTTATCCAGGCCCATAGACGGTTTATCAAGTGCAGCCTGTTCTATTCTACCTTGTTTGATTGCGCCGGACCTGCGGAAGAGTTCTACCATGGCTAAATTGATTGTGGATATGCGTCTCCACAGGTGGTAATTCTTGCCCGCTTGGTTGCGCTGGTGTGTAACTTCGAGTCTTATGATGCCATGGGTTGGGTAGTCATAGTCAATTTGATTAATGATGTTTCAGCAAGTTTATCGTATAGAGTTAGTGTTGGAAAAAAAGTGAAAGTACAGGTAGATGCAGATTTTGTAGAATCATTCATCTATGTACCATGACACCATCGAGTCTCAGTCTTGTTTGACCAGTGACACAGGGGCAATGTAACTCTTTCTTGCACTGACAAAGTAGTTGACAGTGGCAATGATAGCCAATGCAGCAAACATGAGTGCGGCCCAATTCATATCGACAGCAGTAGGCTTTGGCGTCATTGGGAAGAAGGAGAATACGAACGCGACGATCAAGAAAACGAGCGCAAGATCATTGACGATGCCCCCAAACCTGCCCAGGCTCCATCGTCGAGGCAATAGAGGCTCACCTCGCAGCCGCTTGAGCCGGACACATCCAATTGAGATGATGTACGAGAAGATGAGCGCGGCGTTGGATATCGAAACGATAGCGTTCAGTGTGACTTCGGAGCCAAAATTGATGCAAGCTAGCACTAGCGATGAGCCAAGGCAGACGAGAAGTGCATTAACGGGAATGTCCCATCCTGCAGGGACGTGCTCGATCCAGACAGAGAAAGGGAGGCCTTTGTCACGGGCGAAAGCCCAAATCTGACGTGATGAGGCAGCTGTGACTGACACGGCGGCAAAGAAGACCAGGATGACGAGAAGGGCGCCCATGACCTCTGTGCCAGCGACGGATCCAGTAGCGTTGTAGACTGCCTGTAGGACAGGAACACCGGTGGCAGAGTCGAGGACGGATTGCAACGCGCCGCCGCAAAAGACGAATGTAATCATCATGATGATTCCAAAGACGCCGTTGAAGAAGACGGCCCACATCATGGCCAAGGGCAGAACTCTCGAGGCGTCCTTGAGCTCTTCAGACATGTGCGCGCCCGCATCAGGTCCAATGAAGCACCATAGCGGAGTGCCGAGGCCAACGAGTGCTGATACACCCATTGAGCTCCAGCCTCCGCCGTTTGTCCAGGTCGTGAAGACTTGATCCGCAGGTGAGCGGTCGGCCATGGTCCAAAAGAGGATGAGAAATGCGAAGAAGGCAAAGACGTGCAACACAAGTACGATGCCCTCGGCTAATGGGAGATGTTGCGCGAGGAAGATGTTAAAGCCAACCATGAGGAAGAGCCACAAGAACATGATGAGTGTGACGTGCCAGAGTTCTCCAATCTGTGCCTCGGGGCGTGCGAGGAGGACCATGCCGATGACGAGAGAGGAAAGCATCTGCGCACATGCTGGAATTCCGCTGACCCAGCCTACTGCTGCGCTCCAGCCTGTGATGGTTGTTAATGAGATTTCAATATCAACCAGGGATTTGATCTTACCGACAATGTAGCTAAGTGGCTTCTGGAAGGATGGTGGCGCAAACTCAGAGACCCAGTGGTATTGACCCCCTGCCGTGGGAGCCATGGAAGCCATCTCAGCCAATGAGGCAATCATAGCGAGCACGAAGAGCCATGTGATGACCATCATCCAAATCACGCCGGCTGTACCTCCATTGAAGAGACCGAAGTAGGCCGAGCTAATAGAATATCGTAAGCCAGGAGATCTAGGTAGCATGATTGGCATCAATTGGCATACAGTAGAGCACTTTCCCATGTCGATTGTAGAACGACTACAAATCCAATAATGGATATCAATCGAAAGTTCCTCTGGTATGATCGTCAGCAACCCTGCCCCAAAGCTCAAAGCGCTTCCAACCTACCCGAAGCTCCTGCTTCTTGCCCATTCGATGCATGTCCTGCGCATCGTGTAATGTACCACCCAATGGGCTTCCCTTCATTCTATCCCCATGGTTACTGCTGGCGTCGTACTCGTCGATGGCATTTATCGTCCTCGCCGCCTCTCGAAGGGAAGCCATGACCAAGACCGTGACCGCTGTTATGCAAATCCGGACAGCAGCAAGGGCTTAGAAGAAGGTAAACAACAAGGGATTGCTGAAAGTAGGGCTGCGACCTGTGCGAGTCTCTCAACCGCGAGATAAACAGGGTAAAGTGGGCCCTTGCAAACGCTGCCCGCGGAGGGCAAACGGTATAAAGTAGCAATCTGCCGGCTGCCTCTGTGGGGAGAACGAGCTGCCCATTGTGGCAACGCTTCCCCGTCTATGACGGGCATGTGCATGTGCAACGATTGAATAGTAGGCGAATTAGTGAAGGTGAAGGAGGTACGTACACTGACCGATGCTCGTGCAGGACGGGAGAGGACGGGAGAGAATGGGAAAGGGTTGGATTAGTCTTGCTTGGAAGGCCTTGAGAAGGGACTCAATGTTTCGCGTAGTGTTTCAAGCAGCATGAATTGAAAGCATGGCTTTTGTATGGCTATGCGAATCTTGTAGCTGCGTTCTCCCTTCCATTTAGAGTGTGTCGTAGGTACCAAATCCAAACTTTTCCGAATCCTTCTGATCCTTTGCTGCGCTCGACCGAGGCATCTATCGTAAGCGAGATTGTACACGCATGGGTAAATCGGATTCGCTTTCTAATCTGTGGGTGATAGTCAGATTGAATCTTTATGCCCCAACATTGAGTCGCACACTTCGTACCTTCGTTGTTGAACGAAAACCTGCGGGGCCGCTGCCGTACCGTCGCTAGAGATCTGGCGTCCCACACCTCACTTGATGCTTAGAAACTTAACGTCTTTAGTACATCAATGGATGTATGGCAACAATACCGCTCCTGTCAGTCCACATCTGCACAAGCCGTAGAACGTTACGGGCACCTATCGGCATAGTTACGTATGTGGCTTTCGCGGGAGCCTCACATCTGCATAGGTTAGTCCAACATTTCATCACTCGGCACTGTGCCCATTTCCTTGAACAAATGCGGAAGAAAGTCCCGATGGACAGGAAATCTTGCAAATCGCACGCGGGCCGGATGTGCGGTGTGTGGTTATAGGCTACACGTGTGCCCACGCCGCAGCCCTGATCCACTCATGGGCGCATGAGCCAAGCGCATGCAGGGTGTGGCGCCGCAACAAGTAACATTGAGAAATACATTGAGGAACGAACTCTCTTCTGATTCGAAGGCCAGCCCCAGATCGACTGGAGTGTTATCAAGAAAACGAACAAGGGGATCTGCCTAGAGTCTACTCTATCAATCCCTCTCTTGACCCAGAAGGAGAACACCATGCAGGATTGATGTGCGAGCATGTACCTCTGGATCAGATTGGTGATGAAAGTGATATCCTGATCGCACTACAGGAACAGTGACAGCGCCACATACCACCCTGCACCACGTGCATGAAAGACATAAGATTGAAAGATTGAAAGTGTTGCGATCTCGAAGTACTTGCTCGGCAGCTTCACAACATGTCAGGAAGGGATGAGAGCGCCGTTGTTCGACACTCTGGAAATGTAGCCGGACTTAAACTTGCTTTGGGGCTGTGTCTTTGTTACACGTTGTGTGTACTCGTTCTTCGTGGATTCATTCGATGGCGTACCTATGGTGTGGATGATGCTATTGTACTAATTTCAACGGTGGGGAAATACTCGTCAATATTTGAATTCCAGCAATTGCTAATAGCGTCAACTAGATCGTATCTCTTGCTTTCTTTGGCTGTGGCTATGCATCCGCTGCCACAGGGCTTGGACGTCCGGATGCTGAGCTTGACCTGCAACAATACCTTGTCGAGCAGCTCAACGAATTCATCCTAGCTGGAAACCTGACATGGATTGTCTCTCTGTGTATCTCCAAGGCTGTCATTGTAGCTATGCTACTGCGCACCACCCAAACACGATCACATCGGAGAGTACAGCATGGCGTGGGACTTTTGCTTACAGCCCAGTGTGTAACCTCCATCGTCCTGCTAACATCTAAATGTTCTCACTCAAGCGAACTCGCTTGGGATCTTCGACCTGGACAGCAAGACTGCCCTGAAAAAGAGACAAGGTGGCTGGTCATAACAATCTTGGATATTTTCACAGAAACGCTACTTTTGCTCCTACCTCTACAATTGGTGTGGGGTCTCAAGATGGACAAGAGGAATAGAATATACGTCATCGCTGCCTTTTGGCTGCGTCTTCCGTAAGTATTCGGGACTCTGGAACTTTCACGTTTCTAAAATTATATCAGTACTCTTATCTTCTCAATCGTCCGATATAAAGCAACAGACAGACTCACAACCACCAACGATGTTTCTCTCTCCGCAGCTATCGTTGTCGTTTGGCAAGCCGTGCAATTATCCTACTCGCTAGCAGCCGCCACAATAGCAGCATTAAAACGATTCACTGAATCCATGAACACTGGTTTCGGTCACGGAGAGCTCATTCGCGTCCACGGTACTTCAGAAGGCTACCAAATGTCCGATCAAAGCGGCTCCCGGAAGCGATCAAAGTCGTCAAAGTCCAGCTCAAATCGGCCCAATTACCATGATATCACTGTTGATTCCATGGAGAGTGAATCAGAGCTACCACCGCCGCGAAAGGGCAGCATTGCTGCTCAACAGAAGACGATGAGACTGAGGCCAGAGAGGCTGCGGAACACTGCAACCGTCTCTTCGCCAGCAGAAGATGCGATTACGGAGCTTCCAAAAACTAGGAGCTCACAAGATAATATAATTAGGCAGGAGGTGCAGTATTCGGTGCAGTACTCCGACGTCTCTTATGAACGGCCGGGGGCTCCGGGGTGAAAGCAATAGGGCATTGAACAAGATATCCCGGATATCACAACTCGTAACTCCCTTTTTGAACTTTGCACAGACCCGTTCCGGTTGCAAAGAATACTAGGACCCTACGTATTGGCACACCAGTCTGTATTAAAACCGCGATCGCCACGCACACTAGGGTATCATCCCACTACTGTGGCATTGCGTATATTCTCAACCATCACGGCTCGGCTCCAATCACTGATGCCGACATGCCTTCAAGCGCTCTACTTGCGATCTGCTCAGCAATTATCGTATAATGGTTCACGAGCACCCTCCGATTACTATATTGTATCAAACTTTCAGTTGCGAATTCAACGGTCCCGCCGGTGCCAGTCCCAACCTCTCCTGCGGGCACAATTCGACCCTTACTTTGGTCAGCAAGTCCCCGCCCGCGGCACTATCATCTCGCTGTCTTTATATCAACAAAGAAGCCAAAGAAATCCCCTCCGCGACAAGTGACAACGCTTACCCCATGTTCCTACTCTTCATCGCTGGCATAAAGAATCTCTGTCACGTTTTCAGGCCACCCCAACCAACCCCCGACACTCATCGCCACCATAGACACTCCTTCATCCAGCACAAAAGTCCACTCTCATGCGCTGTCCCACGGGACTCCCCTCCCACGAACAGACCCAACCCCTAGGCCAATTCAGCATTACATGCTTGCATCCTCACCACCACGCTCACCGCCCTGCTGCACTGTCTGAATCCCCAGACCAATGTACTAGCTAGCCGTAGCCGTCTCCTAACAGCCATACAATCCCACACGTCACGACGCAGCCCGCCACCACCCCAAGACTGGGTGTTTGAAGCGAGACATGGTCGATGTAGCAGTGTGGCACAGATGGCATTGCAAACTCTGCGATTGAACGGTAGAATAGACATGTCCAGGGTAGGAAGTGGTCGCAGATCTGATATCTACCTACCGCGAGTCGGATAAGAATGGGTGAAATACATATTGATATGGTATCATGTGGATTAACGACAAGGGGGAGTCGTTCGGAAGAGGGGTCTATAAAGAGGGAAATTGTACGGGATTGTAAGGCTTGTTGTGCGCAGGGGTGGGGAATATTTTTTCTCATTATCATTTCGTTATAAGGTCGATGATGAGGTGGTTCGAGTTCGATTATATAAATCGCTGCTAGCTCGACGAAGAGAATGGATGAGGTAGCTACCCACCCCCGTGGTTTGCGTCATCCGATAGCCGGATACAAATGTCTAGAGTACGTGCGGTAACTTGGTCAATCCAGAGATGTCACGATATGCATATACAAGACAACCTTCATCACATATAAACCCAATAACATCAGAAACAAGCAAAAGCCAAAGAATAACTCATACATATCAATACACATATCATTTTACCTCCCTTTCAAATCGCACTCTCATTACTGATGATATACTAGTACCCAGCAAAATGCAGGAACAGGAGAGGGATAAGAAATAAAAGATAAGCTTGAAAAGCCCTGTTTTTTCCCCGATCGATCAATCAATCACAAAACTCACTCAAAACTCAGTTTTAAAAAAAGAACTCCAGCCAGAAGAAACCAATACACTGGAAGCCCATGATTCGTGTCCATCATGCTGCCCGAAGAAACGAAGAAACCCCCCCAAGCGCCCCCGTGGGAACGTCAGCCGAGAAGGCGTTAGTTTGTGTGAGTGTGATAGAATAAATGGATGTTGCGGTGTATGTCCCAAAGCTCCTTCCTGCGATGGTCTTCTTGACGGCAATGATGCAAATCCTGCATTTAACGACATTTTGAGAAGGGGTAAAAGTCTCCCGGGGTCTAGCTTTGTGAGGCAGCTAGGCATGCGAGTTGCGTGATGCTGTCATCGAAAGATTGGCCAGTCATGTTGCTTGTTTGATAACTAATCAATGTCAGTTGTGGTTCAGGCAAGCCTGTCATGTACCAGCTATCGTGCTTACCACTCTCATAGTCCACCCCTCGGGGTAACAACCGCACTCGTCATCGCCGTGCTCAACCCGCCATTGAAACTGCCAGCATCATCATAATCCTGCCACTCTGGAAACTCCGCTGTAGCTTCCCTCATCTTATCCAGAGCAGTCTGCTCGATAAGATTGGCATCAGCAAATAAGAGGCTGGTATCCTCATTGTATAGGCGACAATTCTTGCAAAGCTGGCCGAGGTCTTGACGGAACTGACGAAGATTTTGGTACTCTTTCTTGTTGATCTTCTTCTGGATTTGTTTCATGCAAATGGGAGTCTTGATGAGTTGGTAGTAGTCTGGGTAGTCCCACTTGTCGGGCAGGTCGAGGAAGGGATCGATGATGCCTCGATTGGGAATGTCGGGGTCGGTGGACTCTTCTTCCAGATCGATCAGTGCATCGTGTACAGTGTCGAGAATCTTTTGTAATGATGCACGTTGGGTTGGGCTGAGGGTGTCTTTGGCTGGCGCAGGACGACCGCGTTTGCGTGGTGCAGGATCACCATCCAGCGATGCTTCGTCTGCTTTGCGCTTCTCGGCCTTTGGCTTCCTCCCACGACCGCGCTGTTTGGGCATAGGCTCCTCAGAACTCTCGCGTGAGGGGGCAGGCGAATCTCCACCATCAATACCAGGGCGACCGGACTTGTTTTTTCCCCGCTTGGCAACCTTGGCTTCCTTACGGGCAATGGCGTCTTCGATCGTGTCCTCATCGTTATCCACGGCCTCAAGCCATTGTTCCTCGGTAAGTCCGTCGTCGTATTTGACGCGTGTTCGCTCACGAGCACCACGTCCAATAGGTCCTTCATCCTTCTCCTCAACTGCGGGTGCTTCTTCATTCAAGTAGATGTCTGGCAACTCGCTCTCGCCAATAAGGCGACCAAGAGGCTTGCCAGGACCATAGGGATCCTCTGCAATACGCTTGCGATCCATCTCCTGGAATGTGATCAACTCGTGGTCGTGACGCATCATGATCTGATTCAGATCATCATCATCCATCTCCTCCTGCTCAAGACTCTCGGCTGCTTCAGCAGACTCCAACATGATACGCAACATGGTGTCACGCTCCTCGTTTGTAGACTTGTTATCGAATTTACCAGCCTGAATGACCTTGCCATCCATGTCCAGCTTGTAATTCGCTCGTTCAAGAATCTTCTCTTCCACTGAGTTGGAGGTAATGAGACGAAGAATGCGGACTTCGTTTTTCTGACCGATACGATGCGCACGATCCTGGGCTTGCAAATCTTGGTGAGGGTTCCAATCGGAGTCGTAGATGATGACGGTATCGGCAGTCTGAAGGTTGAGTCCCAGACCTCCGGCACGAGTAGATAACAAGAAACAGAAGTATGGCGAATCCGGAGCATTGAAGAGTCTCAATAGCTCTGATCGATCGTCGGCCTTGGTTGCACCGTCGAGACGAAGATATTGCATTCCTCGTAGACGCAGGTAGTCCTCCATGATGTTCATGATTTGTGTCATCTGGAAGAACATAAGGACTCGATGACCAGTGGCCTGGAACTTTGGTAATATCCTGTCCAAGAGCTCAAATTTACCTGCAGATCGCCACAGCAGATCGTTGGTGCCCTTTGTGGGGTTCATAACTTCCTCAACTTCTTCGAAGACGAAGGGGTGGTTACAAAGTTTGCGCAGTTGCATAAGCATGTTGCTAAGACCACGCATCCCCGTCTTGCCGCCCTTGCCATCGCTGACCATGAAACGGTTGTGGGTGACGAGCTGCTTGTACAGCTTCGCCTGTAGAGTTGAGAAGTTGCACTTGATGACCCGCTCAGTCTTGTCTGGAAGATCCTTTTCGACATCCTTCTTGAGACGACGGAGGAGGAAAGGCCTAAGAACCTTGTGCAACCGACGAATGACAAGAAGTTGTTCTTCCTCAGTCAACTCCATCTTGTCTTGACCTCCAGTATTTGCAAAAGGAGTGTTGAACCACTCGTCGAAAGAGGTAGCCGACTTGAAGATGGTAGGAAGGACGAAGTTAAGCATGGCCCACAATTCTGTCAAGTTGTTCTGTAGGGGTGTTCCGGTGAGAATGAGTCGGTATCGTGTCGTGTAGTACTGTGTGATCGTCATGCTAAGCTTGGAGCCAGCGTTCTTCATACGATGACCCTCATCAACGATCATGTGTACCCACTTGATTTTGCTAAGAACAGGCCTGTCCTTAATGATGAACTCGTATGTCGTAAGCAGGACTTGGAATTGACCCCAACGAATCTGCTGCTGGAATTGTTTGCGCGAGTTTGGAGGGCCCTTGTAGACGATCTTTGTTACGCTTGGTGCCCACTTTTCAAACTCGTTGGTCCAGTTGGTGAGGGTACTAAGCGGTACTATAACTAGATAAGGTCCAGGCTGGCGCTTCTTCTCGATGAGGTAAGTTATCAAACTGATGGTCTGAATTGTCTTTCCCAGACCCATCTCGTCGGCAAGGATACCGTTGAGGTTGTTGTTATACAGTGATATCATCCACTGTAGACCCTTCAACTGGTATTCCTTCAGAGTACCACCAACCAAGTTCGACGCCTGCTGGGTAACTTCTTCCTTGACACGATGGGCAATCTCATAGTAATCGGTCTTCTTCTTGCCCGCACGCTGTTCGTCACCAGACTCCTCGTCTTCGCTCGCCTCGTCGCTTGACTCTTCGACCTGAGGCTCGTATGTGCTTGACTGAGATCGCTGCTGTGCTTTCACAGAGTCGGCAAGTTGCTTGAGGAAGCCATCGGTCTGCTTCAGCAAGTGAGAAATACGTGTGTCCTTGGCTTGCCCCAAGAGCTTGAGATAAGTCTCTTCGTCGTTGGACTTGAGAGCCTGCAGACGCTGCTTGGCTGTTCGCTCAATGCGCTTCTGCTCTTCCTTTTCAATGTTCTGATGCGTGGTGATCATGGTACGGCCAAGCTTCTGAAGACGCTGTCGCTGCGCCATGCCAGACTCTTGGAGCTCCGTGCGGTGCTTTCGAATAGCGTCGATGAATTCATGGTGCTTCTTCTTCTCTTTCGTCTCGCGGGCATCGCGCTGTTGCTTCTCGAGCTTTTCGGTCAAACGGGCTTCGCGCATGGACTGCTTCTTCAGACGTCGGTACACTGTTCGATTGGCGGTCATGGCGAGGTTGTCAGCATGGATCATCTGCTGGGCGATTTCTCTCCGTAGTTTGCGCTGTTTTTCTAACAGATTGAGCTTCTTCTGCTCGATAATGAGTGCCAACTTGACCTTTCCATCGTCCTCGGGTGAATCAGTCTTGCTCGTGTCCCAGGAACCAATATTGGCATTGAGTTTCTCCAGCTCAGCCTTCCTCGCGGTGAGGCGGTTGTACAGAATGACCTCCCGCTCCTTGCGCAAATCCTCCATGCTCTGTTGAACTGCATCGATATCAACACCCTGTGGCATAATGGTCGCAAGGTACGGTCGATTCCGACGCTGTGTATGGGATATATAGTTGACGTCGCGG
Source organism: Plenodomus biglobosus (assembly GCA_022343325.1). Lineage (NCBI taxonomy): Eukaryota > Fungi > Ascomycota > Dothideomycetes > Pleosporales > Leptosphaeriaceae > Plenodomus > Plenodomus biglobosus. The sequence goes on along the minus strand of JACTNT010000025.1, from coordinate 978,529 downwards.
AAGGCTTCACTACTCCAGGGCTCGATGAAGGTATCTGGGAGACGTGGCAGGGTTCGAGTGTCTTGGACTGCACCGCCACTAGCGCTTGAAGCGCGTGTAGCATTATCTAGGACTTGAGAGGCTGCAGTTACCGCTTCTGCAACATCCTGGGTTTTCTTCGATTGATGGTGACCGAAGATTTGTTGCTGCATATTGGCAGGCAACGGTAGTCCCTTGGACAGATGTTTGAAGGCGCCAATCTGAGTGCGAAGCATCAGAAGCTGCTCCTTGGAGAGGGCTGTCGGACCGCTCGTCGCTGAAGTGGGGGTTTGGCCATCGGCAGAAGGTGCTTGAACGCCTGCTGTCGAGACCTGCATGCCAGAGGATGGCATGCTGGAAGCCAACGAGCCTGTTGGAACCTTTCCATCTGCCATACCAGCCGGCTTCGCCCCATTCGACAAGCCTACAGCAGCACCATTCTGTTGTGTCATTTGGTCAGGAAGACCTTGCTGGCGCTGTAGCAGCATTTGTTGCTGGCTTGCCGCGCGCTGATGCTGCTGGTATTGGTTCTGCTTCTGGACCATGGCGAGAAGATTGCGCGCCTTGATGAGTTCGGGATTGGTGTCGGGGACACCTTGCTGCCTCATCTCTTGATACCTCTGCGAGCTTAGTTAGCTTGAGATCAGGAGGAATGGCAATGGCGCAGGGCGCAAGTGACGCTGGACTGGTAGATGTACCTTGAGAACCTGGCCTACTTGCTCACGCGTGAGGTTACCAGGCATTTGCCGCTGGCCGCCCATGTCTGGGTTGGGCTGTACGGACGCCATGATGGGTAGTGTCTGGTGTGGGTGTGGGTGCTGTGTAGCGCAAAGAAAGGCTGATGTGAAGCACCGATGGCCTCAAACAAAAGTGCCGGATGTGGGCCAAGGCAGCCAGACACGGTGCAAAGCCAAAGCAAAGACGGTCGCGGGGACCGAAATAGTGCGCGCGAGTGTTTGCTATTGCATTATCGTGCGAGGTCGGGGTGGCAGCAGCCGCGTCGTGGATGAAGCCGATGGAACTTCACCCGCCGGGCGCGGTAGTCGCGTCGAGTGGAGGGATTTGGGGGGTAGGGCGCAAATACGGGAAGGGCCGAGTGTGAAGGCGCGGGCGCGCGCGAAAAGAGGGAAGATGCACAGCACGCGTTGTGACAAGCGTGTTGCGGGGAGTTTGAGATGCGGGCGCAAGGGCTGGGTGATATCGCGGTAGGGTCGACTTGGTGTTGGCGGAGACGTCTGAGTCTCCTGCCTATGCGTCTGACCGCTAGAGGTTAGTGCCTTGGCAATCATGTGACGCGCATCGGCCAATCAGCGCAGTTGCTGCAAGACGGTTAGGCCATCTTCATCTTCATCCTCATATTCACGCGTTCACGATGGCATGGCATGTCGTTGGGAGGCTGTCGAGAAAAACAATGCGCCTGGCCGGGCTAGTGCCGAGCGTTGTTAGGCCACCGTATCGAATGAGTGGAGTGCCACGTCCATGACCCCTCCAAACCTTGGGAGCCTCTGACCACGGTCCCACGAACATCAAACTCATCTCGCAGTGCTCTCCGGTCTGTCCATTACACCGCTTTGTGGTCCTGAAAACATGTATGGTCATCTGGACGCGGCCGGAACGGGCATCATAATCTCCTTCATGGCGAGGGCGGAAATACCTATCCTGGTGTTGAGGCTCAGAGGCTGATGAGTAGAACTGAAGCATTTTCACGGGCACGCTCGAACAGAGCACACTACCCACACTTCATAGAGCAGTTAAAGCCTCGACGCCGCAAGATGAGTATCACCATAGTTCATACAGTCATGCTTTTCTATACACGTTCAAATTGTTGCGATTGGGACTTGGAAACTAGATACATAGAAGCAAAGGTCGAGTTACTTCGACCCAATCTGTATACAATTGGAACCATCCTAAGAGAGCGTAGGCGCAGTCCAGTCAATGTATGTCGCGGCGTCAGCGCCACTGGGACCCTTTTCGATGTTGGCAGTGTTCGATGACTGTCCCAACAAGAACTTGTTGATAAACGCAGTGAGCTCAGCCTGTTGGTTCGATGGGAACGAGCAGTGGTTGTGGTTGCCTGAGCCAGTGAAACCCATGTTGTCGGGAACACCCAGCGCCTTGTAGATCAGACGGCCAGCCTTCATACAAGCTGTAGTAGAAACCGGGCCGAGCCAGTCGATCTCATTCTCAATGACAAGCAGGCCACGAGGAGCGACCATTCCAGCGAGCTGGTGATGGTCGGTTGCGGTAGTGCTTGCCTTCGTGCTGAAGGCGTTGAATCGAGTAGAGAACCATACATTCTCTCCGACAATCTGGCTCGATGTCTGGATGTTCTTTCCCTTGGCCTTTTCCGAGTCGGAGATACGCCAACATGCTGCTCCACCAGAGCCAGACTCTTGAGGAAGGCCAAGAGCAATACGGTTGACAAGAGCGGCGGCGACAAAGGCACCTTTTCCGTTGCGAGAGCATCCGGTTACACCCACAAACTTCGGATCGATACCAGCGCTAGGGGTAATCTCAAGGGCGTCGATAATGCGGTCAACACCCCAAGCCCAAGCCGTGAGAGCACCAGCGCTGTGGCTAGAGCCGTACAGGTCGTAGAACTTGCCTTTTCCACGACTGCTACCACCCTGTTGCTGACCAATCTCATCGTTGTTGAATGTGATGGTCGCCACGTTTGCAGGGACTGGAATACTGGCGGCGCCGTAGGCGATAACGGCTGGGAAGGGCCCAGTACCGCTCGGTTTTTTGATCGACACAGAGAAAGAAACTGATTTTCCTGCCTCTGTCGACGTGATGGAGAGTGAAGACCCAGAGAAGGTGGCAGTCACCGATGATGGCTTCTTGGGGAAGTCTCCCAACTCTTGTGCCTGCATGGCAGCACTCACTTCCTGATTCTTGCATGCGAAATCAGCCTTAGTTTTCACATCCCTGCCGTCGAAGAACTTGAACGGATTGGGTAGCTTTGCGTTGTTGGTCGTCGGGAAGGTAGTAGGGACGGCACAGACACCATCCTGGCGCTGTTCAATGACTGGTGCCGCGAGCACGGTCGTAGCAAGGAATGGGAGAATTATGGAGTATCTCATGATGGCGATAGTCTGATTACTCGAGACACTGTTGAAGCCTGCAAGTGCAACGCACGAGCGCCGCTGGGTTTTATATGCCAGTCTACTAGCTCATCGAGCACCCCGACACTAGACGGCAAAATATGCATACTAGATGAAGTTTGAACAATGCAAAGTGAGTTTCATAGCGTGACTATAACCAATTAAAGCAACACGGCTTGGCACACTCGGTTGCCCGGTCGCCACCAAATTGTGGAGTGGTGCACAACGACGCCTTGAGAGACTTGATCGCCTAACCGCCGCCAGAATTGTAGATAAAAATCTGACTGTCGTTCCCTAAGTGACCAGTAAAATTTGCATTAGACATTCCTTTCTGGGATTTACAACCCATCTTGAAGATGAGATGACCGAGATGTGAGCGAGGATACAATTACCAGGTAAGTAACGGACGCCCCATGATTTGCAACTCTCAATCCTCTATCTCATGACGGGCATCTCGTATCTGAACAGTTCCTTATTGATGGAACAAATTCGCTTCCCTGATACGGCTTGTCGCCACTATTGGGAAGCGAACACTCCAATATGCTGTGACGAAGCCGTCACGCAAGTTACCATCCTTGGCCCACTGTGCTCGGATGTATAGTACGACCGGTCTGATGTTCGTTTACATCCGGATATTGCAGACCTAAATGGGCCGTGACGTCTCTCCGGTCTTCCGGAATCTCACTGGTCGCCGGATGATCATAGCCAGGAAGTGGGTGGGCTGGTACACTCTAGAAGCCCTGGTTACACGATAGACCTGATATTGAGGCCATCATGGCGGCTCTCCATGCACCCCAAGTTGCGGGGTGCAGTGGGGCAGTTGCTCACAAGTGCCGATTAGCCTGTTCACCTCCGCGAGAAATAGCCGGTACGATCGACTGCGGCACTATAAACATCGATATGATTTGCTGGTTTGCTCGTGTTTCACTGATACGTTTGGATCACCGTTTGGATCACCTTTGGAGACTGATGTGAGCCTATAGCGTTGGATATTGTGGCGGTGATAGAATCACCCTTAAGGGTCTCTTTCGTTCCATATCAGAAATTCATGAATCCGGCTCATGTCCAGTACGATTCATCTTCCAGTGATTTTTTACGTGCTACTTTCTTTGACGTGTGACTTTGAAGTTTTACTGCGGTTGGAGCTATTTCAAGTGTTCAACAACCAGCGGGTAAAATTCGATTTCAAGGTCAGAGATTTCGAAATTACTTGCGATGGCTTGACAGCGGTCACAGCACCCGTGAGCATGCAATTGTTTTCGGTGAATGTATTTTCATGTTGTTATGAGACAGTTCTGAAAGGGATCATGAAGATAGAAGGTCGGGCAGGGACAGGACCCAGATGCGTAAGTTAGACCTGTCAGGCACGCTTACTGCTTTAGGTCTTAGCACACACCGGCACCCCTCCCCCGACATACTCCTCCCGATTACGATTCCTGCAACTCTAATCGTACTTCGTGTCGAGAACTGACACTGACGTAAGGTCATCGTCAGCGTGTATGACTGCTCTTGATGAGATGCGATGCGATTGGCCAAATACAAAGCAGTATTGGGCGACTTGCTGGCAATGCGTTCCACCCGTCTCGCGTGCGGCTAGTCCACGACTGATTGTACACCATCTTCCCAAAGGTTGAAAGCGAACTCCTAACTAACTTGACGATACTATGGCAGTACACCGACAGGCAGGAAACGCTATCAACTTCTACCAGACAAAGTCAAGCGGATATGACGCTACATGGCATGCAGACTTCACAAAGCGGTTCATAACCTACTTTGATATACAGCCTCACCAACACGTGCTCGATTTAGCATGCGGGACAGGCCTGCTGACTTTTCTTGAGGCGGATGCAGTGGGATCAGCTGGCCAAGTGGTTGGTATCGATGTTTCGCCTGATATGCTAGCCATAGCGACTCGCAAACAAGAGCATGTTGGAGGAGACAGGTATGCCAACATACAGTTCATTCAAGGCGATATCCTACATTTGGACGGGATACATGAGCTCCAGGACCGACTGTTTGATATTATAACTGTAGCCTCTGCGTTGGTGCTCCTTCCGGATCCAATCGCTGCGCTCAATCACTGGTCGAAGTATTTGAAGCCTGGAGGCGTGCTTGCGGCAGATGCGACACATCCACGAAACCTCATATCTGGGATGGTATTGGAACGTACAGCTCGGAGACTGGGATTGTCTGTTCCATACAATCGGTCTTGGAGCCGAACCGAATCCAATTTGAAGCAGAAGTTCGAAAGTGCAGGCTTTGAAGTGGAAAAGGTTGTCACGGTCGAGAATCAGGCTGGGTACGGCAGACGACTTCATGATCTGGAGCGATGGGATGATTTCTTTGTTGAGAACGTTATTCTGAAGGACGTCACTCGAACGTTCGCGAATAATGAGGTCAGAAGAAAGGCACAGGGAATATACAAGGAAGAATGGGAAAAGTTGGCCGTTGACGGGAAGGTGGAGGAGATCGATGCTGTATTCCTGGCTGTTGGACGGAAACGTGAGTGTCAGGAATCTATAACATGATGGTTACGAAAATACTGATCCTTTTAGAAGCCGCAGATGGATCGATGTGTACTCCCAGCCCGTCGACGAACGACTTGATCTTCAAGGGTGGCTGCCGCTGTGGCGCAGTGCAATACACATCCAACACTGCTCCATCAGACATTACCGTGTGCCACTGTCGTGCCTGCCAACAGCTCTCCGGATCGAACTACCTGCCGTTCATCTCAGTGGACAGGACGGCACTGGGGTTCACCAGCGAATCGACGCGTAAGGTTCTTAAGCTTTCGGACTCAGCTGAGCGAACATTCTGCTCAGCCTGCGGTACACCAATTAGCATGACCTATCATCGAACACCTGATCGCATCCATCTAACTGTGGCTACAATCGACACGCAAAGTCTGAATCTCGAGTCGCCGCTTGTGGTAACGAAGCATATTTTCCTATGCGAGAAGGCGCAGTGGACGGTGCTACCAGATGATGGTGCTGAACGTTGGGCCACAGACGAATAGGCCCACCAGCAGCGAAACAAGGAGACAGACGGAGTGTGTCGGAAAAATAACATATACGGAGTTTCTGTGTTCGGTGATGATGCTAGTCGTGTGCAGAGTATATGGTTACGACGGCAGATATTTGGCCGAATGTTTACCACCGACGCGTCGCATCGTTGACAGACCACAACCCTTGCACGAGTGATCGTCGCGCGTTTCGACAAAGGCACCAGACGTGAGGCGGACGGCAAGTTCGTCCTAACTCCTGACATGTCTAGCTTATGCAAGAAACACATTGTCCATCAGGCGATTATTGGAGCGCTAAGCGATGTCTGCGTGGGTGCGTGTTGCGGTGAGTGGGTGGTGACGAGGCAGCCTCGAACTTGATTCCAAGGCTTCCCAGCCTCCGCCAGCCACGCGAGAAATAAGTCAGCTGTTGGCACAAGAATATTCATCCAACTTGTTGCTCGTGCAAACACTCTTCTCTACACTCACCATTGCCCTGTACATACGACTGTGAATTGTTACACCACATCCAGCTCCCTCTCAGCGCACACACACACACGCTCACACCGCCCTTGGCCCCTGCCTATCTTCGGCCCGCCTTCCTTGCGGATCTATCGACTCCCTTGTTGACTCGGAGACCCTGCACCGCCCCTCTACGCATTGAAGGCTTATCACGTTTCACAATCGCCATTCCAGCTGCTCGCCGATAGGACGGAGAGAAAGTGGGCGAGAAGCACATTCTTTGTTCCCTAACGAACGGCGAGGCATTTCGGTCCCATTATTCCAAACAGGCATGGCCGCCATGAGCCGCCGCCACGCCCCCATCGAACTGCCTCAGGCCTCGCACAGTTCACCACGCGGAGACATTGCCTCTCCACGCCACACCCGGCAGCATTCGGTTCCTGTCGTGGACAGCCAATTGCACAGCTTCGACGACGTCGACATTACCGGCCTGCAGCCTCCGCCCTCTGCATTGACTACTCCGGTTCCTACTGCATACGGCTCCAACGCACCTTCCCCACTGGAAGACTACCCTCACTCTGCCCGCAGCAGTCACCAACGGACACTGACAGGCACTTTTTTCGACAACTGCCAACCCTTCATTAGTCGCGCAACATCAACCATCCAGCAACATACTAGCCGATCATCATCACCGACAAAGTCTCTTGCCAGCTTTATCCCATCAAGAAGCGCAATCGAATCAAGCGCAAGCCAGCCCAAGATTCGCGCACTGCAGAACTGGTTCAACGGCTCTTCGGCACCCGTCAAGCTTGGTGTTGGCCAGCGGGACGAGTATTCTGACTCCGAGTCAGGGTCCGAATCAGGAGAAGAGTACGATTCGGAGAGCGAGGAAGAGGAGCAGGGCAACATGATGGCCAACATCTTCAATCGTGGCTCATCACTCACTAGAGGGCGGACTGTTAGTCCTCGACGCGTCGAGGACGCACCACCAAACACCACCACCACAGCCAAGGCAATGACGACAAAAGCGCCGAGTCAGCCAAACGCAAGCAGCAAGTTCTCGTGGCTGCTGTCGACGCAAAAGAATGCTGCTATTCCTCCACCAATGCAATCGCCCAATTACCACAACCCTGACGACGAGCTTCTCAACGTCAACATCTCACAAGCTCTCTTTCCACATGGGCCCGCTGACCCTCTTGCTCCCTCGTCATTCCATGATCTTCTTACGAATGCGGAAGCGCTTCTATCCCGATACCAAACCTCATATCGCCAACTCTCAACTGCTCTCGTAGATGCTCGCTCTGAGCAGAGCGCACAAGAAGACGAGCTGGACGAGTCAGAAACAAGGGTCCGCCACCTGAAGATGCAGCTCGAGACCATGGCAGAGCGTGCTAGCGAGCAGGATGAACAAATGCGAACACTCATGGCTGACCTCGCATTTGAGCGACGCGCAAGGCAAGAGGAGGAGGCTGCGAGGAAGCGGAGTCTTGCTCTTATTCGTGGACCAGCACCATGCGAGCACACTACATGTCAGGACACCCCTCGACGACACGCCCGCATCTCCGGTTCAGAGATCAGTGTAGACTCCGGCTTTGAGTCGGAAACAGAAACCGATGCCGCCAGCGTCTTTTCGAGAAATTGCTTGAGTCCCACAGGCACCGAACGTTCGTCGATCCACGAAGTTGACGCACGCGACGTAACTCCGAAGGGCAAGAAGCTCCAAACTCAGCACCGGGGCAGCACACACGACAAGGCTCCGACACCAGTCAGTCTGCGACAAGGGGGCTGGGGTTGTGCGAACTGCGAGGGTGGAGCACAGTCTGCTGTTTGGGGTCGACTTGCTAAGGAGCGTGAAGAGAACCGAACGCTCAAGCTGCGTGTAGAGAGTTTAGAAGAGGCCGTCGAAGGCGCGTTGAACGTCGTCGATGGACCTTGGGGGATGTAAATACTTTCACTTCACCACTACATATTTAGGGATACTTTCATCTTATCGGGCCTTATTCGGGGACAGGGTCGTTCAGCATGTACCGTCTTGAGTGGCATGGAGATTGTCAAATTTCAGCATTAGCAGTATGGATCGCGGACATGTCATAGCGGAGTATAGCATACTTAAGCACATCAAAAATGATAACATGCTAGAACATTACACAACAATATGCATTCGTTGTCCGTCAAGTCCGTGTTCGCTGGCTGATTTGGATCTACAAATGGACATGCAACATCTACAACTTCTCGCCCGAGCAGCAGTCCTTGCCCACCAACACACTTGCTTCATTCTTGGTACTCGGGACATCGATGGCCGGATTCCTATCGAAGAAGTCGCTCGGCTTGAAGTGGATCTGGTAAATCTCCACTGGCATAACAGGCCAGTCCTCAACCCTGTTTGTGGTATAAAAAGTCAGCAAGCTTACTATTTTTTCAAAGGGGGGCTCCAAAGTGGCAGAGTTGGAAGACATACCGTGGATTATGCGTCAGTCCAAAGCAGTTCCAAACCACCAAATCTTCATTCGCAACATCATCTTTCCTTGCAACCATGTCGTGCACGCCCCCTTGCTCCAGTTGGCTCTGCAATGTAAATCTGCCCGCGGCATACAATTCGTCGTCTCGGTACTTTGTAACCCACACATGGTGGTTGGTGAAGAGTGCGCGCTGGGCTTGAATGCTACCCTGGCTGGCCAGAATCTTCTGCGTCGGCAGCGGCTCAAACTTGTAGCCTACTGGTTTTCCAGAGATGGGATTCTTGACGCTTGGATTGATAATCTTGAAGACGCGGTAGTCGGTTGGGTTTGCGTCGACGCCTGTGGACTTGTCCAGCACGGTCTTCCTGACTTCGTATAGGTTGCCGTTGGGATTGGTGTCCTTGTTCCAGGGCGCGGTGTGTGATTCTTCGTAGAGAAGAGTGTTTTTGTGTCCGTCGATGGCGGGGTCGATGCGTGCGGCGAAGATGTGCTGGTGGTTCTGCGCAAGCACGCCGGAGGAGACGACGTTGCCGTACTCGGATGTCTTGCCTGGATCGATGTTGACCACGGACACGATGCCTGTGGCGCGTACTTCGAGCGTGATGCCACCGGCAGTGTCGAGCTTGTAGGCGAAGATGTACTCGTAGTTTGCAAGGGTGATGATGAATTGGACGACTAGTTCGCGCATACGCGTCACAACTGCGCGGCCGGTTCGCCAGTTGGTGTGCTTCCAGCCGATGCCGTTATCCTGTTCGTGTAGACATATCACGTTTGGATGGATCACTGGCTCACCGTCGGAGCCAACGATGACAGCGTCGAAGTATTTGATCACACCAAGACAATCACAGCCAAGAGCTAGGTTGTTGGCGCAGTTTCCTGCTCCACCGTCACCAAAGTCGAACGCTTGTTTGCGATGGAACGGTGGGCGGGCATCAGCATAAGGAACAGTCATCTCGCTGATACTCATGCGGTAGAGGATGCTCCTGCCATCGTAGTGGATGTCGTGAAGGACGGCTCCTTCACGGGGATTGAAGGATACACGGAAGCTCCACTTTTGCCACTCGACTAGAGACTCGTCTTTGACAGTGAAGGAGGGACCCTCTGGCTGTGTGATGTTGATTGGCTTGACGTCTTTGCGAGTTCCGCCCTCGAGCAGTTCAGGAACGTATTCTGCACCCTTACAATGGTCGACAATGCGCTCGTTGTGAGTTTTGCCGGTAAGAGAGTCACCCGTACCACCAGTAGCGAGCCGATCAATACGAACAATCTCTCGTGTTTTGGCGTCCATAACGGGGATAAGGGGAAGAGGGTAAGCATAGAAATTTGAGTCTGGGTTCCCGCTGCGTGTGTCCTGGGCGAAACATAGACCTTGGAAATATCTCTTGTTCTCAGCGCCAATATCAAGTCCACCATATGGCCTACAACTGTTAACATTTGCTTGATCAGGACGCAACCCTTCTAAGACCTACCATGGCTCAACCACCAACTCAAAGCCATCAGGCAGCTTGAATTCAGCAATGGCCTTCTGAAACATATCACTCTTCTTACATGCCTCAACAACAGATTGGAATTCCCAGAGTGTCAGGCTGGCCTGCATCTCCTTGCTCACAATCTCATGGCCAACTCTTTGCTTCGTCTCAACATTGATGATAGATTCATGATACTCAGGAATTTTGTCTGAGCCGATGACGTCGTACTGACACTTCGCTAGACGAGGTGGCCGTTTGAAGGTTTGTGACTGACCAGGCCGAGCTGCGTGTTCGAGTTCAAGATACTGCTTCATAAGCTCTTTATTGGGCTCTTGGAGAAAAATTTCTCTGAAGTCAACGACTTTTCCATGGTAGAGGGAGAGGACCGTGTCGCGGGCGACCCGTGTCTCCTCAACATTGAGGATCTTGAAGGGGTGGGGTGCCATGATAGTGGGCAGGTAGACTCAGTCCCTCGACGTGATGGTCAATGGTGCTGAATTGATGTATGTGTCTTATCCTTCTCGAAGGGATGGAGAACGAGAGATGAAGTGGAAGACGGACAAGAAGAAGAAGAAGAAGAGAGAGGGCGGACAGCTGTGACTTTGTATCTGCACGGCTATGGGCATTATAGTCCGAGGCCTAGTTTCGATCTCACTTCTCAGACTATCTAAGTGGGGTCGAACGAAGGATATGACAGACAAAGAGGGCGCAACAGCATTCAGTCACACATCACGGACTGATGGACGATGTATCTGAAGAATGATCGGATGGACCTTCCGAATGGAGTTAGGTCCAACTTTAGACTGCCACTCTACGTAGCTGTAAATCAACTTTATCGATCTGTACTTGTGCAGCTAGTCTCAAAAGGTAGGCACTAGTGTAGTTGCCGCATTAGGATATAAAGGGGAGAAAGCGCACCTCTCTATAAACACTCGAAGCTAGTATCCCAGAGACTTGTGCGATAACATAATGTCCAGACCTTTCCAGTACCTAATAATCAGTTGGCGTTGAGAAGTTATATATACATAGTAGTGAGCAACTATCTCTAGCTGTCCTTGTTGCGCCTTTCACAGACAGTGAATGTATGTCAAGGTGAGTCCCATTATTGTGTCGAAAGGTGACGTAGCGTCAAAAAACTGCAGCCGTGCCGGCCAAGCGTGCGCGCGTTATACTGTGGCCACAACTGAGATATAGGCATATTGCCGATTTCAGAACCTTATTTGATCATCTTGCCCTTTCATTCTCCTCTACTCTCAGATGAAAGTTCTTCACTCTGCTCAATCAACCGAGGCTGCAGTTGCACCGACACCATTTATTCTGTGTTTCTATATGCACAAACATGGACAGGCGCAGTCCACCCGTACGGACGGCTCGACAACATCTCAACTCTCCGTTACCGCCTCCTTGAACAGCTTTGTGCTTCATGATGTGTTACCACCGACGTGGAAGCCGTACTATCCATTCTGTGTAATGAAATTCTCAGCAGTAATATAGACGATGTCGCTATGAAGTATAGCTGTTGGTTGATAGGGTCATGCCCCTCCAGTTGTCGCACACGGCTGGAAACGTCACCGAGCAGCGATTAATGAATTCTTTTGTCTCTAGATATAGTCATACCATTCAGTAAGTACCTAATTAGTCATTGTATTATAGGCATGGATCTCCATTTGTCTCGTTTTGAGCCATGGTACATGTACGATTTGGCTTAGCTGAGGGCGTTTACACGCAATCTATCATGCAGACAGTATAACTAAGATGTGGTTTAGCAGCTGTCTTTTTTTGTGTTTATACATCCTACATATTGACAGGGCCTGACGTATATTTATTGGATTATTTCCTCTTACGCAATGGCGCATCTAGTCCGAGCGTCCAATGCATAGTGATAGCAAATGTGGGCCACGCCTTTTCACAAACAATACTCTTTCGTTCTGCAGAAGACTAGGAATCATTAATATCCTGAACTTGGCCCATAATATAGTTCGTAGTGATGGGACTGTTGGGATACGAGGTTACATACTTGACCCGCAATCCGACCGGTGTACCCAGTTTCCAGAAGTCTGTGAGCCAGGCCTCCTCTATGATTGCGATGTGGGCACACTTTTGCGATAAGCCTGCTTATTGAATTGTGCGAGCGACTATAGATCGTGCTCGATCTGCTCTCAAAGCCTTCCTCTCTCAGACTTTCGTGGTGGTGGATTTAGCCTTCATCGGGGTTCTCGTCTGGCGCAAGAACAACGGGCATCCTGTGACCTTGATTGACAGTTTCATCCGGCAACTCCGTTTATGTGCGTCAATTTTTATCGTGACCTACTCTCTGTAAAGACTCTGAAAACGCTGCTGCATTTTCTGAAACCGACTTGCAGGCGACGTCACATCTAATAACATAGCTGCGCCACGTGTACAGCCACAAACCTGCCACGCGACTTCGAGTCCCGCCATCTCTTTTTGGCATTACGCGCCGACTGAGACGCGACCACAACCTAGTCATAATGTATTCACTAAGCGCTGAACCTTTCATATTTTTACACTACAGTCCGCTGCAAGTCATAGCACAAGCATATGCGCTATGCACACATTGAAGCGGTGAAGCTTAGCCGACAACGGGCCTCGAATACTTGATCAAGGCTTCTTCTTTGCTCTAGCTACTACCAATCACACTTTCTACTAGATTCAAGCTCCACCATAGTTGAGATGGCGTTCACTGGCACAACACCAGAATCTTTACTCCCACGTTCAGATTCCCGAAACCCTGCTACCACATGCAAGGGCATCACCAAAACTGGCCGACCGTGTAGACGACCGATAGATGCAAAACCATCCCAAGACGATGGAGTCATTGCTGTAGTCTCTGTCATCAGCGAAAGCGATGACGAAGAAGTAGGTGCAGCTGCATACTTTTGCTGGCAACACAAGGATCAGGCTGAACGCTTGGCTGCACGGACTTCAAAAGGACCGCCGACGCAGTTGTATCCACTCAAAGAGAGGAACAGTATTGACACGTTGGTCGAGCGTCTTGGAGTACTCGAAGTAGATGATGTTGAAGAACATAGTCGACGTAAGAGACGGACTAGTAGACACGAGCACAAGACATCTGGGGCACGACCACCGAGGAGAATCAGCCGACCAGCCACCTGGGATAATGTCGAAGGACCGCTTATGTCTGTACCGAGCGATGTGATGGCAGAGAACAGGCGACGGTCTCGTCATGCCAAGCCAATTCCACAGCGGAAGAAGCTGAGTTTTTGGACGTCACTCTGTTGTGGCAGCGCAGATGACGACGATATCGAAGTAAACCGACACAAGCAGAAGACGAGCCAAGCTCCAGTAGCTGCACAGGAAAAACCACAACCTCCTGTTCAACAGACTTCAGCACGCCCTGTGAGAGTGTCACCCGACCATGGACGACGACACAGTGGAACAACATCGCGACCTCCAACCTCACGACGCTCAAGTAACCCACCAATACGTACACCACTAGGCGAGAAACCCGCACGACCAATCAACAAGACAAATCGCGAAGAATCCGAGACAACCAAGTTGCTACGCTACATTCCCAAAACCCTCTCACCGCAGTTAACATCAACCCTACTCGCCGAACTCATCAAGCCCATCTCGCCCCACGACGACGAAGGCTACATCTACATTTTCTGGCTGACCCCTGAATCCGCCGGTCCCGCGCCCTCATCCACAGCATCCACGCTCCTCGTCCCCCCCTCGCGACCCTCCCAAACCCGCCGCAACTCCGACGTCCTCCGCCAATTCTCCGTCAAGAAGCCACAAGCTTCCCGCCCGAGCACAGCCAGACGATCCGTCAGCGGCAGCGGCAGCGTCACCGACACCGCGACCAAAGATACCATCCTGCTTAAAATCGGCCGCGCAAACAACGTACACCGTCGCATGAATGAGTGGACACGCCAATGCGGTTACAGTCTTTCGCTCGTGCGATACTATCCCTACGTCCCTTCTACACCGTCACCCACGCCCTCTCCGCAGACCTCGCCCGCGCAGTCTCGGCGCCATTCTTCTGCAGGGGGCGTGAGGAAGGTCCCCCATGCCATGCGCGTGGAACGGTTGATTCATTTGGAGTTGGGGGAGCAGCGCGTTGTGAAGAGGTGCGAGGCGTGTGGAAAGGAACATAGGGAGTGGTTTGAAGTTGAGGCGTCCAAGGAGGGGGTGAAGAAGGTGGATGAGGTGGTGAAGCGGTGGGTGGACTGGGCGGAACGGGCGAATGAGTGATGTTGTGGTTTCATGTATAATTGAGCTTTTGTAGCGGCATTCTTTACGATGAGCGGAGACGATTGATGAGACAAAGTCCTGTACATATATCAGATCTGTATGGACGGTGTATTGAACATTTATGCTTCTTTAATAGCATTCTCTATGCCATCAGGGAGCTGTTCCTCCTTTTATCAACAGTCACCGATAGTATCCACGTTTACTTGGTCACAAAGTACGGCTACTGCAGTTTTGATTATATTTTTGGAATTAGATTTGATTTGGGGAATTGGGGTATCTTGAGTAGCTTGAAAGCAATCAATATGAAACGTCTGATGCGTAACGATGGCCACTACCGTCTCGTTTCTTGTGTGCTCATAACGGCGTCCAGGTTTGCTTTTGCCCGACTTAGCGGACACTGTACAGGGGGAAGGGTGCTGACTTGGAGATGGAAAACCCGTGCGCCAACCTTTTGATCTAATACCAGTGCAGTAGAAACGCATAACTTTTCCTTCTCTTTTGGTGCACGCAGAGTCGTCATTAAAGCTAGGTGGTGTTGAACGGTCCTGTGTCTCGTGACAGCATTGGCGATTGTATATACAATGGTGATGGTGGGCGGGGAGGTCTAGAAGAGTCCGATGCGCGGTCGCCAGTCGTTCTCCACGACCGCTTTGGGGTTTACGATGATCTGGTAAGGGAAAGGGTTGGCGTCGGTGGTAGTGATGGGTGGAATATGGTCCTTGTCGCGATTAACGATGGAGATGATCTTGTAGGCAGCCTTTTCCACGGATTTGCTCATTGCGCGGCGAACCTTGAGGACATCTGTACACTCCATCAGCGGCCTGCATCGAGTTTTAGTCTGAGGACATGGGCGCACCAGTCTCGGTCCTGGGCTGTGCGAGCGTCACATCCAGCGTCCACTGCTCCCAGCAGACATCTTCGTCTGCCTTGCCAAAGAAGTATGTCTTCCTCCTCTTCTTCTCGAAGAACTGTATCGCAATCTGGCCTCGGCCTCTGGGCTGGTGCGTGCTGTCTATGGCGCGACGGAGAGCATGCGTCTTCTGCTCAATGAGCGTTTCCAGGTCTACATCGTCGATGGCGGGGAGGGTGAGGTCGAGCAGGTCGCGAGTGAGGGGGGAGATGGAGGTGAAGTATCGGTGAAAGAAGATGGTATGCAGTATGGCTGTTGAGCGGTCAGTGATAGGCGCTACTCATGGCAGGTGTCGGTGTCGGTGTTGGGCGACTAGGCGGCGTGGTGGGGGTCCGGGAGTTGGGAGTTGGGCAGGGATGCGAAAAGAGGGCAGACACCGGCTCAGCTCACGGGCGGCCATGGGCAGCAGCACTCACCCTTGACGACTTCCTCTACGCGCGTCGCATCCGCGAAGATGTCGAGATTGTACTCTGGACGCCTTCTTGGTTCCATGCTGGCCTCCGCTGGCTCGGAATCGGGCAAGGGCGTGCAGAGAACCCCGCGGTGCGCCGCGCGGCGACTAGGCGGGAGAGAAGAATCGCGACAGCGTAGCTGCGATGGAGTGGGCCGAGGGGTTGCGTGCTACCGGTGAGGTGTCGTTTCCATGCGTGACGAGGGGGGCGTAGTCGTGCTGTGTTGTATGGCGGGGGGTGTGGCGTGTGTGTCGTGTGTGTCGTGTGTGGTCTGCTCTTGTTGTGCCGTTGGTGGTCGCGGTCGAAGAATGCAGGAGGAAGCTGAAAGATCGCAACTTGCGGCTGCGGGGCTGCGTTTGCGCATGACGACGGCCCCGTCGCAGCCAAACGAGGGCCTGACCAGACAAGCCACACGCCCCGGCAGGCAAGTGAGATGATCAAAAGAAGACACTTGTCTGGCCTTGCAAACTGACGTGACCTCCCTCGACGCTCGAGACATTTTCTCAACTGACACTGCCCACACACTCATCTGTAACTCCGCTCCCCCCAGCTGCCTGCAGTCGTGCATCACCAGCTGGTCAGGCAAGACACACTCCAGTCAGCACAGCGACGGCGTAATGCCCAAGCCTGCCGAGGCAGCAAAAGCGCCGCTTACCGGCGGGCCGTCGACTGCCATCTGCGTTCTGGAGCAGCGTTAGTGTTTTGTGCTGTTCGGGTATTCGACACTTTCGTCAGCACACCCAGTCGACAAGAAGCCATTTGATGTCTTGCATGCAGCCTAGACCACCCGTTTGCCCGGCTACAATGCACTGCGAGAGACCGAGTCCGCGGAGTCAGCATCGTCACTATTGGTCCCAGCAATCAGTTTCGAAGACTATCGGTCCGGTTTGGACCGTTTGTCTTTGCGTAGGTATTGTAGAGTAAGGTACATGTGATGTGGCACGAGTGAGGGAGAAAGCTGCATGACAGCTGAGGACCAGGAGTTTCATGTGCGGTGAGGAAACCTTCGACTGCTGTGGATTATAGCCGCCTTGCTAGCTGACATGACAACCTTGCTAGTTGAGATGGTACCCTTTGTGAGCCATTCCAAGGTTCAGTGGTACATCTGAAGCTCGTGCACCTGACCGAGTCGTTCCACTCACATGCCTCGTTGAAGTGAAATAATAGCATGTGAATTATTAGCACCAGATCTTGGCCACTGCAAGCGAAGAGGAATAAGGTTCACGGCCCTTGAATTCACTGTCATGCTTTCCATCTTGTGGGTCCAGGCAGCTGAAGTGGTCGAAGAAGAGGTCGGGCGGACATGAGCGCTTTGAGAGGGAGGCGCAAACACCGCGCTAACCGCACATTGACGCGTCCAGTCGCGTCACCCCAGCTTCCGTCCAATCTCGACACAACCCCTACAAAATGGTCGGCACAAAGCGCACACGCGATGACGATGATACAGACGACGGTACGCCACGAAAACTGCGCGCTCGCATCGCAGATGGCCCACCCGACGAGCAGGAATGGTCCGAGGCTCAGACGCCATCAAAGAGGAACAAAACCCTACTCCTGGCAGAGAATGGCACACCGAGATCCATCTTGAAGAAGAGTGGTCTGGCAAATGGTGTCACTGCTACGCCCAAGTCTTCGAGGAAGCTTCTATTCGACACGCCTACCAAGCCCCCTACGGCCGACACGCCGAATGGCACGCCGACTCTGGTACGCAATGCAGATCGAAGCGCTCGAAGGAAGAGCAACAGACGGATACTAGAACGCACACTCAATGGTGATGATAGCGAGGAAGAGGCCTTGGAAGAAGAGGACATTCTGGCAAAGCAAATCTTGGGCGACGAGGGAGATGAGGTTGAGACAGGCGCTGAAGAGACGGTCGAAGATGAGATCCCAGTGCCAGAGACGCCCTCGAAGCGTGGAAGAGGCCGACCGAAAGGCTCGGGCAAAGTGGGAAGGCCAAGAAAACAGCGATCGCCCACACCTCCTACTGAACTCCCTCCGCATGAGCAATACTTTTGGCAAAACCGTCCCGGAGGAACCAAGACCTCAAACAACACGCTGTCCGCACAAAGCCTGCTCAACCATGACGAATACTTCCAAGCAATACAGTGTTATAAAGACGGTCACCAATCCGAGATGGATTTTCTATTGGAGTTGCATGGCCGCGCATACGATCAATGGATCTTTGAGCTCGAAGAAGGATTCAACATCTGTCTCTACGGCTACGGCTCGAAGCGCATCATTACCGAACGATTTAGTGGGCGTCTGTATCAACATCTCTTAGAACAACCCTCTTATAAAGGGACGAAGAAAACGCCAAAGATTGTTGTGATAAACGGCTACGCGGCTGGCACGACAATGAAGGAAGTGCTAAGTACTGTAGCATCTACCATACTCGCAGCAAACACTAAGCTGCCCAACCAGCCTGCAGCTCTGCTCGATCTAATACTCGACACCCTCTCGAACAACGCCCCTCCACAGCCAGTCCCCATAATACTCAATTCGATTGACTCGCCTTACCTCCGCAAGTCTCCAGCACCATCTATGCTGGCCAGGCTAGCGGCACATCCTCAAGTAAACCTTGTCTGCACTGCAGACACGCCCAACTTCCCTCTACTGTGGGATGTAGGGTTGAAGACGCAATACGAGTTTCTCTTCCACGACGCCACCACATTCGCGCCATACAGCGCTGAGATCGACACCGTCGAGACCGTCAATGAACTGCTTGGCCGCAGTGGCCGCCGCGTAGGCGGCAGAGACGGCGTGGGATTCGTCCTACGCTCGCTCCCCGAGAAAGCGCGTGAACTCTTCCAAGTACTCGTCATGGATCAACTCGCCCTCTCCATGATGGACGGCGGCGGCGACCTCGACCCCGAAGACGAAGACGAACAAGACATGATCCCAGGCGCCCGGAAATCCACACAAGCCAAGAAACCCGGCTCTGCGAATTCAGCAGCCCAGGGCGTGGAATACAGAGTCCTGTACCAAAAGGCCGTCAACCTCTTCGTATGCTCCAGCGAAGTCGGCTTCCGCTCTTTGCTCAAGGAGTTCCACGACCATCAGATGATTGAGAGCAGGAAGGATGCCATGGGCACCGAAACGCTCTTTGTGCCGTTTAGACGCGACGAGTTGGAGGGCTTGGCCGAGGATTTGGCAGCAGACGTGTTTTGATATACCAAATAGTTATGTACTCAAACGTGCTACTCTAGATAATTGTACTATATATCTTTTGACTACATTTAAATATCACACTTACGTAGGGCTTGTTGTCAGGCTTCACTAAACAGCCCCCGGAATACCTCGAGTCGGCCATCGCCGATGCCGCTTCCAAGCGTGAGAAAATTTTCTTATCGCACTTTCCCCCGCATTTTGTATCTTTGTGTTCACCTCAATGCCCTCGTTTAGAAATCACGATGAGGATTTTCTATACTTGAACTCTTCCGATGCGGTGATATCAGTAATAAGTTGTCAGTATTTCATTCAATTCAAGACCGGTCGCTTAGCTCAGTTGGTTAGAGCGTGGTGCTAATAACGCCAAGGTCGCGAGTTCGACCCTCGTAGTGACCATTTGATTTTTTTGCATGTTCTTTCTTATCTCTTCTACTTTATTTCTACCTCGTTCCTACCGTATTTCTACCTTATTACTATGTGTTTTCTGTATCATTTCTATACCTTCTTTAGTCCTATCTTTTATATGTTTTTTGAATTGTTTCTAGAACCTTTAAAGCTCGTCGGGAGAATAATAGTCGCTCAAGAACGGCTGCTTAAGAAGGTGCGCTAGGTTATAACTAATGACCGTCTCCTATAGAACATTCCTACTATGTTGAAGTATGATTAATAATGACTACGATGTGTACTAAGCCATTCTTTTATTGCGGTCTGATTAATGCTAGACTAAGCCACACCTGTCACCATATTAACATCTCACGAAAGCATGTCATGTTATCGCAATGTTTCCTAAAATCTCTATCTCTCAGTTTAGTATATTGTTCATGTATTTATCCAACGTGTGCGAGGGTTTGCCAAAAAAGAGTACATCCAGAACTTAGAAGTCAAACTTCAACATTTCAAGACACCATTTGGGAGAAAATAAATAGAAGCTTAATTCACTGTGGAAATTTAAAGCATTAACCCTACCGCTTCAAAAAATCTTAAAATACACCATGCAACGTGAGGCTCGCCTCCGCAGTCATGAAGTCTATGGGTCTGGAGGAGCAAAAGTCTGCGCTAACCCAGAACCAGTCTAGGCTTCTTTGAAAATACACCCCACTCGTGACTCGCGGTCCACATTTCGAGCCTCAGCTTCTGGAAACGGCATCTGCGAACATCAACATATCGTTCGATCGAACATATTCGCCATGGCTACAATGACAGTTACCGAGACACAGAAGAGGAGGAAACTACCAAAAGATCTGAAGTTGCCACCTGAGAATGAGCGATACATGCGCGCCTGTGCAGATATTGCCTCTGCGCTCATCCAGGACTACGAGGCACAAGCCGATGGCTCAAAGGCAAAGAAAGATCTGAACTTGAACCGGCTAAGGGGAGAGGTGTCGAAGAAGCATTATCTAAAGAGCCAGCCGCCACTTACAGCGATTATTGCGGCAGTGCCAGAGCACTACAAGAAATATATTTTGCCAAAGTTGATTGCGAAACCGATCCGTATGTAAAACATGACAAGCAAAAGAGGTATAGCCAGCTAAAACCCTCACAGGAACATCATCAGGCATTGCAGTAGTGGCAGTCATGTGCAAGCCGCACAGGTGCCCGCACATTGCTTATACAGGAAACATCTGCGTCTACTGCCCTGGAGGTCCCGACTCAGATTTTGAGTACTCAACACAGTCATATACGGGCTATGAACCAACATCCATGCGGGCTATTCGCGCTCGATATGACCCTTATGAGCAAGCCAGAGGACGAGTTGATCAAATCAAGTCGCTCGGCCACAGCGTAGACAAAGTTGAGTACATCATTATGGGCGGAACGTTCATGTCTCTACCAGAGTCATACCGAGATGAGTTCATAAGTCAGTTGCATAATGCACTTTCAGGATATCAAACCAAGGACGTAGACGAGGCAGTTGCAGCAGGCGAGATGAGCAATATCAAATGTGTGGGCATCACCATTGAGACACGACCGGACTACTGCCTGGACCAACATCTATCATCCATGCTCCGATATGGCTGCACCCGTCTTGAGATTGGCGTGCAATCCCTTTACGAAGACGTAGCCCGTGACACAAACCGCGGCCATACCGTCGCCGCCGTCGCAAAGACCTTTTGTCTTTCCAAAGACGCCGGCTTCAAAGTAGTATCGCACATGATGCCCGATCTTCCCAACGTGGGCATGGAACGCGATCTCGACCAGTTTGTGGAGTACTTCTCCAACCCCGACTTCCGCACCGATGGACTGAAGATATACCCCACGCTTGTCATCCGCGGTACAGGACTCTACGAACTCTGGAGGACAGGAAGATACAAGAACTACACACCCAATGCACTCATCGACATCGTAGCGCGTATCCTCGCTCTAGTTCCACCATGGACACGCATCTACCGCGTCCAGCGCGACATCCCCATGCCGCTTGTCACATCGGGTGTTGAGAACGGTAATCTACGCGAACTAGCGCTGGCGCGCATGAAAGATTTCGGCACCTCGTGTCGAGATGTTCGCACACGTGAAGTCGGCATCAACGAAGTCAAGCACAAGATCCGTCCTGACCAGGTCGAGCTAGTGCGGAGAGACTACACGGCGAACGGCGGCTGGGAAACGTTCCTCGCGTATGAGGATCCGAAACAGGACATTCTCATTGCGCTGTTGCGCCTGAGACAGTGTTCCAAGGAGCACACGTTCCGGCCTGAGTTGACGGGCCAGCCGTCGTCGCTGGTGCGCGAGTTGCATGTTTATGGCTCGGCGGTGCCGGTGCATGCGAGAGATCCCAAGAAGTTTCAACATCAGGGCTACGGAACACTGTTGATGGAGGAGGCGGAGAGGATCGCACGGGAAGAGCATGGGAGCAGCAAGATTAGTGTCATTTCTGGAGTTGGTGTGAGGAGCTACTATGGGAAATTGGGATACTGGCTTGATGGACCGTATATGAGTAAGACGCTGGAGCCACTATGGGAGAGGGAGTGGTAGGAATTCACAAAATTGCGGGAGAATGCATTGTTGGCGTTGGAATCACGATAGAAGGCCAGGCCTGTAAATAGGCCATGTGTTACGGATTGGTTGCAAATCAAGATATATGTGTTGTATGATGGTCAATCCAATAGCTTATATGATCCAGTAACTAGCAAATCATCCTCTGAACGCCGTGTGCTGTGTTTCGATAGTACAACTGTCCTACATATCCCATCAATGGGCGTAGGAATACAAGAAGACCCATGTTGTGGTGCTCTCTTCCTTCTCCTGCTTGATCTCCAAGCTTGACTTATTAACTATTCTCCGGTGATGTCCAAATGCTTTGAGATCATGAGAGGCTTATCGCGCCACGACGGCTCTCGCGCATGTGTAGGAAGGCTTGCAGGCCGCAGAAGACGAAGAAGCCGATGTATATGAAGACGGCTCCGAAGACGGCGCCGGCTACCGCGCTACCATCCTTTGGGTCCTCTTCCCCGCCCATGACGGTGTTACTGTTTGTCTGAAGCCATGCGTTAGTATTTGTGATGCGATTTACGAGTATGTGTCCTCTCCATCCCCAGTTGCGGTTCTGAAGATGGAAGTTCGACAGCCTCGAGGGAAGAGAGAGGCCTACCTTGAACAGCGCGCCGATGGTTGAGAGAATGACGATGGCGAACATGGACACCACGATGCTATCACTTCATTAGCCTGAAATTCCATCTTCCAGTATTGCTTGTATTCGCGCATACCAAGTCCATGCATTCATCGCGGAAACCACAGGCTTAACCATGCTGGGCGAGTTGTGCTGTCGGGATTGCGCGGCGGAGGCGGGTAGCTTATCAGGTGGTGCGGCGCTTCAAGCGCGAATTAGGGGGTGCGCGTGGATGGCAGAGTGGATGGACGTGTCGGGAGATCGAAGGCGACAGCAAGTGGTTCGACGGCGGTGATGTGGTGGCGGTGGCTGCGTTGGGGGTTGCTGGAGCTGCCTGAGCTTGGGGTGAATCGTCATGTCATGCCGTTCGAGACTTGCAGGCTGCGGTGAGGTCCGTGCGCTCCGTCGCATGCGGAGTGGAGCTCGAGGCATGGCCGTCGACGTCGCTGCAATGACATTGATGAATGAACTGAAACTTATCAAACTCTGCGCCAGTGATAGATTGTGTTAGGAAAAGGCTTCTTCTTTCGAAATTCTCACGACATGTGTAAGGCGGATGGATGTATTATCTACAACACGAGATATAGCGATACGTATGATACAGCTGGCCGAAACAATACTCAAGCATTGTATTGGAAAATCGCAGTCAAATATTCGAATTTATGTTTTTTTTGTAGATTTGTAGTTCTAGTGCAGCATTCGACTATAAGGAGCACTGAGCGCAACAAAGCTCAGGCGACAGCGTAGAATACTCTCGATCCACGAAAATGATCAATGCCAATGACGGCGTTGAAGTCGAACATGCTTGAAATTACTGACGTGAAACTGTCGCACTACATATTCAACAATGTTTTACACCACAGGTTCTAGTTTAACAAGAAGGACGTCAAAGCTCAGCCTTTTCGCTTCTTCTATTTTCCCAGAATTATTTGCTGGAATGGGTAGGGTTTCCTGCCTGAACAAGCATCACGTCAATCCAATTTGTCCACTCCCGAGATACGAATGTAGAATTCAAGCTCGTAATAGCACTGCTACTACAGAATAATAAACAACTCGATATGAAGCCGAGCCACTACTGTCTGCGCATCTGAGTGAAGACATGTACGCGAAGGACATGTTGGCTGGCCAGCGACTAAAATCTGATTTCAATGAAAAGGGGCTACACATAGTTTATCAACCACTCGGTGCACCCCTTACTATATACTATGTGAAGTGTCATGGAATATCACTTTGAGCCAAGTAGAAAGGAGCAGACCCCCACAAGGGTACATATCAGGCTCGTACCGAAATTTACCTGCAGTCGCTAATCGCCCCCAGCATGGGCTCCCAAGCGCAGGGCGATCCGAAGAGGTCACGTGGATGCGCGAGTCGCTGCCTCGCGACGCGCCAAAAGTCTACCCCGCAACAGAACAATGACCTTCTGATTGCTATTGTGATTCGTAGAGTGCTTCATAAGGTTTGCCACAAAGGAGTTGCTTTGCTCTCCTTTCTTTGCCCTTTCACCAAACTTTGCCCCGATTTGCCACCGGCCGCGTGAGGGCGCGATCGATTCGACACGACTTGTCGCTCGGCACGCGAACGCCAGGGGTACATCTTGTACATCTTGCCCTTGAAAGCTGATACACATCGACGGTTTAGTGTGCCTGGACCTTAATACTTCATCGCGCTTTCGTCGAGGGTTCCATTTGCAATCCTTCATCTGGCTCTCTCAGTATCACCTCTTTTGCACAAGTCTCTCTTTCATCTTCTCACCGGGCCGCCGACACTGTTCGCCTGCTCCCACGAACACAATGGCAGTGCGACGATCAACTCGCAAGTCGGCAGTGGGCGCAGCCAACGAAGCACCTACAGCATCGTCTCCAGCAGCTACAGCCGGTATGTGCATTTTCATCCACTCGTTCCCTCTAGCGTTCCCGCCTCTACCGGCTATTCACTGCTGACCTGAGCACCGATTCTTTTGCAGATTCGCGAATGGCCGATATTCGCCACACCCAGAAGCGCACCCGTTCTTCTCGCGCCGCCGTACCGAATTCTTCTGATAACGAGGAAGACACAATCACGATCAAGGCACCGACACAACCTGCCCGGAGGGTGCTCAAATCAGTCTCCATTCCCGTCATGGGCCAAAAGAAGGCGGCTCTCAGCCATGGAAGGCTGTCGGGAGCGAATGCGCTACAAGCAGAGCAGGAGAGCTCCCATGAGTCGCCTTCTCTTGAGAATTCAGACTACGAGACACCAGGAACTAGCATCTCTACCACACCTGCTGCGTCCACATATCACGGAAAGACCTCTGCTCGTAGCGGCCTGAGCAAGAGCGTTAACACCTCAGTAAATGCCTCCTCCATTCCGAAGCGACTTCGACACACCGTGTTAGACTCAGAGCAGGATGACGAGATGGTCGATATGGATGCTGAGATTGCTTTACAAATGCAGTTGGAGGATGAGGAGGCAGCACAAGATATGATGCCCAGCCGGAAGCGGCTGAAGATGGAATCTGACGACGATGATTTGTCATCGATCGACGAGCCTCTGTTGTCATCATCAAGGTCTAAGGCTGCCTCGTATATCGGAAAAGGAAAAGGAAAGGCCAAGGGCGAGGAGATTGAGTCTGACTCTTCGTCACCGGAAGAATTGTCATTATCTACCTACTCTGGCAAAGGTAAAGGCAAGGCCGGGGTCTCTAAAAAAGGCCGTCGCCGTCCTGCTCGTCTGAGTGCAAAAGAGACGAGGGCGTTTTACGAAGACGAACATGGATTTTCGGTGGACGACGAGTCCGATGGTGGCGAGTTCAAACCGCACGATGCAGATGATTTGGATTCTTTGCTTGATGACCTTGATACGCCAATCGCAAGTGACAGCGATGACGAGCCTCTCATGGTCACAAGTGGGCGCTCCAAAAAAGCTGCCGTGGTGAAGACACCTAAGAAACCGCTGCGTAAGAAAAAGTCCACCGGTGCCGATAAGGAGGAGGCACACAACCGACGCGAGAAATTTGCACATATCACAGACAAATGGGAGCGAAAACGAGCAATGAACCGGGCAAGAGCGGAGCAGCAACATCCTAAACTGCTCACCATGTGGGATGATCTCAAGAAAGTTCCTGTCTTGGAGACCCAACAGGCTGAACAACCTGCTTCCATCAATCGACGGCTGAAGCCTTTTCAATTGGAGGGTCTCAGTTGGATGATACGCCAGGAGAAAACCCATTACAAGGGAGGACTCCTTGGTGACGAGATGGGCATGGGAAAGACGATACAGGCCGTGTCACTGATCATGTCGGATTATCCGGCGAAAGAACCCACACTTGTTTGTGTGCCCCCCGTTGCGCTGATGCAGTGGTCGAATGAGATTCGCGAGTACACAGACAACAAGCTGAAGGTTCTTGTGTATCACGGTACCAATGCCAAGTGTAAGAAGATGTCTGTGAAGGAACTCAAGTCATACGACGTCATCATGGTCTCGTACAACAGTCTCGAATCGCTCCATCGCAAAGAAACTAAAGGCTGGTCTCGTGGGGAGGATATCATCAAGGAAGCATCTGCACTACATGCCATCCACTATCACCGCCTGATTCTCGACGAAGCTCATAGCATCAAGTCACGCAACACTGGTGTGGCCAAGGCTTGTTTCGCTCTTACAAGCAACTACAAGTGGTGTCTTTCTGGTACACCGGTCCAGAACCGCATTGGAGAGTTTTTCTCCTTACTGCGCTTTCTCGAAGTTCGCCCCTTCGCCGACTATTTCTGCCGTTCTTGCGACTGCGAGAAGTTACATTGGGCCGTGGATGATGACTACATGTGTGTCGCCTGTAACCATGGTGCATCTGAGCACATTTCTGTGTTCAACCAGGAGCTGCTCAACCCGATTACTGGTGACGATGTTGCGCTCCGTGAGCAGGCACTGAGTAAGCTTCACTTGATCACCGCTCGTATCATGTTGCGCCGTATGAAGCGTGATCATACCAATTCCATGGAGCTTCCAATGAAGGACATTATCATTCACAACGAGTTCTTCAGCGAAGTCGAACGCGACTTCTCCACTTCGATCATGTCGAACTCCTCGCGCAAGTTCGATACCTACGTCGCACAGGGTGTCATGCTCAACAACTACGCCAATATCTTCGGTCTGATTATGCAGATGCGTCAAGTCGCCAACCACCCTGACTTGCTTCTGAAAAAGAACGCCGCAGAAGGCAGTGGCAATGTATATGTCTGCAATATCTGCGATGAACCGGCTGAAGATGCCGTTCGATCCCACTGTCGCCACGAGTTCTGTCGCGCGTGTATCAAGGACTTCATGGATACGTGCGAGGCCTCCGGCACCGAAGCAGATTGTCCTCGCTGCCATCTTGCTTTGGCGATTGACTTTGAGCAACCGGAGCTTGAGCAGGATGAAGAGTCTGTCAAGAAGACATCCATTATCAACCGCATCAAGATGGAGAACTGGACTTCGTCTACGAAGATCGAGATGCTGGTTTACGACCTATACAAGCTACGCAGCAAGAAGCAAACACTCAAGTCTATCGTGTTCAGTCAATTTACTTCGATGCTGCAGCTCATTGAGTGGCGACTTCGTCGCGCTGGCTTCAACACGGTCATGTTAGACGGAAGCATGACGCCTGCTCAGCGACAGAAGAGTATCGATCACTTCATGACGAATCCAGATGTAGAAGTATTCTTGGTATCTCTCAAGGCCGGTGGTGTTGCTCTCAACCTTACCGAAGCCTCCAGAGTCTTCATTGTTGACCCGTAAGTTCTCTATAATCCGCTATCCGGTCTTCTTTCCTAATTTCTTCTTCAGATGGTGGAACCCGGCCGCTGAGTGGCAGTCTGCTGATCGATGCCATCGCATTGGTCAGAAGCGGCCCTGTGTCATCACGCGTCTTTGCATCGAAGACAGTGTAGAGTCTCGTATGGTCGCGCTCCAAGAGAAGAAGGCAGCCATGATCGCGGGAACTGTCAACAACGATAAGGTCGCCATGGATCGCTTGAGTCCCGAGGACTTGCAGTTCTTATTCCGAGGTACCTAGAGGTTGGGATGTGTAAAGTGCAAGCAAGTTATGTGTATGATGGGTGTGTATGAGTATGGCGTTTGAGAAGACTGATTTAGAATTACACCACGCATGAATTTCGGCGTTGGTATGGGAGGGGCGGGCTTGTTTTCTTGGTCGGATGTCAAATGCTGTCACTGGAGTTGCAGACCCGAAAGATCAGTCAACTCGCTGCGGAGAAGCCACGTGCAGATTAATATGTTTTAAATACAATAGAAGAATATTTGAACAGAGTGCACTTGCTACTGCTCATGGTACCTAGGAGCTCACGAAACTCGCGGCTGACATATTCGGATGACGTAGCCACTCCGTAGTTTGCGAGGCTAGTACCCCGGATTTGCGGGTAGCTCTCGACCGTCAGCTCCCAGACAAGGCCGGGGTCCCAACATCACAAGACAGGGAAAGCAGTGCGCTACACCCCAAACCAAGACTTAAATCTCGACCATCCGTTCTCGCACCAGTCCCGCCCCTAACAAACTTTAAAAGCTCCAGAAAACAGCTCAGCAAACTAACGAGACAAAAAAACGGAGTACCGGTGCAGCGCCTGATGCCCTCACCAATGCAGCCCAGCTCAATCCCCATATCCAACCACATCAGCAGACCCAGACAGCACAACGTCTATTCATCACCATCCCGTCTATATAAACGACGCGATTTCCCCCATCTCCGAAGGCCATACAACGAATACACCCAGCCATCCGCGGAAACCGTGGAGATGCGGTACTCTCGTTGGTTCCTCGTACGTAATCTTACGTAAACTCACGGACGGAGAGTTGACGCGTTTGGCTCGACATTGTCATTCGTCATGGTGCGCGTGGTACTTTGTGCACGTTTTTCTTTGCGCAACGTCTGCTGCCCCCAGCCCTTCTTTACCGTTTTTTTGCGACGCGCGAAAGTAGCAAAGTGCGAGTACCGTGACGGACGTGGTGCGCTGCGTTTGGGTTGGTGGAGGATGGCGCAATTTAAGGAAGTTGAAATTTCCCGTGGTGGTAGGTAGGATGGCGGATGGGTTGAAGGGCCGTTACCGTTATAGCCGGTAGTTACGGGCTTGTACTGTAGTGTCGTCTTTATATGTATATGGGCGGGCCGGTCCTTTGGTCATTTCTTGGGTTTTGCTGTGCTTTTCTGCAACCCTGGCGTGGACCTGCTTGTGTGTACTGTCTACGTGGCTGTATTGTGTAGATAAGTCTGGTAGGTAGACTTTGAGATTTCAGCCTTGGCTTTCCTACTTCATTCATCAGCAATGGGGATTCTCGAGGACGCCCGAGGATGGGACCTGGATATAGATCGCTACCTCAATCGCATCATTCCACCTTCGCCTCTGCACAAATTGCCCACGCCCGTGTCAAGGATTCTGGGATATAGGAGGGAGAAGAGACAAGATGTTGGAAATGTGTGTGGAGCGTTTTGGTCGTTTGTGGGCGCCTTCTGCGGCTTGGCCGTGGTTGCAGCCGTCTTCAACAATACGCAAAGTATCCAGTGGCATTCGCCCCCTGCGCTGATCGCGTCGTTTGTAAGCCAGGATGGACATTCTCGTATGTAACTAGAATACTGATCATTGTGCCTGCAGGGTGCATCAGCAGTACTAGAGTACAACTCGATCCGCTCACCTCTTGGACAACCGCGTAATGCGCTCCTGGGCCACGCTATTTCCGCACTCATTGGCGTTGGGATTTCAAAACTCTTCCAGATGCATTCGGACTACGACTCAATACGATGGATTGCCGGCGCTGTAGCATGTGGTATTTCATCAGCAGTCATGCTCCTCACAGGTACCGTCCATCCACCCGGTGGGGCGTCTGCAGTCATGGCAGTAACAGAGCCTGCTATCACAGCTATGGGCTGGTACTTTGTCGGGCTCATCCTGTGGGGAACAACGCTGATGCTGGTTGTCGGGCTATTAATCAACAACATCCAACGTCAGTTTCCAATGTACTGGTGGACGCCTCTCGATGTTCGCAGGGCAAAACGCCTAGACGAAGAAACTGTACCCGACGCACAGGGCGGCTTAGAACGACGCGAAAGTCAGTACGAGCAGCGCTACAATCAAGATGGAGAAAGAATCGAGATCAATGGTGCGGAAGTCGTGTTGCCAGATGATTTGAGTCTAAACGAAGAGGAAGCAAAAGTGCTTGAAAATTTGAGAGAGAGACTGAGGAAACGTGTTGACGCGGAAAGAAAATTGGGAGCCTTGGACGAGAAAGAACGAAGAAGTGCAAGGAGTAGTGCTGAATGTACTATTGTGCCGAGCCATAGTGGGAGCAGTCGAGATGGTATACCTGCATAGAGATAGCGTTATCATTGACGATAGATAAGCAAGCGTGGGTAATCTTAACATTTCCGAGGAGCGCCAAAAACATGAAATGTCGCAAATATATACTAGCGTGTAATCTGCGTTTATCCTTGTAAAGAAGAACTACATGCAGATTGTGATTTGCTGTCGCAACCTAAAGTCTCATGTTAAGAGTCACGGTACGAAGTAGTCGTTGCTGTGCGTCTTGAAGATGATGGTGGCACTAACGGTTTCGCATGCTGTGCAGCAGAATCAGCGACCTCGCAGAGTGATTAGATTTACTCTGCACAAGCATATTAACCTACTAACTCATAAACACTGTAGGTTGATTCTCACACTCATGTTTGTAGAGAATTCTTCTTGGTCGTGATATTTGGGGCACCTGGACCTCGGGATAGTCCAGTAACACATTGTGAAGCCATGTGGGGAACGGAACCGTTGGTGCCATTTCATGCCGAGTCTGACACGAGAAAGTTGGATTTCACTGTATCCCATTCAAATTCTCCATGAAAGCAAAGGGGCGAAAACCAGCAATTGCATATGACATCGATGAGGGGACTGGACCCTTGATTTGCACCCATTGGATTGTGGCGCTACGCTTGAGGTCATCACGCTTTCGAATATGCTTCACCTTTGCGCTAACATCTCCCGACAAATGTCCCTTTCTCGATTTAACGTCGTGTGATACGATCCCTGCGCTTAAACCCCTAGGTAGATCAAGCCAAAAACGGAAAGCTGGGTGAATCCCCCAGCCTATGATGGTCTTTCCAAGATGGGGAAATACCCTGACAGCGACGTAGTCCTCATTATTGAACAATGAAAGTTGAGCTAGGAGACGTCTCCCACACCTCGAAATCCACTTTACTGCATCATTCATGGCTGATGATGTGCAGAAACCTTGATATTGCTGGCTTGCTCATGGTTGAGCGCGTCACGAAAGTGTAGTGTGGAGAGAAGCGGTACATGGGGATGTTGGCACAGAAAATGCACAAGTGGTTCCTATTTCCCCCCTCAAACTCAAACTTGGTTATAGTATCAGACCGTGTATTGGTCATATCAAGTTAACGTCGCACTTTCGTCCCCTGATCTTGAGCATTACTACATTGAAGACTACCCTTGTTGCACTATTTCCGCTTTTTGTGAAACTACCATACTGTACATACCTAACTACAACCCTACCTAACCTACGACGAACGGCTACATTAATTCAATATGAACGTCGATCGCCCAACACGAGGTCTCCGTGTGCCATGGAAGAGCCGGCACTCGCAGCTTCCGCACCGAAAAGAACATCACGTAGCTCGACGCCTCAAGTTTCTGGACTTTCTCCCAAAGTCGATCAAAGGCCACATCGTGGCATGTGTCGGCGAACTCGTGGGCACATTCATGTTCCTTTTGTTCGCATTGGGCGGGACAAACGTGGTAAACACTGCGCCTGCGGAGGGTGCCAACGCCGTCGACTTGAGCGCGAATCCCAGCAAGATCATGTACATTGCCTTGGTCTTTGGCATGTCGTTGACGGTGAATGCGTGGGTCTTCTTCCGCATTAGTGGGGGACTGTTTAATCCTGCGGTTACGCTGGGCATGATGGTTGTAGGTGCCACTGGATACACGCGCGGTTTGCTCATCATCCTTGCGCAAATCGTTGGTGGCATTGCCGCTTCGGGGATTGTGTCGGCTATGATGCCCAATGTGCTGTCTGTTCGGACTGAGCTTGGAGGCGGAACAACAGTCGTACAAGGACTTTTCATCGAGGTAAACCAATGCTTTCAGTTCACAACGCCTCCCAACACACGCTGATACATTGTCAGATGTTCTTGACAGCACAGCTCGTCTTCACTATCTTCATGTTGGCTACCGAGAAGCACGAGGGAACCTTTATCGCTCCAGTTGGAATCGGTCTTTCACTCTTCGTCGCCGAGCTAATGGGTGTGTTTTACACAGGCGGCAGCGTTAATCCTGCACGCTCCTTTGGTCCTGCTGTCGTCACTCGTACTTTCTCCTCATACCATTGGATCTACTGGGTCGGCCCAATCCTTGGAGCACTCTTAGCTAGTGTCTTCTACATGTTCATCAAGGCACTGGAGTACGAGACCGTTAACCTGATCGACACAAAGCAAGAGCACGGTGAGAACTTCACATCCACGACATGGAAGCCTGATGGGTGCGATAGTGTTGCATCCGAGAATGCTGTGAATACTGCTGTGAGTGGAGGACCGGATCAATCCTTTGATTTCTCTCCTACTTTGGAGACTGGGCATGGTACTCGTCACTAGTTTCATATTTCAATAACGTGCTTCAATTCGTTTCTTGGTCATAGCTTAATATTATGTAGTAGTACCCTGACGCCTGCAACCCTTTGCTTTGATTCGCCCACTTTACAGTTCCTCTATGCCAGAAGAATGAGCAATGATAGATGTTCTGATCAATGGACCTGAATTGTGGAATACTATATCAGTGATAGCCCGATCATCTATGGCAGGGAAAGTCGGAACAAAGGAAAACAGATTGGGAGAGGATCTCTCGTAGATTATCCATACAGCTCTCCCGACCATGTGCTGCTGCAGAAGGAGATCTATGAAGAAGCAACGATGTGCAAGTCTAATACTCGCTCACCCTTGCCTGCTTCATGGCATCATGATGAAGCCATCATCCAAACAGGCTCCCTTTTTACGCGCCTTGCCCATCTCCACTACTCCTTCAATGAACCTTTTTGGTCGACTCTGATCCTCGACCAGTTCTACACTTATCTCAAGATAGTGCTCCGCGAAGACTTTCCACAGCCGCTGATCACTGTTGGTCGACGCGTTAGGTCGAGGATAATATGGGTCATTGAACCAGAACCCGCGTACCAATCTCTTCATGCCATCCTCGTCATTCGTGAAAGTCTTGCATTGGTCAAAGTCTAGCAACCACATGGAGATGCTTCGACGTGTGAAGTCGTAGGCGCAGTATTCGTTGATTGTGGTCGGATCCCGGGATTTGATTTGCTCGAATGTAGGAAGCTTTACAATTTGCGGGGAGCCACCCAAAACGAACTCGACGTCGTTTGCGTCCACTCCCGCCCGCCAGTGCATGATTGCGAGTGACTGTGCCATGACTTTGGCATAGAATGTCGTATTGAGACCGAGGCGTTCCATCTCATCCACATGGAGTGGGAAGTTACGAAGCCCAACGTTGCGGGGCTCTGAATTCCGGGTGTCGTGTCGTCGTCCGAGATATAGTCTGATTAGGCAGTCCTTGTTTTCTGTCTGTGACAGGAAATGATTTTTTTCTTCTTTGATAGCTTTGGGACAAAGCGCATCCACAAGAGCCTCTTTGACGGGATAGGGGACCGGGAAGATACGCTTTGAGAGCAAGCCAAAGCTTGGGACGACCGTAGTGGGGGGGAACAGGGCCTTCTTTTGGTCCCAGAATTCGGTGGTGGTAGGCTGAACCCAAGTCTCGGGATGCGGAATGCGAATATTGTCTGAGAGTCCTGATTCGACGGGGAAGGCCTTCCAGACCTTGACATGCATCGCGAAATCTTCATACAACTCAGTTACCTTGTCGGCTGAGTTTGCTAACTTGACGACCGATGTGGTCCCTCGAAGAGCATAAACAGTGCCACATTGGCCTTTGCCTATCTGAATAAATCGCTGTAGGTCGGGATCGTCTTGTGCGCACTGATTGGCTTGAGCGAGTGAAGAGGCAGTCGATATCGCGGTTCTGGTAGAGAGCATACGCTGAAGGATGGTTTCAGGACGTGCTAGCCGTTGCTCCTCGTCGCCGAAGATGTAATAGCCAGCGCTCTCTCCAAATGTGTTCATGATGAGGCTCTTCAGCGAGTCCGTAATGGGGACTTGGGAGGTCGTGGACTCATCGGTACGGTTCAGCTTGCGCCTGTCCATATCTTGAACTGGTTTGTATCTTGGGAATGTGCAGGTTGGTATGGGAGTAGTGAGGGCAAGGCATGGAGTGGAACAAAAGTGAGCGTGGCGGGAAGTCCGATCCGAGAAGGTCAATGGTGTGGGAAGAAGTCAGCGTGGTGGGAAGCCCGGAAGGTCAATGGAGTGAGCGTGACGGGGTGCCCGAGAAGGTTAATGAAGTGGAAGACAGTGGGTGTGGTGAGGGAAGATTAATGGAATGGAAAGTGAGTGCGGGGCCTCAAGTACTCATTTTGTGGCTACATATTGCGTATATGTTTATTATTTGGTCGTTGTTGCCTGGCTAGCGCACACCGCGTTGTTTGATGCAAGAGCTCATGGCCTCACCTGCCCTATGGATGCGTTGGGTACCTAGCGGTCATTGGCTGTGCGCTTGCGGTCGCTCGCCACAGGGCAGAAAATTGGGTATTCACAAGGCTGGGCTGGGGCTCGTTCATTGTTTGGCCCACCCCAACATTTTTCCTTGCTGGCTACTCGACACTCTCAGCCGGGACAAATACTCTACTCTTTGCACCTCCTACTCTCGACTCCTTTGCTTTATCTGCGCGTCGTCTTCTCCCTGCCCGCCATCACCAAGGCCGTTCTGTCTGCCTTATCGATAAGAAGTGGGCTTAGCGGGGTCAACCTGACATTCAACCAGCACCAAAAATTTCCTCACTCTCCTCCCCCCCCCCCCGACCTCCCCTCACAACTTCATAATCATGGTCTCCGCATCGAAAGCCGCCCGCGAGGCCAAGCGCGCCGCAGACCCCAACGCGAAGCCCAAGAAGTCGGCCACGTCGAAGCTTTCGTCAAAGGTCAACTCCAAGAATGCCTCGACCGCCTCATCGGTCAACGGTGACGCCGCCGAGGATCTGGAACTGAATGAGGAAGTCAAGAACCTCACCCTTCAACAAGATAAGCACGGTCTGTCTGACCGTGTCACAACCGGTGTGCTCGCCTCGCTCGAGCAGTCTCGCGATGTCAAGATCATTTCCGCATCGCTCGTCTTCCACGGCAAGGTCCTCTTCAACGACGCCACTCTCGAAGTCAACTACGGCCGCCGATACGGTCTGTTGGGTGAGAACGGTTGCGGAAAGACAACTCTCCTCAAGGCCATCGACGCCCGCGAGTTCCCCTTCCCCGACCACATCGACATCTACCTACTGAACCAGGGTGCCCCCAAGACCGAGTTGGGTGCCTTGGAGTGGGTCGTCCGTGAGGCTGAGAATGAACTGGCCCGTCTGGAGAAGCTCGCAGAGACTATTCTTGAGAACGAAGGGCCCGAGAGCCCGCTCCTTGATGACATTTACGAGGTATGCATCAACTGAAATTTTCATATAGTAAGCAGCTACTAATACTACCCAGCGTCAAGAAAGCATGGACCCTTCCACTTTCCACACTCGCGCTTCTCTCATTCTCACTGGTCTCGGTTTCAACAAGACCACCATCCACAAGAAGACCAAGGACATGTCCGGAGGATGGCGCATGCGTGTCGCCCTCGGAAAGGCCCTCTTCGTCAAGCCCGCGCTGCTCTTGCTCGATGACCCAACTGCCCATTTGGATCTCGAGGCCTGTGTGTGGCTCGAGGAGTATATGAAGAAGTGGGACCGTACCCTTATCCTTGTCTCTCACTCCATGGATTTCCTCAACGGTGTCTGCACGAACATGATCGACATGCGTCAGAAGAAGCTCCTCTACTACGGAGGTAATTACGACACATACCACAAGACCCGTAACGAGCAGGAAGTCAACCAGACCAAGGCCTACGAGAAGCAGCAAGACGAAATCAAGCACATCAAGAAGTTCATCGCTTCCGCTGGTACCTACGCCAACTTGGTCAGGCAGGCCAAGTCGCGTCAGAAGATTCTTGACAAGATGGAGGCCGACGGTCTCATCGAGCCTGTTGCTCAAGATCGTGTCTTCACGTTCCGCTTCGCTGATGTCGAGAAGCTACCCCCGCCAGTATTGTCGCTTGACGACGTCACCTTCTCCTACTCTGGTAATCCCAAGGACAACCTATACGAGAACCTCGACTTTGGTGTCGACATGGACTCAAGAACCGCACTCGTCGGACCCAACGGT
Source organism: Plenodomus biglobosus (assembly GCA_022343325.1). NCBI lineage: Eukaryota > Fungi > Ascomycota > Dothideomycetes > Pleosporales > Leptosphaeriaceae > Plenodomus > Plenodomus biglobosus. The sequence continues at coordinate 942,313 of JACTNT010000025.1, read as the reverse complement.
GTCGGCAAGTCGACTCTTCTCAACATTTTTACTGGCAAGCTCAGCCCTACGTCTGGTGTTGTCTCGCGTCACACTCACTTGAAGCTTGGTGTGTACAGCCAGCACTCCGCTGAACAGCTCGATTTGACCAAGTCCGCGCTCGACTTCGTCCGTGACAAGTTCCACCACATCAGCCAGGATCTCCAGTACTGGCGTCAACAACTCGGTCGCTACGGTATGACTGGTGAGGCGCAAACTTCCAAGATGGCTACTCTTTCAGATGGTCAGAAGTCTCGTATCGTATTCGCCCTGTTGGCTATCGAAGGACCCAACATGTTGCTTCTTGACGAGCCTACCAACGGTCTCGATATTCCCACTATTGACAGTTTGGCGGATGCCATCAATGCTTTCAGTGGTGGTGTCGTTGTCGTATCCCACGACTTTAGGTATGTGATGGTCTCATTAAACTAGTATAACATGTTCTAACACCTCCCAGACTGCTTGACAAGATCGCAAAGGACATCATGGTCTGCGAGCACAAGACTGTCCGACGATGGGACGGTAGCATCGGCGAGTACAAGAACCATCTCCGCAAGAAGATGTCGTCGACTGGCGTTCTTGCTTAGATGAGTGTTTGGGTTTTCTTCGCAGGTTGCATGCATGTTCTGAGCTGCGGGACATGAGTGAAAGCAAAAGTAATGGCCTCAAAGCAGGGTTCAGGATACCATCTGCAGTAGGCTGGCAGCTCCGCAGGACCTGCTTCAGTGTTTCCCTCCACGGGTAGAGACACATGGATTTTGCATTACGATGCATTGGCTTCTTAGAGGAGTTTTAGATTTGAATTACGACCAGAATGATATCATATAGAATATTGACATGGACATGCATCTGGTGTTGTGCACTGCCCAGCTGAATACCCATCTGACCTTTTGCGATGGCTTCATTGCACGTGCCAAATGGTGAGCTGTGAGCTGTGACGAATGCACCCCGCAAGGTTGACTTCCCAGCCTAGCTCCCGCCGTGAACATCACACGATCCGATTACTATCTTTCGATATTCACTCACTCTTGATTCGCACGTAGTCGAGCTTTGTACATCTCACAGGCACGAGAAGTTCCTTGGCAACCTCCTGAGCATCTCAATCTATATCTCGCCTGTCATGGCGGAGCTCACAAGCACGAAGCTTAATGCAGAGTCGCATTTGCTGCTCGTAAGCTATGCCTTGCTTTCCCCATCCCAAGTCTCAGATTAACCTCCACCTAGGATCAGCCCCTTCTCCGCATGCCTTACGAGCTCTCTCGGCGCAACTTCAAGAATGCCCAGCGCGTCATCGAACACGCCTCCACCTCGTTGACCTCCACCCTCAGCAGCACCACCAAAGCCGCATCGAAGCCCACAACGAACCCCGACAGCACGCTCGACGCACTCGACTCCATGATCAGCAAAATGCAAGGACTAAAGCGCAAACTAGAAGTCCTCCACGACGAGGAGCAAAAGATCCACCGCGCAGCCAAAGCACGCGTAAAGCACCTCCAAGACCTATACGAAGTGCAAAGCCTCGTCGACGTGCGCTACGACGAATGGAGCCGCACGCGTCTATCGCGGCTGCTGGTGGACTGTCTCCTCCGCGAAGGCTACACAGATTCTGCCACACACCTTGCGCAGAGCAAAGGCATCACCGAGCTCGTGGACGTGGAGCCCTTCGTCGCATGTCACAAGATTGAGCGCAGTCTGAAAGAGGGCATGACGACGAGCCTGGCGCTCGAGTGGTGCAAGGAACATGGCAAGGAACTCAAGAAGGGGGCGAATATGCTGGAGTTTGAACTTAGGCTGCAGCAGTATATTGAGCTGGTGAGGCAGGGGCATGAGGCGGGCATGAGCGGCATGGATGGCTTGGAGACGGATGATGGGATGCATGGGGTTAGTATTGGGGGTGGGGGTGGCGAGATGAAGTTGGTGGAGGCGAGGGCGCATGCGAAGAAGTATCTGAGTACGAGTGGGGATTTTGAATTATTGAGGCGGGCGGCGGGCTTGTTGGCGTATAGGCCGTGGGATGAGGTGGAGCCTTATGCGGTATGTTTTCTCCATGCACTCTGTTTGGGGTACTAAAAAGGTGGCATGGCATGGCATGGCTAATCCAGACACAGTCGCTTTATTCGCCCGCGAGATGGACACATCTGGCAAGTCTATTCCTGACGACACATCACAGCTTGTATTCTCTACCCCCGAGGCCGCTTCTCCATATTGCACTATCCGCCGGTCTATCGGCTCTCAAGACACCCGCATGTCACTCGGCATTTACGTCCTCTTCAGCCAACGCATCCTCGTCCACCACAACCGTCTGTCCAATCTGCAGCACAGAGCTCAATGAACTCGCCCGCAATGTGCCATATGCGCTCCACACCAAGAGTATCGTAGAAAATGATCCGGTCGCGTTGCCAAACGGACGGGTATATGGTAGTGAGAAGCTGAGGATCTTCAACGAGAAGGTCGGCACCGAGAAGGGCTACGTACGAGATCCGGTGCATGGCATCAGCGGAGAGCTGTGGAAGGAAAGCGAAGTACGCAAGGTGTATGTTATGTGAACTCGCGCTTTTCGTCTGTCGTCATGGTGGTATGATCCTGCATTTTCATTGTATAGCGAGGCGTTCGGTGTAGTGTCTGCCCGGCGTGGCATATTAGAGTATCGATTCAATCCTCCTCGCAGTAGGATGGCTGGAACCAGCTGCACGCTGCCTGGTACCCCGTGGTAACAGAGCTCGTCATTCCTTGCACCCCTTTCAAGTCTCCTCATCTTCCTCTCTCGCCCTCTTCGCCGCCAACTTTTGCGAAGGCAACGCACCACCCCTTGCATTCCTCGCCAACTTCTGCATCTCCTTGTCCTCATCCTCGTCCGCCACCAACGGAATCTTCTCAAACACGTACATCCTCGCATCCCTGTCTTCCCCCCTCCACGCACCCCCTCCTTCAATCGCACCCAGCGTCCTCACATGCGCATACCCTGGGTACTGACTCCAGTCGAACTTCCAGCTCTCGACCACCTTCAGCCCTACATGGCGTGCCAGGTCGCGGATATTCCAGAGCGTGTAGGGTTCGCCTTCGAAGAGGGTGACGATGATTTTACCGCCCATGCGCAGGAAGGGCCTTGGACGGGGTAGGGCGGGGTTATTTTGTGCTTGGAGGAGCTGGATGCGTTTCTTGGGGGTGGAGCAGTCTAGACAGGCTTTGAAGAATGCGACGAGGAGGGCTTGATTGCTGCGAACTTGGCGGTTTACATCTGTGCTTAGGCCGCCTGTGTGCGGGAACTGGAAGCCTATGATGTCCCAGCCCTCTGTCTTTTTGCCTTGTTCGCCCGTCATGTCGTCTGCGGGTATGTCGTCATTGTCTTGGTTGTTGTTGTTGTTGTTGTCGTCGTCGTCACGCTGGCAGCGCAGTGACTTGTATGAATTGAGTTTTGTAGCGTCGATGCCGTGGTGGAGAGGAACGGGCGGTGTCAGATTGCCCAACTCTTGTGCTATTCCTTCAAAGGCTGGATACTTCTCCCGCACTTCTTCCTCTGTGTCAAAACTCGTGGCTACTACGTTTGCACAGCCGTGTTCTATCACCAGGCTTCTCGTGAAGCTGAAGTCGCCCTCGCCGACGAGGAGAATGTGATCGTATGCGCCAAATGGCACGGCATGTTTCTGCGAAGCCTGAGCAGGAGGCTTCGGCGCTGTGACTGATGCCTTTGATTTGGAATCTGCGCCGTTCGTGCCCGTCTTTTGTTTCTTTGCGGAACTGGGCTTGGAGGAGGGTTTGGCGGCGGCGGCTACTTCGGCGGCTTTGGCGACTTTGCGGTGGTGTGCGGCAATTTTACGGTCGCCGTCGCGTTTTAGTTCGCGGCGCGCGCGTTTGGTCTTCGTCTTTGACATTTGCGTGGTGTTGGGCTTGGAGCGATGTGCTGCGAGATTGGCGGCTGAACTGCTGCTCGGAGGTTTGCGGGGAACTTTTGCTTCTGGGAAAATATTTGAGCTTGGGCCAGTCCTGACAGGGATGCCAGAAAACGCATGTGCATGTGAACCGCCCCACGAAGTACAGAAAATGGCTGCATGTTAGCGCCTCCCAGATTCTCAGCATGAGGGGTACGCTACCACATCATGTCCAGGAACATGAGAGATTCATGGTTGCGGATTGGGATTGCTCTAGATGACCAAATATACAGTAACTGGCCTCATCACACTGCTGCTGTTGCTGCTACCATGTAATCCAAGCAGACGCCCTCAGTCGTCGTCTCCCCCCATTCACGTCTCGTACTCCTCTATCCTACTGTGGCATTTATACCAAGTCGCGCTTGACGAACTGATCGTACAGAGTTGAACCAAGCTTGGCGGGCGAGCGCTCGACAACGACACCAGCAGCCTCCAAAGCGTTGATCTTGGAGTTGGCATCGCCCTTTCCACCGCTGACAATAGCACCGGCGTGACCCATTCTCCTGCCCGGTGGCGCAGAGATACCAGCAATAAAGCTGACGACGGGCTTGTTGGCAGTGTTGTACTCCTTCAAAAAGTCGGCGGCGTCCTCCTCAGCCGAGCCACCAATCTCTCCGATCATAATGATACCGTCAGTCTCCTCGTCCTGAAGGAAGACCTTCAAGCAGTCGATGAAGTTGGTTCCGGAGAAGGGGTCACCTCCGATACCCACGACGAGCGATTGGCCAAGTCCGGCTTGGGTGGTCTGGTTGACGGCCTCGTAGGTGAGCGTTCCGGAGCGGGAGACGATACCGACACGGCCGCGCTTGTGGATGAAGCCGGGCATGATACCAATCTTGCATTGACCCTGGGAGGTGTTAGAACCATGCGTTGGCATTTTTGGTGGTGATGGCCTACGGGGGCGATGATACCAGGGCAGTTGGGTCCAACCATGCGAGACTTGTTTTGCGACTTGAGCATGTCTGTGATGCGAACCATGTCTATACTAGATCAGTTTTTGAGTGCCGTCTGGAACTTTTCAATCTGCCCTTACCATGTTGAGGGATACCTTCGGTGATACTGCCCAATGTAAGCTTCCATGTACCTCATAGTTGACATGCACACCTACGTCACAATCAAAGGTACTTCTGCAGCAATTGCCTCCTCGATACTCGCCGCAGCGACTGGCGGGCTAGTACACGGTTAGATTTCTGTGGTCCCAATATCGACGTGGTCGGGGCCATACGGGACGAAAATGGCCGTGGCCGTGGCTTGAGTCTCCTTGATGGCATCGGCTACGTTCTTGAAGACTGGCAGGCTCAAATGCTGGGTGCCCGCCTTCTTGGGGTTGGTGCCTCCGACGACCTTGGTGCCTGCAATCCGTGTCAATTGCTGTTCCCGTCGACATCACACAAGCGGTGCGGTTGGGCGCATACCGTATTCGATGGCCTGTTGTGCGTGGAAGCTGTCTTCTTGTCAGCCCTGCCCTCCCTGACGTTCCAGCACTGCATGGCCCCCTTACGTTCCCTGCTTTCCAGTGAAGCCCTGGAATAGGACCTTGGTGTCGCCGTTGATGCGAAGGTTCTTGATGGTCTCGGCATACTGCGACGAGCTGGTCGCGTATTGCCGGGTCGCGGCCTTGGAGAGCGCAGAGCGCATGGGCTGTCGGATTGCCTGCATCGTGACTAGGAGGCGGTCACGAAAGCAAAGCTAGATATGGCGGAGTGTGTCGTAGGGCGGGTTGTGGGAGGGTCTGGCTGTAGCGTAACTAGCGAACAGGAAGCTGCGATATATGGCGGCTCTTCTTCGGCCAGCTTGGCCAATCTCTGCCGGCCTGTACAAACCTCCGTCCGCGCCCGACAACACCACGAAAATACCTCGCACGTCTCTGTACCGCATCATCCTCGTGCTCTACGATTGGTGCGGTGGCCTTTTGAAGTAGTTCATCTGTTTACACGAATTAAAATGGGGCTATGTGCAATCCTGCAATTGTATTTACTGGACATGACATCCATACATATATTGATGGCTGCTCTTCAAAAGACATTCCAGACACCATCTTCTTTCGACTACCACAAGTATGAAGCACAAATAAACAAGACGGTTGTGTCATTTTTGAACATCGAAACTGTTTCTTAAGCTTCGTGGTAGCGTCGACATCAATTATTGCCCTCAACGTAAGTAGAGTAGAGGATGACCAGAGCCCGACATCCCCCTAGTCTCATTCTCTACCATCACTCACTGTAGATCTTCTTGTGAATATCTTCGTAGTACTTGTCCCTTTTCCATGATGCTCGAATCCCTTTTCTCTTCTCCAATTTAATCTTTATCCACCGTCCCATACTGAGATCTTCGTCTGCCAAGGCTCACGCCCGCCGCCACTCTCCACCCGTCAACCCTTCTCTCCTGAGCTCGCAGTGCCCAAAGTCAATCAGTCTAGGCTTCCGCCTTTCGATTATAAGATCCCAATATATCATCGTATTGTGTAGCCTGCAGTCTCAGTTTGCGGATTCCAGATCGTTGGCAACCAAAAGGATGTTTACGAGATATAATAAGTATAGTTATAGCTTTTTTTCCCTCATATATGACGTGTAGTAATCATGTTACTACACTTAGTTATACTTGACTACACTAATAAAGCTGATGGAAGTATTTTATACCAAGTTATGAAATATAGAATGGTATAGGGGTAGAATAAATATTCAAGCGCATTATGTTTCAAGTGTTAGGGGGAGATTAATAATAGATTAGCTATTGAATAGAGAAGATCGTGAAGAGTGACTCAACTACAATGGCAAAATAAACATAAATCACCAGAAGACCCTCTACAATCCACAAGATCATCCCACGCACGCACCAGCGAAGCTATCAAAACTTGTGATCAGATTCAGGCCATAGTTATTCAATCATTCTATCTTTCATCATGGTGGCGCAACACGCCTACACTTCTTCACTCTTGGCTTTTTCCTTGACCGCAAGGGTTCTTCCTCCTTGGCCTTCCTCGCCCTACTCACACACCTCTTCGCTCCACAGTAGCAAATCTTGCGCGATTCAGGCCCATAGTATGAGGATCCATAGCTGACAGTGAGTTCCACACCAGCCGGTATGTTGCGGATAGCTTCCACAGTCATGATACGCATCATGCCGACACGACGGAGGCGGAAGTGGCAGTGGGGCAGGCAAGAATGGTTGATGAAGCGCGTCCAGTTGCCTTGTTTTTTGCCGTCGATCATGACTGTTTCTTCCACGGGCCTGGCAGAGGAAGCCTCTGACGACTCGGAGGAGGACGAGCCGTAGCCGCTGTCCGAACCGGAGTCTTCCTGCTCCAGGTCTTCCTGAGATTTGCCGATAGGTACTTCCATGAGGTACGCGTTGCTAGGATGGCTGCTATCGCCGGGGATGATCTCGCCTGCGTACCAGCCAAGGACCTCGTCTTTCTTGAAGCTTCGTTTAGTGTAGACTCCAATGCCGCGGTCTTCTGTTTGTTGTAGCTCGAAATGGTCCTGCCAGTCTTGTGTTACTTTTCTCCAGTTCTCGAATGTGTGGTCGCAGTATGCTTCTTCGCAAACGTCATTTGTGTAGCAGCGATCGCCAACGCAGTCATTGAATTCATAGCCGATCGAATGGAGGACATCCTGAGCCGTTTGAGGCGGCCATGATCCGCCTGGAGGAAAAGTAGTTGGATAGGGGTGGTTTTCGAAAAGGCTAGGGTCGAGTGTGTGATCGTTGACATATCGCGGGACTTCGGAGAGCGTGCTACTAGAAGTTGCAAGGCAATCAACGCCATCGGTGGAAGTATACCAGAAGTATTCATGATGCTTTCTCAGTGCTCTAACAGGTCTGTGTTGGTCTTTCTGGGTATGTTTCGTGACACCTGCAGGTTGCTTCGCTGCAGATCTGCCTGATTGAGTCGCAACGACAGAGCGCATGATGGTGGTCAGTATCTTGAAAAGAAGAGTGGATGCAGGGGCAATGGGCAGATAAGAAAGAAATATTGTAGGAATTTGTGCTCTGCGTGGGATTGTGAAGGAAAGAGCGTCTTGCAAGGGAAAGAGCGTCCTGCAAGCATGCAATGCCACCTCCGCTCTGCGAAGTGCAACAGGACGACAATCACATTGTTTGGAGCGCGCACGACAAAGCTGCCAGCGTTAACAAGGTCAAAAGCACAAGACATGACAAAGATACTGAGACAACAATGAAGTAAAGCCGAGAGCTTTGTCGTCGGGCACAATGTAGCAAGGTCTAGACCATGGGGCACGTGGATCTTTTCCGATGATACAGTTCTTGATACACATTATACAGGTATGCTTATCTAGTCATTCAGCTTGCCATAGAAGGGCAGGCCTATTGCTTGTAGTAGCAAGCGAGCCTCTTTGTTGTTGGTGGCGTCTGTTCCAATGGTAACGTGGCAACCAGGAATCATCTTGGGAGGGTAACTGCGTTGCGTTAGTGGTGAAATGTGGCAGTACTATCTTGTGGACAATACATACGCATCGTAATTGACTTCAATCTCCGGGAACAGGGCCAATTGATCCGGCGTAAGACCAAAGCTCATGTTACCATGTCCGTCGCCTGATGAGCCAGGCACGCCCTTCCACTCTTTGATTCTGGGCAAGACCACGTCGATGAACTTGGCGAGGAAGTCCTGGGCATCATCTCGCTCCAGAGTCACTGTGGCCGACACGTATCGGCCTTCACGTAGGCCCCAGCCGACGACGTTGTGCCTCGCCTTGTGCGAGACTGCACGCACGTTGCTGATTGCCTGCAAGATCATGCCGGCCACATGAAGGTTTGCGCTGTTTTCCTGGGCCTCGGGCACCATGGAGTGGACGGTGACTTTGGTGATGCGGGGGATGTTGCGGAAGGTGCGTGGCGGGGTGAGCAGGCGCAGCACCTCGCCCTTTCCTCGTGGAGGCCGCAGTGGGCGGTTCTTGTAGTAAGGCGAGTCGCCGGTCCACTCTCGCAGCCGCTGCTCCGTCTTGGGCGCTCGGAAGCCGGGCGGGTAGTGCTGGTAGGTGAGGGCGAGGACGTCAGCGGCAATGGTGCTTTGGTACGTCTGCTCCAGACGAGGCAGGCTGAAGGGGCCAGGCTGGAATTCTCGCGACGACGGGTCTGACTTTGGCGGCGGCTGGTGGGGATGCAGCGGGCCGCGGTAGTATTTGGGCGAGCGGTATTGGTATCTGCGTCTGGTGAGCCATGGGGCCCTGTGGTTCTCCTCGCCTGCATGTCCTACCTGCTGGGCGGGAGTTGCTTGTTGCCTCTCCTCCGCAGCCTGCTCCGCGCTACTGGATCGTAGTCCTTGAGCAGGTCTGCCGTCGGTGGTGGCACCTCGAGCGATGATGAGGCCTCCAGGTCGTGCACCGCGCTGGTCGAGGCATTGCGGCCGACGGCAGGGTGGGCGATGCGGATGGCGGGTCTACATAGCGCCGTCGCGGTGCGCAGGGGCAGTTCGCGCAGGGCCATGGTGCTGGCGGTGCGGTGATGTGATGTGGCGTGGCTTGGACGGCTTCTTTGCGCCTCACACAGCCAGCAACATGAAGTCTCGATGCACTTTTTGACGATGCGCGAGCGCGGCAGGGGTCAGCTTTAGCACCAGTCGGTAGCCTTCTACTCCCCCCCAGCAGCCCTAAATGCCCCTCGCAGCCAATAGGCGGGCTCAGTCTGCCGCACCTGGCTTACATTCACCATTCAGTTCGCACTGACGGCTGATCGTCATCAGCAAGTCAGGCAGCCGTTTTGTTGCGCCTCCTCGTGCACGATTCCTTCAGCTCCCGGCGACTGCGCTGAAGGGTTGCACGTCATTGCCCCTCCTTGGCTGAGCGCCTGCCCACCACCATTCGACCACCTGAGCCCTTTCCCCCACCAGGTACCTAGACTGACCCTCGCCTGCGCCTACTCGCAGACCTCACTCCCGTTACCTCCCCAGAACCGCCTGTCTGTCGTGATACTCGCCGGCGCAGACTCTCTCCTGAATGCCTGTCAACGTCGCAGTCACCCATCATGAACGGCGTCTCCCGTTTCCTCAGCCGGCGAGACAAGCACCATGAGAAGCGCGCATCCAAGAGCCCCAATTCCAAAGTACGGCTGATTTCCCTTTTGTCTGTCGATTCTTCAAGCCCAGTGTTATCCTCTTCAGATATTCCCATGTCCATGTCTGTCCGTCCGCGGCCCAAATCATCCAGTCTTGAACTTCTATTCCCCAAGCTTCCGTTTGCTTTGCGCTTCTCTGTGCAAGACAGCCTCCTATTCCTACAACAGAAGACACCATGTTGTGCAGCCCTTACAGACAATACAGTCTGCTCTCCCGCCTTGAATTCTTCTAACCATACAATCCCACACTCACCTCCCTCGCAGGTCCACTCAAACCTCTACACAATCTTCACCCATGAAGATGCCAAGACTACCGTGGCGGATAAGGAGGCGGACAAGAAGGTGCGTTCTCAAGACGCATCCGACAAACTTGTATTGAATGGACCAGGTCAAAATGCTCCTCTCGCGACTGCATGGTGCTGGAGTCTCGCGAATGGGTGAAGAACAGGCTCTCCATGCGCTATCGTGGCACCCTGACGACATCGATAAAGCATACAATCTCCTCTTGCTTGCAAATGAGTCTATCGAGGGTGAGGTGAAAGACTACAACCCGCGTGTTCCCATGTTGGGAGCCATCAATCGGAACATGGTCACCTGCTACTTGGATGCTTTGCTTTTCGCCATGTTCGCCAGGCTGGACAGCTTCGAGGCTATGCTATATGACAACTTCGATGATGAGCCGAGGAAGAAACTGGCAGCAATTCTACGACTCTGGGTCAATTTGCTGAGGACTGGGCAGCTCATTAAAGTCGAATTGGTATGCTCATCGACCCATTGCAACTTGACAGCACTGACATGTGCACCAGACAAAGCACCTTCAGGATACTCTGGCCGCGTGTGGATGGGAAGAAGCGGCGCTGGTGTGTCAACAGGACGCTTCCGAGGCCTTCACATTCATCACAGGTGCCCTCGAACTGCCACTACTGACCCTCAAGATGGACATATACCACACTGGCCGAGAGGATAAGGAAGATGACCACAAATTTGTCAATGAGCGATTGCTCGAGGTCGCGATTCCAGAGCAACAAGAAGGTGACCACGTCATCTGTCTGGAAGACTGCCTTGAAACCTACTTCAACAACCGTATTGAAGTGAAGCGATACCTACAGCGTCAAAATACAATCGCGTCTATCAAGTCACGAGAGGATGATTTCTTCGGCAAAGATCCAGAAAAAAATGAAACTATGCATGTGGAGACTATAGAAGTTCCTGGGTCTATGACACCAATCGTCGCTACCCCAACTTCACTTGGCCCTTCAACGCCCATAACTCCTGTACGACCTACCCTCGACGGAAGGCGACGTGCAGATAGCATCTTCAGTCAACGAGTCGCTCGCAAGTCTCCGGAAACCAGCAATTTCGATGAAAAGAGACATTTGGAGGACATGTTGGACTACAGCTCTGGCGGCCGGCCTCGATCAGCCTCACTTCTTAGAAAGGAGATCCTGATGCCAGCCTGGCAGTTCTTCAGTCTCATTCGTAAGCCTTTTAACATCGAGCTCGGGCTTTTCTAACTCTACTACAGCCTGGTACACAGATAATGTTCCTCAAACAGATGCCCAAGTAGCTGCACATTTCTCCGTAAAACGTCCCGTTCTAGGGATATGTTTGAAGCGGTACACCATGCACACAAATGGAACACCCAAGCGTCTCGATACATATATCGACATCCCACTAGAGATTGGCTTGCCTCACTTCATCTCAGACGACAGGATGAAGGAAGAAGGCCCATTGTTTGGAAATTTCAAACTCGTTCTCCAGTCTGTGGTCTGTCATCGCGGTGTCTCCGTAGATTCCGGACACTACATCGCGCTTGTCCGAGCCGACTGCCATGAAAGACCGGGCACCTCGGACACGAACGAAAGGGAGGCATCAGGGGCCTGGCTACGCTTCGATGATCTCTCTCAGCCGCGAGTCACTGAAGTCGATATCAAAGAGGCGTTGCGTGAGGAATCTCCATATCTCTTGTTTTACCAAGTTCAGCCGATTGATGAGGAACTTGCCTCTAGAGGCGATCCTCCGTCATATGCAGAAGCGCAAACCGGATTATCTTCCCTCGGGCCATCACGAGAGACACTGTGCTCTGTGGCATCGACGTCTGCGTCCACATCTACTACTGGTCCAGAAACCGTTGGTGACACTGACAAGAAAAATCCAGCTGACGTAATACTTGGGCCGGCTCCTCTTGAGGAGACACTCCCACGACCAAGTACTTCAAGTAACCATCGGAGCAGTATTGCCATCGAAGATGCCGAAGGCAGTGTATACGGTGGTTCAAGAGGTCAAACGCAACCGCCTACACCTGAAGACCAGAGGAATGGCTTCTTATCAGTATCCCGTCGGAGTTCCCGCGTGTGGACTGCGGGCAGCAAAAGCCGAACAGGCAGTCCCACTAACGAACATAGATTATCACTCACGCTATCGCGACTTACGGGTCGGGCCAGCAAAGATAAGCTATTATCGATTGATACTGCCGTGGAAGAACCCTCCATCGTTATAGACGAGGTACAGACTTTGCAGAACCGGCACTCAGCGTCTGGTGCTGAAAAGGAGAAGAAAGATAATGGCATCTCGCGAAGCAGAAGCAAGAAGGAGAAAAAGGACAAACATAGGAGTAAGAGTCAAGACGCTGGTTCTAGCTTAGACAGAAGCAAGGACAAGGGCAAGGGCAAGGGCAAGAACCGACCTGAACGGGAATGTTCAGTGATGTGAGGAAAGACGATGCATCATCACCGTCTTGCTCGTTGTTCACATGTTTGAAATGCATCCAGGGTTATATGATACATTAGCAAGGCGTTCTAGCATACATACAGGTTGGTTTTGGCATATCAGGTATACCTTGAAGAATTCCATGCAGGTATCACGGTGGTGCTTAACCACGGTCAGATCAGACATGAAACCTTCCTCTATGGACTTGACTCGACTAGCATTGTTGTCTTGAATTTGGAGAACATATACCGTGGCCAGTGACTACACAAGGTCAGAGCTGGAGAGTGTGAGAAGACTGTGGCAAGCATTGAACGTGTAGAGAGGTAGAGAAGGCATTGGACACGCCTAGAAGTTGTGGCTTTGATTGTGGCTGTGTTGCGGCTAGGTAGCCGCGGGCAACCTGGCCTCTTGCGTCGCGCTAAGGTGACAGGTCGCCCACGAACAAAAGTCCGCACTTGAACCTTCACTCCCACCACTTGTGCCCGCATTAACCCATCTCGGACCGTGAGCCCCAACATCTCTCCACCCGCCAAATTCGCGATCATTGCATCATAAGTCAAGATGGCTATTAGCCCGCAAATGTATGTCATATGCCTCCAAAACATTCATAGCCGTGTTTGCTGACATGTTCGCGCAGTACCAACCTGGTCATCATCTTGTACGTCGTGTGATGGCGCATAGGGAAGCGTGAGCGAACTGACAGAACTATAGGGGGTTCATGCAAATCTCCAAGAAGGTGCCCTTCGACAACCCAAATGTCCTCAACGCCGTGCGCGCTCTCTACGTCGTGTCCAACGCCATCATCCTTGGCATCTACCTCTACGTTCAGGCGCAGATCAATAAGAAGAATGGTACGCTCAATCCCATTCTCCACTACTCATGCAGCGCCACGGAATGATGACTAACAGGACCTCTAGACATGACTGTTGTCAAATACGTCGAGCCCGCGCCCATGGGATCCGGCGAAGAGCCCAAATTCGTCGCCACCACCGTCAAGGCTTATGATCTCCAAAAACTGCGCGAGCTTTTCAAGGCCCAGCTCATGGGTGTCGGCATGATGGGCGTCATGCACATCTACTTCAAATACACCAACCCGCTGCTCATCCAGTCCATTATTCCTCTCAAGGGCGCCTTCGAAGGCAACCTCGTCAAAGTGCACCTCCTCGGACAGCCCGCTACTGGTGATTTGGCGAGACCCTGGAAAGCGACCGGTGGCATGATGGGTGCCATGGGTGGAGGCGAGATCAAGACGGACAAGAAGAGCGTCGAGGCCGCTGAGCGGGCTGGCCGTGGTGGCGTCAAGGACGAGTAGTTGGCACGGAATGTCTCTGCTGTTCTTTGCTTACGTCAGCTTGAGCATTGGGAGAAGTATTGACGAAGGAGCCTTGTGGCTTGAAATTAGTCACGGTTCCCGGTTACATGTGTAGCACCAGTAATATCTATGCCAGTCTATCCGCTAAGATTTTATCCCAACTCTTTGCTTACCACGCATACCGCCGAGTATGTAAAGCTGCCTAGGACATTCCTTTGGACTAGTGGGGATGCGCCAATTGCCGTCAAATTGACGACAATAGCCTACGTCGTCACCAGTGGTACCTTTTGTTGGACCTCTAGCTAACACATTCGCAAATCACAGCACGTGATTAATATGTGATCACGCATATCATGTTTAGGTGCAAATCCCGCTCACATAAGTATAGACTATACGTAAAACCGTGGTACTGTAAGTAGTAAATTGAAGCACGTAATCTAGGTTGAAAAGTGGCCCCCTAACACTGACTGAAAGACTCGCGGGTCCATCCTGTAAATGACTCTAATTCACACATAAATTGGGACGCGTCGTCGTACTTCGTCAATTTAGAATATGACACCAAGACACCAGCACTAGTCTCAACAGCTTACGCTGACTGTTGTGACCAATCCCCTGTTTCCTTCACTCCGAGCAACCCACCTAAAGACCGTTGGGCGGTATTTGAAATCTTGTTCCGAGTCCCTCCTTGAATTCCACACCCTGGCTAGCTGCTCCATGTTGAGCACGACCGAAAGTTCTTAAACCAAAATATCGGTTGAAAATGCCCAAGAAAGCGAGGTAATCCTGGACACCATGGCGCGTCGCTGCTGCACTAGTTCCCAAGTTTAGTCCGCCGCTCTACCTTGAGGACTGCAGACAGCCATCACTCCTTGGTCATGACCTCCGTTCCTAACTGTTATACCTGCGTTCATCAACGTTGGTTATACCGTCCCTTCGGATACACAACCCATTTGTCTTCCGGGCCGCCAGGACATGTGCTGTCCATCTCATCCGCAAATCGCGTGACCCTATCCACTATCCAGCCCGAGCGAATAGCCTCCTGGCCCGCTTTAGGGTATTGGCCATGTCGAACTCGAGTTGCAATGTAACAGTCTCCTTCGAGGTAGGAATACTGGAGACAGTCTGGCTTGGCTGTGCACAATTCCAGACACTCCTTCACTGACTCGGTCTCGATGGGATCCTCCATGGGATCCGTCTCTTGCGAAAGATTGTCCCAACCTTCAATCTCGGCTCCGAGTTTTGGCAGTATGAACTCTCTGAAAACATCCTTGTAAAGTAATGTTGTCTTATTCCTCCTTCGCCAGTCCTGCTCAAACGCATAAAAATCCTCAATCTCCCGGCTACGTAGGTGGTGATATGTGATAGGCGCATAACACCACGGCGTCCTTTCATTCTGTGTGTCATTGAAGTCGAGAAATGAGATTGCGTTTCCCTCTAGGTGAGGCCAGCCAAAGGTTAATGGTATGCCAGCATCTTTCGCTGTTTTGCCGAGCACCATGTCACCCGCCCATTCTTGGACAGTGAAATGGTCGTAGTCTTCCAGATGTGCGTTCCTGTGCTGGGCAATTCTTCGCATCGCAGCGTTCGAAAGCATGAAGCCCGATCCGCCGTGACCGAAAACTACAGGGCCGAGCATCATTTGTCTGCCAATGTAAAGCGCTTGGCTCGAATTGAAAGTGGCCAGGTACTCGACGAGAGTGGGCCATAACATATAGGTATCCGGCTCGATGAACACGTACCATGCCGCATTCGCTCGGTACCGCAGCGCCTCCTCAATCATGGGCAAGAATTTGAATCTGTCGAGTTTCCAGGCTGGGTTTTTGGAACCTGTTGGACCGCTGCCGAAATGCTCAGTAATGTTCAGACCGGTTCGTCCTTGCGTCTGCAAGTGTCTGTAATGTGCAAAATCCGGTTGTTGCTCAATAAGTGATTTCTCCACTCCTCGAAGGACATCGTGGACCTGGTGGTGATGAATCGTCTCGCTGTAATCCGAATAAATCACAAAATCCGGCACACAGCGCAACGTCGTATCGAAATGGACCGGTAATTTCTTGTGGATTTCCGTAGCGCCGGTTCGCATCACCACCAAGATGTCATTCACGAGTGGTGACTGTGGACATGGTGCGTGTCGAAATCTCGCGGCTCCAAGTATGGACAAGAAGCCATTGGACGGAGGTAGGAACGACAGGTATAACAACCCAAAACAGATAGCGGCCGTTGCCAGTACCGCAAAACGATGTCGTCGCCGGAAGCCAGCGCGTCTGGTGATATGGACAAAGTCCTTCCCTAATGGCGGTCCAAAATGCATGGTGCAAGCGAGCGCATGTCGAGGAACAAGCGATTATCAAAGACGAAAACAGAAAAAAGGGCCAACTGAAGACCACCAAGAGGCACTTGGGTCTCCTTATGCCGTAATTTGCGACATACTGTGTACTCACAGTCCATCAAACCAGGCAGGGGCCCTTCGGGCGCTCTGCCCACCTGTCTGCACGTTATCCTGGCCCTGCCTCCCTTCCCAACATGGGTTGTCGATGTAACTACCGTAGTAGGGACGGTACGAAAGTAAGCCGTCGCGAGGCTTGATCCAATACCAAAACCACCTCGCATCGAGCACACCAGAACGCCCTACAAAAGTACCGATTTCCCACAGTGAAGCGCATGATTCGCTCGCCTTTCTTTCCCTGCCCTTCTGGCTTTTGAAACCGTGCGTTCGTCACCACCAAACACTTTGGTTCTTGGGGGCCCTTTGCATGTCACCACTTTTTTTGTCTGCATATACGCAAAACGCCGTGTTTTGAATGACGGACCGAGGAAATCGTCCCGGTTGTGCATTGAGAGCTGTCTTGCTCCGTAAGGGCCAGGTAGCGCTTACAGCGAGATATTGATCGCCATTTTTCTGTGGTGGAGGGTCCACTTTGCATGTGAGTTAGAGTGGAGTCTGGACTTGGGGTTTGTAAGTAGGGTAGGTAGGTGGAGGAGGATTCAAATTTTTCAAAAGTACGGTAGTTATGTAAGTGACTACAGGTAAAAGTACAGTACTCCTCCGTGTGTCGCTTACCTGACCCTGTGACTACGTTGTAGAACCAACTATGTACTTACGTTGATCTTTGAAACGAAGCGTATCAGTTATACTAGCCGGAGATCAGATTCATAGCGCCGGCTTTTTATAGACTTTTCATCATACTTGCCGTGAATATAGCGTAATATACTTTAGTTTAAAGCACGGTACGCATGATAATCTACTTACCCTCAGGGGCACACGGGCCGCACATTTCGCCGAAAGTGTGCTCTGTGGAACGCTTGCACCACCCGTTCTGTTTTGCCTTTATATTCAACTACATACATCCTGTAGATACTGTGTTGTGTGGTGGAGTATTAGACTGTGTTCGATGCCGTACTTATGTACATGTTTTTCCGCCACCTCCACAAGTCTCAACGCGCTTCGGCCAGCACCACCCCAGGACGAGATGGCGCGTCAATTTACGTCATTTGGACGTCAAAAAGGAAACGACGTCGTCAATTTGAGAAAATGACGTCAAGCCTACGGCCCTCATCCTGGGTTCCTTCACCACAATAGTTTATGTTATATAAAGAAAGTATCCGTGTCAGCTGTGCATTCGATACTACCCCTAGCTTAGTATAGAATCAAGGTTTGTTGTAAGTTGTGTAGCTACAACGTATAGGTGAGGCCGCAGGTCTACAGCTAACTTGCCCAGCTGAGTTATAGTAGGTACTAAAGACCTGGGATGCTTCTTGTAAACCATAAAACTCGCCTCTCATCTACCTCGTTCCACAACAGAATAATCTTTAATTATCCAGTATACAAGGCATGCAAGTAAAGAGAAACTCCATCACGGCTTGATATTTAGCATGCTCGCTGAACTAGTTCGTAGATCTTGATCGCATTGCACAATTTTCACTGTGTAGGGAACTACACTTTTAGCAAAGAGAAGAATCACGCAAACGGAATCCTAATTTACCCTCCTCATGCAAATATCGCTGTCGACAATTCTACAACTTGGTAACTTCGCTTTACTTGCGCTTAGAGTCCCAACTCTTGTTTTTTTCAAACGGCCACTAGAGATTCACTCAGAGATACGAGATCGACGAAAAAGTGATAGTGCTTCTTAGTAACCGGCGACGTGACTGTCACATCGACGTTATTATAGCTCTACTTCAAAGGCCAGTTTAATGTGATGGGCGTGTTGCCCTTGTGGGTCCTCATCTACATGTATGAGGAAACTAATACATTAGTAGCAGCGAAGAGGTTAGCACCCGTTGCGTAGGCGCTACAATCACTACTTTCATCAGATGGGACTGGATTAAACGCCATAGCGTGTGATCGCCAGTAATCCAGACGCGCGACGCTCCCGTGGCAACGTGCCTACTGCTTACCTTGATTCGGACTAGTGTCGAAATGCACAAAGGACGTTCTTCCGTCATCACATCCACCCCCTTCTTTTAAGCACTCGCTCGCACCACTACAACTCCACGAAGCACCCTCCAACTAAGCAACTATGCCCTGGCGATTGGGACACGCTCTCCTCTGATGTACAGACATCATAACGTGTGTCTTGGGATGAGCTGATGACTTCGTACATGTATGGATTATTACCCATGTACTATCCAGCACGTACACATGGAGAAATCCAATTGCCATTTCTGCATCTGGAGTTCCAAAGCGAGAGTAATTGCTCCCCTACGACTGGGACGACAACGTCTGCCTTTCGCTCTTTGCTCCACCGCAACGTCAACACAGGCAAATGCTTCACAAGCTTCCAAGCTAGCACCACCGAAAACAAGCGCCAGATTAAACAAGGCCATCTCATGCCCCCTCCATGGGGCAACACGGGCATTGTGCTGAAGGGCGCGCGGACCGTTCATCCCCCCCCGCCTCCTCTAAAAACATGCCAATAGCAAAGAATTTCGTCATCATGAGGCTTGCAGTCCAAGGACTCGGTCGACAGGAGCGCAGTTGAGCAACGATGTTCGATGGAAAGCGCACACTGATCCAGCCTTACAAATGCCGAGCGGGACGCTGTTGACATGAGGAATATGACGATGATGACGATGACGCCAGATGATACCATGGTCTCGCGCGCTGCTTCTGCGTATGAGGCTGTTGGTTGTTTGTGCTCATACATGAGGGCTTTTTGGAGAAATAGACTAGATACATGTCCAGTGGCTTGTGCGAATGTGTACATACCTCCTGTGGTTGGACGAGCCGTACAAGTACAACGGCTAGCATACAAGCCGGTGTTCTGAATGGAATATCACAGCAAGTGATGCAACGCTGGTGATATATTTGAACATTCTGTGATATTTTTTCAGCCTAGGGATATATATGTATATATATGAGATGAGATGAGATGAAGATTCATATCCGCTAAATTCCAAAAATGCTCATGTCCCAACAAAAAAAAACTCCAGATTGGCAACAAAAAGCCCCGTTTTTGTGTTGCAAAAAAACGTCAATGTGTATATATCATCGGCCGCCAAAACTGTACCCTGTTCCACCATGGCTGGGCTGTCTATTCACCGCGTCTATACCGCCAGCTCCCGCCTCCCTCCTGTAGTCCTCGTAGCCCCCAGGGCTCAGCGCGTCGGCACCAGGTGCACTTGCATCCCTGTATTCAGCATATGAGGGTATCGGCCGTGCGTAGCCTCCGTTCCTGTCATCGCCCCAGCTCAGCGGGCGTCCTGGATGCCGGCCGTCGTCCGTTTCGGTGCTGTGTAGGAGCGCGTACTCGTCTTCTTGCTGGTTGCTGCCGTGGTCGGTGTGGCGGTCGACAGAGTCTGTCGAGTCGCGATGCGCGGTTTCGATCTCGGTCGACCATGCGTTGTCTTTTGACGTTTCGCCCGAGATGTGGTGGGGGTTCGGGTCTTTTGATTCGTATGGCAGGACGCCTTCTCGTTTATACTTTACGAAGTAGTAGGAGCTCACGCCGGTTGTTATGGCAAACAGGATACTGCGGGGAGAATGTAATCAGTGACTGCGCTGACGCGGACGGGAGGAGGAGTGTGTGGAGTAAACTTACAAAATCATAACTCCCAGGCCAACTGATGCTTTGCTGACTTTGCACTTGCTCTCGCTCCCATATGCAAATGTAGTGCAGTTCCTGTCATCATCTGCTACCTTCTTCTCCTTGGCGCCCTTCTTGATACCGCTCGAGTTCCAAATGGCGACGGCGATGAATGCTGCAAACCACAAGACTGCAAACAGCGCGTCTACAGCAAGGAAGGCGTATGCACTAGCGAAGCGAGAGGCTCGGGACCACATGGGGACCATGGTGAGGTATATGATGGCAGGTATGGAGAAAAAGCACTGGGAAGCTGTCAGCCGCACACGTCTTGATTTCAGCGCTGGGAAGTCTGTCTGTAGAGCGAGAAGCAGAGAGAGAGGCGCCCAGAATCCAATGCTACTTACCATGGCGAAGAAATACTTGGTAGGCCCTTCTGTTGGCCCTTCTTTGGTCATGACAGCAATCGTCAGCACTGCTGCCACAAAGACAAAGAGGGCCTGGAAGCTGTGTGCCACGACCTTGCATTTCTGGATATACGACTGCGGGACCCTCATCTTGGTCTTTTCCTCTCCCTATGACGCTCCGCGCGGGCTCTCGTGACGTGCTGTCGACTCGCAAACAGCGAAGGGGTGAGTGTAAACACAGCGCCCAGGCTAGCAGCCAACATGAACCGGCTCGCAACACTCGCTTCGAAAGCACCACCGTGTGTCGCAATTGCGCTGCTATGACCGAATCTTACAGCGTAGATGATGTCGCGGATGTAATAATATATGCACTCGCAAGGAGTGTTCAGGGTAGAAGAGGAGAGGAGAAGCAGGCGGCCACGCGGCGAAAACAGTGATTGTCAGACAAGAACATGTCCACTCCAAGTCTCAGCCTCAGTTGTGGATCCCTCCGCAGCCTCAGGTCCCCCGCGGCGCAGGGTCGGGGCTTAACCTGGCAACGCCATGCGCTTGTTAAATTTAGAGCTTGGTAGCGAAGCCACTTGGGCGCAATGCGGACTAGAAAAGCGCGTGTGTTCCTGAACGCTGGAATGGGAGGTAGCGATGACGCAGTCTGAATTCGCGTGAGATTACATGTAGCTGCTTGTTGGCGCACGAGCATGGGCACTGTCTGTCATTCATTCCCCAACATGCCCGCCTGTGTGATCCCGTACAACTACTCTACATCACAATAGAATACTCCGCAGCGCACGCAAGTGGGCGCAGTGAGTCTGCCTATTGCTGACCCCATTTTTCCGCAGCGTTGCTCAGCCGATGGCTTGCCGCTGTCATCCGTCTGCCAGAATCGGAGAGCGCTCCGCCACCGCCGAGGAGTGCTTCTTCCACGCACCAAGAACACGCGCACCTAGACGAATATGTATGTATGTATGCAGGATGCCGTGTTGCAATAACGCAGTGATTGTCGAACCCATAGAAAATGTGAGTCAGCTGGGCTGTATCTTGTCGTTGATGTCCGTCGAGTGCGCCATGCCCAGTTGGGAGAAGCAGCTGGTCAAGAGTTGCCTAATCGCGCCGGAGAGATTGTCGCGTTGATCGTATGACTGCTCTGCTAATTGCCAGCTCTCTTATTGTCATGGCGAGCGTAACACGTCCTAGACAAGTAGTGTATTCTGTGAGCATCTCGGTTCGATATCTTGTCAAACTAGATGTTTTCGATGCATCTCAAATCAAGCACCATTTTTTAGAGTATATATCGGCAGTGGACCCTGATCATGGCCTCTTTGGGTATCATGTCTACCTGGCTGTCTCATCCAGACATAGGCGGAAAGTAGCTATCTGACAAAGGCATGGCGGCCTCATTCTCGTAATTAAAGGGATCACCCCAAAATCCCTATCACCGTAGGTCAGTATATTTGTTCATCATAATAATTCGCGGGCAACTCACAAAATCAAAATCTGGTACAACGCCTGGGGCGGGCTGGATATCTCCCACAATGTTGGCTATGTTGTTGAGGCTGAAGTCGTCCCAGGAGGGTGCAGTCTGGTCCTGAATAGCCTGGATCGAATCCATGGATACTGATACAAGGGGCTGTGAACGCAGAGGTACGTCGGCCGGCTGGTATTGTGTCGGAGCACGATGCTGCCGAGCGTAGCTTGGGATGGCTTCCATCGGCGGATATATGTGTACATCACCAGCCGATGAGTGATTTGGTTGCAAAGAGGTCGAAATCGACGGAGTGGGGCTCGCATACGTGCTTGAACCTTGAGACTGTTGTCCTCTTGGAGATGCATTGTGCTCAGCGACAGCCTTGTCGATCATGTTTTTGACGGCTTGCCACGCTTTTGCAGTGTTATTCTCTCTGATGATACGAGACATCTGTAAGGCTCTCAATGCCCGTTCTCGATCGGGTGCATCGAACAAAGGTGTTCTAAGTTCGGAGAGCACATGCATGATCGCTTGGAACGAAGCAATTCCACCTGCAGAATCAGCAATTGTAACAGGACAATGTCAAAGATGTACGTACTAATATGCCAATGAAATCGAGCTGCATCAATATCCGCTGCAGCGCCATTGAGTGTCTCTATGCAATTGACTGATTTTTCGAAAATCCTGAACATGTTAGTGTCTCCATGACATCCTCCGCGACAATTGTGCAACCAAGGAAGAGGACTCACGATCTTCGTATATCTTCCGAAAACACAACATCACGATAAGCACGTGGCATACGAAGCCAGAAAAGCAGATAACACCGCCATTCCAGAAGTGAAGCCAAGTTTAGGGTTATTCGCTGCATGGGTATTTCCGGGTTAAGATAGTGTAAGTATTTTCGGTGGTTCTCCTCATGGACCTCGTCGAGCATGACCTTGATCCGCTCGTATAGATTTCGAAGCTCGTATGCAGGGTCCGGTCTCAAGGTGCCATGCAGGCCAGAATCTAGCATGCGCCGTTCCAAGCGATAGGTGCTTTGCACTATGCGTCGTAATGCTCGCATCCCCATATATCGCACAAGCTGGAAAGACATGGTGGTAAATTTCTCTTCATCGTACAGTGTTGGGCCTGGACTGGCTCCCTCTATAAGATCCTCATCATCGATATTACGCGGAAAAAGTGTCGTGTAGAAGTCTTCTGTTATGCTCGGCTCTTGACCCTTGCACTCTGCTGCGCGAAACTCTAGGTGGCCAAGTTGATACCACATGCGCCGTCTTAACTCTATGGTAAGTGCATCCATGGATCCAATGGGGAAAAGGGAAGGATCGCGGTGAAGGCCTTGGTTCAACGCAATGCGAAATGCTAGTCCAAGTAACACCCACGCTTTACCTGAAGTCAAGGTCAATGAAGTTCAAGCACAAAAGGATGAGTGAAGCGCTTACCCATGTCCTCTTCTCTAGTTATACAGGTCAACCAGAGCACGAAGCCTTGGAAAATTTCAAGACTAGAGGTTGTGAGATAGTTTTCCCGGGCGAGCGTCATCTCGACACCGAGCTGGAAGCGATTTAGAAGGTCCTCTTTGCTTTCCCCAAATCTGTTCTGAACGACCTTTGGGGACAAGGAGTTGATGGCTGAGAAATAGATGGCAAAGGACATTGGATGCGCTTCTTGGTTGTAGTAAAGAAATTTGCGGACTACTGTAGGTTTGTGTGTTATGCGCACCATAGGATCCACATTCGTGAAGTATACATCGAGCAGAGTGTCGCGATACTCTTGCGAATTTGGCAGCAGTTGTTCAAGACTTGATTGTGAACGCGCTCGGCCTAGTGAGAGAAGATCCACGAGTGTGCTCTGCGGGATCTCACGTTTCTCCTCATCTGTCTTATCGCCCAGAAGAGCTTTGATGTCCTGAATCTACTCGGTGTCAGCCGTGCTAGATTCCAGCTTTTGGAGATCACGAGACCAGGATGACGGTATTAATTTAGTTCAAGATAGAATGTTCAAAGGCCGTAAAAGGAAGTCATGACAAAGTGCTTTCGTCTCAAGACTTACCTCATCTGCCAACAATGCGTAATGCAAAGAGGAGACAAATTGCGACTGTCCGCCGTCAAGAAGTAGGGTACCATCGCCGTCATCTGAGGCAATGCCGCCGCCGTGAGATATTTGAATTGTCGAGGGTGGCGTGAGCTGTGTGGGTTCTGGTCTCTCAATATCCATGCTGGATCGTACTGAAGAAATTGATTTACTTCCTTGACTAGCAACCGCTTGCTCTAGGAGTTGCTCGAGTCGTTCCAATCGCGCCTGAACATCTCCATTCTTCGTCAGTCTTCCGTTACTCGTACCTGCGACTTTCGATATTCTGCCCGAACCAGTGGCCGCTTGCACTTGGTCCGTCCAGGTGCAGGCATGGTTGCCTCGAGTGCAAGAACCGCATATTGGATGAGCATGGTCACATTTGACTTTCCGGCGTCTGCAAGTCAAACATGATGAAATGACTCTTTGTCGGCCAGCGCTGGATTTGGTTGCGTGGGCTGCCAAAGTTGGCGCTTGAGACTGGGGGCCGAGATCCGTTTCGACCATATCCCACCACGCTGATCAGTTCCGGATAGCTTTCGATGTCTTGTGCATGAGATTTGGAAGTTTTTGTTGAAGTCGATCGGTGTCCGGTGAAGAAATCGCTCCGCTTTCAATGTAGAAGTTGAGACGATCACCAGCGCCACACTACCGTGGTAACTTAAGCCGAGGCTGCGCTGTTTTAGACGCTAGCGCTAACCAGAGACGAAGCTACATGGGCAGACTCAGTTCCAGGCATGAAGATGCTCTCGAAGGCATCAGCACAAAAATGCTAATTCATGTCAGCATAATGCATTATGATGAACAGTGCATGACTCAGCTTCTGTTGAACACAGAGCTCATAGGTACCAGATCCAACGTGCGACAACTGTGCGAGCGATGCAACTAGTCGATGACGAAGCAATTCTACCAATGCAATTGGTGTTACTTGCAACCCTGTATAAGCTTACTATTCCAATTCTAGGAATATGCTGTAGGTCAGGTGCAGTGTGTTCCTCTAATAGGGGAATCCTACTTAAGGGATTTCCTTATTACAGCACTATGACAAGGGTACATATGAGATTGTAGACGGCAAGTTTCATCTTACTGTGGCTGTTGCGTACAGTAGCCATTTGCAGCGTGGCTGTTGCTCAATCTTGGAGGCCTTCTCTCCTGGCTAATCCAAAGCCCAAGAATCACGGCTGGTCTCTGGCTCCTTCCTACTTGTTGAGCAGGAGGCAGTGACTCAAGGTCCTGCGCACCGCACCTTTCTTTGCCTCCAGCGAGTCTGTCTACGCATACCCTTCCAGTATTCCCGCCATACAGTGCCCTCCAGGCTACGTTTCGCTGCGTAGGTATACGGATAACGCGAGAGCATTCATTCATTCTCACATTCGCAACGCAGACATGCTTTTAACGATCAAGTCATCTCTTCTCCTGCTTCCATTATCCTCCGCAATCCTAGAGCCTTCCTCATCTCCAAAAGACATCGTCCAGCAGCGAGTTGGCTGCCACAATCGGTTCAATGCCAACTCCGAGATGATCGTCTTCCGCTCTCCCTCACAAAACGCGTTCGAATTTGCAATCATCACCCCGTACAAGAAATACTATGCAAAACTCCTCAAGTATGCGCTACAAGCCAATGACTTCAAGCTCACTTCTTGGCAATACAACCAAGCATGTGGCTGGCAGAAGAGAGATTCGGTGTACGGACCATTGGGTATCAACTCAGCAAATCATCGCGGCGACATGTACTAGAAGTATAGCCAGGAATTCCAGAAAAACTCTACAAACTCAAGCAACTCGCCGCCCTTGAGTAATACCTCCGTCGAGATTCTTCTGCCAATTACCGGCCAACTCCCGAGCAACGCCACAATGGACAGGATACGCCGGATCCTTGTCATCAATCCACCCGCAGGCGACGTGTATGAGCTCATGACCATATTGCTCAGCTATGCTACGGGCTTGATGGTGTTCCTCGTGGTTTTAATCCTGCTCAAGGGCTGCATTGAGAGCGAAGAGTGTTCCAGGCCCACCAACAACGCAACCATCATGGAGGAGGCAGAGCTTGAAGCATTTCGGCCACTGGAGACCTCGATTATAACCTCAGCTCATCGCGCATCTCTTCCCACCGACTATCCCAAGTCCCTGCAACACCATGTCACAGACCTGTCCGCTTGGTCCCTCGACACTGGCATATCAGAGTTACCGCCGTCGTACTCGATAGCAGAGCCAATCGCTGGTCGAAATCCACACAACTGATTGTCTGAAATGGACAGGTTGTTAAGCAAGGGGATGCGGGGTCTTTCATTTCTCATCCTGTGGCGTAGATTGATTTTGAAGAGTCTCTCGCGACAAGTACCGCTTCACTGTTTATTGCTGTTACTTTCATCCTTGTTTCCTAGGTTTTTTTTATAGAAAGTTTTTAATCATCCGATTCTTGTCGCTGCTGCCTTTCGAGATGTGTTTCTGACTTTGTGGTTTCGTCAACATCCATGTCTCATTGCATACGATAGAATGGTACGATTTGTGGAGCACATGGTGGTGAGAAGTTGCCCTTACAAGTTATCACCTTTTAGGTCACCTTGAGTGGATTTGCAATGGATCAGATCTATGGTGGGATTTCATGGCAGAAGTACAATCCGACGAGAATTACACCGACGTGGTTGAGGGAGCGGTCACTCATGAGCCGCATGAGCGGGGGTCATTCCGTATAGACAGCGGTCAGTTGGAAGAGGGGAAACGTGAGTGCATCGCGCCTGATGAGGTGGTGGTTAGGAGGCGCCGCCCGGAAGGAAAATGAAGAGGAATGTAGGTGTAGTAGGTGTAGTTAGTTAGTACCTGACTGGTGCTATTGAGAGTTTGTTCAGTGAGAATGTTTTGCTAGAAGTCAACAATGAGCCTGGATAATTGTAAATGTACTTGTTGCAGAGCTGTTAGGTAGTGTAGAGCTTTTTCCCAATTCGGGCGAATCTAAGTACTGTATGTATGGGATCGCAATCAGGAGGTGGTGACTTCCAGTGTTGCGGTCTGGTGCATGTGATGTCCAGATGTCGCGATCGAAACACGCCCACGTGATGGCCTGTGCTGAGTCATGAACCGTGGACGCGCCAGTGCTCTCTGACGTCGCGCGCTCGACTTTTTTTCTCAGTGCAGGCTCGTCCAAAGGTGCAAACAAACTGAGCCTTCCTAGCGCTCTCTGGCCCCCCATTAGCATTTTCCCATCCTGCGTCTGCCGTCTCAATTCTCCTTTTGTGTGTCATTTCCTGGTGGTAGCTTCCTGTGTATGTACGCGCTTGCGAAAACAATGAAACTCGTTTTGCAGCCTCTTTCATTGCGCCCGTTCGCTCTTGCTCGCCTTCCCCCACGCCTGCCATTTTCGACTGATACCCCCTCCAGCAGCCGCCTCTTCACCAGCCCCGCCAGCCTCAGCCCTCCAAGCGCCCTACAGCCAGCCTCCACCATGCCTCCACCCCCCGCAAAACGCAAGTGGCCCCGTCGTAACGGCGGCGACCGCTCCAACGGCAGCGCCACGCCCACGGCGCCCACGACCCCCCGCACAGCACTCGCCCAGCACCCGAAACGGCCCAAGGTCGAAGACACGCAGCCCACACTCACCGGCCCCGTCGATGTGAAGCAGATGTACAGCACCGCGGCGGGCGACGCCGCCCCCAGGCCTTTCTCCGACCTCAAGGACCGGCTCGACCAAAGCCTGCTCGATGGCCTGGACAAGATGGGCTTTGAGTGAGTCTGCCCCAGACAGCGCCAGCATCGCGCCAGCTAACCCAATCAGGCACATGTCGCCCGTCCAGCAAAAGGTACTGACCGAGCTCCCCTCGCTGTCGTCCGACTGTGTGGTGCAGGCAAAGACGGGCACGGGCAAAACCGTCGCTTTCCTCGTACCCGCCATCCAGAACCTCCTGGCTGGCAACATGCCCCCTCGCGGCAAAGTCGCCATTCTTGTCATTTGCCCCACGCGAGAGCTGGCCCTGCAGATTGCAAAGGAGTGCAATAGCGTCACCGCCCGCCTACCCCGGAGGATGGAGTGCCACACGGCCTTTGGTGGTACTTCGCGGGCTTCGAACCTCAACGCTTTTCTCAACGGTAGTCCCACCGTGCTGGTGGCTACGCCTGGTCGTCTCGACGACATCCTGGGCGAGGAAATGGTGCGCGAGAAGTTCTCTCATCTGAAGACTGTCATTCTGGATGAAGCCGACCAGATGCTCGATGCTGGCTTTGCGCCCGCAGTTAAGAAGATCCTCAGGCGCATCCCCCCCAAGAGTGATGGATGGCAGGGCATGTGCTTTTCCGCCACTCTGCCCAAGGAGGTTCTTGACATCGCCAAAATTGTGCTGTTCCCAGGCTTCACACACTTGTCTACCGTTGACCCCAATGAGACGCCGACACACGAACGCGTACCTCAATTCGCGTTCTCTGTTCCTACCGTTGGCCAGACTTTTGCAGCACTCTCGGCGTTGATTGAAGAAGAATATAACCAGGATCCTACTGACTTCAAGGCCATTGTCTTTGGTACTACGGCGAATGGTGTGGGTCTACTTTATGACTTGTACCGCAATGCATTGCCTCAGTTCCGTTCGTTCGAACTGCACAGCCGCATGTCACAGCCAGCACGGACACGCACAACAAAAGACTTCAAGGAGGCTTCCAGTGGAATCCTTTTCGCCTCTGATGTTGTTGGCCGTGGTATGGACTTCCCCAATGTTGGCTTGGTCATTCAATTGGGCCTCCCATCGAGCACCGATCAGTATGTCCATCGTGTGGGACGAACTGCCCGTGCTGGCAAAGATGGGCGCGCAGTCCTCGTCCTCTTCGAGCAGGAATCCTTCTTTCCAAGAATTAACCGGACTCTACCTATTAAGCCATACCCTGTCGATATCGTATCGCGTCTTCCCAAGCACGAGGCGGAGATCACTCGCGCCTTCGCCAATGTCGACGAGGTTGCAAAGTCCAAGGCTTACCAAGCGTTCCTTGGATACAACAAGACTTTCCTCAAGAAGCTGCAACTGTCCCCAGCCGAACTCGTACGTCTGGCAAACGATTATGCAAGGACGATGGGTTGCCCGGAACCACCAATGATGGAGAAGTCTACCATTGGCAAGATGGGGCTGAAGGGAGTCCCTGGTCTCAGGATTGGTTCGCGCAAGTAGATAGCCAGCATCTAGACCTGCAGGACATGGGAAGGGGATGACACAGATCATATTTAGAGCCAGTACGGCACAGCTGTTCTCACACACCTTTTTGCAACCCCATCGGCGACGTGGGTATGAATCATGTTGGAACGTTTTTCAATGGCCAAGGCGTTAGACTACCCGGTGTGCTTGACATGTTACCATAGACTTTACTATAAAAGACTCTAGACCACTCGAGACTTGCCCCTCCCTTTCTTGTGTAAATGATTCGGCGCCAGCGTTAGACCGAGCCCGAGCGGCGTAAAGAGGTGTCACGGTTGTATTTGGGTCTAAATCATCTGCTTGGAGGAAGCAAGGGAGAATATGAGAACTCACCAGCGCCACGACTCAGTGATATCACGAAATTTCTCAACTCTGCGAAAGACTCGCTGATGGCTGCCTATGCGCCCTAGCTCTCTTTTCATGAAAGAAAAAGAGCTTCACGCAGCATGGCTGGAGCTCTCAAGAATCTGACATTTTTTTAAAGAGTACATATGCGCTCTCTCTATATCATTCGTCGATTTGGATGGACCATTGTCTAGTGCTAGCCGGCCTCCAGCCGCCTTGCATCGCCGCTGAGCTGTTCTTGTGCTACTTCTTCCCGTTGCGTGTAGAGCCTGGCGCGACCGCATTCTTTGGTGAGCTCATGTGATTGCGTAGGACCCACGCTGTTTCAAATACAGCACCTTTCCGTCGGTACTATCTTAATCTTCTTCGGTCGATGTTCGTCTCGCCATACCGTTGCTCTGGTATTGGCATCGCAAGGTGGGCCGACTGAAGCTACAGCTGAGTATCAACGAGACAGCTGTCCCACGATAGAAATCGTACCATCCGGGTATCGTGTTCGTAGAGCCAAGTCACAAACTCAGGCGCAGGGAAGTTCAGCTTCCTGTGGACCTATTGGCCTGGATAGTAGTCCTCTAACGGCAAAGAGACATTGCACCTAAATGTGGTGCTCATGAGAGTCCACTTCACCATGTATGGCCTGTTACACCCGTTTCTCTCCAGCTCTTCAAGCCTCAGCACATCGTCTTAGCCTCCTTTACGCCCCATGGACCATGCTCAAAGTTTAGATATGTATTTAAGCCTCTGGCTGAGAAGACGGTAGTTCTCATCAGGCAAACTACACTCGCTTTTCTACTTGGATTCTTTCATAGTTCACGCTCTTTCAGTCACTCTTTCAAGATGCTTTTCCCTGCCTTTGTAGCTGCGGCTGCAGCCATTTCCACGGTTGCTGCCCAGGACGTCACAGCTTCAGCAACTGACTGCACTACCCGCTTCGGATACTATCCTCTTCCCACTGGAACTGCTGGTACAGCGGCGGTACCCACATGGTATAGGTATATCACCTCCACCCACCTGTTCAGTTTCTCGTCCACTGTCCGTGAGACTGTGACTGCTACACCAGATGCCACTACGTTTGTGGACATTCTGACTACAACAACTACCGTCTTTGAGACCACTACATCTACCCCGGATGCAACCATTGTTCCTACACCTGCTGGCTTCATTCCTCTGCTTGCCGTCGGTACGCCCGTAGTCACTGGTATATCCCGCGTCAAGCGCGAGATCGCGGGCCGTGACACTCTTGCTCTGGGCCTATTCAAGCGCCAGACTGCTCTCAATCACACCGGTGGTTACATTGTAGACAGGACCGGAAACGCGACCAGCTTGAACCGCAAGTTCATCCTCCGTGTTGACTGCCGCGTCTCCGTTGACGTGAACCGTACGTTGGTCACTGTTGTCACTGGCCTCCCCGAGACGGTTTTCCTCGCCCCTGCTACTGCCGTTTCGCTCTCTACAACCACGGTCCGCAGCACGCAGACTGTCACGGAGATTATGCCTGCAGAGACAATCTACCAAGCTTGCCAGGACAACAACATCAGTGAGTTTTGAGTCTGCTGCTGAGAGTTGCTGTCCAAGTACTAACAAAACGATAGTCAACTCCATCACTGACTACAATGGCAACACTCTTGTTTTCGACCGTGTGACTTACCGCCCAGCCCAAGGATTCCCCATTGAGAACGAGCTGGTTGTCGACAAGACCTCAGGTGTTGACTGCTGCGTTGCCTGCCACACTACTGTACTTTACCATTCCTATTGATACTACTCACAAGGCTAACAAACCAACAGGCCAATTGCGCTGGATCCTTCTTCGTCCCATCGATGTTGCAATGCCATCTCCGCCTCACCCAGCCCCCATCCGCCGCTCTCCCCGCCCTTCCCGCCAGGCCATTCAACTCCACCGGCCCTGTAGCCTCAGACTCTGCCAGTATCGGCTACGGCGAGGGAGATCTCTTCAACGCCACCTACCCAACCTCATACCCTACTGCCTCGGGCCTCATATCGTCTGGCATCATCCCCACCGGCGTCGTCGCCATTCCCATGCCGCTGTCCACCGGAACCCTCGGCCCCATCGTCAACAGCAACACCACCTGCCCCGCTGGATCGTTGAGCTTGTACCTGGGTACTATTCAGGGACAGATCGACTTCCCCATTGAGTACGCGCTGGAGTTTAGCAACGGGCCGTGTGGAAGGTTGAGTGTGTGGCCGATTCCCGTGGACGAGGACCTGGACAACAGCCTGGATAACAAGAAGGTCAAGATGATCTAGACAGGTTGATGTGCTGAAGTTGTATCAAGTGTCGGGGAGATGATGGGGGATGTATACAAGACAGACTGGCAGGGCGATGAGATGACGTGGTCTATGTTTGGGTTCTTTTTTTCTTGTCCATGTCACTCCTTTATACTTCTGGACCTGTTTGTGCTTTTTCGTGAGGATTGGACAAGGGGTTCTTTTTTATTGTAGCAAAATTTCTTTCATATCATAGACGTTATCCCAATGACTGTTGGGTCATTTGGGACTTTTACTTGGGGAAAAAATGACTTTTGCTTGGGATGATATCTACTCACATGTGACAATTGAGCCGTTGGCAGAAACGGTCATCTCGTGATGTACTACAACTGATCTGCACGACTATTGATATGCAGTAAACCAGAAATGGACCTTTTGATGACATGATGGTCTGCCAAGCTTACCTCCCTAGTGATGATGATGATGATTGGGAGCCAAGCCACCCGTTATCTGTCGAACTTGAATCGATACTACCCAACAAACGCTGACCGGATGGACAAACATGTGACAAACATGGTGAGCCGCATGTTGAGGTTCGTCTGACGACAGCCAGCCTATTCAGGATCTTCAGGCAAGTTCAGAGCTGAGAGCCCCACTCAGGCTATCTAATCTAGGTATCAATTGGCGGAGAGCCCTCCGAGAAGCGATGTGGCAAGCTGAGCAGTTGAGTGAGGAAACAGTTCCTTAGAAAAGCGTTATTGACAGCTACTCTAGCCTTCCACTGAATCGATTATTGGGCGTATTCAATGATTGGAGGAAATGCGAGGGAGAAGGGTAACGTTATTGCGCCATGGTGGACCGTGTTTACTGCGTACTGCCCTGTCCCCCTCGCAGCAGAACCAGGAACCGCCATGTACATAGTGCATCAAGAACCCGTACAGACGAATGCACTAGCCCAAGACTTGGGCCAGAAGGGTGCAGGACGGCATTGCTGTCGGCCCAAGGCTCAGAGAGGACAGAGACGGGAGATGGACTTTGGGCAATCTGACTTTGCGATGCGATCGCGATACAGGGGCAATCGAAGTACCGTGCTCTTGGCCGACAGCAAGAGCCGCAGTCATAGCGGCCGGCGACATTCAAGATGAGGGGCCGTGATGGTCGAGGCCAACTTGAGCGCGGCGATTGATTTGTGAGGGCGAGCCATGCGAGGGTCTTTCTTGTCGCTTTCTAGTTTGCTTTCTACCTTGGGTAACTAGCTACGGTGCTAGAGTATAACAACGAGCAGGCCAGGATAGGCCAGGACAGGGTAGGGCAGCAGGGCAGAGGGTGGCTAGCTGAGTATCCTACATGCTCTAGAGCTGCAGCCATGATCCGCGTCGTGCCTGGCCGTGGTTTCATGCGCCCGATAGTAGGGACCTGTTGCTGGCAGTCAAGCAGCGCGAACTGGCTCCCTCCCTGGACATAAGAGCGCCTATTAACCAGCACTGAGCAGCTTGTTGTAGTCGGGCTCGCGCGCCCAAAGCAGCCGTTTCAGCCGACGCGTGGTGTAGGCGGTTTGGGGGTAGGTAGGTAGGTAGGTAGCAGCAGGCTTTGCACTCTTTTTCAAAGAGAGCGCTGTGCTTCGCATTACTAGAGTACTACGCACAACGGCCGGTTCGTCAAGTCTAGGTACTGTACATTATTATTGTACTGTTACTACTGCAGGTAGGTATACGGCAGCGCAAGTGTGGCACCCAACGTCGAGGGCTGGACTTGAACAGCTGGCTAGCGTCCACTGGCGCTGCGAGGTTGTGCCTGGGGCGCCGGCAAGAATGACGCGCCATCGATCAGAACGCGTCGGTCTCGGGCAGCCATTGGCCGCGCCACTGCCGACCCCTGCGCGACCCCTTGCACCTTCCCTTGCATTTGTATCCGGAAGCCGCCAACTTGCCAAGGCAGGTGCGCTCCAGAGCTGCAGCCAGCCAGTCACTCACTCCTTCCTGCCCTGATTCCTGGTCTCCTCCCCACGCCCGCCCTCGTCTCGTCGCCCTCTCCCCATGATCGCTGCCCTTCCACCTTCTGCTCTTCTTTTGGAACCCCCCTCCCGTTGCACATCGCACCGTGAACTGACATCTTTACCACACGAGCGCAGTCTTTGCATTCGGCCTCCTCCGCCTCCATTGCCGCTTCTCTTGTTAGCCCGCTGCAGATCTACCGTCTGCCCTTCGTCACCCGCTGCTTTTAGCGCCGAGTAAGCGAACGACTCCGCTGCTTCACCCCATCTGCACAGCCAAAAGCCAGCACCACACCGCCCTCAATTGCCCTCCTTGCCCACCGCAGTCCCCTCGATACATGATCCGCATCCACCGCACATCCCTCAACTCCTTCTCTGCGCCAGCCTGGATAGCCCACCACCCACCCATCCGGTCCTCGTCACCGCAATCTCCGCCAGCTGTGAAATCGCCGACCGTGCCCAGTAGCCTCGACGGACTTATTGTGCAAACCTCCACGCGCCTTTACGCGTCAAAGCGTCGCGAGAGACTATACAAGGCTGTTGGAGTCCTTGTTGGTCCTTCTCGCCATGGCTGCAGCGCGTCGACAGCCCTCCATGCAGATTTTTCAGGACCCTGCACCACCGCACCACCACCACCAAGTCGCCGCATACGACGTGCGCTACCTGGACGCCTCTGCTTCCGTGACCGACGTGTCCAGCGACTCGCACACCCTCCTCGCACCACCACAGCCCTTTTTCACTGAAGGCTCACCCCGCAAGCCTCGCCAAGCCTCCAGTTCTCCACCACCCAGCGCTCTCGTCGAAAAGGGCCTCAGCACAGTCAAACTGCCTCCACCGCAGGAGCAGTGCTTCCGGACAGACGCCCTCACAAAGAAGGCCCCGTCACTCCTGGAGCAGCAAATTTCCACCGACATCCACTTCTGGACAAGCATGTCGTCTCAGATGGACAAAGAAAACGCGTATATATATCCCGAGCCCGCCATGGCTGGCGGCATGGCAGCCTCCGATCCACCCAACAAGCACGCAATGAAGCGACAACTCATGGATACCGCGCCCCTGCGCGACCGCAGTAAGAAGCAAAAGGTCAAGGAAGTCCAGCTGGAAGGGTCAGACGGACCACTACCCGAACCCGATCAAATGCCGGATGTCGAAGACGACGGCAAAAAGCCTGCCTTTAGCTATGCCCAGCTCATCGGTATGGCTATTCTCCGAGCACCAACACGCCGCTTGACGCTGGCTCAAATTTACAAGTGGATCTCCGACACATTCGCCTTCTATCGCAACTCACAGGAAACCGGTTGGCAAAACAGCATTCGTCACAATCTCAGCCTTTGCAAGGCGTTCTCTAAGCAGGAACGCCCCAAGGATGACCCTGGAAAGGGACATTACTGGGTCATCAACGCTGGGTTCGAGAAGACATACTACATCGCCAAACCTACTCGCCGACCTACAAATCCCGATGGCTTTACGTCGGGCTTTCCGAGCGATGTGCCACGTCCCTCTACGTCAATGTCTGCTAGTTTCCCGCCAATGAGCTCCGCCAGGGGTTTTGACTCGAGCAAATTTCCCGAAGAGCCCGAGCTTCCCTCGTCAGATGCCACTATCCCTTGTTCAGACATGGCGGCCCATGATGGGCATGATCCTCTCAGCATGCCACCGCCTCGCCAGCTGCCCTCCTCTCCACCTCCTGCCGATATCCACTCCTCACCGCCCCCACCGGTCTCCCGTTCACGTTCTGCACGTGAGAACACACCACCTCGTGCTCCTCGATTTCCTACCAACAGCCGCTCGGGTGGGCGAAGAAGAAAGTTGAACGGCCTCGGCGACAGCGGCTACTACTCGTCGATAGAGTCGTCTGCAATCAAGGGCAACCCTCTTGGGCCGCTACTCACATCCGAAGCAGATCTCGATCGTCCAAGCATGAAGCGTGGGCGGGCCGAGGAAGAGATTGCTCGCATCCGTGGCTCATCGTACGACTCACCGTCCAAGACCAGACCTTACATGAAGCAGCCCGACAATAGCCCTGCCATCTCGTCGCCGTTCAGACGACCCAACAAGACCGATGGACCTCTCACTCCCGCCATCGTCTTCAAGCGTCCTGCTCTCCCACCTGCGTCTGCGTCACCCAATACCAACCTGCGCAATCACCGGAACAAGATGCGTGAGCTTGTGGGTGGTTCGCCGGACAAGAACCTAGCTATGTGGGTTGACACCTCATTCATGGACAATAAAACCTGGAGCCCCGCGGTAGCAATTCCCAATGAGGAGCAAGTCAACCTTGTCGGCCATGGTTTCGAGAGCACTTTCGACATCTTCGGTGACTTCAGCTACAATGAGAGCCCTATCAAACGTAGTGCTAAGCGACCCCGACTGGAACGTGCTGTTACCACCGGTGGCATACTTGCCGATATTACCAGTTCCAAGGGCAATGTGGCAAACTCGCCCACTCCCAACTGGAAACTGTCGTCTTCCTTCCTCAACATCCCCAATTTGTCGCCTGCCAAGAATCTATCGCCGCTCAAGGCTCCGGTTCTGAAGGCTCCGACATCCGCCCCCGTGCTGGATGCCTCACTTCCAAGCCCAATCAAGGAGAATGGCCGCAACAGCATGGCTCCACCACAGACGTTCCACGTACCCGCGAAGCCACAACAGGATGACGACGACATCTTTCATCTCCTACACAGCGATGAATCTGAACCAGGCATCGATCTGCTACAAGGCTTCGAAAAGATTGGAGCTAGGACCACCGCCGTTGCCCCTAATGGCTCGCCCCAGAAGAAAACTTCAAGGCCCAGCTTGGCCCGCAGTTCAACCTCTCGATTCTAGATTACGACCTTTCTACCTTCCTCTCTACATTTCGACCAACCATCTTGGACTCAGCCTCGAAGGCCTTGGATATAATTCCCCCTTCTTGATACCCATCCTGTTATGTCGACATGCACCGACACTATTTCCCGGTCTCTAGTACCTTGCATCAAATCAACACTACACCCACCTTATGTGGAATCGGATTGTCCCATGGATGATTCAACCATTACGATGTCACGACAACACGATACCCACGAAAGCAACGGCTGGTACACCACGTACCAATATATTCTTCATGTTGGCATTCGGCGTTGAACAGCCAAGGCTACGTGGGCGTACATATACGCGCGTTTTGACCATCATCTTGTATACCCCTAAGCGTTTGATTACTTGTCATTTTTGGAAAGCGGATGCGGTACTTGCGGTAATGATATATTTGGGAGCCTGAAGAGTTGTTGGCGGCGATGGCCGTATGGCTTAATGACGTTGACGCAGACATGCGAATATGGCTGTACGCAGCAATTATTGTTCTTCTTCGTATTGAATAGGGCGAATGATATACATGTTTTAGTGTCTCAAGAATGTCTCTCTATTTTGATGAATTCCGTCCTCCGTGGTCTAGGAACTGATCTTATGTTGGCTCTGTGGCGTGTGCTGTTGAGTTGGGTGATGACTGAAACATGACTTCACCCACCTCACAATATATCATAACCACGCAGGTCAACCTTCCACATACGACCATAGGACACTGAAAATAGAGCTTCCCGTTCGCTCAGCTGTACTCAAGCAGTGTACCGGCGGACTAGTAGTCAGGTGGGTGACCACTGGCGAATCCCCGCTGTTGTATGTTTTTGACTTTTTTTTCCTTGCCGCTCTTGTTACCTCATTCCAAGTCTGTATTTGCTGTGTACTAGTGATATTAGGAACTTTATGTGCTCTGAGACATCAAAGAATACGCCGAACGGGAGCACAAAATCCTTTTTCTGCTGCTGAATTCCTTCACTATAGTCGCTCCGAAGAACTACTTTCCCATGGTTTCTTGTTTCCCAACTGTCCCCGCAATGCTTGTCAATCGTCTACTCCTTTGGACTCGTAAGTTACTCCCTGCCCTTCTCACGGGTATATATATATCATCTTCAAAACAGAATCCATGCTAAGCCGCCCATGCAGTGCATGTACACCCTCGGAGCTCATCACCGACTACTAAGACCTCATTAACCTTGGCATAAACCCCGAGCAAGAAACCTAACCCGCTATTTCTCCTACTTTAGGTCAGCGGAGAAAGGCCTTCTTACCTACATCGCCAGCGAGAAATGGGCAAAAGCGCTTAGATTAGCATAATAGATGGGTGAGTTGGCGGTGCAAGACCAGCTGGAAATGAGCTTTGAGGTCTAGGGACGGGAATTAGGGTCCTAGGCACAGACGATGATATCTATAATTATGAAACCTGGGCCGATGGACAGGGCGTCGATGGATCGGGTTATGGCGCATAAGTGGTGGGAGGAGGATGGCTAAGGGATAGCTGGGGTAGCTAGGAGGCTATATGTACATATATGTATGTGTCATTAGAAATGCACATTATCGTAGTTACTCCCTATATATCCCACAATGATGTACCATCTCCATGCAAAGTGCGACTACAAAACCACTGCAAACCACTCCCTCCCTAACCTCACCATCGCAGCCATACAAGCTAAAAGCAAGGTTAATCCTCTCATTGCAAGTCGCAAATACTATGTATAAGCGTACGCATGTAATTCGGCCTCTTTACTTTTAAGCCATGCCGGTATTTTCCTACTTGTATGTATATGCACATCCTCTACTTACACACCACATGCCTCAATTTCAGTCATCGTTGTCGCCAACGAAATCGCAATCTACCACGTCTAGAACCTTGCTTAGTTGTACATAATATACCATACTGCTGCCAACATGACGCTATGATGTTTACACTCGAAGCTGTAGAAGTTGCGGGGACTATGGCTTTTGTGCTATATCTACTGTGTGTGCAGTGAGGTATGCTTACTCTTGCACCTTGAGGCTTTTATGGGTGCTTGTTGTGTATCTTCGAGGCGTTATGTGGTGTGAGTGGAAGTAGAAGTGGACGTGGAAGTGGACATGTAATAAGGTGTTGAAAGCTCCGAGGGGGTGGGTGGGGAATTTGGAGTTATACGGTAAGACATAGTTGTCAGTCCACAGTGTCTACTCCTACTGCGCCAATAACCAAAAAGGTGCGTATGATCCATCCTCGGTGGATGATTAGCTAGTAGAATAGCTCATACCTATCTCTTTTCGTTGTGGAATTTCGCAGAACGGAAAGGGTGACCGAGTATGGGTTTTAAAAGGTATGAGTAAGTATGCTTTGCGAGTGGATAAGGTATATATGCAGGAGATTATAAAAGCCAGCGGTACGTAACGGTTGAAGCAATGGGAGGCGTTGAAATGGCGTATATAGTTGGCACTGCTGAAGCAATAGCGCTCCACCGACCCGGGCTCACAGGCTCACCATAGACGAACCCATCCCAATTAGACTCAGTCGACGACCCATCTTCGCTTTTCTCAAGAAACATCCGCAAACCACGTGTGCTCCAATGCCAGCTTTGCCGTGAGCCGTCGCGTGGGATCCACATTCATCATTCGCACAATCAGGTCCTTGAAAATTGGGTCGAGATCCTGCCACAAACTAAACGGTCGTCGTGGGTTGTCCGCATTAAAGTCCGCAGCCACCATGGCGATAAGTTCAGCCCAAGGGCTATCACCAAGATACCGGATCAAGCCCTGTATACCCTCAAGATCAGAAAAGTACGAGAGTTGACGTTCAAGAACAATGTCTTCGATTTCAATCCCGTCTGGGACCTCGGCCTCGTCTACGGCGAGTATAACGCACTTCGTAATAGCATAGATACACTGTTTCGCAAGTTTAGATCATGGGTGGGTGTTTGGGAGCCATGGGTAGCAGGCTTACTACAAGTCCAAAGGAGAACATGTCTGATGGTGTATGCACGTCAGCAGATGCATGGGCCTCCGAGCTTCGCCACATCCAGTTGCCGACTTGTCTTCCTCTGATTACACTGTCTTCGGGTACATAGGCTGCGTCTTCAATATCAGCGACCTGGACCTGCTCGACTGTCATGTCACCACCACCTGGCTCGAGATGCTTGCCCTCGATCAATATGTTGTTTGGCTTGATATCCGTATGCACGATTCCTTTCTCGTGCAGAGTAGCAATTCCACGAAGCGAGTCCCGGAGAATTCTTTTGGTCAGGGGAAGTGCGATGTCTTTCTGGACAAAGGAGAGGAGATGGTCTTGCAGGTATTTGTACACGAATAGGGATTCTGTAGGGGCGGCATCGACAGACACACGTATGTATGGTGAGCTTCGAAGATTATCAAACATGCCTTTGTAGTATTTGAAGTCGTGTGGCGCGACGCTTTTTAGGACGTATTTTTGATCCCCGCATCTACGCAGAAAATGTATAAACGATGATTGTAGTTGTTTCGCAGGTTAGCTAATTACTTACGTTGCAAAATATACACGTCCTTGCTTTCCGGGTTTGTCTTGGAGAAGCTTTTCGACAATGTAGCGACGACCTGACTGCCCCAGCACTCTTGTGAGCGCTGCAGCTCGTGTTAAATTAGGAGTAGACATTTTTGAGGTGGTGACAGTGGATCGAATCGGTAGGGTGGGAGGTGAGCTAACCCAATTGCTAGGTACCAGAAGTGGAACAAACTGATATGGGAACTGAAGAATAGTATTTTGGCGAGGATAAAGGGATGATGGATTTGATAGTGTGACGGAGGCGTGGTAAGTAAGACTAGATTACCGTGATGAAGTGCACAGTTCAAGCTTCTGCCCACCAATGATGTGAAGAATTTCTAGAAATGTAATCATACATTTTTAATCTCCAGTACTATAGAACGAGGTATACAATCATAACTAGGGAACCCAAGGATCAATCTGACACCAACAAACGCAACCACTACACGGCCTTACATAGCCGCTACGCGCAAGGTTAGATCAACGTACATGCCCCCATATCACGTTGTTATAGCAGTTACTGTATCCTGCATAGCTCACATAGTTACAACAGATTACAATTCTTTTATTTATACAGATTTCTTCTCGTAATGTATAATATTTGCATGGAATATACATCTACAAAAAGAATTCGCTCACGTCCTGTAATCCCCATTGATAGTAACATACTCGTGTGAAAAGTCACAGGTCCAGAAGACGGCCTCCTCTGTATATGCCTCATTCTCACTCAATTGCACCTTGATCTCTAGATCCTCGGCCTCCAATATTTTCGCCGCCCGCGCCTCGTCCACCTGCTCTGGTTCGCCCCGGACGAGCAGCTTCAACTCGTCACTGCCATCGGTAGGAATGAAGCTCACGCTCGTTTCTTCGGGCGTGACGGACTTGACGCCCTCTGCATAGCCCGTGGCGCACAGGATACGACCCCAATTTGCGTCTTTTCCGTACAATGCGGTCTTGACGAGGGGCGAGCGCGCAATGGTTGATGCAACACGGTGCGCATCCGCATACGAGGCTGCATTCGTGACGCGAATGGTGACGAATTTTGTGGCGCCCTCGCCATCCCTGACAACCAGTTTGGCAAGGTCGATTGCAAATTCAGTCAGGATGTTTTCGAAGGCTCGGTATTGTGGCGATGCCATCTCAGTCACGTAATCTCCGCCTGCTGCGCCGTTGGACATTATTGCTACCGTGTCGTTGGTCGATGTGTCGCCGTCGATGGAGATGCTGTTAAAGGACTTGCCCACGGCGGCTTGGAGCGATCGGAGGAGTGGAAATGCAGCAATAGGTGCGTCGGTGCAGATTACACCTAGTAAGGTGGCCATGTTGGGATGGATCATGCCTGCGCCTTTGGTCATACCTGCAATGTGGTACTCTTCTTCACGGCCGGGGAGAGTGAAAGTCTTGGACAAGAGTTTGGGGAAGGTGTCTGTTGTGCAGATTGCGCGGGCTGTGCCTAGCCAGTGCTCGTGTGTGCTTCCGAGGTTGGCATGGGCTGTTGGGATCTTGGCCGTGATTCTATCAATGGGGAGACGTTGACCGATGACTCCAGTACTCATCACGATAGTGGAACTACGATCTTCACGTCCAGAGCCCAAAACGTCTTTGGTGAAGCACTTGTCCGTCTCTCGAGCCATGGCTATTGCATCAGCAATGCCTCCCTTGCCCGTCACAGCATTGGCACACCCAGAGTTGACAACGATGGCGCGGATGTGTTTACCCTTGTTATTTTGCAACAGGCTCCTGCTGACTGTCACTGGGGCGGCTTGGAACTTGTTTGTGGTGAAGACAGCTGCAGCGGCGCATTCCGTGTCTGATGCGATGAGGGCGAGGTCGTCGAAACGCGTGTTGGAGGCTTTGACGCCAACATGTGCGCTGCCTGCTTTGAAGCCGAGTGGGTAGGTGCCTGTGGCAGGTACATATTTTTTCTTCGCCGGGGGAACAGTACCCTCGCCTGGCGCAGCATAGCACCGGGCTTGTGTCCAGAAGATGCGGGTTGAGCGGCTGAGGAGGCGGATATTGGGGCGAGTGAGGGCCATCTTGGCATGGATCAGGCTCAGCTCGAGGGTCTAATTGCGCTAAAAGCTGATGTTAGTAGGTATGATCGCGAGAATAACTGAGGTTTGCGACTCGTGCAGATGACGCAGAAGCTCCCTACGACGAAGTAAGGCAGCACTCAGATGCTTTCTTCAACCGCCATCGCCACCTTCTCGACTCACCTAAGCAATTACATGTACTGGCCTGAAGGCCTCTGACTCAATTGGCTCACTCCTCTCGCGCTTTGGATAATTGTGTCCGAAGCCGCACGAAAAGTGTCATCGGATAACATGGCCGTTATCGCTTCCCCGAGCTGGCGATAAACAACCCAACTAAAGCTCATCCCTGCCCCCATCCGACGTAAGCCCCGCCAACATCATCGCTGCTCTAGAGTCTATGGTAGCTTATAGCTTTGGAACCACAAGTCATGACAACCACAGAGCATATCACAAACTGCGCCTGCTCGCTATTCCTAGGGTTTGGTATTGCGTGGTACTGTTTACGTGAGCTTCGACAGTTGAGGTGAGCTATCAACTAGTCATCAAGTCAATCAAAGTTCACCCTCTACGAACAAC
This sequence comes from Plenodomus biglobosus, assembly GCA_022343325.1. NCBI lineage: Eukaryota > Fungi > Ascomycota > Dothideomycetes > Pleosporales > Leptosphaeriaceae > Plenodomus > Plenodomus biglobosus. Next base: position 899,618 of record JACTNT010000025.1, on the reverse strand, counting down.
TACCATAACTGTCACTCATCTGCACGTCGCACATCAATATCATTGCTGCCAGCCATTACAAACGTCTCACGCGACGTTAATCGCATTCCGCATTACGATGAACACCCTCATTGTGCATAGCACAGCTGAGCCTCATCACCCCTAGTCCCGCCATCCCATTTGCAACATGCCCCTTGCTTCCCCGCCTCAAACCTCTCCAATACCCTGAAAGCGCGATGTACTTTAACAAGGCTTGATATATTAGGGTGCGGATAGGCCCGCACGTAGCTTGCTCGCTTCTTGACAATAATGGCAGTTTTTTGGAACAAGCGGCGTACCCTTGCCAAGGGGGTTGGAGGATTAGCTCACATCACCACTTGGTAGAAAGGTATTTGGCACCCTGTCCATGATGACTTGAGAGAACTAGGTATCCTGGATGCCAAGTCATGTGAGCGCACGGCGATACTACGACAGTGTTGGGGTCGTCGTTTTGGTATATTGGAAGATGTGTGCCATGTGGGTCGTGAGAGAAGCATCATGTTCCCCCGATTGCAGACAATTACCATCAATAATTTCCTTGCATGCCCTATTCATTCACGACCCGATGACCAACATGGCGGATCAGAACATGAAACTTCCCCAACATTATTTCGAGCGACATGCAGGGCCATTTCTTTCGTGATGCACAGAAGCAGGCACATTATCATTCTCCGTAGTCAAACTGTGTTTCATCGCCGGGAACCTAGTTTCAAACAGCGCTGGCGACACTTCTCCATTCGGTGTTGTGTGAAAATGGCCAGAAACTCAGTAGGCGTGGCGAGCGATGCTCAATGGACACAAAGAACTTTTCTTTGAGCGCTCCGTGCCGCAGCCTACCAGGTGAAGGGATGACAAAGCATCTTGAATGCGTAGTGAACGTCTCATATAGACGCCTGGTAATTGGCAACTTCGAGATGATTGCCCGACTGCGAGTTCTTCAGTCGTTGATTTTCCTTAGTGGTGGTCGCTCAAGCCACAATTATTCTAATGAGCCCGATTCCAAGTCTGGTTCTCGCTGCAGCATATACCGCTGACAGTTTGTGTACGAAGCGGACTAGTTATAAGTCCAGTAGGTCGGAAGCAGCAACATCAAACAGTGACAGTGCGTCGCCATTCCCGTCCTCGACACTCGAAATCGACCATTCTCCTCCACCAGTTGTCGCAGCGACATTAATAGCTTCGCCAGCATAGTAGTCCACCGCGCTAGAGCAAACCATGACCGACAGCGCAAAGATCGGACTTGCTATGATACCTATTGTCGCTCTCATCTTCGTGATTCTGGCTTTGTTCATGTACTGGTGGAGAAATCCAGGGATGCGCAAAGTACACGCTTGAGAGATTTTGCCGCCCGTGCCATCCAAGGATGGTACTGCCTCCCTTCGACCACCGGTCAGCAGTTCCACATACAGCAATCCAAGGTGCAGCAAAGTGTGCAGTATGGTCGCTATTAGTGCTCCTATCCGTAATGTGCTGCATCGCGAAACATCGGTCATCGGGGAGAGCAGGCCAAACGATCGGGCTGCGTACATCTGGCGAGAAGAGAAGCGCCGCATGAAGGCAAAGATTGTGCGATTCCAACATCCAGCGTTGCCGAGTATGGACAGTTCCTCTCCGATCGACATCGCGAGTCCATATCGACGAAAACACGGAAATACCCTCAGCATGAAGGGGGCTACTCTAGGAACTGAACCATGCAATGTGTGGCCAGCTCCATCCACCCCTCCGACGGTCTGGATCAAGAGTCCTCAGAGGATTCATCAGGCATCGACGCCAGTGCAAACGCAAGACAACTATTTCTGAGCCTGGGATGGGGGATTAGAGCCAGCTTTTGGATACAGGCCCTAAGATCAAAGCTCGCACCGTTTCTCACTTTCATACTTGCACAGCATGCGGAGGAGTCTTTTGGCATACTCTTACTATATTAGCGTTCCTTTTCGGATGCACGACCATTGTAAACATTTCTCTGCAAATTTGTTAACAATTGTATTCAATATAATGGCCAGTTGACACACCCTATAGCGGAAACTATCCCGCAATGTTCTTGGGCTCCAGCTCTGCCTGCTACTAGGGCGGACTCTACTGCGTACGAGTGAACTGTTAGGCTGGATGAATGGTATTGCTCTGGTACCATGACAACCGAAACCATGAGGGTTATGGTATCGTCCTTCGCCCTTCTGATGGATGAGTGGATGTTATTCCCTGGCTCCTGACCGTCTCTTTCATGGCACTCAGTCACCCGAAGAGCATCCTCTGCAGCCGCAATTGACGCATTGGATATCTTGGTTCTCTTTCATCTGATCGCGGGGAACTCGGCAAATACACGTGGACCGGAAATTGGTCTCCTTTGTCTGGATGCAACGGGTGCAGCAAAGCTAATTGTCTGTTGGCACTGCAATGTAGTCATGGGCCCGACGGAGGTGCACTCACCTTCTCATAACCCTGCTTCTTCCACTTGGCAATCAGCATGGCATCTGCGTATCCATTCTTGAGGAGGTAGTCGTAGAGTTGCCTGCTGATGGCCTCCTTCTCATAATACAAGTCGTAGATGTACCGTGAACGCTGATGTGTGATCTGAAAGATGGGCCACGTCATCTCGTACTTTTTCTTGCCCTCGTGCGATGCATTCTCGGCATCTTTCATCTTGTTCTGGAATTCGAGCAGCGTGTCTTCGATGTCCTCGAAGCCCTCTGGCGGGGCCTTCTTCGAGGCGCGTGCAGTGCGAACTGGCGGCATGGCTGCGGTTGTAGTGGGAGTTTCGGTGATGTGTATGGCTTGCTGATCGATGCGACTGCGACTACGTTGTTTTGCGCCTGGTGGCAACTATGTGGCGAGGTTGTAGTGGAATTCAAGGGTGGTGGAATGGTCGCGAGGCTAAAGTTCGTCCCCAGTTCGCGATGTCCGCGCCGAATTCTTGCGCTAAGGTGGGTTGGCCTTGGCGCGAGCCCTCCCACCCGAGCCGCATCGTCACCTCATGTCCAGGCCCACGACGTTCTCAAGCTCCAGAACACGGACAACATGGTCATCAACCCCACATATCTCGCTCAGCGCACGCGCTCGTGTTAGTCCTCTAGGCCCCTCAAACATTGGGCCGGGCAGCCCACTAATCAGCTCGCAGCGATCAACTGGGCCGACGCGAAGAGGAGGGTCATTCACAGCTATCGGGACTGGCTGCGGTCGGTACGTCGCCTCCATATTTTCGTCCTGGATCACATGCCCGCTTAGGCTGCACGAACTGCATGTACAGGCCTGAGGAGGATCGGAAACCATGGGAGCAAGATAGGCCCGCGCAGCCAGGGAGGAGGGTCCGGCATAGAGAAGGCTGAAGCTGACAGCTACACTGATAGGCCCCCGAGATCCAGACCATGTATTCTCTCAATATGCCCGTTTCCACACTACGGACCAAGATGAGGCAAGAATTCGAGCGGCATCGATATGTCAATCAAATACAAACGGTCGACGTGCTATTGTTCAACAGTCACCAGGAGTACCAGGTACGGGATGGCGGCAGGCTCTACACGGAATGTTGAATGCTGAAGAATGCTACAGGAAACACTCAACTTCTGGAAGCAACTATCACATGTCCTGAAGTACTTCCGTGCCGAGGAGGAGCCCAAGGCAAGGCTACCGAACAACTTCATCAATGGCTTCTTAGAGGTATGTTTTCCTCGATGCACAATATGAGTTTGATGAACATGCATTGACACCCAAGTTCAGGGCCGCAATTGATATGGTCTCAGAATGCAATGGGAATCCAGACAACCGCCGAAAGCCTGTATATAGCTCGAAACAATACCATTTTCCTTGATTATGCGCCATCAATCATGCCTGTGTACGCCTGCAATGCATTTCCTTGGATCCCTGGATCATACATCCTCGAAACATTCAAGTTTCCATCTTGTTCACAAACTCGTCACGCGCAATAGTGAATTTCTCTTCAACAACGTCGCACATGGCCATGAGATCCTCCAAGCCTTTCTCCAGTACAGTGTAGACACTGACGTTGTCTGACGCTGTTAGCCAATTTATAGCACATTCTTAAGATAAACTAGTATTACCGTATGTTTGGATGCGCAGATTCATCTTAGCCTCTGATGGATGAGGGATGGAGTAACCACAGAATTCAACATCAGGACTAGGTTTCCTGTTAGCAGTGGCCCTATCCTGCGAAACTCATAGCGACAAAGATGAAGGAGAGTCGGCATCTGCAAGATATTTCTTGTCGACTTACTTCTTCATGATGATGTACCTCAGCGCGTTACCTAGCGTGTGATCTTCACCATCGAATTGAAACGACGCAGCAGACTCTGTGGCGCCAGACAGCTGCAACAAGTCAGTCATCAGTACCCCAGTACTTCACAGCCCTAACATACAACGCGTATCCTATCCCGATCGACGGATGGATCAATCTCCTCGCCTGTTTCGGATGTAGGGTCCAAGATGGGTGCTTGGGTTGGCTCTGATGTCGCTCCTGGCATTTTGATTGATGTTCCCTTTCTCTTTCTGGTTCGACCAATACGACTCCTGGCAAACGTATATTGTTTAGTGGGCTCTATCGGAGTTTGTCGACGCGTGACTTGGTGATAGTGAATTTTTGTCGGTGCAGGGTTCACTTTCGGCGACGCTCTGGTTGGCCAGCTGCATTTTCTCAGCCTTATATCTCTTGGCACAGTGGCGTGGGGCGTGGGGAACCTTGGAACCTACCGCCCCTCCGATGGTGCATCTTCCAACTTTTTTTGTCTCGACCGCTCTCTTTCCACGACACGCCCATTGAAGCCTCTCACAGTCTGAGCGAAACTCCCTAGCCTTCATACCTTACATCCACAACCATTAGAGAACTTGCAACCGCCACCATGGCACGAACTTGCACCTTGAACCGCGACACCAACGAGACCAAGATCCAAGTCTCGCTCAACCTCGACGGGGGCGACCTCCTCGCCTATGAACACTCAGACTTCTGGGCCGCCATTGACAAGCAAAATCTCAACGGCGAGGGCGAGAAGATCGAAAAAGACCATGCCACGCAAAAGTCGCAGAGCCAGGAAATCTCCATTGACACGGGCATTGGCTTCCTCGACCACATGATCCACGCCCTTGCCAAACACGCAGGCTGGAGTATACGCATCAGGTGCAAGGGCGATCTCCACATTGACGACCACCACACAAGTGAAGATGCGTTCCTTGCACTTGGAACCGCCTTCAAGAACGCACTACAGGGATCGACTGGTCTGGCAAGATTTGGACACGCATACGCGCCTCTTGACGAAGCCTTGTCACGAGCCGTCATCGATCTGTCCAATCGGCCATATAGCGTCATCGACCTGGGGCTCAAGAGGGAGAAGATTGGAGACTTGAGCTGCGAGATGATTCCGCATTGTCTACAGAGCTTTGCGCAGGCGAGTGCAACGACGCTACATGTGGACTGCCTGAGGGGAGACAACGACCATCATAGGGCGGAGAGTGCATTCAAGGCGCTTGCCGTGGCCATAAGACATGCCACTACCGTGGTCAAGCAGTGGGAGGGCGAGGTTAGAAGTACAAAGGGCGTGCTATACTAGAGCAGTAATAGCAATAGGGGGAATGTATATATGACGGTATTATCCAAGAGAATTTAGAGCTGCCCAACTAACCCCACGATAAACTTGGGACCAGGAAAGAACTTATACCACATCAGCTGTACCTATACAACGATCCACCCACCCTCATATCTCCATTTCTCTTGCTATCGAATCTTCATCTACCTACAATTCCTTTGCCTCTTCTTCCAACCCTCTGTTTCTCATCTCCCCCACACTCTTATACACCTGGCCCTTGACCGCACCCCACGTTATGTATCTTCCACATCACACTTATCCCATTCCGTCCCACCAAACCTCAATTTCTTCAAACAAAACCCGTCTAGCACAACTACTCCCGTACAAACGCCCTTGAACCACGCATCTCCATTCTATCTCACTACAATAGCCTTTCTATTGCGGTGGGAACTTTTACCAAGGTATCGTTAATTAGCTAAGGAATGGCTTGCGGACGCGATGGCGAAGGAATGAGCTGTGGATATGTTGTCGTGATAGGATCTGGAGGGGAGCGGGGAGTGTGGGAGGAATGGTGGAATGGGGGCGCTGGATGTTAAGGGGGTGGTGTCTTGAACACAATGCTCACTTTCAAGGAATCTCAAGTCGACATGAGCCACATGAGAACTCTAGGACTAAATGGGTCGCGTACGTTGTACGATGCGTCCCAGGAAAACATCAACATCAACATCACGTGTACACAACCTTCCACGCCCCTCCCCCCCACCCTCAACGTCACAAGGCCCCCCTCCCACCACATCCCCAGCCCCTAGAAAAAAATTCCACCCACCTCCTCCAGAATTGACCTATGCAGCAAACGTGCGTGCGACCACAACCGTTCCAAAATCGGCATAGAATCCCAGTCATCATACACCTCATTCACCAACACCTCCTTGACCGCATCCTCCCAGCCCGGTGACAAAAAACGCTTCGGAATCCACACGTCATACCTGCCGCACTCACCCACAAACCCCTCCATCTGCAACGCCGCAAACATAAACGCATACGCCCAGTGCTGGCCGTCCTGCGAATCGAGCCCCTTGAGCCACGGCATGGCCCAGTCCTCCGAGTAGCTGGTCACGAGGCCGGCAACGGCTCCCATGTTTTGGATGGAGTTGCAGAAGGTGGTCCAGTAGAAGCCTTTGAGGATGTCGGGGTCGAGCGGGTGATATTTGTCGGTTACGCCGGGGCAGCTGCGCCAGAGGGTGAGGAGGACGGCGCGTCGCCGGGGGATGGGTTCGAGGGCTATGATGGCGGAGGTGTTTACCGTTAATGGCATTGTTTTTCTTTGGGGGGGAGGTGGAGGTTGTTGTGGGGAGGGGAAGACGTGGTTGGTTTTGGTATGGTAATGGTAATGATAATGGTAGGGTGTATATAGGTATGGTGTATGGTGTATGTACCGATGTAGTGAATGAAGATTTAATTATCCTCAATGTGAAAAAAAGGTACTAGATGAAGTAAAGCCATATAGTAAAGTGAGACCTATTGCAAAGAGGCAGCAACGGTAAATAGCATAGAAAAAGCTGCCGGTTTGAGGATTTTATGATATGTTAGGTAGAAAACCCACGCACACAACAGATACTCATCTATGACTGCGAATCTATGACAAGTACGTGATAGATATGCTGTAGCATGTATGACTCTTCTGACATCCAAGACAAACAGCCATGTAGATTGAGCAACACAATACCGGTCGGTGCAGCGACCGCGAACCGTGCACCTTGTGTCATCAAACCTCCTCTTTTGGCCTGTGGACTTGGGGAACCTCTGACTTTCAAAACAGCCAGCATGGCATATATGGTATTGTCGTGGCTGTGATCAAAGCCATGAGTTATGAATGAAATTCACTACGCTCTCCCTCTCTCTCATGCTCACTGGTATTTGCCCGCCGATCTTTGTGGCACTCTGTGTTTCGGATTTAGTGCACATGGTACCATGCCAGTGATAGTAGATTTGGTTAGGATGGTAGGTATAACGTTCACGGCAACCTGATACCACAAGTCACCAGCCAGATTACTTGCATGGCTTCCTAGAAAGTGGAAATATGACAAGAATAGCATGGCTTGGGACTAGTCACGACATGCTATTACTAGAACCATAGCTTAACCCACCCGTCTGCTTGAGATCTTCTACGCCTCAAAACAAGTGCTTGACTTGAATTCCATGTCGACACCTTTCAAGGCTGTATGTCACTGGACCCACCTAGGAGCCCACCAGTGTTCCAGCGGTCAAGCGCACTTTGAGCAATCTCGGCCAAAAGTTTACTCAATATCAAAAATGAATATTACAATCATCCCCAAAACCAAGTGTCCCAAAATCCCACACTATCCCATCTCAACCACCCCTATCGCCCACCATCACCCTCAGTACCACCAACCCACTCTCCACTCTAACACCAATACTCCCCCCCCCTCCCACACCTTCACTCACCCCTTCAACCACTTCCCATCACACAGCTCCCGCGCCTTCTCAAACACCATCTCAGCATGCACGCCCCAATCCTCCGCCTCATAAACCCTCGCACTAAGCACCCTCCTCACATCCTCATAAAGCTCCTTATCCTTCTTACCCTCGCCCCAAAACCGGCCCGCTAGACCCCAAATCAGGCGGCCCCTGAGCTCCATGACGATGTGCGTGAGTGTCACGGCCCACTGTGTGCCACGGCGGTTCTCGAGCTTGGTTTTCCACGGGTACCCGAGCTCTTTGAATGTGGCATCGAGGTGCTGTTGCAGGGTTGGGGTGTCGGCGAGGCATTTGAGACAGGTTAACCATTGTTTTTCTAGTTGGGCGTTGTGTGCTTTTTGTGCGGCGTCGAGGTGCTCGTCTGCTTGGCGGTCCTCGAGTTTGCTTTCAATCATTGCTCTCCAGACGGTGAAGATGGGCGTGGTTTTTTGGTCCCATTTCTTGTATTGGATACGTCGATCTTCCTCTATGGCTTGCTGACCGATTCCCAGTTCGGATATGAGACCCTCCTCGAAGAGAGTACTATCAGAGCGGGCATCGTAATCATAATCGTCTGCGGCAAGGAATTTGTTGACTTCAGCCATTGGAATCATGGATCTCGAATGCTAAAGGGGAAGATTTGGCGCGTAGAAGCCGTGTATCTGAAGTGAATCTGGAAGAAGCAGATTAAGAATGAGTAGAATTTGATGGCGATACTACCTCCGAAGAACCACGGCTTTATATAGCTTTCACACTCATACCGTAGCAATAAGAGGAGGTGACTGTATAGCTTGATGATCGGGGAAGTCGAATTCGTAACCACTGGGCAGTCGCCAGTCATCGAGTAGACCCTCCTCCGGAATATCTGTGTGTTTGCTTGATGGCTTGTTATTGTTTACCTCCTACTCTGAATCCCTGTTTGTCCTACATCTGTCGATGAACTCAGCGTTGGGAATTGACTGTGTTATGACTGTATCTGAAAATGGGGTCAGTATTGGCAAAACTCAACGCCAATAGCATGGTGGTCGAAGGCATATCCTCGACGTAAGGACAGCTTCTGGTCCGAGTGGGGTCAATGTGACTAGACGATGTGATACATCGATTAGCCGTACGGATCCTCGGATCCTTTGTATGACCTTGTACTGTGCTACACTCAAGCGAAAATGACAGTTGCAAAAAATTAGCCGAAGGTCGGGACATTGATGCAATCATGTTAGCCGACTACAACATGTTTCACCGCGGCCTAGCTGGATGACTGTAGTCTATGCTGGGTCTCTGATCTGACCATGTATTTTGGTATAAAGGGTGGGATATCTTTGGAGGCTGCTCCACAACGCCTGCAATGCACTGTCGCCCATATGAAGTGCCATAATTACAAAAAGTATATACTCAGAATCTGTTCAAGAAAGTTAGTTAAGAATGCACATGGCAATTATTTTGGGTCACATACCGTATCTCATAGTTACCTGCTCTTGTCATGTACCGCACCCATTTGACGCTGCTGTAGTTGCTCTTCTCAAACACTTTAAGGTAGCGCACGAGCAGCCCTGAGCTCGTGAACATCAATAACGAGAAGCTCAGGTTCAGCGGCGGTCTTGACCATGCCTTTTGATTGGTCATGCTCGTCAAGCTCGCCTCTGCACTCAAGACAAACTCGCTCTGGCCTGTGAAGCGCGGTATCTTCCAGACGATGTTGTTGTGTTCGGGCTCGTACTTGGCCTTGCCTTGCGATGTGCGTTCGGTAATCTTAGCTGTATTGAGAGGTGTTGGTATCCGCACGACGACGTTTGTGGCGAAGAGCTTGGAACCGTAATTGGCGCGAATGGCTATGCTGTATTCCACCTTTGTCTTGCCGACTTCGTTGACAATGGCGTGCACCTTGAAAGGCAAGTTGACATTCTCGGTTGCTCGGTAGCGCATCAGCTCAAACTCGCCATCCGGTGGGACGAAGGAAATGATTCTGTCGGCGTCAAACTTGCCCAGCTTTACGCACTGGTGGAATTGACAGTCCTCGAGAGTCACGCTGCCCGCCGCTGCCCTTGTTGCCTTTGCGCCTGCCTTGTTCCCGGAGGGCTGTTGGAGGTGGTCTTCGCCAAGTGTGAGGCGGTCGTTCAACCCAAACTTGCACTCTGGTGTCCCCGAGAGATATGCGCGCATGATGATCTGCCCGTTGACGTCTGCGCGCAGGACTGTGCCGGTGGCAGACATGAGCAGGTTCACGTCTTCGATGACATCCACAAAGGCCTCGTTCTTGCGGTACTTGATGTCGGCTCGCCGCCAGGAAAGTGCGCCCGTGGCTTGCATTGTGATCTTGGACGAGTCCTCCTACAGACGTGTTAGCTCATCAGACGTGGCTGCCGGCCCTAAGGACAAGGGAGAGGAAGTGTTACCAGCGCCCTTTCGGACTTGACGCCTTCTGTGGTGATGTACATCTTCAGCGTGTCTGTCTCGGTGTTCTGGGGATAGCCAAAGTCCAGAATCTCGTCGAGCAGCTCGTAGACCAGCACAAAGTTGTTCTTGACGGCCTCCTCATCGAACTTGCCAAAATAGGCCTTGCCCAGTCCGACGAGGCGGTAGAGGAATTCGAAGATCAGGGCGGCGTTTGCATTGCTCTTGGTGACGGCGACCAGGTAGATATTCTCGTGCTTGACATGGCTGAAGGTGGTGGAGCCCAGGGTGAGGATGGGCGAGCGGACCTGGGCATTGGAGATGACCTGGATGCGGAAGACGTCGGCGAGGCGCGGGCGGCAGTCGTTGCGGAAGGCGCGAAAGATGAGGTTCTCGCCCTTTTGGTTAAAGATAAGGATGCCGGAGAGCATGGCGGAGGCGGCGGACGGGGGGGTGAAGGGACGATAGGGCGGCAGGCAGGCAGGCAGGCGGTGGCTTGGCTGTCGCGGGCTGGCTGCGACTCTCGATGTTGATGCTGAGCTCGGTGATGCCGCGGGAAAGAGCAGGGGCCCGCTCGCTTACGGCCGCTGCCTGCCTAGTTAGTTGTTAAGGGTCCAACCCATGCTTTCACCCACCTACAGTAGGTATCAATCAACCAGTCCACCATGGCACCGGTCACATGACAGACATCACTCGCCGTTTCATCAAATCCAATGCACCACAGGAAAATCCACCCTTGATCACACTGCTGGCTGTCATCAAGCTCCTCCAGGCAAGCCACCAACAAAAACACTCAATCCACTTGAAGTGACGGGAGACTTCAGCATACGGCCACTATAGATCAAAAGAAGGCTTGAATTTAGTCGTCATACGCTGGTACCTCTGTTGTCCAACTCCTGACGCATTCTTATGAATAAGAAAAGTGGTCGACCAGCTTGATACTAACAATCTCCACTGTTACAGATCCAGCAGCAATACTTGACCGATTTCCAGACACCCAAATGGCAGACTAGATGCATAATGTACGAAGAAATCATCATACGAGTGTCAGCCTACTAGGTATCAAGCATCCATGTTGCCAAAAACGCATGAACGCGTCAACTAGCGTGAGATTTTGGCGTCACTAACTACATTCATGCATCTACGCGTTCACCCTGCAACCCCACAATGTGCGATCCGTAACATCCACCAACCACAACCAGGGTGCATATCATATGGCCATGGCTCATGGCAGTTTGACTTCAAACTTCCCAGTCGCCTCAGGCTTCGACAGAACCCACAGTATGCCCTCATCCACACACTGATCCCAGTGCTCCGACGCTTTCAACGCCTTGCCAAACCGTCTATGCCCATGTGGGACACCCCTGAACAATCGAGTTTCCGTCGGCACGTTGGCCTCTGACAGCAACTTCGCGTAAAGCAATGCTTCGTCGCGAAGCGGGTCGAGCCCAGCAATGCCAATGACTGTGGGCGGTAGACCTTTGACTTCGTCCTCCGTCGCATTGACAATATTGACCTTGGTATCCTTCAGATCCGGTGTCCCGATCTTCTGCAAATCCGTAAAGAACTCAACGACACTCTTTGGCAGTATGGGAGCATTTTCATTCTCCACATAGGATGATGACTTCAGCTTCTTTCCTGGTCCTTGATTGTATGTTCTGGGGAAGGCGAGGCATGGGATGATGAGAATCTGGCCAGCAATCGTTGGCAAACCCTTCAATTCCTCGGCTACTCCAAGATGCTGCTCAAGGGTCAGGGAAGCGGCCAGCTGGCCACCTGCCGAAATACCACCGACGACCACCCTCGAAGCGTCACCGCCGATAGCATCGATGTTCTTGTGTAACCAAACAAATGCATCATGACTGTCGAGATGCGCAGTGGGAAATACGTGTTCAGGCGTGTGCCGGTAGTTGACGTTCAGTACCACCGCCCCAGTATTGATAGCAGTCTGCGCACATAGCGGGTCCTCGCTGGTAATAGAACCAAAAATGAAGCCCCCTCCGTGGAAGTATAAATATACTGGCAGCTTCTCAGAGTCATCCTTCTTCACGGATCGATATGTCCGAGCTTCAATTGACGACCCATCGCGAGTTGGGATTTTGTAGTCCTTCACGTGGACGTGGGGTGCAAACAACTTCATCGCCTCTGCGCCCCTTTCTTCCCTCTCTTTGTTGACCGTTGCTCTCAACACAATAGGATCCGCCGAGGTGTCGAATTTGGTCGCAGGGAGAGTCTTTTGAATGGCGAGCCACTCCTCCGAGGGCCCACCATACTGTGAAAAGTCCAACAGAGACATGGCGTTTTTTTCAAGTAACGGTATCTCACGAACCAACGATGTGTTACTGGGAAGGAACAACAATAGAAGATACTTCCAAGTTTGATGAAGATCTCACAGGCCCATATGACGACTTTGGATTTAACTCAGGGCTGCCCCTCTCCTAGCTAGCGTACCTACCGCCCCACCGCCAGGTATGTAGTTACCGAGGTAGCGGGTTGCTGGAATTTGAAGGATCATATTCCACGGGACTGTGGCCTGATCTCGTGTAACGCAGTCATGGATCCTACTGCAAATCTCGATGTAATCACATCCTGCAACGCACATTGCCCAATGTCAATGAATGACCAGCCCTAGGCCGTGTTAAGTCACAGGGACACAATGACTGACAAACTATGCTTGGATTCATAACACACAAATCTACGCTATTCCTTGTATACTCTAACTTTGTAGTCGTCCCTCCACTTATCCTCGATTATCACCAGCTGCGAGTCCTGCGTGCGCTTAAAGTATCCGTCATGCCCGTCCTCCTCCGTGTAATCATCTTTGTCAATATCCTTGAAACCCTCCTTTGCAATCGACCTGGGCACAATCGCAAGACTCTTGCCTATTCAATCGATTATATTAGCGAAGCAAAAGCGCACGGCGAAGAAGGACAGAAAACGAACCATTGATAGACTTGTCGCTTGCAATCTTCATCATGCAATTCGCAACATCCTCTTGCTCCCCAAACTCGACACCGTGCTCGATAAGCCACTGCTCGTATTCCTTGGTCCGGATGGCGCTCTTGATCCAACAGGGCGCAACATAGTTGATGCGGATGCCCTGCTCCCACGATGATCGACGCGCTGTGCGCATGAAGCCACGAAGACCATACTTGGTTGCCGTGTATTCCCAATTACCCTTGTGTATTCGTCAGTAAAGCAGACTCAATCCGGGGTTGTAAAAACGTACCGGTGAATCGATCCAGGCAACCATACTGCCAGTGATGATGAAGCATCGATCTCTCTCCTCGCTCTCTTGTTGTTTGCGCCAGTAGTGGACGGCGAGCTTCCACGTGTAGAAACTGCCTCGGAGGTTGACTTCCATGATGTTTAAATCTGGCTTGGTTGGCTCGCCGTTTGGATCATCTAGATTCCAAAGACTGTCTCCTGAGCTTCTACTGATACCAGCGTTGGCAATAACGATATCAATGGCACCAAACTTGCTCATTGCAGCCTCGAACATGCTCTTTTGTTGATCCCAGTCTCGGATGTCAACTTCGACGAATATTGTTCGCTCGTCGCCATATTTCTGGTTGAGTTCGGATGATAGTTCGTAACCGCGTTTGTTTACATCCGCAATGGTGATGTGGGCGCCGGACTCTGCAAAGTGGCGAACGCAAGTTTCTCCCATGCCATTTGCACCGCCCGTTATGATCACAGACTTCCCCTTGAGTTTGGCATGGTCGATTGGTACTGTGTGGTTGATTGGACCAGTATACTCGTATCGTGGGATAGGCATGGTTTGGCTTATTCAGGAACTCAGTCTGAAGATGAGGGTGTAAGTATGGTAGGTATGGATGGGAAGTGATTTCTGCTTGCGCAAGGATCTGGATACTCTCGGGTATAAACATGATGACAATCGCCGAAGTCACCACTACAATAACTTACCTTGGTACTCAGAATTCGCTAGCCACGTCCCATTCCACATTACTTGCATGGCAAGGTAGTACTTAGTGCGGCAGCCTAGTTCCGTGCTAGGGGCACGCCTGATTGCGGGATGAGCGGTAATCCCAATTAGGCAGCGCCGTGGTGGCGCCACTTTGTAGTCGAAGCCCTCGCCTGCCGAAAGGCGAGGTGTAACTCTTGTAACCATTTTGAGTAAGTTTGGGAGTGGGTACGCATGACCGTGGACGAGTATCCGGGATTCTCACACACGGGGGCTGCGGCGTAGGCAGTGGGCTCGGCAGGCAGATGTTTCGTCTTAGCGGTGTTGGAACGCGTGCTGTGCTCAACAGTCGACACCGGTCTGTTCGGTGTTGTTCCCTGGGCTGTAACTTAGCTTGTGCGCTGGACAATACAAAGAGTCTGGGTCATCATTGATCTTAGCTCTTAATCTTCATAATCAATCTTTTGACTTTTGTTTTCGCTTCCTTTACCCCCTTTCGGTTCAACAGGCGACTGTTTACCATGACGGCTTTTCTTGACTTCGAGACGCCTGCTCCTGCTCCCAGGTCGGAGTTGAAGCAAGGGGTGGTGACCGTGGAAGCACCCGCAACAGAAGGCGAGATCCCAAAGTTTAATGGAATCCAGCCATCGAAATCTGTTGCCAACGGTGTTCACACAAATGGCGACGACAAGAATGGCGTAACAAATAGCAGTCACGATGCAGCTTCAGACCCATTCAAGCTCGCCTCCGAGTATGCATACACGCCACGAAAACTCAAGGTCTTCACAATCGGCGCAGGTTTCTCGGGACTCTTGATGGCACACAAATTCCAACATCGATTCCCAGAAATGCAAGACTATGTTGACCACACTATATTCGAGGCACACCATGAAGTGGGAGGCACCTGGTAAGCGACACAGCCAGCACCAGCATCACAAAGTGCAAACGTCTGAGCTAACACAACGTAGGCTTGTCAACAACTACCCTGGTGTACAATGCGACGTACCTGCACACATCTACGCTTTTCCGTTCGATCCCAACCCGAACTGGACTAGATTTTATGCAAGTGGAGCTGAAATTCTAGAGTACTTCAAGTCGACTGTACGGAAATGGAACTTGGACCGCGACCTGCAGTTGAACACCAAAGTGGTTGGAACAAAATGGCACGACACAGAAGGGATGTGGTGTGTAGAGCTCGAGAATACAAAGACCCAAGAGCGAAGAGAAGAGTGGTGCCACGTCCTCATCTCAGGACAAGGTGTCCTCGTGTAAGCCAGACCCAGTTCCCCAACATGATCCTCGCTAACAACAGCACATCCAGTCACGAGAACTGGCCCAAAATACCCGGCTTCGAGAATTTCAAAGGCCATGTCACACACTCCGCACGCTGGGACCACAACTACGACTACTCCAACAAGCGCATCGCCGTCATCGGCAACGGCTCCTCCGGCATCCAAATCGTCCCGCAAATGGCCAAGCTACCAGGGACCACGGTGAAGAACTTCATCCGCAGCGGCGCATGGGTCTACTACCGCGCGCCACCGTCGAAGCACATGGGCCGCGAGGTCGACGATCCAAACCCAGCGTACACAGAGGCTGAAAAGGAACAGTTTCGGGACCCAGAACGCCACCAGGCATACCGCAAAGGCATCGTTTCGCGCACCAACAAGTCCTTCTATATATTCATGCGGGGCGAGAACAACAGGAAAGGCGTTGAGGCAGCCACCGCGCAGATGTCGGAGAAGCTAGGCCACGACAAGCGGCTATGCGATATGTTGATTCCAAAGTGGGAACTGGGCTGTCGAAGAATCACACCTGGCCCAGGCTACTTGGAATCGTTCTTGAGAGACAATTGCGATTGCACCAATAGTCCCACTGTTGGTATCACGGAGAACGGCGTGCAGACTGCAGATGGAAACACGTTTGAGTGCGATGTTAGTAAGTACCACCCATACCATACCTGGTATACAATCCATTATCCCCTCCCCCTCCCCCCCAGTAAGCACAACCACCCGCTGACATTGTCAAAAGTCATCTGTGCAACCGGCTTCGACGTATCCCATCGACCGCGCTACCCCATGATCGGCCAAAACAACGTCAATCTGCGTGAGAAATGGGCCGAAGATCCAGAATCCTACCTCTCAGTCATGGCACCAGATTTCCCAAATTACTTCATGGTATGTCCGCGTGGGCCCCCAAATACCCCCAAATCCTCAGTCCTGTGCTAACAAAGAGGTTTTTTCAAGATGATGGGCCCCAACTGTCTCGGCGGCCACGGCTCGCTCGTCGAATCCCTAAACTGGACAGGCGACTACTTTGTAAAATGGATCAAGAAGATTGCCCACGAAGACATCAAATGCATTACGCCCAAGCGCGACAAAGTCGCCGCCTTCATCCGCTACCAAGACCAAGTCCACAAGACGCTCGTGTGGTCTGGCGGCTGCTCGTCGTGGTATAAGCGCGGCCGTGTCGATGGTCGCGTCACGGCGCTGTTTGGCGGCTCCGCACAGCTCTTCAATAGGATGCTGGGTGAGGTTCGCGGCGAGGACTTTGACGTGACCTATCGGACGGCGAATCCGTGGCGGTTCATGGGCAATGGGTTTACAGAGTTTGAGATGAGCGAGGATGCGGATTTGTCGTGGTATGTGGAGATTGCAGAGGAGGCGCAGGGCAAGGGACCGCAACGGGGGAGCGACTTGAATGGAGCTGCGCTGGGTGAGAAGCACTGAGCTCGTTTTGTCTTGTTTTTTCTATCTTTATATATATTCAGCGATTGTTAGATATACGAATCACGTCATCACCCTGTAACCTTTTGGTTTGAACATGTTTAATAACTCTTTGTTGGTTCTTTTGGTTTTGCTGCAAGTACCCACTGCTTCTTAAGCTATGATGCATCGAAAATCATGTCCGAGAAGCCGACCGAGTAGTCCGTAAAAGGATCAAACAGGTCTTGGTACTGCGCAAGAAGAGTACCGTGGAACAATTCGTTGTTGGGTGAGGGAAAGCCATGGGTTGCTGTACCGAGTTCACGTCCAGAGAGAAGACTCTCGGCGATGCCGCCAGTCGACTTTGAGACAAACGGGAAGAAACGCATCCAGTCGAAGTCGTCGTCGAAATGCGTATTCGTGCTATTAGCGAGAGATTGCTCGAAATTCGCGTTCAAAGCACTCTGTCCGCCTGCAGAATTCATGGGGTACGATTCGAGGTTAGTAGCAGACGGGGCTTTCCGTAGTCGTTCGAAGCCTTGCGCAACAACATTTGCAGAAGCCCACATCTTTTGCAGTTCTCTGACAGCGATCATGAGAATGTCTAGGTCTTCGTTGGCGGATCTGCTCAGATGTGGGATTCGGCAGGCCTGCAGGAGAGCGATGAAGGCTGTGCCCACATGCCAACATGTGATGGCCATCAAGAATCGAGAGTTACCGCGTGCGAGAATGTCTCGCAGTATCCGGGCTGTGCACGACGCTGCGATGATAGCAGGTGGCAATGCTTGCGGTAATTGGCCACCGCAACGCTTGAGGTGTAAAATAATTATCGTCGTCAGATAGAACAGATGAAGCTGGTGAACATCGCGATCGAAGTTCTCAGTCCTAGCAGTGTCGATGGGCAACCGCAAACGGGCTGGTAATGAATGCACCCACTCTACAAGTTCGACTCGCAATGCATTCTGCAGCGGCTCCGAATTTGCATTAGATTTGAGAAGGTACTTCGCGATGCGACCTATGATTGCGCAGAGACGAACCCAGTAGATGAAAATCTCGCCTTGATGTTGGCTCTGTGGATCCGATGGGAAGTCGGCTAGTGAAGGTCCTTGTATGTTGCAGTCGTTAGGATCGATGATTGCAGGCTTACTCTGGCAAAGAGATGTGAGACGCTCGCGGGCCTAGAATGCGTTAGAATACAAAGTGGATATCTGCATGTAAAGATCTTGTATGCTCCAGACGGTTCATATATGAGAGGAAATATGGCTGTTGCAGTCGGAGACTTACGAAAGCTGTCCACCAGATCCTTCTTCGCAAACCAAGCTGCATGCGTTCTCTATTAGGGTCATCTGCACTAGGCTCTCGGTGAATATGCATTTGTTGAGCATGTCTGATGATGACTGAGGTCCACCACCAGGATCTATGAACAAATTTCAGTAGTCGTCCATACCAGAGTGGACCAGAAGTTACTCACGAGTGACGATGCACTCTACTAGGGGCCTGTGGCGCCCACCAGTAGAACAGGCAAAGAGCCTTCAGTGACATGATCTCGTCTGCCTCCTCATCATCGTAGAAGATGGCTCTTGCCCGTTTGTAGTAGGCCTCAGGTCCATCATGTGGAAGCAAAGGTGGCTGTATGTGACTGCTCGCGAGAGCCAAAGAGTTTGCTAGTAGAGGTGACCTTGCAACATCAGATGGTAGCGATTCGCGATCAAGCACGGGGCACCACGGATAACAGTACTCAAAGTACGTATCGGTGAATATCTGTTCCAGATCTGGCCGAAGATCAGAGGTATAACGATGTTCCAATTGGGCAACCATGGCCTGATTCTCGGCATCGAATTGCTTCTCTTGTGCATACACCTGCAAAAACCCCGTGTCAACGTCTCCATTTTGCGTTGGGGTGGTGTCAGCGAGACTCGAGCCCATATGCTCTCTCTGGGCCATGGGCGATCCATTAGCTCCTGAACCGGGCGTGAAGATGCCACACGGAGATGAATTCGCGCGGTAGTCACCTCGAAATGATGCTATAGAGTGACGAGACTGTTGCGGGCTCTCTACGGCAGCTGCCTTGAGTGATGTGGCGTCACCGGTGTAAGTGTGAATTGTTGCATCTGCAGCCAGAAGAGCATCCACGCCGCTCGATATGACGTGGCTTTCATGCTCGAAATGAACGCCAAGATCATCATCCTTACTGGCTTTCCTTCTCTTCTCCCGCTTTGATGGTCGAATTTGACACTCTCGTCCAACCGAGAAGCAATTCTTGCACGCTTCCCTGCCATCATTCCTCTGTTGCTGCAGGTCGCACTTGACCTTCTTCGCGTGACATGAGAAGCAGACCACGTCTGCCCGCTTTCGTTTTGCGGTAGATGTGGAGTAATGCTGCCACTTCTCAGCAGCCATTGCTGCTGACATGTTGTTGACGTGGGCTGGTGTCGGTCCGTCCCTGATGCGTGAGAAGTTGACCGTGGGGGCCAACGTTAAAGAAGTGGCTGCTGTTTTTGGCCTAGTGTTTACAATGCTCACCGCTTCAATAACGTGCGCGTTTTGAGCTGCGAGATTGATGATGGTCGCACTTCTGTTGTCAGGGTTAGCTGCAGGTGTGGTGTTCGTGTAGGTACCAAGCAAGGGCCTGGGGTGATCCGAGGCACAGACACTGTGGAGTCGTGGGGTCAACCGGGTAACTTAGCGCCATTCAACTAGTCACTTACCTAGTTGGCACGCTATTGTAGTCATCATCAACGATCACGGGACAGGATCATACGATGAACCCGCAATATCAATGGTCGGACGAGGATTGGTTCGTCCTAATGAGACGTGCCCTTGTAACATTTTAAAGTTACCCCGACGGCATGGTACAAGACTCGCCGTCATCTAGCATCTGTTGGTTTATCAATCTTCGCACAAAGCTAGGCAAACAACTAATTATACATTTCGATCAAATCACTATGAAACCAACAAGCCTCCACCGAAGCACCTGTATCTCACAGGCCGTCCCCTTGCAAATTATAAGATGTATCTGAATTGAGGGTTCTTGCGATCGGTAGAGTCGTCCTCATAGGCGTGCTCGAATCCCTCGAGTACCCCAGTGCGATCCCTCTTCTTGTTGACAGCAACGCACCAGAAGCGGTATACCAGCGCCAATAGACCTGCAACGATGGCTGTGACTGAGGTAACGATGAAACCGGGCCTGTAGCCGGGCGCATCCTGTGGCTTGAAGACCAATGGGCCAACGAAGTTGCCCAAACAATACCCAATGTAAATTCCAGAGGACATTACCGTTCTCTTTGTGTAACCAGCTGTGTTCGCAAGTCCAAGACCCATGAGGACCGCATAGCCTCCACCGACAGACGGTAAGATGTAGACAGCAAAGAGTAGCGCTCCCCTTGAGCTTCTTGGCAAGTTCCAGAGTAGGAGCGCTGCCAGTGTCGTGCCCATCTGGCAGCAGAAGATTGCATACGATCGTAGCCCAGCGTATTTGTAGCAGATATACGGGACCACGAGTTGTAGGGTACCAGCGTAGGCACCAGAAGGCATTACTAGGAGTAATGAATTAAGACGTGTGAAGCCAAAGCTCGCGATGATGATTGGAGCAAAGGTTGAGATTGGACCATTAGCAATCATGCATAGGAAGGAAATGGCAAACAGCAGCCAGAATTTCTCGTCCATGAGAAGCTCTAGAACTTGCTCGCCCTTGAAGTGTGTGTTGCGAACACCAGAGTTGTTGGTTCGGAGACGGGCAACGGAAATGTATCGCTGTCTCTCGGTGAATCCGCGAGCTCGGACTGGGTCCGGAGGAAGCAACCACCAGAGTGCGATACCCCAGACGATGGTGAGAGCGCCTGCAAAAAGGTACCTAGTTTCCTCGTCAGCCAATGTTTACGTCGTGACGTGGTTTAGATTCTTACATGTATTTCCAGGGAGAAAGGGGGCCTTTCGCCTGCCCAAGGCCATAGTTGATAAGGGGCGAGAAAATTGAGACGTAGCCTGTGCAGGAATACCAAATGCTACACCTTGTTAGTATTTTTCGATGGCATGCGGAAAGGAGTGATCACTTACCCCATGCGGAATGCTTGTTCGTTCTTCTTGTAGAAGGATCCAACGATGACCATGAACATGGGACTGATGCCAGACTCCAGCAACCCGAGGAAGAAGCGTTGAGCATAGATGTCTTTGTAATCGCGGCATACGACGGTCAAAATGAGACAGACGCCCCAGACCGTCACAATACCAGAAGCTACGCGTTCGATGGGAAACCTCTGGGCGAGATACATGGCTGGGTAGGCACCGACGATGAAACCGAGGTAGAAGATGGCTGCAGACATGGAGTAACGGTCGCCCCTTGTCAGCTGCAAATCTTCGCGCAGTCCGAAAATGGCCTACATAGTCGTTAGTGCCAGATACCTCAGCTTGGTGATGGGACGAGACTTACCGCTTGTGAGAGCATGGCCTTGTCATAGTACTGCAACCCGTAGGTGACGCACAGGATGGGCATGAGACGCCAATCGATCCTGCGCCTAACCTGCGTCTCTTCCTGCTCGGTCCAGGTCTCTTCACCTGTGTAACCAGCAAGCACCCTGGAGTTATGTTAGCTCGCTCAAAGTCAATGCGCTGGAAGGTGTTGGGTTACCTTATCGCCTCGTCGCCATGAACAGTGTCAATCGGCTTGAGCTGTTGGCCGACTTCGACATCGCTGCTACCAGGGGCGGATGTCTCCTGGTAAATCTCCTGGGGCTTCTCGTTACCTGGCATGATAGACGACAGATTCTTGACGCATTCAGGAGCTATCAGCTATCCTGGGGTCGATAACAGTGATCGTCAGGCGACAGCTTTATGTATAGTCGTCGCAAGCCACCAGTTGTGTGGTAGTATGCGTCTGCAATCTGACTGGACGCCAAAATCTGGTGGCTTGCCCCGGCCCCAGGCCCCTGGGTATCCTCACTTTTCCCGCTAGGCAGTGACAGATTGGGGTTGCCGGGGCATCACGTGGAGTTTGGGCGATAACCGAAGCGTGTCACCCTTGCTAGTGGTTGCCCAACACGATCTCACAGGGGCCGGGACGCGACCTGAAGACAACGCTGAACAAGCAGCGACATGATGCGTGCATTCCAATCTCTGTCTGAAGGCAAAAACCTTCATCCCACTCGCGACCCAGCATGGCTTCAAACGACGGTATCGAGCTGCCGCAGGGCAGCGTAACAGTCAAGACCCATCTTATCAACCCTGTCAACTTTGGCCCTGCACAGATTCATCGTTTCATGTCTCCACCAGTGCCGGGGCTGGAGACGTTCAAGACCTCACCGTCACACTCTTTCTTGATTGAACACCCATCTGGCCGCAAATTGGTCTTTGATTTGGGGATCCGCAAAGACTACCACAACTATTCAAAATCGATTGCCGACTATCTGCCAACCACGAAATATGATATCCAGGTTTCAGAGAATGTAGCAGATATATTACAGAACCATTCAATTGATCTGAACACGATAGAGGCGATTATATGGAGTCATTGGCATTGGGAGTAAGCTTTCACGTCCGAAGTCTGACCACTCCCCAGTAATCTCACACGCATAGTCACATTGGTGATCCATCCTCATTCCCACACAACGTCGACCTTGTGGTTGGGGCAGGATTCAAGGAATCAATGCTTCCCGGATATCCTGCGAATCCAGACTCGCCGATTCGAGAGAGCGACTACGCAAACAGGGTGCTTCGAGAAATAACATTTGACACGGATCTCAAGATTGGCCAGTTTCCTGCTTTTGATTACTTTGGAGACGGCAGTTTCTACCTGCTAGACAGCCCCGGCCATGCGATTGGACACCTTTGCGCTCTGGCTCGAACAACGACGGGCCCCGAAGATACATTTGTACTATTAGGGGGCGACATTTGTCACTACGCCGGGATCTTCAGGCCATCGAAACATTTGCCTGTTCCTGAGTCCATATCACCGCATCCATGCATCGCCAATGCAGACTTTCCGTTCTGCCCAGGCACAGCCTTTGAGGAGCTCCAGAGATCACGAGGCAGAAGCTCGACTGATCCGTTGTATGATATGACCTTCGGCCACGACATCCCACTTGCTCGAAACACGGCTACTTGGCTGCAAGAGCTCGACGCGGATCAACGAATCTTTGTTATCATTGCACACGATTCGACCGTACGAGATGGGGTTGACCATTTTCCCAAGTGTCTGAACGATTGGCGAGAAAGAGGCTGGGGCAGGGCGCTCAAGTGGGCTTTCTTTCGAGATTTAGAAGTATATTGGAAGACGCAAGGCATCTCTTAGAGAATGCTAGCGCACCGCAATGATACTTTGATTCATTCCAAGCACAATTGCCATTACCCCAACTTTACTCCACGTCTGGTCACGCTAGTTCTATCCAACCGGGTGGTCACGCATATAATGCAAGCGACTTACGGCACATAGGCGAACATGTTCGACTAACTATGCCGACTTCCGATTGTCTCGCCTGCGGATGTCATAATGTGTTCTCCAAGCGAGCTGCCTCGTGGCCTTCCAACAGTTTGTGGTGCTAAGACAGTACTCAGGGGCCCAGATCTCAGACCCACTCGTGATCCTAGCCCTCTTGGGATTGCCATTACCGGGCTCGGCTGTCCCCGGATAGCATAGTGCTGCCGCTTGGCTCCTCCTGACTGCGGGGAATTACGGCGTCCCACGCGCACCGGTCCCTGAGGCGAGCCGCGAAGCCATGAACAGCCCCGGAATTCGGTATCTATCTGGGGAACGTTGCACCTGAAGTGGGAGACAACAAATATACCGTCTTTTGTTTGCAGATTAAAGATCCTGTGTGTGCGACGACAAACCTTTTTTTTCTTTTTCTTTGGCAAAGATCAGGAATATCATTACGGTAAACATGGTTGGCCAACTCAACAACGGAACACAGGCGGAGAGGCTGGCGAAGCTAGATGCGTCGCTCGACTACGACGTGCTCATCATTGGTGGTGGCCAGTCGGGGATGTACTCATTACATCGCATGCGACAAATTGGTCTTAAGGTGCGACTGATCGAAGCGGGTTCAGGTGAAGGCGGCACTTGGTTCTGGTATGTTAGACGCGAAACTTCTGCGCCTATTCTTCTGTCCTTGCCGCCTGTTAACACTTTCTAGGAATACTTACCCTGGTGCTCGCTTTGACTCGGAGTCTTATTCATACATTTTTTCCTTTGATCAGTCTCTTCTGGACGAATGGAACTGGACCGAACATTTTGCTGGACAAAAGGAGACACTTGCATACTGCCAGTATTTCGCGAAGAAGTTCAAGCTCCATGAGGACATGCAATTTAACACACGAGTCTCCTCGGCTCATTGGCGTGAAGAGTCAAGCTCATGGCTGCTGACAGATGAGACTGGCAAGACTTACACATCGCGATTCATTATCTCAGCAATGGGAATTCTGAACCAGCCGACTCTTCCCAACATTCCGGGTGTGAATGACTTCAAAGGCGATGGATTCCACACGTCTCGTTGGCCAAAGGACGGCGCCGATACTATCAAGGGAAAACGCGTCGGCATTATTGGGACCGGTGCCACTGCAATTCAGACCATTCAAGAGATCAAGAAGACCGTGGGAACTCTAACAGTATTTCAACGCACGCCAAATTGGACAGCACCACTACGCAACACCAAGATCTCACCAGAAGATATGGAAGACATCAGAAGAAACTACCCTGTAATATTCCAAAAGTGCCTCGAGTCATACTCGTGCTTTATCCACAGAGCCGACACCAGATCAGTCTTCGACATCGAGGAAGAAGAGCGCGAGAAGTATTGGGAAGAGCTCTACTCACAAGCCGGCTTTTCAAAATGGCTGGCAAACTTTGGCGACATAAACACCAATAAGGCCGCAAACGAGCTGTTCTCAAAATTCGTGGCCAAGAAAATTCGGCAGCGTGTAGACGATCCGGTGATTGCGGAGAAACTCATCCCAAAGAACCATGGCTTTGGAACGCGGAGAGTTCCTCTAGAAGGCGGATACTACGAGGCGTACAATCAGCCCAACGTCACCCTTGTTGACATCAACGAAAATCCGATTGAGTGCATTCATGAAAAGGGTATCAGGGCAAAGGATCAGGACTTTGAGTTTGACGTCATAATCTACGCTACTGGATTCGACGCTGTGACCGGTTCCTTCAGCAACGTCGACATTCGCGGGATCGGGGGTAAAAAGCTTACCGATGAGTGGGCAGATGGCATCCAGACCTTCCTAGGCCTGACAAACCATGGCTTCCCAAACATGTTCAGTAAGTTCAACATTGAGATCTTTTTCCCCTATACATGAAAGACGTCAACTAACATCACGCAGTGATCATGGGCCCACACCAGATGTTTGGCAACATTCCCCGATCAATAGAGTACGCTGTGGGTTGGGTCGCGGACTTGATCGAGTATGCGGTTGAGCACGACATCATGGTCGTGGAAGCAACAGAGGAAGGCAAGCAAGCGTGGACCCAACATGTGCATGAATGCGCGGTGGGATTGCTGGCCAACGAGGTGGATAGCTGGATGACGGGCGTCAATAAGAATGTGGCGGGCAAGCAGAAGAGAAGCATTGCGAGGTACAATGGTCCAGCGCCGGGATATCGGAAGAGATGTGATGATGTGAAGGCGAGAGGGTACACGGACTTTCGCTTAGTGAAGAGCTCGTAGTTTCGCACTCCGTTTTCTTCTGTTTTTTTGTCGCGAATCGCATCTGAATATGTAGAGATAGACTTGCAAAAAGATCAAAAACTGGTACCAATGTTGTTGATTGTGTATAACCAGTCCCGATTTGTCTGAGACTTGCATGTCTTCATAGTGGAAAAAATCCGCATTTCCTTTGAAATTGGTGATCAACTGCTTCCCTGTACTCGCAATGGCATGCTCCGAATAACCATGTGAGCGACAACATCATGTGCAATCGATGCATCTGCTCGCTACCCTTACCCCGCATTGACACACCGGCAATCCGCTTCTAGACAAGTCGCCATGTTTCGTTTCTTCCTATTGGCCGCGGTATGCTTTCTAGATTGCGCTTCCAGAACCCTTCGGTATTCGCCATGTAGAATTCTATCACTATACCACTCCATTCCATAACACTTCACGGGCCAAGAAAAATATGGAAAATATGGGCTCCTCTGAAGACCAATTCGAACCCCCCAAGTCCATGTGGGCATGGCGAAAGCATCGAGGGAACATGAAACCTGTTAGTATTTACTTGCCATGTTGATCGCTCTAGACGAATCCACGCTTCCACTTGACTTCAACGTGACGCGTCTACGAACTGATCAATGTATCTTGACTAACAGATTGAAGATTTGGGAAGAGGTCCCAGTCCCAAAACCGCATTCGACTGGTCTTCTCGTCAAACTCATAGCCACAGGCGTATGCCGCTCTGACCATAACCTCCTAACCAACGAGAACCAGCCGTCTTGGTTCAAAGACAATTTTACACTCGGCCATGAAGGCTGCGGCCGCATTGTCCAACTAGGATCCTGTGTGTCCGCTGATTCAGGATTTTCCATCGGCGACGTCATTGCCATGCTCGCGATCTCAGGATGCAGATCCAGTGACTGTGAGGAATGCGGTGATGATCTGCCGCAACTGTGTCTGAAGGGGTATCGGAGTGGTATTGGTATGGATGGCTACTTTGCAGAGTACTGTGTGATTGATGTTAGAGGCGCGGTGCATGTACCTCAAGGCGTAACGCCCAGTCAGGCCGCTGTGGCTACGGACGCTGTTACAACAGCGTACCATGCTATCCACCGGAGAGGAAGGATTACAGCCAAGGATACTGTCTTCTTGTTCGGTCTCGGGGGACTGGGATTCAATGCGCTGCAGATCATCAAGGCGATCGGCGCCAGGGTGTTTGTCAGCGACGTCAAGCAGGAGAACCTCGACGAAGCGATCAAAATCGGAGTTCCAAGCAAGGATATCGTACCCATTGGCAAGAGTATAACAGAGTGGGTTCAACAGCTTGGCTGGACGGGCAAAATCAGCGTGACTGCCGACTTTGTTGGTACGGCGCAAACGTTTAGTGACGCGCAACATATCAGTGAGCTCAATTATCTCCTTGCAACTGCATCTTTGGGTTACCGGCTAATCAAGCATAGTCAGCCAGGCTGGTCGCATGCTGTGTGTTGGCACCCTGAACCATGAGAACACAGTGCACATGAAGCTGTGTATACGAAAACGGCTGGACGTTATCTTTTCTTATGGTGGCCAGGTTGGGGATTTGAGAGAAGCTCTTGATTTGATAGCGAAAGGTGTCTTGAACCCCATGGTCACAGATGGAAAGCCTCAGGACTTCCCAGCAGTAATGAAAGACCTTGAGGCAGGGAAGGTCCAGGGAAGAATAGCGTTGCTGTGGGATTAAGCGAAGTGTAACTTAGTTTGCCTAATAACATTTGTGAGAAAAGATGTCATTAATACTCATGGCCTTCCCTCTGATTCCAGCATATGTCACCACTGTTACACGTGAGACCGCCTCTCGATAGCTGATGGTAATGATGTAAGAAGTGGTCGATGTCAACGCCAGATGCACGCGCTTTCGGAACGTGATGCAGTTTGTGTGCCGATCGGGACACATCTGAAGAACGAACAACATGAGTGCCGAGGTTCATGTCGACGCCTAATTTTTGTCGGTATATACCGAAAGCCGCCTAGACAGATTTGGCATGCCGTTACCACCTGCAGGTGATTCGGTACCAAATTATTGCGAATGGTTAGCATAGACTAATGTCTAGGAGTCGAAGTTGTAGTCAAGTTGAGACTGCGCTCCTTGCTACGGCTGACATTGTTTACTAGCGTATCTCTCCAACCTAAGTTGATTACACTTCTTGCTCAACATCAACAATTACGTCATCATCCAGCCCACAACCCTTTCCCTACAATGGCTGACATCCCGTCCGAGCCACCCTCTCGTGGCCTGAAAGACAAGGTCGCAATTGTCACTGGAGCAGGATGCCATGGCGAAGGCATTGGGAACGGTCGCGCCATATCCATGATGCTGGCTGATGAAGGCTGTCACGTCATATGTCTAGATCTCAACCTTGAATGGGCCCAGAAGACCGCAGACATGTCATCCTCGAAATCTCACTCTGGTAAAGCCATTGCATGCGTAGCCGACGTTGTCAAAGCTGCCGACTGCGAGGCTGTGGTTGAAAGAGCATTGAAGGAGTTTGGCAGGATAGACATTTTGGTGAATAATGTTGGCATTGGAGGCGCGCCAGGCACAGCGGTTGATGTCGATATGGCGGCTTGGGCAAAAGGCCTTGAGATCAATGTCAGCAGTATGGTGCAGATGGCAAAATATTGTATACCAGCTATGCAGAAGAATGAGGGCGAGACTAAGGGCAGCATCGTCAACATGGGGTCTGTTGCTGGTCTGAAAGGCGGAACACCGCATCTGTTGTACCCCACAAGCAAAGGCGCAGTGGTCAACATGACGAGAGCGATGGCTGCACACCACGCTGCGGATGGAATTAGGGTAAACTGCGTCTGCCCTGGGGTGTGTTTCCCTTCCACCACCTCTCAAACATTGCTAACATTGTGTTTAGATGCTGTATACGCCGATGATGTACTCCGGTGGGATGAGTGAGGAGGCTCGTGAAGCACGGAAGAAACGTAGCCTCCTCGGGACCGAAGGCAACGGATGGGATGCCGCTTGTGCTGTCACTTTCTTAGCCAGCGACCACGCACGGTGGATAACAGGGGCCATCCTACCAGTCGATGCGGGGGCAACTGCGGCCGTTGGTATTGGTATGCCAAAGAGTGCAAGTGTGAACGGATGATTTCTAGTTTAGAGCTAGGTACCGATACCGTATGCCCAAAACCTGAAAGTAAATAAAATGCACAATCTTCAAGATCGAGTCCTCATTCTACGGTTCTTATTGCCCATTGTTGGAAGGCTCATCCTTAGCACCTGCAATAATACGCCACTGCCGGTTACCATGGCGTACCATGTTAACAGGAGGTAATGGCAGAAGACTCATCCCAACTGGGACTAGCTTAGAACCTATATAGGTAGCCCTTCCGGTAGAATCAGTTCAATACACTTTTACTCCACTTCTCACCTTTACACCCATCACGCATGATATTTCTTGCCCTACAAGTTATCCTAGATCATAACGATGTGTAGCTATGGTGCTTACCTACTACATTACAAATTCCAATCCCTGCCGGGGCTACACAGAGAGTCCAAGACCGTGGATGGTAGCGAATGTACTTTGTAAAGCGGCGAATTCCCCGATGTGGGGACCGACATCGTGTAGATTTGCACCAATCAGAATAGTCGACCGGACGATCGGTGAAACGATTGGCCATATACCCATTCGGCATCTACCCCGTCCATTTCATTACCCCAGAATCCTCAATCAATATCTCTTGGTATTACACGCCATGGCAAAATTATCTACAATCCTCCGCATTAGCTTGGAGCCAGGCAGGTCGCGAGTCATGACCATGTGTGACATATAATGTTCTTGGGCATCGCTTTTCCAAGCGTTATCCTGCACATCTAGTTCAATCTCTTTCATTATGAAGTTTTTACAGACAGTCGGTGCATGCGTGCTTGCGCTGTCGTCGCTTGTCAGCGCAGCGAGCTTCACCAACCCACTCAAGCAAAGGGATGGATCGGATCCTCATATCGCATATACTGGTGGTTATTACTACATGATGACCACTACGTGGACCGACTTGAGGATTACAAGGGCCACGACATTGGGTGGACTGAAGACTGGCGAGACGAGGACCGTCTGGACAGACTCAAACCCGGACAGATGTTGCAACATGTGGGCCGTATGTTTTGACAAGACATCCGAGAAATTACTCACTGACTGTTTCGGTAGCCTGAGCTCCACTATCTCGATGGTGCTTGGTATATCTACTACACAGCTGGCCGCAACGGTGCTTCCAATCTTGATCTTCAGCGTCCTTATGTTCTCAAGGGTAAGCATCTCCTTCCAGTCGTAGGACAGAGTCACAGGAACTGATTTCTGCCAAGGTGGTGCAACACCCTTCGATGCCTACAGCTACCATGCTCAGCTCACCACAACTTGGGGCATCGACGGCTCTATTATTCGCTTCGCAACTTGGGGTAACTACTTCAGCTGGTCCTGCATGTCGGACAACCTCCAGTCGCTTTGCATCGCACCTCTCACTGCACCTGGGAGGATTGGCGCAACCAGGGTCCTCTCACGGCCTACTCAGTCATGGGAGACTAACGGCAGCCCCGTGATGGAAGGCCCAGCCGCAATGTACCATGGAGGAAAGACCTACATTGCCTACTCTGCAAGCTTTTGCTGGACACCAAACTACAGCCTCGGCTTGCTAACCTGGGATGGCCGCGGAGATCCTGCTTTGGAGAGGAGCTGGGTGAAGACGGGTCCATTCTTGACCAGTGCAAATGGCAACTACGGCCCTGGGCACAATGGGTGAGTTTCCTAGCCCTGCGATAAATTTTGCAGGAAGGCTAGAACCTAACGTGGATGCAGATTCTTCACCAGCCCCGATGGCACCGAGATCTGGAATGTGTATCATGCCACGGCAACCAGTACTGGAAGCTGCGATGGTAACCGATATACCATGGCGCAGAAGGTCAACTGGAACTCGAATGGCACACCGAACTTTGGGACGCCGGCGAGGCTGGGCACATCGCTTGCCGGCCCGTCAGGAGAATAGACAGTACGCTGGCCGTAGCTTTGGGCTATGCGGAAGTGCTGTGATAGCAATGAGGTCGTTGCGACGTGATCAGCTTATGTACAGCCGAAGCTACATGGTTATATAGCAAGAACCGGGCTATAATAGCTTCTGGGCTCACTTATCCAGTACTCCTAACGAACTCAACCCCTTCATTACCCCTGCACGTGATGTCAAGTTCCCTCACGTGCCTCGTGGCTGATGGCGCATTACACAGACCTGACATATATGCTGCGTTTCCTTGGGTCAGATCAATTCTTGAAGAGTGGCCTGCCAAAACGACGGTGTTAGCAGAGAATGTTCGGTGAAGAGGCGATGGCTATGTCAGCTGATGGCTTGATCTGCTGATGTTGGCCGTGGTCATGGTGGGGTCGTGATGGTGAGGCTAGGACAGGGATGGGAGTGTTACTAATTATCGTTATTAGTAAGTAAGTATTGATTAACGTACCCCACGGGTGAGTCAGACACACGGGTGAGTCGGACACTCTGCCAAGCTTAGATTCCTAGGCCCTTCCTCTAGCTATAACTTTTGCTATACTAGGCCTATTAAAGTGATTTTTAGCTCTTTTTAAAGCTAGAATTTAGGACTTTCTAGAGAATTAGAAATTACCCTTTTAGGCCTAGTATAGCTAGAGCTATAGCTAGGAGAAGATTTAGCACTCGCTTAGCTACTTGTAACAACCCTATCGTGAAGACACCTTGTGGTGTTCTAGTTAATTAGGGGGCATCCCTAGCTAGGTCTAGTGTCTTGGCGACTAAGCTGCGCAAAACCTGCGCTTTACGCAGTGCTTAGGGAAGACAAGTATTATTCTCGTGTGAATACTATACCTATAGCCATCTCTACACTATTTTATCTAGTGTGAAGCAAATACTATTGCCTACAACTAGAAGCCTTACACTACTATACCTAGTAACCCCTTTTAAATATCGTTGAATAGATTAATTCCTACACCTATAGGTCTTGTACGAAAGGACAAGAAGAACTTGCCTATCTGTCTAAGAGCTAAGGCTCCTTTTATATGTGGAGGCCGAGGGGTCTTGGATCAAGGTCGGATCCGTATCGGTGTTGTCCTTGGTTGGTCTGAAGACATGGGTCTGAAGACATGGGATGTAACGAACCTTCGTTACACTAAGAGGGGTTGTAATGACAGCAGCTTACGGGTGATACACGAGGGATTATTACCAAGCAGGTTGCACCCACTATTCCCTCAGTTTGGTTAAATATCCACCGTTTGTTGGCTACCTCCCGATGGCCTTCTCCTCACTGCCTTCGTGCCCGGGAGCCGAAAATCAAAATAAATCCATAGATTGCGCGACACCAGAGACGATGGCTGTAAGCACTGCTGACAAGTCCAAGCCATACATTCCGCTCGCCGGCCTCGCCAAAGACGGCTGGTCCAAGGATGGCAAGGCATCGGCCAGCTGTTATTGTGGCGCCGTGCAGCTCGTTTTTGTGAGTGAAATGCTCTTGGCTCGATCGAGCGCATCTGTAGCTGTACTGACCTGTGCGCTCCTGCAAACAGCCGGTTGAGGGCGAAGGCCTCGTTAACACGTTCGTCTGCAACTGTACCGACTGCCGCAAAATCACAGCGTCTATGTTCGCCAGCAACTTCACCATTAAGGACTCGCACCTCGAGCACGTGCGCGGAAAGGACAACCTCAAAACATACAGCCAGTCGCAGACGATACATTCTGGTGAAGCGATGACCAACTACTTCTGCTGCACGTGCGGCACTCTCATGTACCGCGTCGCTGAGCGTTTACCAGGCGTCAGCATCTTGCGCATCGGCACCGTCGATGACTTCTCGCTGCATGAGACCAAGCTCCGGCCGCGCCAGGAGCATTGGACCAAGGACCGTGTCTCCTGGTTCACGGGCGTCCAGGGCGTCGAAGAGACCTTTATGGCCCAGGGCTGAGCAGAAGACTTTGCCCCAGTTTCCTCTTTAGCACTCCGAACAGATTCTGTATTTATTCAAAGAATATATCTTTCAAAGAGAGCGTGCGGTACAATATAGTTCCTCGCAAACAAGCTTGGAACGACTACTTTAACTGACTAGGTAGAGACTGTTGGGACGACGCAATCGATTTCATCATCAATTAACGCGTAATTAGAAGCTCCGCATGAAACATATCAGTCTTAACCCTCTCGACCACGTCCAGCTGACATGTCTTCCCACTCCGCACTGTCGAAGTCCACACCGCTTTAAACCTCTCCGCAGGCTTCAACACCAACGCTTGCAGCAAGCCCTCACTCTCCTTCTTGGTTCCGCCGACCTGGAGATCATACTGATAATATGTACGAATATCGGACTCAAGACGGGTCCGGAAGGGCAAGCTGCCACCCACGTTGCTGCTAGGCGTCACGTAGACATGGCGGTTGCTGGTCTTATCTGGATCGTTGTCACTGACTAGAACAATCTTGTCCTCAACGTCTGAGAAGAGGCATGCATCCGAGTCGCCGCTAAGCATTGAAATAGTGATGCTTGTGATGGTGACATCAGAGGAGGAGTTGTTGACGCCATCGATGATGAAGCTGGTGACCTTGCCCGGCGAGCCCGAGGTTGGGGATACAGAGTATGAGAGCTGCGAGTCCGGGGCGTCGCTGAAGCCGGAGATGAGCGAACGGCCCGTGCCTTCGATGTAGGTTTCCACGGGATCCGGTGGAGGATCCGGCTTGTTAAACACCCCAAATAGGAGTCCGATTAGCATAATCACGACGCCAATGACGGCCAATACTACCCCGATAACTGGTATCGCCGCGGACAGCGTTGCGCCCACGGTCCATAAACCGATTTGTATCCCGACACTCAAGATTTCCAGCGCGACGGAGAGGAACTCAACGACGACAGCGAGCACGCCGAGAATTTTGTCCATCAGGGTCATATTGTCCCAATTATGGATCAGATCAAAGGTCATGGCGATGGCGACGCCAAGGCCCAAAACAACGGACAGGATCTTGATCATGTTGCCCTTGATGCGGAACTCGGTTGCGACTTTCTTGCCTCCTGGAGATAGATCATCTGCGATCTCATCGATGGGAGTATTCCACTCATCAGGTTTGATCTTGGATCCGGTCGGTGTCCCATCACCCGCGACCTTTTCGGCCACGGTCGTGTGGAAGCCGTCTGGGTTGACTTCGTCGGCCAGGGAGGCCAGGTTGGAGGAGCGTTCGTTAAGCATGCGGTAGACGCCTTGGTCGATTTCGAGGGTGTCAAGCTGGTCCAACACCGTCATGCCTTGTCTGCCTTTCCAGATGGACCAGGCATCAAAGGCCAAGTCAATGCCGTTGGCCGTAAATCTAAGCATTTGCAAGATGGTTTTGGCCCGGTTGGCGTCGGACATTTCCTCCCAGTTACTGATAAGGCCTACGAGATTTACCCCAACTCGGAAGATTTTATATGCAGCCTTGAGCTTCGATTAGCGATGCATCATCAATAATAATAAGAGTGTGGTCTTCTGAGGAGATATCGAGGAACGAAGAAAGTGGTAGAGAAGGACTTACGAAGCTCGTGGTAAATAGTCCCTTCAACGTCTTGCTGGATTCATACTTTTCCTGGATATTGTCAAACGCCTCCGAAACCCATTGATACAACGAAGCACCACTCCACGCCTTATCCAAGTTCTTCCCCTCACTCGTCATCCACCTACTTGCCTCATCCAGGACCTCAGCCTGCTTACTCACAATATTACTCGCCCGTTCTGCTGCGCTGAGATTCTGATTCAGTCCATTTTCGCTCTCGTATTTCTGCACGTCTTTCAGCAATTCCGCCCGGACGCCGCTAGCAATGTTGCTGTCGCCCGATATCACACTCTTGGTCAATATGCGCAGAGAGTCTTCGAGCCATTGGCGGGCTTCGGCTTGGTTCTCGCTGATTGTTGGATTTTCTACACCGCGTTGCATCGAGTACGCTACGATCTTTTCGAAAAAGAGATTTGCCTCGTTCTCATCCGGCGCGAGTGTGTGCATGATGGTCGATTGTTGGTTGACTACATTCCGACTCTGCATTCAAACAGACATTAATAAGAATCTTGATCAAATATACAGCAGGAGAGGGGTAATAAGCTAATCAAGAGATATGCTTACACCTTGAATTGGGGTGGTGAGGTGGTAGTCCAGAACTTGAGGGTCTTGCAACACCGTCAACATTTTCCGCGCCCAGCCTTTCGGATTATCGGAGAGATATGAATTGAGGAAGTAGCCATAAAGGTCATTGACTCCCTGTACGCCCGTTAGGTCGGTTAGCTCCTTATACTCCTTTGTTCTCGCCAGGCACTTTTCCCCATTGCCGTGCCACCAGTACCAGAGCTTCCTGCGTTCCTTCTCCGTAAATCTGTCTCTGTAGTCATCGCTGGCTTCGAAAGATTGACAAAGATAGGCGGGCGCGTATTTGGTTTGCAGAAAAGTTTTCAGCTCTGGTTTCAGGCCGTCAGCGAGAGAGGAGGGGAGGTCGGTGGGCTTGCTGGAGTTGGTGAATTTCTCCCGGTCGTCTTGATTCATGTGGTAGAACATCGCTTTTGTGACGATCTTCTGGGATGCATCGTGAGACTTATCAGACACAGTTAGCTATGAGACGTTTTGGATTTTGAAACCCTTCGATACTTACGGCCTGGTCATTATACTGGTGGAAGTCAATGAGGTCGGACACACTGTTTGCCGCATACGCGTCCAGAGAATTTGCACATGCCGCTGGCGTTCGAGCAGAGGCTGCCGAGTCCGAAGGAGCAAATGGTGACTCCGTAGCAAAAGCTCGAGAAACCTTCGACCGCAAAGCATTGAAGTGATCAATCTTAGATCGCGCATAACCCATAGTAACAAAATGCCTGACAAGCATTAACCCAGCATAACTGCGTGACAAATATGACTACTCACCGACTTCCTTTCATTCCACGCATCACAGGATTATACTGAAAAATAACAGCTTTACTATCCTCGGGCCAAAACAGATCCTGCTCAATCCGGAACTCTTGGAAAAGACAAGGAACCTTGGCATCAACTACAAGATTTGACTGGAACTGGAGACCGAAATTACTTCCACTGGTCCCGCCATCAGCAAGGAAGGGCAGCCAAGCGGCCCGGTTCAACTCAACCGTATAGACCGGATTTCCGACAGCGGATATTGTCGAAACGCAACGATAAAGCTGTTCAATTTTTCGGCCCTTTGCTTGGTTGACTTTAGTTTGAAAATCATCGAGAGATGGCATGCGCGCTGTAGGGACGCTGTAACCGTCAGGAGTGGTGTAGGTTCCTAGCGTGATGGTTCCGCCGTCGGCAGGATCCTTAACTGAGCTCCAGTTTGTGTCAGGTGGCCAAGCTGTTTTGTCAATGGTTAATGATAGTGTATCGTCCACTACAAAGTCGTCAGAAGATTTCGAATTTGCCGTCTGCTCAGGGGAAATTGCGAGAGCGCGAAAACCAAAGACTGTTGCCTTAGACCCTACGTTGTCCGGATTGGCATCTGCTGTGAGGTAGACAACTCCTGATCCAGCCTTTCCGTGAGGATATATCTTCAGACAGGCATGCTCGAATCCTCCCAGCTGTGGCAGTTCGCGGGTCCACCGGAAAGTTCTCGTAAGAGGATCCATAACAGTCCGCAATACCACTTGCCCATTGGCAATAACACTCCCATCTACAATATTCAAGTCAGGCAAAATGTACCCAGACGGCAGCGTCTCTTCATGGTAAGCAGTGAGCTGAAATCGACGTTCCAGCATATCCAGTGGAACTCCTCCTGACGGACGTAATTTCAATAAAGCAGCGTTCTTGAAAAAGCGCCAGGGGGCATATTCAAGGTCATAAATCTCTCGGTTCAAGCTGTCCTCAATTGTCCGGCGACTGTACTTCTGTAATAACGGGAGGATTTCTCGTTGGTTGACGAGATACGAAAGTCGTTTTTCCGTAGGAATTTGTTGGAGCATTTTCGCTGCGTTTTGGGCAGAGTGCAGAGGGTCCTCGCAAGAAACCAAATATCCATTGGCGTGGAGAGTTTGGACATCACCTTCCACGGCCACGCGATGCAGAGCTTCGTCAGTTTCAGGTCCCGTTTCAATGGATTTGATGTCCACAAGTTCATACGAATTCCCGTTAACTCGGTATAAGCAGTGGCCCACTGCTAACTTTCCAATCTGTTGAAAAGGGTTGAGTGCCTGGGCCGCGCGTGGGTTAACTGCGCGAAGACCGGTTGTTGTCATATACACTTGCGAAATTGTTGAGAATGGCTTTTCGCCATCTAGATTGACTCAGTCAGAACCTCTTCACACCTTCATAGTCTCTGCCACTTACTAAATCCTACCAGTCTGGTTTTGACAAAAACTGGCTCACGTTTCGCGAGGAATGCAGGTTGAACAGGGTCAGCCGATGCCAACACCTTCTCTCCTTCCTTTATCTCTTCAATAGCAAGGGCACTTCCATTGTCAGCCAGGATCTGCGTCCCTGATAGAAAATATGAGCCTGGTCGCTGTAGGCTCCAAGGCGTGGAAGTCCATATACGCAGATCTGGCCGGGTTGCGTAGTTTCGATCGTCGGTATAGCCTATTTCTAGTCAGAATAGAGGGATAAATATAAAACCCGTTAACAGGAAATCTGCAACCACGTGGCACACTCACATTTACCTGACCAGTCATCCACCGCACTCCAATCATTCTTTGAAAATGAGGCATCCACAGCGCTCGCCCAGTTCCCAAAGTACTTGACCTTGAAGTTGCTGGCAATATCCTGGCAGTAAGTTTTCCATTCATTGATCACATCTTTCGCAGCCTGGAGTCTGTCAACACTCCTGGTCACCGCTTCTGCATAACTCAGTGCCGAAGCAGTTCCTCTCTCCCGTGCGCTTCGACTCGACATCCGATAGAAATCTTGAAGTACATCAAATGTCGGCGCTGGCTGAATAATCCCCCATTGATTCGCCGTGACAAACGTGATCGTACTCAATTGCCCGCAAAAGGTGATATGTTCATCCATAGCTTTCTCATCATCACCAATATCCGTTTCCCAGATCTTCTCCGACCAGGTTCCTAGAATTGAATAACTGGGCCGCGCGGTTTCGTCCTCGGAATAGCCGGGCCAGGCGCCAGGCTGGTAGATCAGATAGTCTGCAATGAAGAGCATGTAGATGCTGAAACGGTGGTCTTTGTTGATCTCATCTTGGCGAATCTGTGCGTTGATGAAGGAATCTTCTTTCATGAAAGCATAAAAGTAGTCCTTGATCTCGAGGTTGCGGATGTCTTTGAGGGTGCGTGCGCCCGCTTTTTTCAACGCAGCATTGATATACTCGCCAAGACAGTTCCCAAGGACAACGGAAATCACTTCCAAGTATCGTACATTGAGGTTGGTCTAGCTTCAGATGAGCTTTTTGAACCTGTCTCATTTCAAGTGGATGCTTACCGAGTTGATTTTACGTTTATAGCCTTGATCATCTTTGCTGTCATCAACATTCAAGATGCCAGTCAAAAACCCACAGTTGGCAAGAAGCTTTAAGTAGTAACTCGCATCCAGCTCGTCTATAAACTGGCTATTCCAATCATCCGGGCTGCCGTCAGGGGGGTAGTCAGTTCCCTTTGTGATGTAATTGATGATAGATTGGCAGTTATGGTTGTATCGAGCTTTGTTGTGGAGTCGGTCACAGAAACTCGGCGTTGGGAACAATGGGAGCGTTCTGATAATATTTACAGTGAGCTTGAAGAGCTTACGAGCATCGTCCTCAGACATTTTTCTTGTGGTTCTGGATTGTCTGCAGTGAGTGCAACGCCTTTCGTGGCTCTTCGGCTTGACACTTGATTCCGGTCCAACTTGTATTTCGACTGAAGTAGTACAAACCCGTATACACATTATCAAATTGTATGAATACTCGACTCCGCATAGGTCTCGATCTTGCGGGGAAATGAGGGGTGGTGTTACTTGAGAAGTATAGCCAATATCCCAACAATGCTCAACAATGCACAGTTGAGGGGTTTGATCTTCTGCGGCATATGATGGGCGGCGAATCCGTTGGGATGGAAGACAAATAGGAGTACGAAGTTTGAGCATGTGGATCTGATATTACACGGTGAACATTATAAATGCGCTGGAGTGTCCGTGATATTTGTGATCTGCCAAACGTCTCCGCCCACAGCGTCATAATTATCTCACTCTTCTTTTGAGATACGCAAATGAACACTATGTTCCGCGCTGTTGCCGTACTGGCAACTGTCTATGTACGTGTAGGGTTTGCAAAGGTAAGATCTACGATGCAGATGGACTACAGACAAGTACAAGCCATGGACAGCTAACTATTGCCTTCCTCTAGGTTGAAGTCACTACTGATGGAGTACCTTGTTCACGTCCTTGCCAAGAAATCCCCGTGGACACGAATTGTTACGATGCTTGGTGCGGGTGGGACAGGTGTGTTCAGCAGCCGTGTCGAGAAAGGAGGAGACAGCAATGATTGCTAACGGTGCACAGCATAATGGCTGGGGTCAATATCGGAGATAATGCTACGTGTGACTTCTACTAGTACGGCATTCCTCAGAACATCGCTTCGATATCCTGGCGTGAAAAGAGCTAACAATGATGCAACAATTAGTAAATGGGGGTGCTCTGGAGGGTCCTTCGCTTTTCTTAAGGGTCCTAACACTTGCTACCAAATTCCAAATCACGGAGCGCCTTATCCGATCGTCGGCTGGTCAATAAAGTGCTACCCGAGCACACTGCAGTATGATATTGATGAAAGGAGGATGTCACAGCTCCAGGGTTCTGGACAAGCCCAGGTTCCTCTAGAGGCGCAGGATGCGAAGCAGTGAACCATGGGACGACACGACTAGGATAGGAGTTGGTTGGATGATTTGGCTTTTTACGGGCAGATTCATGTCAATGGAATAGTGAATGTGATGAGACTAATGGTGTGAGATGTAGATGCAATGCAACTAGTTTGTATTGAGTGCGGGGAAGCGGAATGGATCATGCACGCCTTTTGAGTGGAGGAAGATCGGACAGTGCATAACCGAATTTGTATAATGCTGCAATTGCAATTAAACCGGCCATTGAGAGACTTCAGCGGAAATGATGTGCCCAACAAAGGGAAAAGAACGGAAAAGCCCTCTCTTCCTTCCTCATGCAAACCCAACGGACGATGAATCCGTCCAGAAGCATACCGGGCACGGACTGGACGTTACACGACTGTTGGAACGTCCCACTGTGCAGCTTCAGGCTGGTTAATTCACATATTCATCAGTCACATATCGAAATCCGGTCGAGGGCATATAGCGGCGTGCACTCATGCACGACGCCAGCGTTGCACTAGAAGCGGGGAAGCGGAGAAGCGGGGAAGCGGGAAGCAGGACGAGAGACATGGATAGCGCACCGACTCCCGTCGCTTTGGAGATTCCCATGCGAGGCGCAAGAGGCGCGTGGGTATTGTAATGCGGGTGATTTGAGCATATCCCTAACCAAGAGTGGGTGATACTAGGAGGCGAGATAGATCCTAAGGGAATAGAATGGGCCTTGCTTGCATACCATAAGTTAGAAATGCTCTACGCTGTAAACCAGCGTGGTTTCGTTCCGTCACATCACTAAGATGTTCTCCAGAACCGTGTTGATGGTACATGCATGTAGCATGTATTCATGTGGGGATTACCGAGTAATCCCGGCACGGTACGGCCCGCACGGATGTCTGCTCCGGGCCAATGGCTGTGGACCTCCAAAAATTGTAACACTCTTATACGCTGCACACATCACTCTATCAAGCGAACGCCTCGTGTGTTTAATATACGAAAATCCTATAGCAAGATTTCTCCCTCCTCTATCAGCTCTTGATCTGCATTTTACCTTGGCGCGCCAGTAGCCGGCATTGAGCGCCGTTGTGTTTGGCGGTGGGGCGGCTACAATTTCCTTTAATCCACAACGCAGGGGCGATCCGCTTTCGCCCTCATCAATGCACCACGATCGCTACAGGCCGGTCGTGCCAAGGCCTGCTGGGAAGCCCACTACTTATGGTGGGCAGCCTTGGCTGAGCCTGTTCTGCGGTGATAAGCAGCCGTGGAGGGGTCAGCCAGCGCGTGTGCGGCCGCCGTGCTCAAAGCAGACGATCAGTCGAACGGCGAGGGTTGCCGCGTAGACGACACAAGCGAACAACGCGAGCGGCACAGCGAATTCGGTGCATGTATGTGTGTGCTGTGCCGTAAGGCAGAAGACAAACCACTTTCAGTTATAAATGCACGCGTCTACTGCTAGGTTTACGTCTAACACTAAATATGGCTTTAAGCAATCACGATGTATGGTTTCCTAAACGGCTAACGTAGTTGCTATCATTGAAATATATTATATCCTAGGTCTTTAGACTAATCTATATTAATACTAATATAGGTCTAACCCTTACCTAAGGCCCCTCTACCTCCATATATAAAAGGAGCCTTACGCTCTTAGATAGATAGGTAAGTTCTTCTTATTCTTTCGTACAAGACTTATACGAATAGGAATTAATCTATTTAACCTTTAATACTAGCGCTTACTCTTACATGCCTTTAAGTCGTATCGGATCCCTTTCGGAACCTCCTACTTACCTATGTTGTTACAGGCAAGGCACACGTATAGGATGCTTGGGAGCCGCTTTCTCGTAAGCAGAAAGAGTCCTTCGGAATGAGTGGAAATTGAATTGAAGATTATGTACAGGACATAAAGCCTTTCCTAAAGTAGTTGTTGCTAGTGAAAGGGTCTTCACGATTCTTGTAGCTTGGACGAGGTGATACGTGCCCAAGGAGTGCCG
Organism: Plenodomus biglobosus; assembly: GCA_022343325.1. Taxonomy (NCBI): domain Eukaryota; kingdom Fungi; phylum Ascomycota; class Dothideomycetes; order Pleosporales; family Leptosphaeriaceae; genus Plenodomus; species Plenodomus biglobosus. The sequence continues at coordinate 858,143 of JACTNT010000025.1, read as the reverse complement.
CATGCTGAGAAATGATTAAGGACGACAGAGCATGACCCAAGCGCATCCGTTCCAATGAAAAAAGACGTTGTGAAAAGAATGCTATGTCGAATTGATTCATAACAACTTGTTTTGCCTGTTATCTACTGGCAGCCTTTCGAAACTAACTTTCGATTGCAGTGGCATTTGTGAGTAGCGAGGATGCTTCTTAGCCCATGAAGGAAGAGTGTCAGAGGTCATAGTTTTAACCTCTACCTATGAAATCGAGTCTGGTTACGGAGGACAATCTAGCAGACCCTGCACGACGATGCAAACTTGAGGCAGAGTGCTGTTGTATGGCTGAATTTGAACGCCACAATGCAGCGGAAAGCGATAACTCAGCACGTGAAATGCTCCTCCACCAACCATGTGTCCTTAGCATGATGGTGTGATACTCGGATGCATTTCTAGGGTTCCTTCCGGGCATTCAGAACCTTTTTTGCGTACCTACAGGTGACCTGCCCTCCCTCCCCCTCTCCCCGCGTAACGAGAGACCACTGCGTCGCGAAAGGAACAACAGGTACCTAAACTTCGCAGCCACCTCAACCTTTCCCTGTTCCCTGTGCTGTTATTGCTAACCAAAACCCCGAGCTGTCTACAGGCGATCCCCTAGATAGCTCACACTTCTTGCTCTAAAATTAACGCAGCGTTCGTGACTTCATTACTTGTTCTGCGCTCAACGTGCATGAACAATGCGACGCTACAATACTTCCGCCATACTATCACTAAGCCAGCCTCTTGCTTGTTGAAACTCGACAATATAGATGTTAAGAGCGGTGCCATCCTTGCTGCGCTGCGTTTATGTTGCCTAGGTCTACACGCGTGCTATACAGCGCATCTCCGCCACGGAGGTCGGTACATGCAGCGTGCAGACGCGACGAAAGCGGAGGAAGCAGTCTACTTATGTAATCCCTGGCTACCATAGTGCAGCCCTATATTGCTTGGACATACCCTGGTATGTAGCATGGCCGCTGTAATGCGTAACACTTACTTAGCTCTAAGCAGTCCAGCTTCAGTTCCCACGCATTTGTCACCAAAATACGACAGAGCATAGTATTCATTTGTTGCAATAGAGATTATAAAGTGGAAAACATGTTACTGCATCTAATGTACAGAGCTTTTTCGATTCATACTTTTCATATACGTTAAATTACGCTCTGATGTCTTTCGAGAGGGGTGAGTCTCCTCTAGCGTAGTCTGTTTTACCTTCACGACGTGCTCTAGCAGCGCTACCGCCTCCTTCGTCTGTCCGTTGGCCCAGTAGGCACCACTAAGCTCGTGCTGCGATACCAGCCGAGCTGGGTGAGTCTCCTCTAGCGTAGTCTGTTCTACCTTCACGACGTGCTCTAGCAGCGCTACCGCCTCCTTCGTCTGTCCGTTGGCCCAGTAAGCACCACTAAGCTCGTGCTGCGATGCTAGCCGGTCAGGGTGAGTCTCTGCCAGCGTAGTCTCTTGCACCTTGATGACGTGCTCTAGCAGCGCCACCGCCTCATTCGTCTGTCCGTTAGCCCGGTACGCAATAGCAAGCTCGTGCTGCGATGCCAGCCGGTCAGGGTGAGTCTCTGCCAGCGTAGTCTCTTGCACCTTGACGACGTGCTCCAGCAGCGCCACCGCCTCCTTCGTCTGTCCAACATTTACAAGGTTCTTCCCGGCAAGGTCCCATATCTCCACATGCTCTTTGCATGGATTCCATGGTGCAATCTGAAGTGCTCGATAAAAGCCCCCCAATAGCTTCTTAAGCCTGCTGTCCTCCCTCATCCAGTTCAGTATCCAGCCACAGATCAGCAGTATAGGCAACATCGCTTGCTGTGGACCGAATGAGAAAACCGTCTCGACACTAGGCGAGAGGAGGAAATGCATATGGGGCTGCAGCTGCTTCTCATGCAATTTCCACGTCTCTGACTGCACGAACGACAACGCAACAAGACATCCTGCATGCACCCAAGCCTGCGCTTGCTGCTCTTTCCTCAGCCGGTCCTTCGCCCACGCATGCGCCAGCGGATGCATCGACAGTCCGTCCAGGTCGTCTGAGCGGTGTTTCGTCACCAGCGAGAGCGAGACAAGTAGAGCGGTAGCTTTGTTGAGCCGGTAGTCGTCCCACTCGTCTGCTTGACTATCGATGAAATCAGGTAGCTGAGCGATGTGCCATCGTCCAATAACGTGCATCCTGTCCATCTCGTCATTGTTACCCTCAGACACATGCTGAGTTCCCTCCCACGCGTCTTGAAAGAGGCGAAGCGGAAGCACATCAGAGTGCAGCATCGAAAAAACTGTAAGCAAGTCTAGCGCGTCGCGGCCCACCTCGTCCTCGGCCTCGTTCAGCACTGTTACAGATGCCTCAAAGGTCGCGTACACATGCTGATACCTCGACTGCTGCTGCTTAGGATAGTGCCTGAGCAATCGCTTGCGCTGCTGCTGATACTTGACCGGATACTCGTCTAGCCGGCAGTATCCTTCAGCAATATACGCACCGGCCTGGATCAACGCAAGCGTGTGTGACCCCAGTAGTTCTATGATAGCCTGCGCCCGCTCTTCGCAAGGTTGCCAGGACTCTTCTGGCACGCGTGCGGCTTTGAGCAGGAGCTGCGTCGAGTGCTCTTCGTCCAGGCCTTCGAGCGCTTCGGCAGGCAGCGTGCTGTACTGGCTGCACTCAGGCACGCGAGACGTTACAAGCACCGCGCCTTGCTTTCCAGACGGAATGTACGCTGCATAGTCGAATGCCGGATCGTCGGCGTTGTCTAAGACTAGCAGCCAACGGTCCTTCGTGCTTGCCAGCGCCTGGAGCGACTCCTCGACGCTCTCAGCAGGTGACCCGAGCGCCTTTGCGACGGCTAAGAAGCCGTTCTTAGCAGTCGACCGGCTGCCTACGTCGACCCAGAACACGCCCCAGAAGCTGCTGACTGTTAGCGAATGCGCTGATACGCACAGCTAAGTTGCGACGCACTCGTCTCGCAGCAGGTCCGCGACCTGGAGGCATACCTCGCTCTTGCCTATGCCCCCTATGCCTGTGATGACCAGTCGCTTCTGTTTGGTCGTGCCCAGGTCGCTGTTGCGCAAGGCGGCGTGGATGCGCTTTACAAGCTCAGAGCGGCCAGTGAACAGGCTGTTGACGGGACGAGGGATCATCCAGTGCACGTTTGTAGCTGTGTGTGCTTCAGTTTTAGCATGGCCGAGGTGGACTGTTCGTTACTTACTCTTGTGTTGCTGTGTAAGGCAGCTTGTCCTGTATGCCTGCGCAAGCTAAGTACTTTCACTTCAGTAGAGGTGCAACGTAGTGCTTACACTAATAAACAGTGCGAAAGACAACTCTGTTCTATCTACGCGGCGTTAGCACCAGGCTGTCCTACAATCTACGCAAAGTCATCGATGTACACACTCTGCTTCTGCTGCAGGTTCGCAACACAGTCCCGCACCCGGAACTTCTGCGCCTGGTGCCGCAAATACTCGTCTGTTACTGCTTCCATCTTGCCTTGCTCCTTGTATTCAGCAAGCCCGACGTCCTGCAGCCCCTGGTCGACGTTGAAGCGGAAGTACCGCTTCTCGTCGTAGTGCTTGGCCCATCGCGCGATGAACTTCCTCTCCGTCTCCTCCGTCTCTGTCGCGATCCCCACCAGGTTCTTCGACAGGAACTTCACGATGTTGTCCTCGAGCGCCTTCTTGCCAGGGTGCCCGGTGCCGATTGAGACGAAGCACTTCACGAGCGGCTTCAGGTCACCCACATTAGGGCTCCAGATGTTGGCCGCCTCGCCTTCCACCTCGTCCACAGGATTATTCGCGCCCAGCGCGCCGTCGACGAACTGCCGCGCTCCGATCGAGACAGGGTCGAAGAAGCCCGTCGCCGCAGACGTCGCGAGCGCAGCCTCGCAGATGGTCGCAGGAATCTCGCTCTCGTCGGGCAGGGTGTAGCTCCTCAGGCGTGTGACGCCAGCCGTCTCCTTCGCTGTCGCGCAGACAAATCTTGCGCATAGTCAGTACCGCGAGAAGACGTCTATATGGGACACATACGTGCGGCACCCACGAGTCTGGCCATCGTTAAAGGCGCTGATTGGAGAAGCGCCGTTGCTAGCTACCACATCCTCAATAGCGCTTCTTAACATGGCCGAATCGAAACGAGCCTTCATCTTCCCGCTCCGGCTGACGGGCAGCCAGCTCGATTCCTTCTTGAACACAGCCATCATCAGCTCGCTGTATGCTGTGATGCATGCGTCCACGTCCATCTCCAGCCGGCCGAGCATGATGGCGATGAGCCTGTCGTGTCAGCTAGGCCCCCAGCTTTGCACTCGCCAACCTACCCACCCGTGCTCGTGCCGCCGATGAGATCGAAAACCTCGCATGGCTTTACTCGAGAAAGACCGGCATCCTCGCGCTGGTGGTTCAGCCGCGCCATGAGGCCCTTGAGAATGTAGAGGGACGACAGCCCGCGCACGCCGCCGCCGTCGAGCGACAGCAGGCAGAGGCCAGAGGTGTCGAGCGGGTTGGGGTCGCCGTCATGTTGGGTCGCGAGGCTCTGCGCCATGAAGGTGATTTGTGAGCGGGTGTATTCCTTCGTTGTTGAATGGACAAGGACAGATTCAACGTGGGATGCATAGGGCGCTTCATCGTGGGCGAACGTCCTTCTTGTACGCTGACGCCAGGGCTGAGTGCTGGGCGCTGAGAGCTGAGCGCTGAGAGCGAATAGCTGATAGCTGATAGCTAGAGTGGCGTGTTGCACAGAGTGTCCGCATTAGAAAAGCTGCAGGTAGCTCTTTATTATCATTGGCTCGTGCCCTGCATTTGCACATGCTCCTGGCAGTCCAGGTTTCATTTTCCCAGATAGACACCTACAGGATCGAGCCAAGAAGAAGCCTTGTCTAGGCAGAAAAAGGGGCCGAGATTCAAGTGTGGTACAATTTGGTGGTGCCTTGCAATACTGTACTTGGTTGCTAAGCCTAGCAATATATACTATATACAGCAGTAATTGATTAGTAAACCCCCGTCCCTGGGCTGGGACGGCTGCGGCTCGTTCCTGCGGCGCTTGGGCCATCATTTGCTGCAAGGACCCGTCACCCGTGCCAGCTCCTGTCAGCTGCACCCCGGACTTCTCCGCTTCTAGGCATCATCATCATCGTCTTCCTTCCCATCCCATTTCCATCTCTCCTGCCATTACATCTTGATGTTCAGCTGGCTGGCATCTTACACTCTGACATCTGTGTGAAATCATCCAGACCCTAACATCTGCAAAGAATACCTGCCGTGAGTATGTCAGAGAAGGTGCCGCTCATCGCGTCCGCCATCCCGGCCGAAAGACCCCGGCACATGCAACGCTGCAGCAAAGGTCTAGCTGCTGGAAGACTGTTCGTTTTTGCAGCCGCTACATCTCTCGTATACTATGGTGCTCCTCAATGTGAGCTGTCTTTGATGTCGTAACAAAGAGCTACTGACACAGATGCTAGTTGGCAATGATATTGCAGAGGATACGAAGGCCGAGCTTTGCTTGACGCCTGCCTGTGTGCACGCAGCTTCAGAAATTCTCTACAATCTCTCCCCAGAGTACAAGGAGCTCGATGCATGCGACAATTTCGAAGAGCTCGTCTGTGGTGGTTGGCGAGATCGTCACGACCTTCGGGCTGATCAGGGCGATGCATTCACTGGTACAATCATGTCCGAGAATTCGCAGATGTTGCTTCGTCATATTCTCGAGGCGCCTTACCCCAAGAATTCCGATGTAAGGCTTACACATTGTGACTCAACATCGGCGTAACTCTGTTAACTTATGTGTCGTAGCATTCGTACTTCTCGCCAATGCAGCTGCAAGTGACGTCCAAGTCTGCAGACGAGGAGAACTTCGACAAGATGAAGGCAACCTATGATGCTTGCCTCAATGAAGATAAGATCAAGAGTATCGGAGCCGAGCCACTGCTGCGCCTTCTTAATGAGATCAAGCAGGCGTTCCCCGCAAACACAGACGACTCCCATGCTATCAAGGATGCTGTACTCCTACTGGCCAAATACGGTGTGACAGGGCTTGTGACCACAGGAACAGGTGCAGATGATACCGATCCTGACACCGTCGTCGTATCTATCAGTGCTCCCTGGAGCTTTGGCCTACCATCAAAGGAGCGCTATGAAGACAAGAACCTTGTTGAGAAGTACCGTGGCGTGACCGTGGAAGTTCTAAGTGCTCTATTCCCGGATCAGAAGAAGGACGTATTTGCAAAAATTGTTGATTTTGAGAAGAAACTTGCCGCTGCATCTCCTAGTGAGGAGGACCGCGAGGACGTGACGGTAAGCTCTACAGCATTATGCAGCCGGTCTATACTGACAATTTCAAGAAATATTACAACCCCATGCTTATTGAAGAGGCTGCTGCAATTGCCCCCGAGATCGAGTTGAAGGCGCTAATCGAAGGCCAAGCACCTAAAAACAGCAAGATTGAGCGCGTCATTGTCATGACACCAGACTATCTGAAGCAGCTCTCTGTCATTCTTGCCGCTACCGACAAGGATGTACTACAGAGCTACTTCCTATGGAAGGCGGTTCAGTCACTCTCTAGTTACATTGATGCTGATGCTGTCAAGCCTTACAGGCGCTTTGTCAATGTGCTCGCAGGCAAGGTAAGCACTGATGAATACATGATTGCGATGACATTGTTAATTGGCCTAGGATCCCGACTCTGCCCCCGAAAGATGGCGCACATGCGTTAGCCACGTCGACAATGGTCTGGGCTGGATTCTCAGCCGTTTCTTCGTCGAAAAGGCATTCTCTGCTGAAGCAAAGGATTTCGGCGACACCATCATCACAGATATCAAAACAGAATTTGCCAAGAAACTCAATGCTGCTGACTGGATGGACGACGATACGACCAAGAAGGCTGTTGAAAAGGTCCACAACATCGTCCAGAAGATTGGTTACCCGACCAAGAGCCCTGACATTATGGATCCTTCCACCCTCGAGAACTATTACAAGTCTGTCAACATCTCCTCCGACACCTTCTTCGACAACGCTCTTGCTATGCGCCGTTTCAGCGTTGATGATGAATGGTCAGCTCTCGGCAAGCCTGTGGATCGTGACCAATGGGGCATGACTGTGCCGACAGTAAACGCATATTACAATCCGCCAGGCAACGAGATCGTCTTTCCGGCTGGCATTATGCAATTTCCAGTCTTTGACGTCAATGTTCCTGCATACATGTCGTATGGTGCGTTCGGCTCTGTTGCTGGCCACGAGTTAAGTCACGCATTCGATTCGACGGGCCGCCACTACGATCAGAATGGTAACTACACAGACTGGTGGTCAGAATCAACCATCAAAGCGTTCAAAGAGAAGACGGACTGCTTCGTCAGCCAGTACGGCAACTTCACTGTCCCAGGCCCGGACGATAAGCCACTCCACGTGAACGGCCGTCTTACGCTTGGTGAGAACATCGCAGACGCGGGCGGGTTGTCAGCTTCATTCCAAGCCTGGAAGCGCCGCGCTGCTGAGAAGCCCAATAAAGATCTGCCTGGATTGCATCACTTTACCCAAGACCAACTCTTCTTCGTTAGCTACTCTAACTGGTGGTGTGGCAAGACGAGGAAGGATACCGCGATAAATCGAATCTACACCGATCCCCATGCGCCTAAATGGGCGAGGATATTGGGCACCATGGCAAACAGTCGTGAGTTCAGGGAGAGCTTCCAGTGCAAGACTAAGCAGCCGACGTGCCAGCTGTGGTAGATTGTGGGTGTGCTGTGGTCTTTCCATTTTCATCTTACTTTTAAGGTTGAAATCCCCATTTGGTCATATAATACTTTGTCAACATATCTACTGTATCGCAGTTAATCAATTGATACTTAAACCCACTCAGTGAAGCTACACAGATTGCACAAATATTCGAGACCCTGACGATGGCGGCGATATGAGGGTCACTTATCTGATATGCGTCTGCGTTAGGCTTTGAGTCCAGTACCACGCTATATAACTACTTGTCCAACAACCCCAACATATCGTGAATGCTGTATCCATTTTCATTCACCCTGCTTTTGCAGCTAGTACTCGACAGGCTTAGCGGCTTGGCGTGGCAGCCCACTTACCTTCATAGCGGACTGCTAGATGCCATCAATCATCAATCTCAATAAAGTACACTTGACTCACGTCGTCCTGGGCCCGAGCCTATAGCAGTGAAGACGACACCCAAGCACACCAAATCCCCTTCACGCAGACATTTTAATAAGAGAGAACCTGTATAATAGTTTAGTTCGCCAGCTAACAATCCGCCGACCAGTATATCTAATTTGCCATCCCACATCCCTCCATCAAACACACCCAAGCCACATCCATCCCTGCTCAGCATAACCTACCAAGAAAATCTCAGTGTCGTGGGATTCCCAACGCATAACGCCCCCGCACCTTGCATTCATATCACACTTGTCCTGCCCCCCCTCATCGTCGTATGCCACGATATCGCAAGATCAACCGCTTCATATCACGATTCCTGCTATGTCCTGCAGACCCTACCCTAGCCTTGCCTTCTCTTGTTGTAGAAAGGACGGTGCGCGACAGACCTCGTGCTGTCGAACTCGGAATCAGAATCAGAATCAGAAATCAGTCGTGCTGCTCTCGCAGTCAGATTGCAGTGCGGTGTATGGTTTTGCGCTTACTGCTAGTTTGCAAGCGCTGGCTTTGTGTGGGTTTGAGCAGGAGTAGTACGTAAGTATGTGCTAGCGGGTCTGGGATTGCGTGGTGTTGTTGTGGAGAGATATAAAGATGATGAAGAAGATGATGCCTGACCTGGATCTGCAGCACGACGGCTGGGACGACGAGTCTATCCTTGGTATACTGCGCTAGTGCTGGGCCTATAGCGTTGACGTGTAGTTTTGTCAGCGGTATCTTCAAAGGATACGGTTTTCCGTTCCTTGTTCGAACGCGCGGCGTTGTCTTTTTTGCGAAACTGACCATTCGCGTCACTTCAACGTCCCTTCGATGGTGTGTTGTCTTACTTTCGCTTGCCCTTGAAGACGACGTGGTCGTGGGGAGTGGTATTGTGGCGTGCGATATCTGCCAGTCCGGTGCTGGGGGGCTTTAGCTTCACTATTAGTGATTTTGTTTTGGTTGCTTGACGTGACGGTCTGCCTCAATTTGGTGGAGTATAGTCTTTATAGGCGGCGTTGCTTGTGTACTCACTACTGATATCGCTGCTCGCTGCTCCAAAAGCTGCAAGTGTTGGTACCCGTAACTTTACCACCAGTGATTTTGTTCTGGCGGCTTGACTGGATGGTCTTTCTGGCTTCAATGTAGTTTTAGTTCGTGTTCGGCATCACTTGTAGACTCACCACTGCTGTCGTTGCTCGCAGCTTCAACTGCTGCAAGTGTCGAAGAGCCTCTGCCACGTATATCTAGCACGCCTTTCGAAAGTGCTGCAGGAAGCCGTGCTTCATTTGAACTGGAGGGATAACAATCAGACCATTGTTTTTGGCGAGCATGAGGTAGTACCTCACTAGTGATCGGGCTTTGCTAGCATCAATGGTTCTTCTGGTTGTGAACTAGATGCAAAGGGTTGATATAGCTTCACGTCATGGAGGTTCTTATATGTCCAGTTGAGAGTATTTCCATTTTTTTCTTCGCCCGTAGTAAACGAACCGTTAGTCATGTGGTGGTAGACGTAGACTTGCACGGGTGCCCTTGAGGAACCGTTCATCGGTGAATCCCATCCCAGACGCAAACGAATCGGCATGCAATTCGAGTATGTGGTCTGGCGTTCAATCTGCACTGGGTGCCGTGGAATTGTGTCCAGAAGCTGAAGACTGTCCTTGCCTAGCGCCTCTACACATTGGGCGAAGATTGTGCCGGCATTGGTTCTGATCAACGAGCCCTCTGAGACGACCCAGCCGCCTGCTCCGATGATCTGTGGTATTATGTTGGCAACAAGTCGTGAGCTCTTGAAGTTGAATACTAACGAGGAACGAGGATCTCTAGTCGCTATCTCCGTTGACGAAGCAACTGGCGTGGTTGACGAAGTCGCCTCATCGAGTGTGGCAGCAGTCGGAGCAATGACTGATGCAGTACGCTGCTTGCGAGCCCATTCCTGATACTCATAGTTATCATCGATGTGTTCAAGCGCCCACTGAAGGCTACTCTTGAATCGAGGCCAATGTAGAGCGTAATCACTAAGCCCAGCGCTCAAAATGTAGTACCAGACCAAGGCGTAGAGCATGTTGCCACTATTCCGGCCGTCTTCTGGCGTCGGGTCGAATTGTAGGAAGCGGAAGGGAAGCACAAAGTGTCCGGCTTTGCGGATCATTGATGGCGCGGAGCGCTGTACAAGCTGCTTGCGACCTGTCTTCGTTTCTGATGCCGGCAGCTCATAACGGAACACGACAGGCAGTCTGACGTCGAATTCTTCAGTAAGCACAAAACCGAAGACATCAACCAGCTCCCCTTTCCATTGCGGGCGAGCTCCAAGCGACAGCTCGATTGCGTTCTTGCCCTTGATCGTGGTTTTTCGCATCGCGATATCCGTCCACGGCGGGAGGGAGTCAAGAACCTGAAGCAAATTTGCCTCCTTGAGGCTTACCCTCAGCTTCCTGAGCTTCGATTGACTTGTTCGGGACAGGACTCCGGGTTGTATCGAGGGTGTAGCCATTGGAGGCAAAATTGAGAGAATGTTTGTGCGTTGTCAAAAAACAGCTATGAGGAAAGAAGGACACAAGGCAAGACTGTAAGAAGTGCAAGTGCCAAGTATAGCAGTCACTTTTAGTAGCAGATTCAAAGGTTCCTCGTGAAACGCACTGACGCGAGAGGTTTTTGTGATGGGAGATGAGCCTCAGCGCGCTTTGAGGCGAGGTGAAGGTTGCATCACGTGCACTCGAGATAGCGTTAACTCGCGCTCACCAGATGTCGTAGCAACTACAGCATTGATTAAACCTGGAGTACCGTTTCAAATTTTGCGCAGATATCTCTGACTGATCACAATTATTTATACTACGAATCACTGCCCGGTTCCATGATCAGTCATCTTGGCAGGCTTCCAACCAATATCGCCATTGATGATACCAACACCGGTTAAAACACCCACTGATACACATTTGACAGCAATTCGGGACATAATGTTAGGACTTGCATTCTTCTTACATGTCACTGCTAATAAAAGTCCTATGGTCTAGCCTTGGCCTAGCCACTCATGTGCCCATGTAGTCCAACCCCCCTCAACACTTAGCAATCTGTTCGGCTGTTCGAAACACCTTGACTTAGGAACAACCAAAGGAGGTCAAATGTCGATCCAAATCATACAAAACCCAAATCCTTGCGCAGGACCATGACCCGTACGAAGAAAGTGCTACTCCTTCCTGTCATGCATTTCGCCCAAACTATTCGATCTCATTCGTTCCTTGACCAGTTGCTTTGCAGACTCGTCAAACATCAACCGCAGTTGCTCTTCTGTAAAACCGTGGCGTTTACGATTTAGTTCTTGCGTCACAGCGTTCTTCTCTTGAAGCTTCGCCCTCCGATCATCCTCCAATGCCTTTTTTTCCGCAATGTACTTCGCTTGTTGGGATATATGTGCGTCGTTGACTTCCTTGATCTCGGCATTCTCGTTAATGAGTTGAAATCTGCATCTCTCTTTGTGTCTTTCGGTGAGTTCCTGAAGTTCACGCTTATGAACGGCAGCCATAGCAGTTTTTGCCTCTTGATGCTTGATCTGTAAGCGGGCCAGAGCTGCCCGCCGGGAGTCTTCCAGCGCAGCCATTTCTTTCTTTTTCTCCGCCTCATCAATTTGATGATTGATATTCTTCAGAGTTTCTGCAAGGCGATTCTGTGTTTCGCACAAAGCTAGATATTGTTCAAGCTCTTCCTTGGATTTTGATGTGGTCAATGCCGCTTGCTCTTTCTGGGGTGAAGGATCACTATTTGTTGTGGCGATCTTCAAAGCTGGCTGTGAAGTAGATCCAGACTAGAAAGGGTGTTAGGAATGGTATTGTAGTGTTGTAGCGATGTGGGTATACTCACAGAATTAAGTGGGATTGCTCTTGAGACTCTGATAGCAAGAGGCGGCGACATGGATGAAGGGTGAGGTTCTGTCGAGGTGGCAGCATGATACTGCGGTACGGAGGATAATACCGTAGCATGGCGAACTTGTCGGGACTGTGGTTGTGCGGAACCACTTGAGGTCTCTTGGTCGAATGTACCCTTGAGTCTCTTCCTTCTATATCCAACGTCAGATGCCTAAGGGCTAGTTAGAAAATGTAAATTTCAAGCACGGATTATGAATGGGAAATACATACTGGCCTAGCACCACTAGATTGACGCTTCCTTCGATTTGGCGGAGTATTTTTAGCGGGAGTCGCAAGTTGAATCGCTCGTCGCCCGTTGTTGGCCTGTTCGTTGCTGACCTGTCCGGTGGGACCCTCGAGAGACATTGACGGCCTCATGGTAGTTTCAGCTATAGGTAGCCTCATGGGCGGAACTTGGACACTTGGGGCTTGTTGTGGTGTGTCATGACTAGTACTGGCCTTGTACATGTGACATGCCTTGCGAACGAGTTCCGGAAAGCTGGCGGAGAACTTGGCCTCAAAAGGTGCTTTGGTCTGCTTGACCAACAAACAGCACTAAATGCGTAATTAGCCATGTGGTAAACTGCGAAGATCTTTCAAAAGACCCCAATGCGATGCATCCGTACCTTCAGGACTGCTTTGAGTACTTCTATGTCATCCTTGACCGGCATGAACTCCTTCCGAAAGCTGACATTTTCCCCCAAGCTCGTGAATTGGTATCTGACCATGCTCGAGGTGTTGGCGCCGAGGTGAATGTCTGGCAGCTCATCACTGAGAGCCTTGTTCGACCAAAATGCCCAAATTGTAACGAGCTGGCCTGCGTCGCCCGCAGAATCCATCTGTGCTAGATCAATTTTGTCGCCTGAATGACCTTCCATCAGGTCATTCTTCGACAGCTTCACCTTACTAAACGGAATGTAGTCGAGCAAGTCTTTGTCCAGCAGGAGCTTCCGCCTGAGCTGCTCAATCGGGCTCAGCGCGTTCCCATCAGTTGCCGATACATCTTTGAGATGTTCAGGTGCGATACGGCGCCTGCCTGAGTCTTCTGCCATGTGGTATTCCTCTATTTCCTGTGAGGAAGATCGTATTGATGATGCTGTCGAGCTAGTCCGTGTCTAGCAGTTGAGGAAGTTGGGACTGATCTCAGGCGAGAGTGGGGAAGCTAGGATCAGAGAAAAATAAACGCATTTTGGCCTGTTTGCGCTACGTCATAGCATTTAATGCTGTGTCTGGAAGGAGCGCCTGTAGTGCGTTTAGGAAGGCGGTGTAAGATCGCGGTACAAACACGTGCGTTTGCACTCGGGAGCCTACAGTGTAACAATCTCACCTGCAGGAATGGAAGGCCACGGTGGCATTGCAGTATTATTGAAACCTCAACGCATTTAAAAACATAGCGAAGGAACTTGAAGACCTTGTGTGGAAGAACTGCTTGTTTCACTGTTATGTGAAGGAGAAAGATCCATTATTTTATTGGCCCTATTCGTGACCTATTCCTTAAGGTACGACCGGACAAAGAGAAGCAGCCGACTGAGATCACTTATAGGTATAGCCTCTGTAACATCGCCAAAAGGGACCCAAATGCTAATACAATGCAAACAATCAATCATGTCTCCCCGAATGGCACTCCAAAGCACAGTACTACCACTGCATTCTCACGGTGTCGACCCAGTTCATTCGCGCTTCTGACGCTTCACGCGATCCTCCACTTCTGCCCGTCCGACTTCCTCGCCGAGCCTATAAGCTTCCATCAGATCTAGTCCCCGGAAAAATCCCTCTCGCTGCTTTTTGACCGCGTCGGCCTCAGCTGACTTGGCTTTCCGTTTCGCTGCCAAAGTTGCCATTTCATTGTCAATGTCAAGGAGCTCTCTCGCGAGTCCTTCCTCCGTGGTTTTCAGGGCAATGAGCGTCTCGATGGTCGGTCGCGAAGTGGCAGATAGTGCCTTCCTTTACTTAGCAAGCTTCGTTCACGGAATGCAACCGATTTAATACCCACCGTGAGCTCTTGGTCCTGCCCAACTCGTGCGGCAAGGGCCTGATTCGCTTCTGTAGTCTGCTCTATCCTGTTGGTGTGGTCCAAGACTTGAGGCAGGCTAGAGGGGAAAGGATTTGGCGCCTCAAATGGCTGTGAGTGCGCTGTGCCTGCCTTGAGAGATGCTTCATTCAATGCCCAACACGCAGCTTCCAATTCTTCTCGCATGGTCTTACTCAAAGGTAAGCCACCCAAGGCAATCTTTTGGATATCCGCTTCGTTGCCATACTCTGCCAACTTCTGTAAAAAATAGTACCTGGTGAGCGCGAGGATCTTACTCCGTGATGAATGCGCGGTACCAGGCAGCGTGAAAGCAGCAGCACGACGCGACAAGAGCTTGATGACAGAGGGTCCATCGTACTTGACATGTCCCCTCTCTGGGTCCGCATGGGAATGGAACTGCACTTCTGCCCGACCGTTATTCCCAGCCAAGGGATACAGATGTACCCAAACTTCACGCTCGTTATCCCCACGCTCTTCCCTGGTGTAGCCAAACAAAATAGCGAAAGAAAGGCTGTCTGGATCATCAAGTGGTTTCGTTTGCACTTGCTCCAGCGGGGCATGTTTGAGACAGGCTCCATTGTCGTCCAAAGCTGCGCGAAGTTGCTCAAGATTTTCCTCCGCGGTCACCATGGCCTCTGCGAGGGTATTTAATCGCAGGATATTTGGAATAACGTCTTTTACGTCGACAACCGGGCTGATTTGACGTCTTCGGTGGCGGATCTGTGGCGCATGCAAGTATGGTCAATTTGTTGACAGTGTTGTAAGCAAGTGCTCTTAATATGGTCCCGAACGTAGCGATGATTTTTCTCAAAGCTAGCACCTGACATTCTGTTTGCGCAGTCGTCATGTGATTGACGAAAAATCACGGTGAATTAGTGTTGATAGGATTGCTTTATAGCGCCGTTTGCTGCAGAACATCCACACGTGCAGGCAATCTTCGGTTTCAGTCTGCAATGCATACCATCCTGCCTACTATATTGAGAGATATGGTAGGCACCAAAATGGGAATTACACCTGCTCGAAGCAATGAGAGACATCCAAAATGTTATATGCTGCGCGCTGTATGCTAAATCATCATATTTAACGGTAACAGAAGCAATGTTGATATATATCCAATTACACGACAACTAGGCTTATCTTGAAGACTGATCGTATCGACAGTCAGACTCACTGCAAACCACCCGCCACATTCACTGTTTGCAGCTTTGTTCAATTCCTAATCTACAGCAATCCTTGCCGGCCCAATTCCAACCATCAATCATACTTACCGTCTCTCTTATCCTTGAATAATTTCGCCTTGCGTTGCCTCGCCAGCTCCTTCGTCACCATGTCTAATCAATAGCTCACTGCATCCAAACATGTTATAATCCAACCTCTGATCATAAGATCCGGCTCCTTGTATGGTGCTATAACCCTCATGATACGACAGTTCGCTACTCTGAGCATATTCCCGAAGGCTTCGGACCTGATAGTAGCACTTGCAGACTGTTAGCAGTCTACTGGACGATTTCTTACTCTTGGATAGTGACAAAATCTTGTGCTATCGGTCGCCAGTGATGCGAGGCAGAAAATTAGCTGAGTCTGAACTCAACGTCTATTAGTGACATCCGACGGTATGGTAGGAAGTCGTGCTTCGCTCGAGGAGGACGAACACTGATGCTATGGTATCTATTAATTTAATGAATTTTGTAGGATATTGTAAGGGATTATTCTGGATCATGCAGGGCTTGCACAACCATCTCAATCGAAGGAAGAAATCACTATTCCCCATCTTATCTCAAATCAAACTACCTTGTCTCGTTCTTGAGTTTACCAGCATCCCTCAACAATTGGATATATTCTCCCTGGTTGATGTACTGTTAGTCATGGCAGAGCCTGAAGTCCGCTATACACCATCACATACCTTCATTACATGATTGGAGTATACACCTCCGATCAATTTCCAAGAGTCGATGTCTTCGCGAAGGAGCCAGGGTGCGAAGCTCCCAAAGAGGATGACGAGAGAGTCGCCGGTCTTGCTATTCATAGGAGCTAGGCCTAACAGACTATCAGCAGTGATAATGAGTCGCCTGTTCATTGCCCATTCCTCCATATTGGTCGAAATAGCTCGCGGAAGGTTCATCGCTTCGCCACTGGCTAGCAGCACAGACAATGAGGTACCACTAACCACATCATTCATGTCCTGTCCAGTGAGGAAAAGAACAAAGTCGTCAATGAAAGATTGGTCGGATTCGATTGGATCTGCATTTCCATTTTTTTCAGCGCAGAGAGTGGCAATAAATGCTTCTATCATGTCGTTCTCGCACTTATAAAAAGAATCTCTTCTCGCGAGCGCGTACGAATCAACGACTGCTCTTGTTATCTCCTTAGGGTCCTTGAAAACGAATGGCGTGAAAGCAGGACCAGCAATGCGGATAGAAGACACAGCGACGCTGCGTATGCCCAGGATTTTTGTATCAACAGCATCCTCGGGGATGCAGACTTTGAGTCCATCGCTTGCCCCTTATTTGGAGGCAGACATAATTCCAGAAGGAGATCCTTCTTCTGGATCCCACACTCAATCCATACGCGGTACCCACGAAGGCATAAAGCCAATGCTAAGTCATAATGGGTATTTTCGTTGCTGTCGTGGCGAACGAAGCCAGCTCGCGCGTCCTAGTGCTGTCATAAGACCCTCCAGAAGCTTATACCTAGTGGCACTTGTGTAGATGTCGCTGAGCATTTTGTTCTCATAGTCTGGTACGATATCCGCAGGCCTGCTTGGCCGTTATATCGGTATCATACCAAGAAGGCCGTAGATTTTATCGCGTGGGTCTGTCGCATCAAAATAGATGCACATCGCAAGAATCTGGAGAGCAGCTTAATCTGCGCCATTGATTCTAAGCGTTGTGAGGGTTGGAGCTAAGTCGGCGCGTTCGAACCGATGTACTTCGTATATTGAACTATGCTGTCAGCAGCCCCTTACATCATTATAATGAGATATAAGTCACGCATATTGACTTCAAATTGAAAGTTAGTAGAGATTATAGGATCTTGGTGTGGGCCTTAGCAAATCTTTTCACCTAATATGCAGACCGCAGACAAGGCTGCGAAAAGTGCATTCTAGACGGAGCGCCATACATGAACCGGTGAGCCGAATATAGCGTATTTCGCGCCCAAATCCTGCCCCAGAGTAAGTAGGAAATGTATGATGTCCGTCAGACCTATCGCATGATTAAATGACACGGCGCCTCAATATCATTAAATCGCGCAGGCTAATGCGCAGGCTTTCCAGGGCGCCGAACTCTACAATATGGTATGAAAGAGAGAAGGATCCAAAGATAATTGAGTACCTACTATACAGACACACACCTTCAACAATACTGCCGATTTCCGCAAAGCTCGAGTGTTGATTATGCATTAGGTAGCTATAAGTCTTGGAAATTTCTTGTTAATCGTGGTCTCGGTGACAGATCTGAGACGATGTCTGACCAGGATCGCAAGGCATCGGTCCTTCAGATTGTGCAGCGAGAGGAGGAGAACAACGCCATGGGGGCAAGTAGTGAGGCTGATGAGGCAGCCGCAGGTGGCGATTACCACAATGCGAACGTGGCAGCAGACGGAAGCGAGCAGCATGCACAGAACGCTGTGAACATCGGTGGAGCTCTTGGAGACGATGAGTAGGTAGCTTTTAAGATGAAGTCCGATCTTCACAGTTTGCTAGACAATGGTGTAATTGAGGCTCAAATTGCAAAATTTCATGCTCCAAAGCTTCGTATTTGCAGACATCTCACTTATATTGATGCTGGCTGTGAAGGGGGTACATGAGGACTCAAAGTGTGGGACTGACCTTGTGAGAGTTTATCTGTAGAGCCGTGTATTTTTGGAGAGTGCTACATCGCGCCGTCTAGGTCTGTAGTGACATATACCTATGGTAAACACCAAATCCCAAGGTGTCATATGACATGTTCATCGCCATCAAACACTGGTAGTGGTGACGATGAACAATCGACTAAGATCTTTTCAGCTGGCGAGAAAGCTTCATCATGTCAATCCAACCTAGTGGGCGGACTTGAGAACTACCACTAGATAGGTAGCGAAGAGGCACAACAACATGCCGTAATCAGCACAAAACTCGAGATGCGTTGACCATATATTTGGATAAGTACAAGATGAAGTAATTAGAATAGGAGATGCATAGTTCTAACGCACCTGCTGGTAACCGAAATACGGCGATCGTGCAACCCTGGTACCTATGGTAATTGTGGTGTTGTGCGGTTAGCATAGTAGATTCCATATCTAAGCGGTACGTGGTGCGAAGGCAGCTCATCACATAAAGTTGATATTCTCGCAGTATTCACATCTCCAATCAGTATAGTTATTGTTACAAGGGAATAAGGGTAATGTGCCTTTATACATGGTGTCTTGCTATACATACCTACCATACACAGGGTTCCTCGCTACTCGTAATGCATGAAGAGACACGGAAATTTGATCATGTCAGTGTTAAAATACCACGTAAAGTGCTTTAAATTGATTGAAATCCAAGTGCTGATACCCAGGGCCTACAATTGAGTCGGAGAAATGGATTCGACCGATGGCGTACTAATCCTAGCTCGTGGGAATTCCAAGGCTCGCAAAGGTATCCCGGACCGCAGCTCGAATCCATGGTCTACGGCTAGCGATGGGGAGCTGACTGTACGCTTGCCGATCAAACGCGCCAACAACAGCATCGGTAGCGCGTTGGAGGTTGACCGCAAGACTGTCATAGTCAGCATAAGACTTCATGACTGTCGTCTCCTCATCCGTATGCAGACGATACTCACAATTCACCGTATACCAATTGAGGTAATCTGTCTTGGAAGAAAGCCAATACTGCGGATGAAACCCGAACTGTTCCATGGTGAAATCGGCCACGAATTGCTCGCCGCTTGACGTTGTGATGCTGAAAGTCGAGTGCGCTTGGTGTTCGGGAAGTTCGTAACCGGCAAAACGAAGGAGGAAGTGCGGCTGGAGCTCTACGATTAGCCAGTCTGCGCGAGCATTGATCTGCTGAAGGACGTTGGTGAGGTGTGGAAGAAATACCGCGGATACATAGTCGCACATGTTTAGTTTCGGTATCGCATAACGTATGCTTTCGTGTAGATCCTTAGGCATGGAAACCTCTGCATCAACCTCTCTAGGCCATGTATGGACTGGGTTCATCGTGTATATAGGCGTTGCGCCATACGATGAGGCTGAAGTCCCTTCACAAATGACGCTATGAACCTTTATCGCGGGCAAACGGTTACAAATCTCGTCACATATGATACGAAGAGGCTCTATAACTGCCCTGATTTTTTCGAGTTCGGACGATACACCCTGGCGCATTAGGGCGTATAGTGGCAAATGAACTCGATTGCTGTGGGGTTTTAGGTGCGAATGTAAGTAGTTTAGAGGACGAGTTAGTTCAGGTGTCGAGGGCAGAAGCAAGGGTGCATTTGCGGTGGGAAATTGGAGAAGGAATTTTAGAGTAGCTTTGTTGTTCACGAAATTTAAACCATTGTGCTATTGCCTATTGTGTCGATACAGTACTGAAAACAATGTGCGCTTCACGCTGAAGTAAGCTACAAGATCTACAGAAGCCTAGCTATGGTAGTCTGGTACACAAGGCAATCACAGGAGCCTAGAATAAGTGTGTAAGATCGATTCATCACCAGTAGCCCTATCCATCTCGATGATCTTTACACGCATTCACATAACGTCGAAAGTGGCATTGACGACGGCCTTTCAGCAATTTCTTATAATTCAGACATCATTTTAAGAGTGTGGGTAGATAGATTTCTACTTGTAGTAGAATAAGAGATTGACGCGTCTCCTCTCCAATCTTGTAGCAAAGGCTGTTGGCGTAGGTGTAGGTAGGTTCAGATACCTGCAGTGAAGTGTAGTGAATTGTTGTGGAGAAGGTACGGCCCGCCCCACCAATACGTAGTTGGTGTCGCTTGGATACCATTAGTTCCGGATCTTTTTGAAGTCTGGCCCATTCTTCCTCCAGTCTCTTGTAATCATAGCTTCATCTCACGATTATGCGAGGTTGATAGCTGTCTGACTCGGTCGAACGAATGGTTGTCGAGCTACAGCTTTTAGACCCTGCAGCATGTCTTCCCCTCACGCTCCACTTTAACTATCAGCCACACATGACACAATTGCGTATCACGAGAATTGCAACCAACGCACAAGGCCCACTCACGATGCACGTTGAGGTCACGCCACTCTGATAGAAGCCACTCACGCATAGCCACGCGGCGCATCCTGTGATATCCGTGGCTGAGCATGTACATGGCAGCCTTGGTATTCTCGACTTCAGTTCTCGACTTCAGCTGCGGAAGGGTGCCATTGGTGTCATACAAGATGTCGCTTACCTCCCTTTACGGCGAATTGTGTATTCACAGACGCTGACCAAGCCGGAAGAGCGGCACCTGGTGCTTTTGCACCCCATCAAAGGCAAGGTATGACCGTGGGCGTGAAAACTTGTGTTGTGGACATCGGTACTCGACGGGCATAGCTTCATGAATAGCGCAATACTTCATTTGCTCTATGACAGAATGTAATGTCTCTTACTTGAATACTGGCCTGTGCTGTACTTCGGTCTCAGGCTTGAGTCCTGTACATAAATCTAGCCACCTCGCTTGCTCTTGACGGCCCTCACTCACCTTAAATCATCATCCAAATACACATTTCACGCACACCATATCACACAATTCATACGCTTCAGAAATTCACAATGACCTTCCATCACTCTGCCGAAGACATCCGCATCGACGATGGCCACATCCTGAAGGCCCGCCTCCAGAACGCCGAAGGCGAGTGGAACGATGCCGAACTTGATCTCAACAATCATATTGGCAATGTCGATGGTATGAACAATCATAATCCTGTTGTATCCCTTGAAATTTAATCAAGCAAGGTCACTTCGTATGGGACGGCGAGAACTTCTCCCACTCCGCGGAGGACATTCAATTCAGCCTTGAGGCTGATGGCGAGGCTGCCGTTCTCCGGGCTTCCCTATCCGACGCCGAAGGTAACCACGAGACCCGCGACATCAACTTGGGCGAGCGTATCAGCAATAACGACGGTAACTTTGAGTACAGTATGTTAACTTCCAATACTCAAAGATAGAAAAGGTATATGCTAATGCTACGACCAGACTGAAGCAAGTCCTCATGGAATCGACTCATCATGCTGAGACTGATTCTGAACGAGTAAAGGCTTCAGGTTAGTCCTTCTTCAGAGGACAGCTATAGAGATTGAACATATCTAGTAGACACTCAATCGATGAACAAATTTAACCCGTTCACTATATGAGTTCACATTTGCCAAGGAAGTCCGATTTTTATATGTAACAACTGCTTGTGTGATCACTCCTTTGACTGTCACTTGCACATGTACTTCAATATTCTCAACTCAGCGACACGTCAGTCAATGTCATGCTTGCATAACCAGGGTCGCCAGACACAAGCGTGATGGTAACTCATTTGGTGGGTTCGTAGCGGCATTTCCGGTGCTAGGCATTAGTGCTAGGCATTATAGCTAAGCTTAGAAGGAAAGGCGTCATTAATAGACATTCTACACAGAGAGTTGATACTAAGATGTAGGGAGACTTGAACTTTTTCCTGATCCTGTTGCGTATTGTATGACATGATAAGGATTACCTTCTATACAACAATCATCAAGGGAATAAATGAGGCTAATTTAACCTCCATGTTGCATCATGCAAGTTTGACCAGAACCACCAGGATTCACACCGCATTGGCTAATGCAGTACAGCAGCAGAGTATATGTATGAATGGACCAGCGACTGTAAGCATTGGAATAATCATAACCTCTCTATCCGCCCATAAACAGACATGTTCTCTGAGTATACTGTTGTTCTGTCGACTACAAGCCACCATTCAACGACAAGCTGGCCATTCAAGCGAGAACAGTACTAATGTGACTGTAATATGTGTTGGTACACGATAAATTTAGACCGCAGTTAGACTACCTGCTAGCATTGGTAGCCAGCGCACGTAGTCCAGTGGGGCGTTGTGCGACATGATTCCCCCAAGATGGTCGTTGGGAAAACAACTCGTTACCCACTGTCTCGAGGCAAGATCAAGGTGCATAAAAAGCCCATCATGGAAGACTGAAGAACTTATTGCGCTTGTATCCTTGTCTACTGATCAACAGATTATACCTCACTACAACTTACCAAGCCATCGGCCCATAATTGAAAATCCTTCATTGCGATGCCTTTCGCTCGAAGCTCCACCAAGAGAAGATGCATCGGCATGATATCGCGGACGGTAGAGGCCAGGGCTGACTGAAAGGTCTGATACAGACTGTTATAGTTTGGCTGACACTATGGACGTGTTCATCAAGGGAAGCGATGGTGATCGCAAGCACGACGCCAAGAAGCCATGGTAAGCCGCTAGGGAGTTGAAGTGCCGGTAGGATGAGCAAGCACAAACTTACGGCCGCGGCAGTTTGAGGATGCCGAGAGTTAGTTCTGTAGCTTCTACGCTAGAGGCCTAGGTCCTATGTAAACCCCTGTGATAGCATAGCATCTTGCCGGCAGAGGTAATATTGAACCACGATTGGTGTCTGGAGGACGAGGAATTAGAGAAAAGCACTCGTTCAGTTCAATGCCTGCCTAATTTCACCCTGGCGCTTTGACGATCCTCTCAGCTGAGTTCGATGTCCCACAACCCCCAAAGTTGCCAATGGCAAACTTCACTTCCAAATTGCACTTGCATCAACAGTGGCACATCAGCCCCCTCTTTTGGGGAGGGGAGGAGGAGGATTTACTTATTAAGCCTGCAATATTGGATCTTATGACGTTCACCCTTTGAGACAGGCGTCATGAGCTAGGTCTGTGTGAACATGGTCGTGGTAGATGCGCAAACATATGGACGAATAGACACGCAGAGTTTAATAGATTGTTAGCAATTTTCTCAAAAGACATCTGTGTCGCCAATGTTAGTAAATTGCGCGAGTTTCTCCTAGATCTTGGTACTGGTCTGGATTTGGAGATGTTGTAGATCAACTTGAACGCATGAAGACAACGCACACAGTATCCACGCGGCCTTCTCTTGAGATTCTCACGGACAGACCCTTTCCCCAGACATCGGGACCAGATTGGGGAAAGCTTCTGCTTCCTGTCAGTGTTTTGTAATAAAGTAACAAGCTAAGCGGCGCAACTCGGGCTTTCTCAACTATGGCGCCATTCCGCCCCGCAATGCCGCCATCAAGATTAGCATGTATACATGCTCAGAGTGCGCAACATTGATTTCTTCAAGCAGTCAATTATTCTAATTCTTCGAGCCGTCAAACATTTAATAAATTCAGTCTCTCCAGTGTACTCGCATACAACCATAGTTAGACGAAATATGGCGCCTTCTCAGACAGCAACCAAGCCGATTGGACAACAAAATCTCGAAGAGGGTAACAAGGAGTATGCTGCATGCTTCACGCAGGGTCACCTTGCGCTACCGCCTAGCCAAAAATATGCTGTCGGTACGTAACAACTGCATCATAACAACAGCAATTGCCTGTTGATGCTAAAATTTCCTGCTCAGTGACCTGCATGGATGCTCGTATCGATCCCGCCGCTGCCTTTGGTATCCCTCTCGGTGCAGCCCATGTAATTCGAAATGCGGGCGCATCAGCTCGAGACGCTTTCCGATCTATTGTTATTTCGCAACAGCTTCTTGGAACCACGGAGGTGCTGATCGTAAAACACACCGGATGCGGCATGCTCTCATTTGATAACGCTACGGCAAGGGAGCTTGTGAGGTTAGAGAAGGGTGCAGCCGCGGCTGATGAAGTTGCGGATCTAGATTTTCTCACATTTTCAAGTCTAGAGATGGAGATCAAGAAAGACATAGCATGGCTGCAAAGCAAGGCTATCGAGACTGGTATCACTTTCACAGGCTGGGTTTACGACGTGAAGACAGGTAGAGTGAAACATGTTGTATGAGCTATGTTGCTTTTGTTCGCAGATGATATCCAATTTATTTTCACGTTCGAGCGAATCTTCCTCCATGCTGCTCCATATGCGCGATGTGAACTAACCCAACCAATACTAGCTCGACACTAGCAAAACCTCCGGGATAAGCGAGATTCTTCCGAGATTGCCCTCACTTTCAACAACAGTGTCATCACGCCACAACTCCATCTTACGCTTCAGGACACAAGACAACTCCAAGATGGCATTTACAATTGCCAGCCAAATTCCGCCATGTGTGAGCTTTTGTGATCTACCCGATGAGCTTCTTCTGGAAATCATGTGTCATTTCGAGAGTGTTCGCGCCTCCGAACCACAATCGATTGCGCTGAACAACTTGAAAAGAGAGAGAACACGGCAATCAAGAAATCAAAGACGGCAGCGGACGTTGCGCTCGCTTTGTCTGACTTCTCGCCACGTAAGACGAATAGCTACGCCTGTACTGTACGCGTCATTCACTGGCACTTTGACCTGGAAGGGGATAGAGCATCTGAGATTATTTCATCGCACCATCTCAAGCGGGATGGATCCTGATACACATAGAATGCCTTTATCCAAATGCATTCGGTACATTGAGAATCGTCTTTCGAACCATCTGGGCAACAGTCTCTACGCAAATCCAGATACAGATACAGACACGGAAGATTACGACACCGCACACATGGCTGCACGTTATTTTTATCTACTCGCAGAGATAGTTAAGCTTGCGCCAAACTTACAGCATTTGTGTGTTGTCAGCTTGGAGACTGATGACATGTCCTTCTGGAGACATATCCTTCCTCGGGTGCCGATTGTCGGTCGAGCGATTGTGCATGCAAATGACTCTAACGTCAGCTTCAGTAGACTTGAGACACTTTGCCTTCAGGTCAATTCATCTAGCCTCATGCACAGCTCTGATGATTTGTCTTTCGCTCGCATCCTCCTCACCATGAAGTCTGCACCTCTGCCCAAAGAATTGCAGGCTTGTGGTGTCATGTCGAGCCATGGTCTGTCAGCCGCATCATCAGGACCACTCGTTCCGTTTAAAACATTACAGCGGCTTGAGATTACAAAATGTCAGCTCGACATCGAGGAAGTGGTTGACCTCTGGCTGGCTTGCGAGGGCTTGCAACACATCACCTGCGAATGGGCATATCTCAATTCCACGGCTGCGCTTCCATCAGACCTTCTCCCAGGCCTTTTGAAGCACGCAGAAACATTGCGAACTCTGCACCTGGACCTACGAGAAGTTCGTTTCGATATTCCCAGGCCACCCGAGCCACCCCTCTTTGGTTCGTTACGTGCTTTAGTCAATCTTCAAAGCTTGACTGTTTGCGAGAGATTCACTTCGGACGATCATTACACCTGGGACGGTCGACTCGCTGACCTGCTTTCCACTAGTCTAGAGAAGCTGGTGGTCCTGCGACATCCGGATGGCCTGTTCGAATTTGGCTGTCATGAAGACAGAATTCGGAATTTGCGCCACCTCGCTGAGGATTGCCAAGCAGCTTTGCCAAAACTCAAGTATGTGGCTGTTTATGACTTCCTCGAGTTTCATGCCTCTGATCTTCAAACTTTGTTCCGCGATGCTGGTGTTCAATTCCAAATCGTTCTCGAAAGGCCATAGCTTTGTAGAACACAAAAGTGGACTGCCTATTCTTGACGCGACTATACAGGACAGTAGAGCTAAATGCGATCGTATACAATCTAGTACAAGAATATTTTCAAGCTCACTGTGATGCTTAGATGAACAAAGGCGAGGCTCTCACAGCACAGCTTCGAGTTGTTCGATCGACTATATCGAGGCTTCATTTACTTTTACTGGCAAACGACATCATGTTCCGTTTGGTCGACGTCAGACTGTGGCTAATGCAACCAATAATGGCTCTTCCAAAAGTCGGCCAGAGCCCGCAGCCTTCGGCATGGGGACAGCACTTCCCTCACTAGACACGTCCATGCATGTGTCTTCTGACGTTGGGCCTATTGGACTCACTTGGAGCATCTTGTCATTTGAGAAGCGGAGTGACAACCAATCAGCTTTCTCATTAGACTCACCTTTCCGGACCTTAGCTTAGCCCAAGATTCCTTTACTCGAAGGAGGTGAGAAGTGGGCCCCACTCTGGTGGACGGACCCAGCTTTCAGATCTATAAAGTTTGCCCCAGCTCCTCTTTCCTAATACCTCGACACCTCATTCTTGACTCTACCTCTCTGCGAGATTGTGCCTTGTCTGACACGACGAAGTCGTAAGTACCTTCCCTACTTTGATGATATCAAGTGTGTCAAGAACACTCTTTGAACTAACAAACACACAGAACACAATCACATCTTGCCTGCTGTACCCCGCCCGAAGGAACGCGCCGACACGACACCACCGACAGTATGACTCCTATTTCGAAAGACAGTCAGCTGGTCGTTGTCGCCAAGAACCTAACGACGGGCATCAAGCCCGTCGCGGAACCAAAGAGCAACTTGGAGTGCGCCGAAGTGAGCGCAGACCACTGCAGCACTGAAAATGTTGCCCGTGGCCTTGGTGAAACTTGCGAAATAAAGCCTACCCCGGAAATTGGATCCAGTGATGGAGGACTCGAGGAAAAGGCTACTACCCAAGTCAATACAGGTTCTTCGAGTCTGACCGTACTTGAGGAAAACACTTTACGCCCTGAGCACAGTATCACTGCCTCGAAGGATGTCTCCCGCGACGGGGATCTCATTGGCGACCGCAACAAGGTTTTGGAAACGGATACGGCTCTGGACCCGAGTGAGGTCCAGGCGCCTAGCATTAATATTGAGACTGCAATTTTTGAGGCCGAGCAGGCCGTCGACTCTGGTATCAAGCCAGGCGATATCAAAGTCCTTGACAAGCAGGTTAAGCTGGCCATTGGTGAGGACAACGCGAAATCCACAGAACCAATCTCAGGCAATCTGGCCGTTCCCAATCTGGCCTCCGGTGGTACAACTGACAGTGCCCAGCAACGTGAACCGCTGACGCCCCGGAAAGAAGAGGTCCAAGATGAGGCGAAAGACAATGCGGAGCGAAAATTGAAGCCCAAAGCCGAGGATACACCACCTTTGCGCGATAGGAGTGTTACCCCAAGCAGGGTTCCAAAGGCGCCCATCGAGACATCAGCAATATCATCAGGAAATGAGAGTGTCCCCCCTCATCTTCGTCCTTCTGCTCACAGGGCAGCCCAGCCATCGTATGGTCTTCACAGTTCCAGAGTAAGTAGATGTAGCTTTGCTATGCACCTTCATTTCTAACAAATCTGCAGCACTCAGATTTCACGGCAGTCTCACCTCGGAGCCAGCGCAAGGAGACCTTCGAGCCTCCTCGATTCCCTCGACCCCACCAGGCCCACTTGCAGCATTCCCGATATGACTCTGGAGATAGCGAACAGGTCGCTCGTCTACATGCACAAATACTTTCACTGAAGAACGTCCTTGAAGCTGAGCGCAAGACCAGCGCGAACATGCGCAAGACAATCGAGGAAGAGAAGCAGCGCAAGAGTGACGCTGCTTTCTCCAGTCTCCTGACTACCCTTCTTCACGCCCAAGAGGAAGCTCTGACTAGCAACGCGAGGGCGGAATCCATGAAGCGCGACCTCGAAGCTCGAGTAAAGAAGATTGAGCAGTTGGAAGTATACCTGGCCGAAGGACAGAAGCAGCTATTTTGGAAGCTGGAACAAGAAGGCATACGCTCCATGAGCGTCGTTGACCGCGAATCCATCAAGCGCGAGGCGGAATTGGCTGTCAACAGGAGACTCGCCGAGGCGCATGGCAAACTGCAGATGCGTTCTGAGCGTCTCCGTCTCCGCGAATCTTCCCAAGCAATCCGCGAGCAACAATACGAGATTTCCATTCGCGCCGCGCTGGAAGCCGAAGTCCGCGAAGCTGCGCAGCCATTCGCGGATGTCGACGAGATCGCTGAGCTCGAGTACAACCGCGGCTTCGCTGCTGGAAAAGAGGCAGCTAAGAAGATTACTCCTGTCATCGAGCTCAAGGACAATTTCGTTGACGGATATGCCGCGTATCACCGTGTGCAGACTGCTTTGGACAACTTTCGCCACGGCCGCATTGCGCAGAACCACCCGGCTTTAGCTTTCCTATTTGACGCCGGACACCAAGATAATCTGATCGCTCGAGGCATGCAGATGGGTCGAATGAAGGCGGTCACTTCGACCACCACAGGCGTACAGAATGGTGTGGCCCGTGGCACTGTTGTCAATGAAGGACAGCACAATCCCACCAGTGGCCAACCATCTCGTTTCCCCTCGCAGCAAGCCCCATCCACGAAATCAAGCAACATTTATGAACCGCCATACACTTGCACCACCCAAATCAACATCCTCGACTCCCCCAGCAAACCCCTCCCTCCCCCTAACCACAAGCCCCAAGAGCGTGCTCAGAAGTAAGCAAATACCCCATCCCCACCCCATCTCCCTTATTCCCCTCCCCCCTACTCATCCTTGCATAAAACCAACCACATCAAGCAAATAGCAAGCCAACTAACCAACTCCCCCCACCAGACTCCCTCCCCCGCGCCAAACCCTCGCCGCCGAACTCCGCGGCGAAATCCCAATGCGCAACGGCATGTACATTCTCGCCAATGGATCTGCGGCGCGCGAGCCAGAACCCAAGCCTGTGGTTAAGACGGGACGGTTTGCAGATGTCGGGCCGGATCTTTTGGATTTGTGATGGGATGGGGTAAGTGGACGAATGAGTGGGACAACAGAACGATGGGGATGCTGATGTTGATGCTGTGGCAGTCGTTGTGGAGGATGCTGGAGTTGGGGGTGGGAAAGGTGTGTGTGGGTGGATTGGATGGGTGGATGTGTGGTGGTTTCTTTGCTTGCTTGCAGGGCGGAAAGTAGGGACTGGGCTTCGGGTTCCTGGTTTGTTTTCAGACTCTGGCAACGGTTCTTTTATTTCCTTGTCTTTTCTTTCCATTTTTCTGGTTTTGTTGGGTTTCTGGGTATTGCATAATGCATGGCTTGAGGTGTGGAGTTATGGGGCTGCTGGCGTAGACGATGGTTATATTGGGGATGTTACACTCCTGGTCATCTTGATATAGGTGGTTGGAGTTGGATGCGAATGGCCCGAAGGGTAAATGTGGTGAAAAGTGGATTTTTTTGGCTATTATGATATGCCCTTTTCCGGTTTAATGATCATTTTAGAGAGCGTCTTGATGAGGTCTTGTTGATGCAAGCAACTAATCCACTCAATCTTCAGTCCATCGTCCGTTAGCCACAGGACCATGACCTTTTTCGCCAAACATCTTCTTCCTCAATACCGGTCCTTGATACCCTGAGTTCAACGAATCGTCATTCTCCTTCTTCTCATTATGCCCATTTCGCCCTTCTCCTATTTCCTCCACGCCATTGTCAGCCCCAGGCGACTTAGCAGGCCACTTCTTTGCAAAATCCTGCGCCCCGCCCCCAATAGCTCGCATTTCCTCTTCCCCTCCCCCACCCGCCACATACCTCCCGACCGTCTCCAGCAACTCCCTCTCCCCCTGCTCTTTCCTCTCATTCTCCCATCTTGCATACTCATCCCACCACCACCTGTGCGTTTCCCCGTCTTTCCCAAGATACCCGGCTGAACCATCGTCGTTGGCGCGTGCCGCCCACGGTTTGTCCACAATATAGTGCAGGACTGCGACCTGGTCGTCGCGCCAAACATTAGTGTGCCAGTACCGCCACGTCTTCAACGCATTCGTCTTCCAGCTCAAACTCGCCCAGCGACCCTCAAATGCTTCGTTGAGGAAATCCTGGTCTGGGAACTTCATTGCGCGTAGCTTTGCATTACCCAGTTGCTCGAACTTATCCTTGACGAATTGTGAGAGCGCTTCGGAAGGGCGATACAGAAATGTTCCGCTGTTGAAATTGCCCAGCGTTTCTGGCTGTGGGGCCACCATGGCGAGTTGGTCAGGCGCCGTAAGTTTCGCAATTCCGCAGTTTTCTGGTCTCCAGCTCTCGGGCGCCCAGGTATCATGGTCGAGATTGCACACGCATGTATGCACCGCCATGACCCTCATCCCATCCCCACCCCTCAGATACTCGTCATTCGCCTTGTTGAATACAAGTGGACTCGGATTCGAAAAAACCATCATATCGGCATCTAGCCAGCAAATCCGCTCAAACTTCTGCTCCATCTCGTGCAAGTCCAGGACCCGGAGTTTGGTCCATGTATCGATGAAGCGCTCGGCGACCATACCGGATTCTGTGCCATCTTCTGGAAGTCGGAGATGGGAAACAGGGTAGAGGATGATGTTTGAGTGGGCGGCCTCGCGTTTGAAGGCGTTGACTGAGGTTTCGGGTAGGGTGTCGGGCGTGTAGGTTATGATGAGTGGCGTATCTGGAGAGTGTTTATGTAGTGTGTAGGCGAGGAGGATTGCGCCGGCGAGGTACGAGGGGCGTGTGAGCAACGTGACATAGGCGTTTTTACCTATCGTTCGCGTTTTACTGTTAGTTTGTTGGGTTGCCATGGTGGACGGATGCAGTGATTTTGATATTGTGGTGTTGTTTCGCATGTATTTCCCGTGCAATAATAGCTTCAGAAGCGAAACAATTGAGCAATTGACTAGGTAATAGGACTCTGAATGTAATTTTCATTGTATCAAGACTTGCCAGATGTTTGGCAACTCCCCGCGACGTTGATGCGTGACGTCACGACTAGTAGCGTTCCGAAATCCGGAATGATGGTTCGGAACCACAGACTTCGATCAGTTCAACACCAAGCATGACAGATTATAGTATCAGGTGTTCAAATAGCGGGTATCATTACAAAGCTCCTGCACAGCGCTGTGTCGGCTCCAAGTTCATATCATACAAATGGTACCGCTCGCATGCTTCAATTCTGCTTCCCATCCTCATACGCCAAAGCTTTGCCCCATGCGCTCTCAAACTCGGCTTCAGCAGACTGTGCCGACTTGGTCGTCACATTCTCGAAATCGTTCTCCGGTGCCAAACTTGTCAACTGGGGCTTGGCTGGAGCAGTCGCAGTTGCGGTGCCTGGCCTGCTTGGTGCCACAATCTCTGGACTCTCAAACTCAAAGTTACTCGAGTAGACGACTGCTGCGAAAGCCTCGAGATCCTTAACCTGCTCAATGGCGGCTAGGTACTCGTTGTTTGCACCGCTGCCAATGCTGTGTGCTTGTCTACAGAAGACTGCCAAGCTATTTGCTACCTTTGCCTTGATGTCGCTGCCAACAATCTCCTGAATACGAGCGTGGTTATCTGAGATTGGTGGGATCTTATAGGATAGCTGGGAGATCTTGGTGTCAACAAGGTGGGAGAAGGCGGCGTCGAGGATAAGAGTAAGTACGTGGGTAAAGGCTGGTGAATCGATGAGGTCGGATGTTTCGTCGATGAGACGACGGAGAGATGTTGCGGTGGTAGGAGAAGTTGATGCAGAGGACGAAGTCATGCCGGATTCTTGCAGGACATAGTCTTCCTGATCTTGCGGAGGTAGTAGAAAAGAGAGCCATTTGCAGGTCCTGTGAGTTGTTAGGACTGACTCATGGATAAGCGATTGGAGAACATACCTCCTCTCCTCTTCTGTGGCGCCCTCGATCTTCTTGCGAACCTCCAAGGTGAGCTCAGATAGCCTCTCGATGGTGATCTCTTCGCGTGGATTCAGTGTTCCAAAGACCTCCTTGACTGCCACCCGTACTTTGCCAATCAGGTCTAAGCACCCCCTGTGTAGCAGCCACCAGCTCAGACTCAAATACCGTCGATTCGTCTCGAAGTCGTTACCATAAGCTTGGTCAAAGTTGTCGTCGTCGTTGTTTTCGAGGTTGATGCGCGACGCTTCCGTGGTGGATTGTGGCGCTGCAAGGGAGACGACGGAAGCGAGATAGTTGCGGCGGCCGAGGAGATTGAGTTGGATGCGGGTGAGGAGTGTCAGCAGCGAGATAGTGTAGATAAGGGTAAAGGCTCGTGTGATGGCTGGCCATGTTAGTATGCAACCTAATCAGGCACAGGAATAGACGCACAGCTGATCTTCATCTCGTTCCACAGTTGCGCCTTGCTCTTCTTGCTCTTCTTCGCCTCGCTGCCCTCTGGGGCGCCTTTGGCCTCTGGTACGCCTTCAACTGGGCCTGTGCTGCTATCGCCATCCGTCACGACCTGGCTGGCGTGGATGAAGCTGTCTGTTTGCAGGGTCGAGCTGCGTGCATCGTCCTCGGCCGTGTCTGCGATACTCGGCGTGTCTGCCACACTCGGTGGCGCTGAAGTGGCAATCTCGCTTGGCCCTACGCTTCGTGATAGCCGCTCAGCCTTTTGCCTCTGCAGCTCCTCCAGCACCTGCTCCACTGGTATAGCCTGGAGGATGTTGTCTGTCGCCGTGGGCAGGATGGCCAGGACGGTGAATGTGCAGTCTTCCTGATTCTGCTCGAATCGGCGGCGGAGACTGAGTCTCATAGTAAGCAGAGGCCCTTTGTTCTGACGGTGGTGCGCTGCCTACTTTTCCTTTGCAATGCGCTCATCGCTCATGCGTTGGCGCGCCTCCCCGAGCTTCCCCAGGACATATTGCCCCGCCAAATAGCCTGCGCCCAAGACGCCAGCCCCGATGGCAAAGTTGGCGCGATTCCGCCTGAACCAGCGACGCGTCCCCTGTAGCATCGTGATTGTTGTCGTGGCCGTGGTCGTGGTCGTGTAAACTGTCGGGTGGTGACGCGCAGTAGGAGTCGCGTAGGGGCGAGGGCAGGAGTCGAGGCGAGTCCGACGTCGAGATGACGGGCGACCTCCACCGTCACGGGCAGACCAATCACAATATTATCGTCAATGATGGGCTCCAAGGGCACGAAGGTGGTTAACAAAAGAACGGTAGCAGAGGATGGACAGTGATCATGTTCAACGCAAGCAACCGTCGTACAAGACGCTGGCGGCTGGTGGTGAGGGTTGCCCACACCCGCGATTGAGCCGAGGTCCATGGCCCTTTGCGGACATTAAATCCACTGCTTTCACCTGACGAGCACTTGCCACTACCTGAGCACTACTTAAGCACTACCTCATCCCACCCCCTGTCTCCCTCCATGATTGGCTCCTTTAGACGTCAGTGAACTCATCGATTTTCAGCAACACATTGCGTATCCTGCGCCAACTTCTAGCCATACGACGATGCAAACGTCCAAGGCTAAGTTAGCTTAGTGATGGGAGTTCTAGTCTCCCAGGCACGTTTATCTCTTGACTGATTCATGTAAGGGCACAATAGTCTACCATCACGATCTTGTTTATAGAGAAAGCTGGCATCTTTCACCTGATATTTCCTACGAAGAATGACTGTATGGCCATGTAAGAAAACAAGCGCTAGACCCTGCAATCCGTACATATGATTTGAATTGCCTATGTATTTGATAGGTCCAGTCTCGCATGAAAAGGCAAGATGATCATACCACAGCAGCAGCTACGTGAAGCCATTGAAGATGGTATATGCATCCTCTTCGGTCCTATCCCTCCAGCTGACTCGTTCCAGCTATGCTACCACGCCTCGTATCGCCTTGATCGATCGCGAGAAAATCCCAAAGCCTGGCTACGTCAGTGATTGCATTGTACCTATGAGCCACCAACTCAAGTCCACTCCTTCTCCCAAGCCTCCTTCCCAAGCACTCCCCCAAACACAACATGCGTGTTCTTCGAATACGCCCTCGGCAGCCTATCATCATTGAGGCCAAACACCTTGACCAACCTCGGCTTCCCAATGCACTTGCGCTCCCACTCTCCAATAAGATATAGCAGTCTCCGCATCATATCTGTATCCTCCACCTGTGCAATCTTGCCCCCTACAAAAGCAATCTCCACGGGAAGAGGCTGCTTACTCGAATGCACATACTTGCCCACAATGTCGCAAAACGTGTAAAAACTGGCCCTCGTTTCCCGTGCAACGAGAGTGAGGTTGTCGGTGCCGATGATCAGCAGTGCGACACTGGGCAGAAATTCGCGGACCCGAATCGGCGCTGCGATGAGCAAGTCTATCAGAAGGACCATGTCTTTGGCTACATCGTAGTACTCTGAGGAGAGTGTCACGTCGTACGGATCCTTGTAGATGATCAGGCGCGGGACGGCATGCGAGGCGATGCGCTTTGCTAGCAAGCCCTTGGACTCTGCGTGGAATTGCTGGCAGACGAGGTGGAGGGATGGGACCTTGTCGGGTATGATTGCTACAATGGGTGCGACCTTGTGAGTGGTTTGGGCGTCTTTTGGGAGGGTTATCGTGTGGTGCTTGTGGGTGAAGCAGGCCTCGAATATCATGAGGCGTAACTCAGTAGGTCTGGAGGAATCAATTCGTATTCGAGTACAATCTTTTGGATCAGGGTCACTTACAGGTCTAGAATCCGAAAGGGCTTCTGCTCTACCGTGGTGGTCTTGGTGTTTGTGGCGGCCTGTGACATGTTGAGTATATAGGGCAGGGGCGATATGGAACGAAGGGCAGGATGGAAGGAAGTGCATGAATGCGTATGTGCAAAGTCCAGTGTTCGAGGAAGAACCAAGCCCATAATATAGGTACATTACAAGTCTGGATCGGACGCGAGCTAGCGCTACAACATACGGTACAGATCATGGGTGATACATGGTAGCAAACAATAACACTAAGACGCAATAGTCTTCTTACACTAATTATCGAGCTAGATTATACCCTGCATACACACTGAAAAATTAAGCACATCTTTCGTCTAAATGTTATGCAACTCTTTCCCAAACAGGATGAAAGAGACTCCGAGTCCCAAGCCAGAGTTGCAGCTCCACCAAACCCAGGCAAGCTTAGGTGAAGACTATAAGGCATATACTCTATTATTTGTGATCAAGGATTGATATCGTTGATCACTCTCGTCCTTTTGGCGCCGTGGGTTCCTGACAAAGACTACATCGCCAGGTCAGGTGACGCAGCGCAATTCCGCTTGCCTCTGAGATGCTATTGTGAATGCAATCAAGTCATCCCAGGGCACTTGCCTAGCAGCCCTTCATTGGCCTTGAAGGTCTACTGCAAATATTTGATGGTGCTCTTGCTAGTCTCATACGTGTAGATGAGCAGCTCATCCCACAGTCGTTCACAGGCTTGGCCAGCTGGACCTAGACTTGTTAGCAGGATCGTGGCAAGATGAACTGGGGCATACCTTTCGCTGTGCGATTCAGGAGATCCTCTGTGGCGTTGAGGAATGAACGAATATCACCCTCGACTTGCAACCTTCCTTGATGTGCATTCTTCTCGCGCGTGAAAGTGGTGATAATCGAGCGCTAGATTGTGTCTTCTTCCATACTCACTTTCAGACTGAGAAGACGTTCAAGTCTTTTAATGAACCTTGAGTTTAGACTCTGGGTAGTCTTCCGTAGTCTGCGAGGCCCTCTTCCGTAGTCTACAAGGCAGTCTTCTGTAGTCTGCGAGGCAGAGATATCGGGCTCGCGCAGCAGGCGATGGCTAGAGCAGATGACAGTTTACACCTGGGCATGTCTATTGCAAACCAATGGGGTCAACATGGGTCAGCTAGACATGGAGTACATGGTTAGTATTAGCATGAATCTATAGAACCGTAGCTACCTCTAGTAGTCCAGCCGTAGACTTGTTCGAGTCAACCCGGATAATTGTGCTCGCACGCGCTGTAGGTACCGAAGCTCTACTATAATCTGCTTGTTCCCCCACATCCTACCCTATACCCAGCCCAATAGGCTGGATGTCTTCCTCAAATAGAGTAGTAGCCGAATCTCTCCAGCTGGGTGTGGAGAAAACAGAGGGCGAGTAGCACGCCGGAAGGCGTGGCGGCGGGACGGCCATGCTTGCTGGGCAGGTCTCCCACCCGCGCACAACATGCGCTTCTACGGCAGGATGGACTGCATGCATTGCGGGCGATGGCGGCGAGAGCATCAACGGACGAGCTAGCCAATCCGGCGTTGTTGGAGACAAGAGTGGGGAGTCGCTGCTTGGCTGTGCTCGGCAAAAGTAGGTAGGGCTCGAGGGTGGGCGCTTTTCCCGTAAGGGCTGAAATAGAGTGAGTAGTCTAGCTGTCGTTAGTACATGCTTAGTAGAGCATGCATTTTATTATTGTTATTATTACCTACTTAAACTAGATTGCTGTTTAGAGATGTTGTGAAATAGAATAGATTCCTTTCTTCTACTCGGCAGTTAGTGTGTTTGAACAATGCAAAAGAATAGAGTAGAAAGAAGAAGGGCAAATGCAATATATAACACTACAATTCCAGCAACAAGTACCTCTCAACGCGCAGGCAGCATATCTAGCGTGTAGGAGGGTTATAGTAGGGTCTAGGTATTTAGTATATAGTAAAGAGTAGTACTTAGGAGATAGAGCTAGAACTACCAAGATATATGTATGCAGCAGGTGTAGAACCTAAAGACCGGTTAGCTGTGCCATATATGCCTAATGTTGGACTAATAATAGTTCGCGGATACTGCTTGTAGAGTAAGTGGCACAACGCCGCAATACGCGCTGGAGGCCCCGCATTACTGCGCTACTAGTAGCATAGTTGTGCGGCGTGGTTTAGTAGTTCTAGCCAGGCAGTTTTCTCGCTGGCTCTTCGGGGGGCGTCTCTTGTTTAGTAACTCTTAGGGCTAGGTTAGATGTAGTTCTTCGTTTCTATCCATCTACCTGCCGACCATGTCTACAACTGTCTACAACTAAGTTACTATCTATTCTTCGCCCCAGACCTCCAACTGTTGGCACGTAAAAGACAAACTTGGACGATCCATAGCACAGAGACTACCTGTCTCTAGTCCTTGGTCAAACCATACAGACACGCCCCCAAGGTGTAAGGACAACTTGCCAGTAGACTCCAATTCTACCCTAGTTTGGGGCCAGTTCCCTCTTAGCACGCTGTGGGTTGGGCTACTCTGGACAAGACAGTCAGAGTACGCGGTTGGAGGCAGAAGAGCTTGAGCCCCTCGACGAATCTCTGCTAGGCAGTTCGCCCGTACCGTAGGCGCATTAAAACAGCAAGCGAATATTAGCGGTCCTTCCTGTGTAGTGCCATATACATATAAGAGTCGATGTGTTGGCGCTAGAGCGATTAATGGCCATATAGCGTAGCACGATAGCTCTAGAGGGCTACCCTGAGACAGCAGCGTTAACCTCCTAAGGATAACAGCGGGGGTTACAAGACGGAGTTGGCAGAGTTGGAGGATGCTTAGGCGAGACTGCTTATGTAAAGGCTCTGTTATAACGGACTACCTTTGTTAGCAGCTTTAGATTAATGCTGCTAGAGTGTAATAGCCTACTGTAGGTTGTAAACCCCATAACTGCTGAACCTCGTGATAGCTAGTTCTGTGGCTTGGAAAAGCATGCCATACAAAAGCAGCCAATTCAACGAGTAGAAGGGGCTTACTACTCAGTTAGCGTAGTAGATGTAACGGCAGTAAAAGAGTAGCGTACCGCAGCGTTTGATGCAAACTCGGTAAACTGCTCCCAATCTACATTAGTACTGTCTGCCTGGGGAGAGCAAGCAATAGTTCTTGCTGTGTTGTATAGCCCTTCTTGCCTGTCTACACTTAAGCTAGGGAGTTGTAGTGTAGCAGATACAAGTAGTAGCTCTAGCAATACTTGGACAGATTGGATTGGTACCTCTCTCGCTACTTTTGTAGCATGGGAGCTTGGGAGTGTAGCTGCTACAGGCAGAAAGCGTTCTCTATTTGGCTTTTGCCGCTGTGGCATGCTCTCATAGAGCACAGCAACAAGGTCTTCGTCGTCACCGCCTGCTCTGCAGTTTTGAGTAGCCTCCTCTGCCCAGTTTGTGTTGCTACAGAGACTCTGGAAGAGCAGCCTGCCTCTATCTGCCCAATTGCGAGGTCGCTCTACAGCGTAGGAACGGCTGTGACGGTCCTCAAAGCAGATGTAGAACTGGTCTTGTCCTGTCAGCAGCGCTATGGCAATAGCTAGACCGTCTAGAGTGATAGTAGTAGTATCATCTGGCTTGAAGGGCCAGGCGCTGTAGTGCAAGAGGATCTGGTACACAATAGGCGCGGCTGTACGCGCAATCATATGGTTATCCGAGCATAAACTAGCAAGCCATGTCTCTACTGAAGAAATTGACCAATCTGGAGTACTTTAGCAAAGGACTTAGGATTAAAAGAATTTATCTCTTACAATAGCAGCAGCTATTCTCTACACTATGTTCGTAGAAGCGCTCTATAGTAGAGCTAGGAATCCCTGCTATAAACAGGTGCTTAAGCAACCTCTTCTGGACATGTTCTATTCTAGTTAGCTAGTAGACAAAAGAATAAGGAGGCAGACGTGTACGAGGTGATGCGTAGAGCTTGCAGAGATCTGTTGTGCTAGCTGCGTACATGCTGTACAGGTTACTATCGCTATAGCGCACGTGAGGGAGTAGTTCGTAGTTAGCAAGGTCTAGTGTGTGCAACACTAAGGGGAGGAGAGGTTGCTTGGGATTTTTTAGAAGGGTGCGCAGCTACTCTACTATATGTACGTAATCCCTACCTTGTAAGTGCTCATCTAAAATAGCTTGTGTGTTCTTATTGGTCTCTATTATTAGATATGCTGCGCCTCCTGACAGCTACCATACCCGTAAGTGACGCTTCTATTAATCAAATGCACAAGTTTATCAATATTATCATAGGACAATAATCTGCAGCGATGAGAGGTCGTGATTGGACTGTCTCCCCTGGAACAAGCGGTTAGACTGGTATTGACGATGCTGTATGCCATGGGAAAGTGAAGACCTGGTAGCGATATTCACGGAAGGAACGACGTCATAGACGTAGTTTCCCGGTTTGTACATCAGCAACTCTCATCTGTTGAACCTACCATTCGATCGAGTATGCACCAATATATCACATGAATCGTTTTATTCTTGGGTCTATACATCATGGTCAGCAGGAAATGATAGTTCAGAAGCAGCTAGGCGTTCGAGTCTTGCATGTGAAGCCCTCATACAGTTCATCATGCAGATTCGCATGCTCTCGAATTGCCAGACCAAGGCTTTGGCAGCTTCTGATCTCTCAGATGCATGTATTTCAGAATTTGACATCATCATTAGCAAGTTCTTATTGATTTGTGGGGAGAATATTTGATGAGCCGCAAAAAAAAACTATTCGTGAACCATTTAACCCTCAGATCATGCACCATCATACACACTCCCTGCAGATATCCTCAAAAAAACACTTACGCCCACTCTTCCACCCACATCTCCTTGTCCATCTTGCCCTTGAAGCAAATCCACTCCTCAAAAAGACCCTTCACCTCATCCGTCTCCCAAGCCGTATACACGAACGTTCTGACACGAAAACGCCTCGTAAGATTCGGATGGGTTTCAAAAATACCATCTATTGTGCTGAGCTTCGGACGCTCGGTAAGAAGCAACGACAGGGCATTTGCCACAGCACCAGGGGGGACTGTAAGGCGTTATGCCACCCTCTCGATGTCGCCCAGCAAGGTGATAGGGTCGAGAAGGTGGAAGATGCTGCAGTGCTGCGCGTGTAGGATCTGCGCAGCCGCCTGCATCTAGCTGGTACTGCTGTATATGCTGCGTCCTCCGAAGTTATCCTGTGGGCCGTTGAGTTTGAGGAAATAGCGCTCTGCCTTTCTCAGTGGCTCGATAGTAAAGGTTGCAACGCTTGGTGCTGTGGCTCCGACTTTGCTTCGATCCAGTTGGGCGAAGAAGGCTTCGCATACATCGGAGCATTTCTCGTTTATTAGGCTTGCGTCTCTGTCGAAGCAATTTTTTTCCAGAAGGCCTAAGTCGGTGGCTTGTGTGTCGTCGGGCATGCTGGGGTATGGCATCCTTCTAACTTGCAAAATTAGCCGCGGCGCTGCATACGCAGCACTTTTGCGTGAGAGCTTGCGCTGCATTATCGGGAGAGCTTCTCTGAGGATTGTTTTACATGTTAAATGAATAAGCAGCATCGGACTTGGAGTGATTGAAGTAAGGACCAAGTCCAACCCCTTTAATCTCTGAGAATGACAACTTGACTTTGGTGACTGATCAACTCTTCGTAAATCATGAAACGGAGCTCCTTTGGAAGATCGAGAAATTCCTTTTTGGCTTGCTGTATCCGACCTTGTGACATTTCATGAGTCTTCTTGCAGGACCTTGGAGGAACTCCTTGAGCGGATCGTGACGATTCGGAATCTTGCGGCCGTCGATAGTCCTGTAGGTTTCTAAAACCCTTTGGTGGTGCAAGTAGACCTGGATTTTCCTTGTCGGACAGCAGTCGTGAAATGATGTTGCCCATGGTGAAGAGACGCCGCTATCTGGAGTGGGATTCAAGTATCAAATCGAGGTTGGCGCAATTTGGACGGGAATGAAGGTGCTTTTGTCGTGACAATTTTAAATAAGGAAGGTATGTGGGCAAAGCGTCCAAGTCTATGGTTCCAGCACTGGCTACACGGCGGATTATATTCTCCTCACGTGTCCGGTTTTGCATGTGCCTCCATTGCGTCCAATTTGAACGTCGGCAGCAGTCTTGTAATATGAATGGGTATTAGTATTATACAATAATGTATGGGTCGTAGATGATGCCTCCAGGTCCGCTTCAAATGCAGCTGGCCGGACACTGCACATGCTTAATCCAGGCAGCCTACCCATGCAACTCCATGATATGTGTGTACGAATATTAGCGAGGAGGAGAGTGGACTGTGTACATATTAGCAATTTTCGAAAGGCGTTCTTTCCAATAACAAATACCGATATTAGTACTCGACTTCAGGAGCTAATGTTTGTTGATGGTAGTGATTGTTAGCGCGACCAATTCGTCTCGACGAAAGTATTGAAGTCCGCGCGTACATGAAGCAGGCATAATGACCATAGACATTGTACACCATTATGATTCATGATCTGGGATGAGTTTACTAAATTGGGTATGAGGTTCAGTAATGCAGCAATGATTCTGGCACGAATCCGAGGACAGAGATATGTTTAAATAGAGTGCAGGTATGTTTGCATGTATAAAGCCGCTGTTTTGGCTGTAACCTACACAACTCCAGGACCGAAGGAACCCCACAATTACCCAACACATTCTTAAAGGACATTTCCAAGTGAGATGTCCACGTACTGCGCTCTTCTCATCACTGTGCTACTCATTTTGCGTACCATCCATTATTCGTGATCCGTGCTTCCTTCAGCGTTTCCAAGCCGCGACAGCCGCATGCCGTGATAAGCCCGCCCCTTGCGCGGGAGATATGGTCTTGGAGGAATATATCGAAGACATCAATGGGGCGGGAATTCGGCCTTGATTATCTTGGTCTGGTCATGCGGCCATTAGACAGGTGCTATCATTGTAGCTGCTCTAAGAAGCATGGGGCTTGCTGGCAGAGTCGACCTTCGCGCGGAGGTTGGCAGCGGTCGAGCCAGATTCGGAGAAGTAGCGGGAGAAGACAGGTTGGAGGAAGGAGCGGAAGATGATCTGGGCTCCACTGCAGGATGTCAGTCGGAACAGTAGCGACGATGCTGGGCGCACTTACGCAGTCTGGGGAAGGGCCATCCAGAGGATGAGAACAAATTTGAAGGTGTAGTAGAAGGCTGTCTCAGTCAGTAAAATCTCATGAAGGGTTACTTTGTGTGACATACGGAACCAGTAGACGGCGCTGACGGCGCTCTCAAAGACAGTCAGGAAAGCAAAAGTGACCCAGTACTATATAGCCAATCAGCATTCAAGTCGCTGGATAACGTGACTGTTCGCAATTGCGCGAATTGTAGGGCGTACGTACTGTCAGCCACTGTAAATATGTCAGTATGGAAATTGTGAAACCGTTATTTACAGGAACTTGTCCTGAGATGGGATGCGTACCTGGGTGTCATCGACCTTGCTGGCGCTGAACAAGGCGTTCAGCGAGTAGTATCCCGGGATGATGAATCCAGCAATGTTGACGAGGAATTCGCCGGCAATGTTGAAGAAGATGAGGAAGAAGTAGAGACCTGCGAGACCGAGGATGGCGTACACCTTGGGAATGGAGGTTTGCTTCTCAAAGTTGTTGAGGGCGGGGTACTTGGACAGCTAGAACATGGCAGCATCAGCACTTGGACATGCTGCAGACAGACTGCGGACGACTGAAGATTAAGACATTGGCGTCAAGCTATTTTGACAGCTGCCTATGTCAATGTAACGGGCGCTTACCTCTTTGTCAAGCTGCGAAAGCTGTGCCTGGGCTCTATCCTGGACAGACATGGTGTGAAGTGGTGGTGGTCAGGGTACAGAAGGGGGGTGCAATGTGTAGAGACTGCTTAGGCGTGTGGGCAATGGTAGCTATGGTTGCAGTGGAGCAGCGATAGGGTTGTGGGAGGTGTCGGGAATGATTGTGGGAGGACGCAAGCGGGAGCGTCATCGCTAAAATACGTCAGTGGCCCTTTCACGAGCCAGCGAGGCACACCAGTAGCTAGCCATGCACACATGCGAGACGTCTCATTTTACATGATGCCAACAGCAACTCTGCATGCAAATCCAACGCGAGAGATGCAGCTGAGACTCATTTCTCTGTAGTCAACAAACTTTAATCACAGTCAATCGCAAGGAAGTTGCATGCATCGGCATGATGTTGGTCAGGTGACTTTGGGGCTCGTGCGTGCTTGCCGGCCGCTTCCCGTTGCTGCAGGTGCGATCGACTCGAGACGAAAGCGTAAACACGCCAAAGCCTCCCACAACAAACGCCATCCAAAGGTCGCTGAGCCTCGCCCACGGCACCTGTTGGACTTGTCATTCTTGTTCCTAATATATTATTGCTCGCGACTCTCTTGTAATTCCGCACAGCGCGCGTCGGCGCCGCCCTCGACCAAAACAAACAAGCGCAGTCAGCGACGAAACCGCATGCGACACGCTGCAGACGGCCATCGAACCCGCTGCAGCCCCAGATTCCATCTGCAGTGACTCTGCAAAGCCCGCCGCTCCAGCGCTGTACCACCTGCAGTCGCTTTGCTGCCTTGGTGCCACGGTTGCCAGCGCTTTGTTTTGGTGTAAACAGAACGCTAATCTGCCGCCCGGCAGCCCTAGAATGACCACCGACATCCGACGATCCAGGTCCAACACGTCAATGTCTACCAGGAGCAACCGGCCGCTGTCGCGTGCCTCGACTACCAGTGTGCACTCGTTCGAGCATTTCCAGCAGCAGCCTCAGCATGCCCGTGCCGCCTCTTTCACCCACATGCCCCAGTACCATGCACCCTTCACGAGCGAAGCGCTGCAGCCTGCGCTGATACAGGCTGCGCAGCAGGTCAGCGCGCAGGATCAGCTCATCAATATGTCACTCGAAAGCGTCCAGCAATACCTAGGCTACCAGGCCGACGCTGCCTCTCAGCAGCCCCCGTCCAACGGCCAGCCCGCACCGGCCCTAGACACACACCCATACCACCACTCCCTCGCACAACAATCGCAACAGCAGCACTTCATGGCGCCGCCCATGGACGCCGAGGACAAGAAGAAGAAGAACTCGACGTCAGGAGCGGCCACCAACGACAAGGAGTTGCGCCAGTTGCTCAACCAGAATGAGGGGCGAAACCTCAAGGAGGTGGCAGCCGAGGTCATTCAGAACGATCGGACATCCAAGGCGGAGAAATCCAAGCAACTCTTTGCTATGCTGTGGTTTGTGGAGCCCATACTTGTTTTCCTACCGTCCTAACTCCATTCAGGTTGAAATCCGTCTGCAAATCTGCCAAAACATCCGTCCCACGAAATCGCGTCTACTCCAAGTACGCAGAGCGCTGCGGTACCGACCGTGTTATCCCCCTCAACCCAGCTTCTTTCGGAAAGCTTGTCCGTGTCATTTTCCCAGGCATTCAGACTAGACGTCTGGGCGTCCGCGGCGAGTCCAAATACCACTATGTCGACCTGGAACTCATCAACGACAGCGGAGATGGCGATGACGTCCGTCGTTCAAGTGCTGGCCCCGCAGCTATTCACGCAATGAAACGGCAGCAGTCCGCTGGGCCTAAGCTTGATTTCGCTACTATCCCACGGCTACCTGCAGACAGCGCCCAGTTTCCCCCTCGGGACTCACGAGTCGAATCGCACAACAATCACTACACGCCAGCTTCATCGAGAGGCGTTCTGTTCACTGACATCTATTCGAACCAATTCCGACCGACAAATGCCCGTACAAAAACATCCTATGAACAAGAGCTGAAGTTCCCTACACCTGACGTATTAGAAGCTCCGGATGCTCTTGAAATCGAATTGCCTGACATTACGCCCTACCTGCCGGCGCGTACAGACCCGGATTCGGCGCAAAACCTGGTAGCTATGTATCGATCACATGTGACATCTTTGGTGGACGCAGTACGGTATTGCAAAGAGAAGCAATTCTTCCGTCTATTCGGCACAT
Source organism: Plenodomus biglobosus (assembly GCA_022343325.1). NCBI lineage: Eukaryota > Fungi > Ascomycota > Dothideomycetes > Pleosporales > Leptosphaeriaceae > Plenodomus > Plenodomus biglobosus. Next base: position 813,833 of record JACTNT010000025.1, on the reverse strand, counting down.
TCCACGGTACCCTCACTGTTCCCGTGCAGAAGTTGTTTGCAGCACCAGAATTGGCTCCATGGATCAAGGAGTGTGACTGGATGATGTATCAGAAAATGGTCCGTAATGTCTCACAGCTCACCTTACAGGTCGCTCCCCCAACAGTCTTGCGATTTCTCGACAACGTCGCCAAGACGCTGCATGCACACATAAGTACAAAGTTTCTACCACTCCCAAATCACGTACTGGAGGCCAAATTGGAGCCAGCAACCCTATTCGCGCATTTACTACGTCAAATGCTGCGGGTCAATTCAACGGCTCATGCCGCTGCTGTTATGCTTACAGCTGAGAACCACCGCACCCAAATGTTTGCCGACTGGCTGCAGCATGTCAATATCAAACGTATCATCGCCAACGAACTCCCGGGTGAATGTGCACATGAAGAGGTGTATCACATCTTGACAACAGAGATCCGATCGATGCTAGGACCGCTACCTCAAGAAATTCAACTACCCTCAGGAGCCATTCACCGTGCTGCTTATCCCGACCCTCCAGCTGATCCGATGGAGTCGGTCATAGATCGCATAGCAGCCTTTCTTACAAAACTTCCATCTCGCTTCCCAGGTGCTCACGCTCGCACAGTCCTTCATTGCATCAGCGCCCTTGGATCTGCTGCGCTTCGTGAAATCACGGTGGAGAACGGCATTAGCTTCCAAGGCTGGTGGTTGACGAAAGTATTCGTGGATGAAATGGCGCAGTGGCTGGCGTCATTAGGAGGCTTCCTTGGCCATACCCCTCCGAATTGGAATTCACCATCATACTCGCCTGTTCTGGATGACCCTCTCAACGCGGGCCTTACCAATGGTGGTAGCGGTAGCAACAACGAAAGTCGATACAGCAGTCTAGAGGCTGACTTTGGTCCGGGCCATTCATTCATGTCCACCACTAGTAACGTAGCCATGGATCCAGGAGCAGCCCACGAAGGTAAGTCTTTTCATATGTTACTAGCCACTATAGTAGTTGACTAACCCAAGATTATCAGTCCACGCTGGACGATTTACTCAACAACCACAATACGACATGAACTTCAATTTTGAGTACGATATGAATACCTCTCAACAAGAACCAAGTCACGACGACAGCGGTATTGGCCTCCTCGAAGAGGGCATCGACGCAAAATTCGCGTCCAAGATGCAACAGTCACTGAAGTCGCACTTAGCGCAAGCTCCGCTACCGCAAGGCGTCAGTTAAAATGCGTAGATTCTTCTCTGTTGAACACCCTTCACGAAACACTTGCCTGCTCTCTGTTCAGGCCTGGCACCTACGTTGGCGCTCTTGATTTTTACGCGTTATGACGTATCCGAAGTTACGATCCATCCAAAAGCGGCTGGTCCTACGGGAATGTCCTGTTTATACACTATAATCTTGTACATGCCTGGTGACTTTTGAGGCGTTTGCATGTGTTTTTATACTTTCTTTTTCATTTCATCTATACCATGGCGGCTATTTGTATGGCCTTTTTTCTATGGGCCAGGTTAGTTGGTTTTGTTCCATTCTCGTTTTTTGGACCATGCCTGGTAATCGTGTGGAATTGCACGCTTTGTAGTATGAAGAATCCTGGATACTAGATGAAGACCTTGCTCTTCCGGTAGAGAATCACTGTCGATATCAGCATTACTCTGATGCCTTTATGTATGCAGTGCACAATGCATGACCACTAAACCTTGCTCACGATAGGACATATATAGCTTCTTTCAAGTAAGTGTAGGATACGTGACTGGACGATTTGCTTTATTTGCAGGATAAATGAAGGTAATACTTGTTGATAGCAATCTTCGTCTACAGCGAAGTTGGACTTCCCAACGACAAGCCTTAAGGCAGGTCAAAACACTGCAGTCGTGTGGATTTACTCATTCCGTTTTGGTAGATTTCAGTATTCATTTGTCCCTGTGCCTCTGTAGATGCCTCGAACATATACCAAGCACAACGTAGGCAAGGATACGAAGTCGAAATTCCTAAGTGGAGCGGCACTTCACATCCAATGCATCTACAGAGTATGTACATTTGGCCCATCGATATCCGCGACCGACCAAAGGCCGAAGTGGGGTACGCTAACCAAAACGGGAGCTTGAGTCCCCCGGCGGGCCTCTTATCGCGTAGATAACCATGCGAGATGATCGAGAGCTGACAGGTTGAAATGGTCGTGAGGAACACAGCGATGACCGATTGGAAGATGACTTATTATCGGTCGTTTGAGAGGCTTGGTATAGGCCTACTTGTCAAGCCATATGATGTATTCTCGCGATAGACGTCGCCTCTGAGATCCTATAAGACCCCGCTGGATCCCTTGGATGCCCGCAGGCCAACTTCCCCTCTTTCTCCGCTATACTTTGAGATCTACCGAAAGATGGCACTCGATCGTTTGAAGCAGGCGGCCTCTCATCTCGCAGGTCTTGGAGCATCACCTCATCCATTCGATCCTCTTACTGGACCTGAGATCGAACGAGCAGTCGCCATCATCCAATCGGAGCACAGTGAGGTCTTCTTCAATGCGGTCACATTGTGGGAGCCGCGGAAGGCGGAGATGATGCAATGGATTAAGGATCCTAATCACACGCCACGACCGCACCGAGTAGCTGATGTTGTATGCATTGGTCGTGGAAGCAAAGTATACGATGGCCATGTCGATCTTGATGAGGGCAAGATTGTGAGCTGGGAATTGACGGACGGTGTTCAGCCGCTGGTAAGCTGCCGAATTATTTGTGGAAGTACAGTTAAGTTACTTATGTGTCATGCTTGATAGATCACAATGGAAGATCTGCAGATTGTGGAAACTATTGTCAGGAAAGATCCAAAGGTCATCGAGCAGTGCGGGTTAATTGGAATCCCGCCAGAAGACATGCACAAAGTGTACTGCGATCGTAAGTCTTAAGATGACTGGACCTCGATCCATGGCTGATTGAGTATAGCCTGGACAATCGGCTACGACGAGCGCTTCGGCACAAAAGTTCGTCTCCAGCAAGCTTTGATGTACTATCGACCTCATCCAGATGACAGCCAATACACATATCCCTTGGACTTCTGTCCAATCTACAATTCGGATACCCAGGAGATCATACACATCGACATTCCACCAGTGCGGAGACCGCTGAACCAAGCACCGCCCAACAACTACCACGCTGCAGCTATTGAGGCAGAGGGCGGTTTCATGACTGGCTTGAAGCCGATCAATATCACACAGCCTGAGGGCGTCTCGTATAAGATGGACGGCCGATACATCTCGTGGGCTAATTGGAAGCTGCACATTGGTTTCAACTACCGAGAGGGTATGGTGCTCTCGAACATAACTTTCAACGACAAAGGCACATTACGGGACACCTTCTGGCGGCTTTCGCTTGCAGAGATGGTTGTGCCGTATGGAAACCCAGAACATCCGCACCAGAGGAAACACGCTTTCGATCTGGGCGAGTACGGTGGTGGGTATATGACTAATTCATTGAGCTTGGGCTGCGACTGCAAAGGCGCGATTCACTATATGGATGCGGCCTTCGTCAACCGCGCTGGCCAGGCTACCACGATCAAGAACGCGATTTGCATTCACGAAGAGGATGCCGGTATCCTCTTCAAACACACTGATTTTCGCGATGACAGCGTGACCGTCACTCGTGCCCGCAAACTCGTCATCTCGCACGTGTTTACGGCTGCAAACTACGAATACTGCGTATATTGGATCTTCCATCTCGACGGAACCATTCAGCTCGAGATAAAGCTCACCGGTATTTTGAACACATATGCCATGCTTCCTGGTGAAGACCTGAAGGGCTGGGGCACGGAAGTTTACCCGGGAGTAAACGCACACAACCATCAGCATCTTTTCTGTATGCGGATAGACCCTAATATTGATGGTCCAAATAATACCGTCTTTATGGTTGATGCAGCACGTGGTGATGGCGAGGTCGGCAGCGAGGAGAACAAGTATGGTAATGCTTTCTATGCAAAGAAGACCAAGCTCAGCACCCCTGAGCAGGCGGCTACCGACTACAATGGCGGCACGAGCAGAACATGGGAGATGTGTAACGAGAGCAAATTGAACCCCTACAGCAAGAAGCCGGTATCGTATAAGCTGGTCAGTAGAGAAGTCCCCGAGTTGCTGCCAAAGCCCGGCGGTTTAGTATGGAAGCGTGCTGGCTTTGCAAGGCATGCTGTACACGTCACAAAATGCAAGTCATCTTCTTTCTCTGATGAATGGAGCAGAGAATACTAACATGAGACCAGATGACGACACACAGCTCCACCCCGCAGGCCGTCATGTACCTCAGACATCGGGCGAGCCATCTCAAGGCATTCCCGCCTGGATCGCCGCCAACCCCACAGAGAACCTCGTAGACACTGATGTTGTTCTCTGGCATACATTCGGCATCACACATTTCCCCAGCCCCGAGGACTTCCCTATTATGCCCGCAGAGCCAATGACGCTGCTGCTGCGACCGCGAAATTTCTTCACGAGGAATCCCTGTCTAGATGTCCCACCAAGCCACTGCAGTGTACCAAGTGGTGTCAAGCAAGGAGGTGGGCTAGTGGATACATTCAGTAAGTTGGCGTTTGGGGAGAGGGAGAAGGAGCCTGCGCCGCTGCCGGCGGAATCTTGCTGCTCCGACCAGAAGTTTGGGGCTGGTGTATAACATGGAGGGCGCTGCAAGTGTAACTATATAAAGCTCTGTAAAATAACGGTTCCAGCTTGAATGAGTGAACTTGAATGTGGATATATTTCTCAACATTGGTTGTTGTAGGTTGGTGCTGGTCGGCTTGCCCGTTTGAGTATAGTAGAAACAGGGTCAGACCGAGCTTTCTGATAGGCTTTTTCCATATGTACAACCTTTGAACGGGAATATCTAAACGCGGTCATATCATTTAGGTTATTGGTAGGTAATTTGGGATGAAAAGTCCGAGCTGCCGTGGGGAGACGAGTGTTGTGTAAGGGTGTACACTAATGACGTCGCCCCCACGCAAACTAAACCACCGAGGCCCAAGCTCGGTCGAGTCCACCGCGCGTCTTTCTGCTGCCCGCCATGTTCAACATGCAACCCACCTTGAGGCGATAACTGGGTGTTGTGGGAATAGCGGTATTGAAATGGTCAATATGCGATCATAGCCACACAATCGAGAATGTAGCCGCCATAACCGCACGCCCCAGTCTTCCGCGCCCGCAATGCCCCGCGCCTTCCCGCCCGTAGAGGTCGACGACAATACTCCCCTAAAACCTAGCACTCCTGCCTCGGCTCGACCAAGACTGTCTTCCTCCGTGGTCGAAAGTGTAGCTGGCTTCAGCGCTGGTGTCGTCTCATGTCTCGCCGCGCATCCTCTGGATCTCCTCAAGAACCGCCTGCAGCTCAATACCAAAACTCCTTCGCGGCCCGGCGACTCCTTCCGCATCCTACGTAATGTGATTCGCGATGAGGGAGGTGCAAGGGCACTCTACCGAGGACTCTGGCCAAACTTACTAGGCAACAGCTTAGGCTGGGGATTATACTTTTTGTTCTATGGAAACCTCAAGGACATGTTCCAGAAGAGGAGGGTGCAGGGGGAGATGCTGGGAAGTGCCGAGTTCTTCTCTGCTAGTATCATCGCCGGTATGTCGTACTCGCCATCTTAAAAATTCCACGTGGAGGCGGGGTAGCTAACAATCATGCGCAGGTCTCCTTACGGGTGCCTGCACCAACCCCATCTGGGTCGTGAAAACACGCATGCTTGAGCGTGGCGCAAACCATCCTTCCGCGTATAAATCAATGTCATACGGTCTACGCCACGTTTTCGAAACCCGCGGCCTGAAGGGACTATGGGCTGGCTTCATCCCGTCTTCGCTTGGTGTATTGCACGGCGCCGTGCAGTTTAGCATCTACGAGAATATGAAGAAGCACCGCGGGACACAGATTGGTGGACAGAATAAGCTGAGCAATTGGGAGTATGTGTACATGAGCGGTGGGAGCAAGCTGCTTGCGGGTGCAATCACGTATCCCTACCAGCCTATACGGGCGAGGCTGCAACAATACGATGCGGCGAAGCAATATAGTGGGCTTTGGGATGTGCTGAGCAAGACGTACAGGAATGAGGGCCTTCTGGCCTTTTACAAGGGGTAAGACTGTGAAGGGTGGGCATGTCAGATCGTCAACTTGTGCTAATGCGTACACAGTGTTATTCCGAATACTCTACGAGTCATCCCGACAACGATTGTCACGTTCCTCGTCTATGAGAACACCAAGATATACTTGCCCAAGGTCTTTCAGGATGATGAACATCTGAGTCATGATGAAGACTAGACTCCACAGCGCACAGCGTCCAGCATCGCAAAAGACCAGAACCAGAAGGAGCTGCCGTGGCACCCTCTATGCTTTCACAATCATTTACGTTGCCCTGCGTATCGCAATGAACATGAAATATTCAGCATCAAAACCTCAGTACATAGTGAAGTATCAGAGAGAGAAGCAGACTGTCATGTATATAAGACTTTTTCCCTCCGCAAATACTGCTCCAACACACTCACAGGAGCACGACGTTAATCTCAACTCGCAGCATCTACCTAAATTTCGACAAATCTCCCAACATCTGTGAGCGATTGATTGTGGACTGTCCCGCCCGTCAACAACACCTAGTAAAGCCTTCTATAGACAAATATACCCACAGCTACAATGGACCGCAAGTCCACGGCGTCTTCTGGTACAGACCTTCAGCTCAAGCGCACATCCACCATACAAAACTTGTTCGGGTCGTGTGAGCCTTTCAAGTCCGAGGCTGCATCAGCCCGCTCCGTAGCGGCCACCCGCATTCGGGATCTCACTACCCGTGGTTCGGATGGTATGCGAAACTTGTTGAAGAAGGGACAGCGCAACCGCGACCTGCAATCTGAGATTCCAATATCGCCGTCTTCAATGGCCATGGTCGACCATGGGCATGGACAACCTCAGATTACCAGCCTCGCAAAGACATTTGTGGATGCCATGACATTTGAAAAACTGAGCAATTTCCTCGCCTGAATGTTGTACTACGATTCTGTTGAGTTGCCGGAGTCCCCAGAGTCTTGGTATTCGTTGATTGACCCAATGGAGATGCGTGGCTGGGTTGCTCTTGGTAACTACCTGTCAACCCGCCATGAGATGGGTTCCGGCCTCGATCTTGTTGTTTTGGACTCTATCTGCGACCGTACTGGCCTCATTCGAAAGACTGTCCACACGATGCTGAAGCAATTCGCCGATCCCCGCAAGATGGTCTACTCACAGATCGCCCTGGCTGTGCAGCATGCTAATAGGAATGGCAGCACGCTGTTGCAGGCCCTAGAATGCGTCCAGGCGAAGCTTCAGGAACTGTGTAAACTCGCCATTCGTATCAAGCCCACGGAAGGATCTATATTCCAAACTGACCACGGCACGACACAGAGGCGTATCCAAGGATACCTACACACTGTTGTCGGACCGCGTGTCAAGTCTCTTGGCTCTGGTACTCCGCTCAATACTGCGGCTAAAGTGAAACATCTAAACAAGAAGAATATGGAAGGCATCAAACTCAACTACTACTTCCAAGCTACACAACAACAGCGTGCCGTGCCTCTCGCACGCTATGGTGTGTTGCCGCGATCCGTACCTCGATCACTAGGCTCACCACCCACCAGTCCCATCGACATGGAGACCGAGCAAGCAACCCACCATGCCCAAGAGCTAACCACGAGCAACCAAGCCCTTCAAGCTCAGCTAGCAGATCTCCAGCGCCGCAACGAAAAGCTGCTACAAACCAACGAGAGCATGGCGCGCAAAATCACAACAATAGATCATTTCCAGCCTGTAGGCTATGTCCATGTCAACCAGTCATCGTCTACAGAACATTGGCGTACATCTTCTACCCCGCTTGAACAAGACGTTTCGACTGCCCCAACACAAAAGTCCCATGCAAACGAACCCATCAAAAACCCCTTCCATGCTCTACCCCAAACTCCACCGCATATCTCTCTCCAAGCAGTAGATCCCCCCACTCAGCAGCCCGCTCAACCCAAGGAATTACCCGACAAATACGCCACCATGCTCGACACTGTAATTACAACCTCGCCGCCCACACTGCACCTCGTGAATCCAGCCCGCAGTGCTGAAGCCGCAGCGCATCCACCAAACACAGTGCCACGACGCGGCGGATCAAACTTCACGCTCGGCCTGGGCTTAAACGATATATTTGAAACGTTGTAGAAAACAAAACAAGATGATAATGTGTCGGGCGCATGTGAGAAGGTGCCAGGTAGGTCTGGATATACGTGTGAATATGAGAGGGAGATGTTGTAGCTGCAGCCGTAGCTGTACCTGCATGCCGAATATGCCAGAGGAAAAGAAGTCACTGGACCTGATTACGTACGATAATTTGATAGTAGCAAAACCCACACTATGGTATTTTAGGTGGGTATTGCATTGCATAGCACTGCATAGCATGGCAGTGCCTGAGTAGCAGTCACAGATATATCAATGAGTTTTGCAATCGTGTTGGTCCTTGTTCACTAACATTGTGATGATGGGGTATGGCGTAGTTGTGTTTGGGTTTGTGTGTTATGTATGTACTTCCTGAGGGAGGACGCATAGATGCTGATGTTACTATAGGTATGTCAGTATGTGCATAGTCGCATGTATGCAGATTGTGAAATGCGGTGGTGTATTGCATTGCACTGCACTCATTATTATTTTGCATCACCAAATGATAGACACGAAATCATACACGTTTTATGGATTTGCAGTTGGTAGCAAAGCAACCACATGATATGGATTTGAAGTTGGTAGCAAAGCAATACACAGTCTGATGTCCTGACCGGTCCATCATCCATCAAACTCATTCCATTCGCTCCCGATTAGATATTTCTCAACCTTCCACGCCAGCTACATCACATCACCCCCCTCGAGCCCAACGCCCAACCCCCCCTATCCTACACTCTCCGCACACCACTCCGCATGCGTCTTGCCCGCATGCTTCACAATGTGCGCCTGAGCCTTGTCCTTAAAACTGGCCTCATTGCAGTGGTAATCGAGCGTGACAACCGCGTTGATGGGATCGCTGGTCTCTGATACCAGGAGAGAGTAGACGGTATCGATGACTTCTTTGGTTGACGTATCAACGGTCCAGTTGCGATCCAATATGGAGTGGCAGATGCGCCCGTGTCGGTTAATGTTGGGGTGGTAGATGGGGGTAATGAAGCGTGCCTGGGGTGCGAACATGGGGTATTTATCCCCCACCTCCACGTACAGAAGGAAGGTTCCACCTGTGTAGGCGCTGTCGGGTGGACCTATTTCATCAATGTCAGCAATAGTGTTCTTTTTTAAGAATCCTTGCGGTCTCAAATGTATTGTATTAGAAGAGAACATACCTTGCATCACGACCTTCCAGAGGCCCATATTGGACTCGCAGATGTAAATGTCGTAGTGCGGGTGTGTACGAGCCCCCGAATTACGAATTTCATTGTGGATCCTGCTCAGACGAAGGTTGCTATCTGCGCGGTGTTTAGTATGAGCAACCAGATTTGGCAATGTGGCCGAGTTCAACAAAGGACTTGTCGAGACCAGGAAGCTGCTTGCGCTCGGGAATGCAATCTTCAGTCATACGCTGAATGCGAGCCTTCCAGGCTGCGTGCATGAATTCGATAACGCGAGGACTTCGGGTGAACCGCGTGCGACTGGCACGACGCAGAACAGATACGTTGTCCGGGCGCTGCAGCAAGGATAAGACAGGTTCCAGCTCACAGATCGCCATGGCCTCTTCCAAAGTCTTGGGCGCAAAAATTAGGCCTCCTATCAAGTAGGTGAGAGTTTTGAGATCACTGTGATCTTCATTATCGAGTATGAAGGAGTCTACAACAATGCTACTACGCATAAGACGTGACGTCAGCAACACGGCGTTATACTGGGACTTGTTGTCTTGGCCGTCCGAGATACAGATGATGCGTAACTTTGCTTGGGGACAATTCTCTTTGTAATGCTGAATCTGTTCCAGAGCTAGCGCGAGGCTGTCCCAGAGTGCTGTGACCCCTTTTGCTAACATGTTGTTGAGCTTGTGTCGAAAGCTCTCAACGGACGGAGTGATCTTTTGAGTAACTGACGCTTTCGAGCCGAATGTTACAAGACCAACGTGTGTTTGGAAGTTGTATGCTAGTAGCCGATTGACGTATGCATCAAACGTTTGTTTCACGACGTCCAGGCGACTGGCAGTCATGGCCCGCCGGCCAGGCTTAGGTTTGGGTGCGACATCCAGTGACAGCTTCAACACAAGGGTTGGGTTCATTCTCTCTGAGACATCACTACTTTCGCCGTCGATATCCTCTGAGTCTAAAAGTGGGTCAACACAGGATTCTTGGCCAAGCTTTCCTTTGGCTTCCCAAGTTGTGAAATAGCTCGATAGTCGTCCAGGACACTCTGTGCGGGAGTAGCCATAGTACTGGTTATCCCCAGTGTTGTGTAAATTATACCACATCTTCACTGGATCTTGTATAGCGGTAGTGGGATGTTCCATGAATTTTTGACGATAGTATCGAAAGACGACTGATGCAAGCGATTTTGTGGTGTTCCTCGGCTCCCAGTATGATATTACGGGTCGTTCATATGAGGCACCATATACTTTCACAAGGCAGAGCCTATCGGAACTTTAAGGTAGTACTTGTCGCCGAGAGTCTGATGGCTGGTATCTTCAACGCCACCAATAGTAGCTAACTATGTGTGCACAGGCTTATCAAGGCCTAGAGCAATGTGATTAACTTACGTTCACTTCAATGACAGCATAGACAGCCTCTGTCGCGCCAGGTAGGACATCCGAAAGTAAATCTTCTGGGTCGATGAGTGGGCCATCTTCAGTGCTAAGGTGCAAGGTGACCTGAAGGTTTTCGGCGTCCGGGAGAGCTAAATTGCTCTGAAGAGAAGCGGCACGCAGCTTGATGGTCTCAATCAAGGATGAGCAGAGCCGATCTGGTGAGTGGACGATGAGCAGGCTCACATGACACTCTCCGGCTACCACATGGACAGTATACCGCGCCATCGCAACGTTGGATGGGCGCGATGGGTGGGCGTGAGGAGTTTGTGCTCGGGATGAGGCGGGTGTTGGAGAAAGAGTGGCATGTAGTTGCCTATTAGCGCCTATCTGAGGAGAAGCGCGTGCTTTTACGCATTTGCACGATATGGCACCTGCCGAAAGAAACGCGTGGCCCGTGTTATGGAGTAAGCAGAAGACAAAAGCGAAAATGAGCGTGAAATCAGTTTATAGGAAATCATGTTGCAATACTAAGTGAAGGCCTACAAGATGAAACAGCTGACTCTACTGGTGCAGTAGTCATTCTACTACAGTGCCGCTCAGGAGGTTCAGACATAGTTGTAGCAGTTAAAACATGACCTACCGTGGACTGGTCGTCGCTGCTGATGATATGGAAACAGACAAGCGGCCCAGACTCTATTTCATCTAACCTTCTTGGTGCGTTGGACTGAATATAGCCACTCGATCGGTATGCAGATACAGAGCTCGGTATTGCATGGCTGGCGGTGACGTTGTACCTTCTATGAGGCCAAGCGAGGTGAGCCAATGATTAAATCAGTATGTCTAGAATTCTAGCAACCTATGCGAGCTCGGGTCATAACTTGGAGAATGAGGCCTTGCATAGTAACAAGGCGAAGAAAGCAGTGATGGAACTAAGATGATGTCGGAGGATCAGAACCGAGTTGGATCATGCATCGTTGTTCAACTGGTATGAGGTCTATTAAACAGATATTGCATGTAGAGTAGATGCCTAGTATCGGACATGTTGAGTTGAGGTGACATTTGGAATGGAGTGAATGTCGGCGAAACCCAAGAACACGTGTGCACGCGCTTATCGATAGGCTACCGCAATTGTTCCAGGTGTTCACATCACGGCCAACTCCCCACACTTAGACCAACTCTTCCGATATCGAATAAACAACACCGCAGGCACAGATCGTAGCCCTCCTCTATCGTTTCTCTAATCTACAACCCACATATCAGCCATGGAGTCACCCGACACCTTCACCCTCCTCCCGCTCGAGATGGATCCCACCACCAAAGCCATTTCCTCGACCAACACACTCAGCAACGCGCTTACGGCCGAGCTCGATGCCCTCAATGCCCTACACCGAGGCCTTCTCAACGTAGAGACACCCACTGGAACACCTCCCCCACCGGTCCCTGTCAATCCAAAGCGCTCGGCGCAAATCAGCAAACTGCGCGAGTCTGGCAATGCAGAGTTCCGCAAAGGCAACGCTAGCCAGGCGGTCAAGCTATACACTCTCGCGATTGATATGGCGCTGGGTCGGCCGCACTGGGAGCCATCAGGTCTCGTCAGGGAAGAAGTTTCCAGCTTGTTGAGCAACCGCGCACAGGCGAACATGGCGCAGCAGCTGTGGGCAGAGGGCGCAGTGGACGCAGAGGCAAGCGTGGAGATGAAGAAGGTCGGCAATGCAAAGGGTTGGTGGCGGAGGGGCAAGTGTCTGCTTGAAATGGGCAGGTTGGATGAGGCGGAGCAGTGGGTCAAGCAGGGCCTTGAGTTTGAAGCCACGGAGCAGGATCTGGTCAACCTGAAAGCCGAGATTGAGAAGAAGAGGACTGGGACATTTTGAGGGTGCGTCCAGCTGAATTATAGAGCATGAGCTTGCGGAGAATTGCCTATTACAGGTGTGCATTACATGGCGTTTGGTGTCGGATTATGTGTCCCCAAGGGGTGGCTATAAATACCATGTTCCTGCGTTATTATCCATTATATTTTTGTGAGGTTGATTGATCTGGTTCTCAGAAGGCGTGGATGTGCACTCTATGTAGTGCTGACTAAGGACTTATCTACCGCAGTAACTTCCAACACTCATCTAGCTCACAATAAGCAACTTCTCGGGCCTCGGTCTATCCCTAACTTGTACCGCAGCATCTGAACATAATGAAATACTGACTTTACGCAGCCCCTCTCGTTATCGCCGACGTTGAAATCACGGCGGGCAATGGCACCAGCTAGGTGTAGACAGTCCAGATGGCATGTGAAGCCAAATCGAGATGGAGGTAGGGATAAGGCTATGAAGGCTGTGTATGAAGTTGTAGCTTGTGCTGGAGTAGGATAAAGCAGGACGAGGATTTAGGAGAGTATCCTGTTCATGCTTTGGGGGTATCGAGAGGGAATAAATTCCAATGCGGATGATATCTATTCCTTTTGAGTGTGTAGTCTAAGACAAGCAAGTTGATTACGACAGGCCGCATGAGTGATGTGGAGGATTTGAGTTGTTAATAAAATTCCATGAGTTTCGTGAAGAATCATGATATATTCTGGCAATGAGCATCTATAATGTGGACCCAGAAATAGTATCCGTGGGAAAAATTGCCAACACAGCCAGGTGACAGCAAGGCACTGTAGTCCTAGTGTGATATCTGCTACAAACATTACATACATTCCACGAACGAGATACAATAATGACCAATGAAAACACATGTGAAAATGCAAAAAGATGCACAAAGAAACAAAAAAATGTATTAAAAAATGGACTTGCAGGGAATCGAACCCTGGACCACTCCCAATCCGATACTACACGAGGTAGATGCGATGCTAAGGGAGTATTATACCACTAAACCACAAGCCCGATTGAATCATGTGCTGATTGATGAAGTGATGATCAGTCATAGATTTTATATCGTGGATTTTAAAAGAGAAAAACCACACACGAGACGCCGACCCACATCGTCTCGGCCGCCAGCGCGGCTTTTACAATAGTCCCTGATTGTGTGGCAAATAAAGAGGTGGAGAAGAATGGGTATGCATGCCCCACCTCACCCCCACGCGAAGACAAGACACGAACGAAGTGGATGGTGGCACGCACGATGCAATGTGTTTACCATAGGTATCCTTGCGCTTGCTAGTAATAGTCACCGAACAATGTAAACTCGACTATTCAAACATACTTCTCTCAACAATAGATGTTTCTGCACCTTGGAATTTCGCAGGCCCTTGGGATGGTTCACACGGTTCGGCTTTGGTCGGCTCGGCGCAGGCAGTTTGCCATGTGCGCATGGGGCTGGAAGTAGTGGTTTAATCTCTAGTCTCATATTGAGTTACTAGAATTTATTCCTTGCGCGGTTAAAAGGTGCTGGATTGTATTTATGTTGGGGTTTTAAATGTGTCTATTAGGTTGAGAGAGTGTTTTTTAGGTATCTATGGTGCTTTTAGACCTTGAATGTGTCTGCTGAACCAGGACTGGGTACCGTAAGGCAAGTACCTCTTCAATACGTATTAGTGATTCCACCGCCGGCGATAATCTCGTAGGTGGACGGAGATGGAAAGTAGAATATAGTACCATACTTAAGATGGAAAATCTAATAGTGAGCCCGGGTATCTACACCATGGTAGTATCTAAAGACTACGCAGAAAGAAAAGAAAAAAACACGATAAGGTGTATACAGGCGTTAGGCTACCATATCCAAATCGCTCGAGCACAGCGAAAGCGTGATAGCATAACATATGGTTGGGTATACCACAGCGGCTTTTGCTATTACAATGTATTATACACCATTCGAAGCCTAGCGACAACGTTCCAGCCTATTAGCCTTGTCTCAGACATTCAATCGGCCTCGCGACTTGGCCATGCATTGTGAATACCCTCTCGTTGGCATGGGGCAGCCCAGCTCCCCAATACCTCCCGCTATTGTGTAAACTGGTATCCCCTTCGTGAACCCATCATGTTAGCGTTAGATCCTGCAAACTAGTGCTCTCATGTGTGACCATGTAAGCATAGACGGGCGGTCCCAATGCTCATGGTAGAAGTGAAGATACTACGAGCGAAACGTGTGTTCATGCCCCGGCAGCTCTAGTGGATCACGATTCAGCTGATCACCATGCATCTCATGCACCTTCTGTTGGCTGTTATACGCGCCATATGCTTCATGATTAGAATGCGCCCAGACGTCCTTGTGGCTGTTCTGGTTGTAGGCGTCACCTGGCGGCATGGCAACCGGGGTTGTCCCACTTTTCTGGAGGCGTTTTCGTTTGGAACGGAGTAGCAGCCAGATTATGAGTGCTACAATGGCAATCCCCAATATGGGGCCGGCGACAGCGCCTGCAATCCATGCTTTGGATGGACTGGGGTCGGCATTTGATGCTGAAGCGGGACTGGTGGTTGAAGTGCTCGCTCCGCTAGACTCTGGATTGGACTGTGCGCTGAAATCAGTGCTACTGGCAAGCTGCTGCGATGGAGAAGCCGCGGGGGTGGCTATGGACAGAGATGTTTCTAACTAAAATTAGCTTACAAGACTTGGGTCGTTGAATCCAAAAGGTAAAACTTACTCAACGAGGTAGATATCACGTTCCGGTATATGGACGAAGCCGCCCAGGCTGGTGGTCCACATATGATTTGCGAATGAACGGGTGCATTATTGGTGGGGAATTGATCAAAGATAGATACGGTCTGGCAGAAAAAGTCCCCGCCACTGCGAATTGTGTCAGCGCTGAGAATCATTGCCTACAGATGAAAGCATACCAGTCATCAGTAGTGATACCAACTGGCCTGACACCCGCACAGGTTGTCCAGAAGACAGAACAGGTGCTCTCGCCGATGTTGCAGCACTGTGCATAATTCGACGTCAGAATCAGGCTTTGCGAGTCTGGACAGTTGATGGCCTCTACTACGCACGATCAATGTATGTTACTAGAAGTCTGAATCCAGTGACTTACAGGACTCATCATCACTGTGTATGTACCATCCCTGAAACTGTCGGTTGTTGATCTCAGGACCGCTAGTGATTGTTGCTGTCTGTATCACGGTCGCCGTGCTCAGTTGGGCGCTCATGGCAAGACGTTGGTTATAAATCAGCTGGGATTAGATCAACGCAAGAGTTATCAACAAGATAGAGGCGCAATATGGTGTCCTTCCACAGAAGATGCCCGGGACTCAGCGGGAAGTGAAATCCCCAGCATCGTCCTGACGCTTGCATAACCAGAACTAAGCTTGGTTTGATCGACATCTTCTTGCCTGACTGTATGTAAGATGGCCACCTGGCTAGACGTCCGTGTCATTATGTGGCGTCGACTGCGGCACATGAGTTGCTCCAGCCTTCCGCTGATTCCATCTTTTGCAACCGAAGCTCATTTATAGATACTGGCCAATGGGGAATAGTCGTCAATCTAGGATTACCGGTGTGATTCTCGTGGGTCGGGGGAAAAGTACCGTCCACGAATGATGAAGGTGGCAATCATTCGCGAGTGAGTGGATCGATGTACATATGTCCAAGATGGCAAGCTTAGCTATTGTCCAGATCAGATCTATCTCTTGACTCCTGAACGATTAGCATCAGCAGTGAAGCCAAGGTTCAAGCTTCAAGCCTTACCAGCACGAGTATTGCTTTTCCAATCTGCAGGCGTCGTAAGATTCGAATGACCGATCAGGATTCCGATCAATACAACCGGTTCTCAGTCTGACAATGGCATTGATTCGCACGGACGAGCACTTGGAAAAAGGAATATGGCCTGGGGGGGTTGACGAGACATGCGTCAAAGGCTGCAGCATAGCAGCCACATACTCCTAGCTTGAGGCCAAAGCCTGAGTCGGGAACAATTTGCCTTCGGGCACTGACGCTGTATCACGGTAGGCCTGAAAGCGCATACTCGCACAGCACTGCTCCGGGATAGGGATTCAAGTGTGCATATATGGGCTTGTTCATGGGATATTCCCGCAACACAGCAAATAGAGAAGGACGACGTCGAAGTGCGTGTCGCTTCGCTTGAATTAAGCTTTTCGCAAGTTTCTGAATTACGCAGGTACGGTACTAGAGGTAGCCCTGGAAAAAGATATCTCGATCGCAGAGACGTGCAGAGCGCAGAGTGGCTAATCGTAGAGACTCGCAATCGCAAAGTGACATTGATCGGAAAGGATTCGCATTGTACGGTAACCAAGGGATGAGACAGCGATGCGCCCATGCAATCTACCAGAAGTAGGCAGCTGTAATATAAGCCAGCACCCAAGCAATGATTGGCCACCATCTCCTCGCTTAACACCATTCCAACAAAGTAGCGCCCGGCTGATGTGTAAAGCCCCCCCCTACACTCCACTCCTCACTGAATCCCACTCCCCACTTCCCCCCCCCCAAAAAAAAATCCTTCAACCCTCCCGAGACATGCAGTCAGCTCTGCAGTCTCGCCCCCATGCACGCATACCGGTCGAGACTTGTGAATTCATTCGTGCGGCATGCTGCACCGCGCGCCACTGTCCTCCAGCAGGTCTGGTGCCTGTCCTGTGCACGAATGATGGGCTGGATGTGGAGTATATGTGCATAGCTGGGGATTCCGCGGAGGATGTGGCGTGGCAATAACGCAAGCCGCAGGAGATGGGGCCAAGACTGGCGGGAAAAGAAAGCTTGAGCCATATGATTGCATTTCGTGGGCAGAGGACGGATACGTAGTTGTTCTTGTTCTCTGTCGGTATTGTCTTTCCTTTGTCATTTTACCTGCCTTGTGACACACCTACCCTTATGACACCCCGGTCTTCAGCAACGACAGTCTTCTTCATTGTTGTCTCTTCCCTGTCATAACTCGTCCCCCAGAATTCTAGCCCTCACATCGCCATCACGATTTCCATGGGATATCTGCTAAGCCAGGCCGTCAACGTCGCACATCCATAGGACGACTCCCTTTCATGGGTCTAGCAACGTCTCTTCGATCTCGACATGTCCGCATCACAGCTGTAGTCGTATTGTTCTGCATTGTAGCTGCTTTATTGATATCACAAAGCCCAAATCCGGTGCGGGGCCCGCAGTGGCTCCAAAATGTATCCTCGTCACCTCAAGTGCCAATACCAAGTTCGACACCATCCCATGATGAAGACGCACATTGCCGCATGTTTCCCGACCCAGGGAACGTCGCGATCGCAGTCAAGACGGGCGCCACCGAAGCGGTAGAGAAGATTCCAATGCTGATGCGCACCACGCTCCGCTGCGCGCACAACGTGTTGATCTACTCCGACCTTGAGCAGGAAATTGCCGGATACCAGCTGCACGACGCGCTCGCGGACATTCCGCCGTCCGCCATGGACGGAAACTCGGACTTTGATTTCTACAAGAAGCTCCAGGAGGCGAAGAAATACGGCCAGATTGAGAAGATGTTGAGAGACGTCCACGATCCACGGGTAACAAGCGATCTGGCCGCCTGGACGCTCGACAAATACAAGCAACTCCATATCCTGGAGAAGCTGTACGCTGCACATCCAGACAAAGACTGGTACCTGATGATGGACGCGGACACGTATGTTGTATGGCCCAATCTTCTTACATGGCTCGGCCAGTTGCCAGACGCTTCGTCCACGAAACTCTACCTCGGGTCGCCGGCTGAAGTAGGGGATGTGCAGTTTGCGCATGGCGGGAGTGGCATCCTGTTGTCGCAGGCGACAATGTACGATTTCGCCGTGACGAACAAAGGGCTCGCTGCGAGCTGGGACAAGCCTATGCATGATGAATGCTGTGGTGACTATGTTATCGGCGCCATTCTCAAGAAGAGCGGGATCTTGTTGAAGCCTTCCTGGCCAACAATCAATGGGGAGAAACCAGCGACTCTCCCCTTTGGACCCACGCACTGGTGCCAGCCCGTTGTAACGATGCATCACGCGCAGCCCAACGAGATGAACCAGCTTGCCAACTTTGAGCTGTCCCGAAATAACACCCGCGTAAGTAGGAGTAGTTTTGCCCGTTTGATTCGACACTGGGCGTTCAACGTTGTGACTGACAAGAGAATCCCCAGAAGCCATTGGTTTTCGCCGACCTGTACAACAAGTTGGTCAAAGATGTCCTCCCAGACACCCTCAATGAGTGGGATAACGAGAGCCACGACGCCAAGATTCCAATGGGCACGTACGAAGAATGCAAGAAAGTGTGCGAAGACAATGAGGATTGTTTCCAGTTCAGCCACCATGGCGGCGATTGTGCGCTTGGCCACAGCATACACCTTGGTACACCCAAGGAAGCGGAGAACGGGGCAGGAACTCGCAGCGGGTGGTTGACGGATAGAATCAAAAGTTGGGTTGAGAAACAGGACCCTTGTGTTGCGGTATTCCCTTGGGTTCAGTGAGCTGGCTCTCCCGTTGTTGCCCAACATGACGGAATTATAGACAAGACGGTGGTTGGGCAAGTAGTGACTTGGACAAAGCGGAACAGCCTCCATAAGAAAGAATATCGTAGCATTCCATATCTGAGAGTGTGTAAGTGCTACATTTACGAATTAAAAATGCGACTATACAGCTTCTCGTGCCTTCCCACCCACAGATCCATGACTGGGACACTCTGGCCAGCATCCTCTACCGACTTGTGCCACCCTTCGTCTACCAGACCACGTATCCTCGTCTGCAGCTCGCTACTTGCCAAGACGGCCTGCGCTTGGTAAGGCCCCATGACGCTCGCGCGAACAGCAGCGCTGATAACGGTGCGGGCATGCGAGAACAAGAAGAGGTAGGCAGCGTCGTGCAGCGGTACAGCAAGGGTTCGTGCGACGAGCCCCCACAGCGGCGCAAGATGAGCATTCATGTGCTCCGAGGTGCGCAAGGCCAGTGAAAAGGCCAAAAGCGCCTTGACTGCTGCATCGGCATTTGTGCCTGCTGTGTCGCTGTACTGCGGCTTGAAGCTGCGGTCCCAGACGGCGAGCAGCGCCCGACCCTGGGCTATGCTGGCCCGGCGCGCGACGGTGCAGGGCGTGCTGGCATCGAAGTCGTTGTCCAGTGTTTCCACGTCCTCTGGGTGGCGGTAGCCTGTGAGCACGTAGGGCAGGGCGGTGCTGGCGAGCGTGGAGAGCGATAGGCGGAGGAAGGTGTGGAAGGCGGGGAGCTGCGAGGCCGATGGTGGCGAGGGCTTGTGATGGGCGAGATACGACTCCAGGCCGCTGCTGAAGGCGAAGGAGCCGAGCGGGAGAGCAGAGTCGGCCAGCAGGAGGAGCGCATGGAGCGCTGTCGTCGTGTTAGCCTTGCACTGGACAGATGACTACCGGCCGGTACGGTAAAGACATGAACGATCACGACACACCTGCGTCGTTCGCGATGGGCGGAATCGCTGCGCCTGCCTCTCCTTGGCTCAACCGGCTTTTCGCCTCTTGCAGACGCCTCTCGAGATGCGCAATCTCATCTTGCAAAGACCGCTCGTCTGCCACTGGTAGTTTCATTGGGCATGGAGGAGAGATGGTGCTGCTCTGGGAAAGGTGAGATGGATGTGAGAGCTTGGCAACATTTCCATAGACGGCCTACAGCCGATTTTGGATTGCATCTCCATCCGAACTATGTAGTTACACAAAAGCTACAATTCCCGTAAAAGCAATCCAAGTCATGTTGATCATAATCTGATCAAATCATTTGCAATCCAATCCAATCCAGCCAATCCAATCCAGTCCAATCCAACACCAGACTCCAAAAGCACAGTCATCCAACGATACCCCTAGCGGCCATCGATATCCCAGCCATGCGCAAACCAGAAGAAGAGGCCTCACTACATCCAAGAACGGGGTATTGATGTGAAAAGTCCCCAGCGCGGGCCCAAAGCGCCCTGCGCGACCATGTACGCCGATAAAGCAACCTTCTACGTGGCCGTCCAGTCTAGACGCCATCTCCCTCCTCCTTGACGGTTTCCTTCTTGGGGATATCAGCGAACATGGCTGTGCCCTTGGACGATTCAAAGTTCTTGGAGCTGGTCTTCTTAAACAGCGTCTGTGGCTTCGACCTGCCACCCGCATTCGTTAGCGCCATGACCCCACCACATGTTGCAGTATTGCGGATTTTGGGGCGCTCTTACTTCTTCATGGCATGTTTGGTCTTGAAGGCCTGTAGCTTCTGTGTAGCAGGAGATTGAATCTCGTCGGATGGCGACACAAACTGCTGGGGCCTGTCTATGCATTAGATGTTGCTTGCTTACTTCCTATCGTCCTGTCCCAGGTGCGCTTACTGTTCGTTGTTGATGCGCGAATGCAGAACCTGGCGATGGTAGTCGAGGCTCTTGGGCTTGTCCTTCTCTGGCGATGGCGTCGGCTTGATCTGCGCATTCGTGTCGCGCGAGCTGAGCACGTTGGAAGTCATTGCGTTGGCGGTTGTGAGATTGTGCGTGAGCTATTTTGTAGAGTTGAATTTCCGAGATAGTAAAGTGTTGGCTGGCAGAGCTGTCTATTGAGGAAGAGAACTGACGCTGTACCGGCTCTTACTCTAGTGGTGGCGGTCATGACAATTAAGAATGTGAATGCCTTGTTTACCGTTTCCGGTCGCGGGGCAACCACGCGGAACGCGCCACACGTCATTGCCCATCAGCCTTGAACCTTGCAAGCTGAACATGCTCGCCATTTTGTGTCCCTGTAGATGACTCACTGATATCTGGGTACGCTCGGATACACCAGTGTCATGTTTGCACTGGGTCATCCCGTTCATTGGTGCCCAACTACTCCAAACAAAGCCTACACATGGTCTTGATCACTTTACCAGCCTGCACCTATTGTAGACCTTGTATATAAACCCGTCTTCCAGACAAAACATGGTCTGACATTCAAGTTCGGTAGGTACTCTGCCCACGAGTGAGTCACATAGAGGCAAGCTAGTATGAGGAAAAGGAGTGGTGTACCTGCATTCGTATGGCTGCCATGATACGTCACCCTCCATACCTGAGAATATGATGTTTTCGACGCCTCCTGCACATGAATCGCCGTCCAGACTGTCCGTTGCTACGCATCCCTTAACCAGGAAGCCGTGCTGACCCAACCTCACTTTTGCCCTCTCAGCCTGCACGATAAAATGCTAAACCGACTATATCCCTGCGCTGTTTGGTATGTTGTGTAATTCATCCAGGGCACTTGAAAGAGCCCCGCCATGTTCATATCCATTTTATTTGATCGATTCTTTCTCCTGTCGGATCTTGTCTTGCAGCACTGCTGCCACTATACATGACACCGGAATAATAAACACATCCTGGGCCCTGCACACGACCACCACCGAGCAAAGCATATGCTCCATAACACCGCACCATCGAAGCTCGGCTACAGCGGTAGAAGCTGCAATGATGAACTGAAATTCAGCCAAATAGACATATGGTACATTTGTCGGACTGAAAGAGAAATCAGTCCGCTCCAATACTGTGGCGGCTGGGAAACACGGTACATGGCTTCTCGAGCGATGCAGGAATTCGTCTTGTATGCTGAATAAGGACCTTCTAAGGTGATCTAACCAAGACTGACCTGTGAAGATCTAGAGGGCGTGATCCAGTGCCTCCGCAGCAGACGATAGTATCCTCAAACATTGATCCCACAGAGGCTTTCTCCCCTACTTTCACCCGCGCGTGAATTTGTTAGGCATTTCGGTTCCATATTCCAAAGCCCCTGTTCCCTCTTGTTCCGCCATTGCGTCTTGTCTGTGGTCTCTGCGGCTTCTCTAACCTCTTACAGCTGACATCCGCCTTGACGAGGATGAAGCTCTGATCGAACACATGCCCGTTTGCGTTCCCACATCGTTCCAGGGCCGGTGCAAGCGCCAGCTCGACTCTTCTGCCTCGTGGGCCGCCATTGGTACCATATCCGCCTACATCACTATCATCGTCGTCCTCGTAGACATCATCCATCTCACTGTCATAGAACCCATAACCCCAGTACTGATCTTTCTTCCCGCCAGTGAAGGTGACGAATCGATAATCTGCCCGTTGACGCTTCATTTTTAGGTCCAAGGCTACTGACGCGGAGACAATGGTGTGCAGCTGCTCTTGGCCTATTCGAAGGGACTGCGTGGACCAAGGGCGCAACTTACGGCGCATTCGACTACAAAATCGTGTTATGCGTTTCAGGACGGGTGCCGCATCAAACGTAGGCCGCCATTTCCCATCGACTTGTGGGACAAGGAGATTCACGGTTAGAGAGCGCCAAAGATGGTATTCTTCCGCCTCCACTTCATTCTTCACAGCTGAGTATTGTTAGCATGACAATCTTGAGCTCATCAAGAGAATGTATGTTTGCACCTTTCCGCAATGTATCGTTGATGCCGCGCAGACTCTTGTCTCCCAGTTTGCCAGCCCAGACGTACCCGGCGCCCTTGTGCCAATTGTTGAAAATCTTCTGCTGTAGCCTCGTCCAAACATATGCTTGTATGAGGAGTGGCCTATCTTCTGGGTGCTTCAAATAGACCTGGTAGTTGTCCGTGATGCAACCAAACAGCTCTTTCGCTCTGTGCAGATGGGGCCTTTTACTACGAGCGCTTAGAGGCCCGCTGAAGTACTCTTCGCTCCAAATTCGTATTTCATGGCGCAGTGCGTACAGCTCCTCAATCAGCGTCTTCTCCTCCGATTTAAACACGACGGAACTGGTCGCGGGCATTCCATTCGGCCCCATACTCTTCCTTTGCAGCTCCTTTCGTAGTGCATCGCGCTCCTTTGTGACCTGGTAGAAGCGTTGGACTAGGTCATCTTGACTGCTTCCCCTCGTCGATATCTCTGGCCGCGAAGGGCTCCTGGGGGGCGGTACTATAGGGCCGACTTTTGTGGCGACTTGGATCGGGCTAGGTTCTGGGGAACTCGATTCTTCCGAGGATGTCTCAGTGGATGCTGTGATCTTGACATGTGGAGGAATGTACTGTGTCTTTCTCTTGTTTCTTGGGAGCAGCACCTCTTCATCCGACCATTCCCCGTCAGCATCGCCGAAGGGGTTAGGCCTCCTTTGCTCCATGAAGGGCGAATCGCGAGTAGTGGCAGGCGGTAGTTCGCGGTCAATGCCCTCAGCCGAGGGGCAGGTCAGCTTGAGGGACCGGAGGGTGGAATTGCGCACGTCTACCAAGGAAACGACTCAGTCAGCGCGCCTGTCGTCGATAGCTTTGACTCTGGTGCCCACCTGGAGACAGCGTCGCCATGTCAGTAGGCAGCGAGCATGCTGTGGTGTTGGAAGATGTCTCCGCCCCGCCGTCTCGATTCAGCTCAGCTCGGATCAGCTGCGCGCGGACGAGGATCGTGAAGAGTTAGACCGCGCAAGCTTCATCGTGGAAGAAGAGACTCAAGAGACTCGGCATTGGGAAAAGGCAAGCGTGTGATCTTCCTTGCGCCAGCCTCAATGCACCCGAGCGAAGTCCTGGCGGTTCCAGCCACCACTCAAATTGCCAAATGGCTGGGGGGACATGATTATCACGCTGGTGACGTGTGACGAGAGGCGGGCGCATGCATGGCGGGACGACGTTTTGGCTTGCCCGTCCCTCATTGGCCTGAGTCGTGGGCGCTGGGCCTTTGTACTGTGTCCTATCGTGCCCGTGTCACCTGAAACCACGATGAGATGGTGCACCAAGAGACACCACGTTGTACCTATGTGCATTTGTTCGGGTGATACAAACCCTCTCTGCACCTGGTGCGCAGCGGTTTGTCAGGTTCAACGAGCGACCCAAAGACTCCAGGTCGTAGCAGCGCCGTCTTCACGTCACACATCCTTGCAGGCCCATGTAGCTAGTAGGATGCGCGGCCCATGGTACAGCTACACTTGGGCCAAATAGAGCCGGTTTTGAAGCTTTCACAAATCTTGCCCAAAACTCTCGTCAAGACTGACGTGGTCAATTATACTTGGCGATGGAATTCGACTGGAGTAGGTAGGTAGCCCAACAGTGGTTAACTTTCCATGTACCAGTAGTTACGGTCAATGCGCAACCCCGCCTTCTCATCTACACTAGAATCAGCAGCAAGCCATCTTTTAGTCACTCCGAAAAGGACGGGAGGATATATTGGACTTGGCCTTTCGTCGTTCTATACCGCGCTTATCACCTATTGTCTCAGTGGCAGCCCGTGTAGACCGCCTCAGTCGACTGGCCGAGCAAATCATCGACAAGACATACACCTATCTCGATGAAATTTGGATAAAATCTCGATGAAAAAAAGGTAAACGTTCGGCAGCTGGGCACTTGTTGTAGACAGCTCTATCAAACGAAAAGTCGTAGCCGTTGGTGTTGCCAACTTCCATCTGCCCAACGACATTAGGATTCAGGACAAGATTGCGTCAGATCAGCGCATGCATTGGGGCCGCTTCATCATCATTTGAATTCCATCATCTCAATCATTACTCTGCTTTTGGTACCACGTGAACCTCCCATCCAGCGCCATACACGCCCTTGACCTTATTGCGCTCTTTAAGATCCCCAAGTGGTCCAGAAGCACTCGTTACGTTGCTGTTGAGCACACCCTCCTTCTCACCTGTTTGCAAGTACCTCAGAAAGTCCACTGACACATCAATGTACTCTCGGAGTGCTACCGTGGGTGCCAGAGTGGTTCCCGTGACCAGCTTCATGATCCAGGGCACAATCAAGGGTGCGTCAGTACACGAAGGATGTGCAGTGCCACCTACAAGCTGTCAGAACTTTTCACTTGTGCAATATTGGGTAGATCATCTTACTCAGAGTCATGAACCATCCTTCCTTGATGCTCTCGACGATTCTTTTCACTACTTCGAAATGCCAACCCTGACCATAGAACTCAACCTGCTTCTCGGTCCATTCCCCGCTTTGCATAACTAGCATTGGTACATCGATATTCTTGTTGAGTGGGCCAGAGCCCTTGCCCGGATCCAGAGCGATTCCGCCATTGATGGGCATTGCCTCGCTTCCTGCAGACTTCAGGGCCTGTAGTACACCAGTCGCACCATACGAATGTCCAGCAATCGTCACCGCAGAAAGATTGAGGCGGTGTTTGAAGCTAGGAAGGGCGGGCGAGTCCCGCTTCCGATTTTCAATCTCCTCGCCAGCGTTCAGGCGAGCGAAAAGCTTGATCGTTTCGCTCATCTCAGCTTCGCGATATGCCAGCTGGGCAGCTTTAAGATCGAGCTCGGACATTGGCGGATCTGATTTGAGATCTTGCAACTTCATGTGCCAGACCTTCCTTTCCGTGTCATCCGAATAGTGAACGATGCTGCCAGGGCCGCTGCCATCTCTGTGCTCCACCGCAGCGACCATGTAGCCATGACTTGCGATGCTTCCAAGATAATGCGCATAGCTTTGGCTCATACCTGCCATGCCATGTGTGAAAACTACGCAAGGAAGTGTTCCAAAGTCCTCGGCTCGCTTTAATTCTGAATGCTCTTGCTCTGCTGCATGCATAATCTTGCCAAAGCTGTCAGAACCAGCGCCCTCGTCGGTCAAAATCTTTTCAGCGCCGGAGATAGCTGGTGCTGCAACAACTCCTGGAATGACAGTACTTGAACCAAGAGCCCAGAGAGCGAATGTGAACAATGACGATAATCGCGGAACTCCTGCGAGTCGTGCATAGCCTTCGCCAATCAACGAGATAGGTTGAGGGAGCCACGGTCGGGCCCATGGTCGCTGATTCGGCGGGGCTAGAGGTAATGAGGACGGATAGTAGAGTGTGATGGCAAGTGTCTCCAGTGTGAATGCATCATTGCCGGTGGCTTTCAAGATCGCTTCGTGAACGACCCGCTTTTGTACTTCGGTTTCGACGTCTAGAATGCCAACTTCATGCGGACCGGTGTATGGCGGAAGTGGTGATACGATTGGCGTTAAGCTGAAAACGAAGATGAGAAATAATAGGGAAGCTGAGCCAAAGAATAAAACGCGTCGCCACGTGAAGCGACGAAGACTGAAGACCATGGTAGAAGATTATCTAGTAGAGGCGACCAGCGAGAGAATAGGCAAGTTTAAAACACAGTGTAGGGTATGTGCAAGGCGTTTATTATTGTTCAGGGAAATGAAGAATGAAAAGATTATAGAGTACAAAGGGCTTCGTGAGTAGGACAGGATGAGGCTTGATTGATAATTGCAAGGACGATGACGTAGCGTCCGTGCAAGCATTGTGATGATTCGCTGACGCCCACAATTCCTACCATATGAATTCTTTCGTCGGCCAACGTCTGTCAGTAATTTGGAGTCCTTAGCCCGTTGTCACCAATGTAATAGAGACTTTCATACCGTTTCCGAGATATCCGCAGCGCGCAAAGGTGGCCATGTAGTGGTCTTTTCACCACCGCCAAGTGGCCAAAGCCCTTGACAAGCACGACAGAGCATGTATGCAGGTCCCAAGGCCAGTCCCCCAATTACCAGAGACTTCAGGTTAGTGTGAATGGACTGATGTAATCCAGTACAATAATGCCCATACCATCTACCCCTGCTGAGCTCTTGCTGAGGCTTGCGTCGTGACTAGCCTGCTCAAGACAGTGGCTCGAGGACGAAAAGGTAAGACCATCAGAGACCTACGCGTGTGCTCCTGAAATAATTTCCTAGTAGAATACCTGCAACGTAATCTGTCTTGCTATTTGTGGGGACGTAGTAATGTGCGAAAGAGAACGTTCGACATTTGGGAAGCACCAACACGCTATTGTACAACGTTAGGCATACCAGCCAGACATGACAGTGACCTAACGAAAGACAGCCTTAAGCGACGTGAATAGTGATGCTGAAATAGTACGTTTGTCGGCTGACAACATGACAGAAACTTTCAGTTGCCTCCGCGGATCAAATCAATGGCCGGTCCAAAAAAACCATGGCCAAGGGATGCGCTTGCGGCTGTATCAATTGCAGCGGTTACTGCGTATCCCAAAGCACAGGATTTCCATGGCGAAGAGAGAATAAGCGGGTAACCATGCTTACACCATCCGCACGGAAAGCTACGTGTTGGGCATACACACATGAAAAAGTAGTCGGCGACGAAAAGATCATCTTGACTTAGGCTGAATGGCCAACAATAGTCATCCTCCTCATCCCAACCCGCATTGTAAAAGCCTTCAGGCTCAACTTCACAGGATGCATTGATTCCTGTTGTCGGCTCGCTTCATATTCGGAGAGATCGACTCTCTTAATCCGGAGGAATTTATTATGCATACCACTTCGGCTACGCTGTACATGGTACTTTGGAGGCGCTTCTCGCGTGCAACCGGCATTAATATCCACGGTCCCGAACACGACGGCACGGATAATCTCATCGGACAGTGCCAAAGAGCAGGTATTAAACCAGGAGTAGTCTGTATGCGAGCGGTTGTGCCGCTTCGCTTGTTCGTGGGCCGGCTCGTACAAGGCAAGGCGAACGCGCTGTTTATCCGGAAGCAAAAGGGGGAATCCATGTATGTTGAGATGGCACAGCAGTTTACTACTAGCGATGTCGAATCGAATACTTTCATCGAGGCGAGATGACAAGGGCAACACACAGAAACAGTCAGGACAGACTTGTACGTGGCAGAGTGTGTGCATATCCTTGTGCATAACCCATCTTTATTCGCTTCCCCAGACTCTATCGCACCCGGCAAAATAGGAACTCGTGGGAGCAGGGGCCGGCTGTGTCACTGTATCGATGTCTGGGCGTACATGCGTATGCAGTGTCTGATAGGTACCTGAACGTCGATTTGCTGCACGTCTCATATGGTGGAGTGCATTATTGAACATCCCAGCCCTACACACAAGCGAAAAGACAACCTCTTCGTTTACGACCCCAGGAAGCAAGATCGACAGGATCACGACCCGTTTGACATGTATGCAGACGCCGCAATATCAGAGTTGCGCGTTGCGCATTACGCCAGCTCTCCATGCACAAGAACAGCCGCCAATTCAACTTTGTGCCAAGGTGTGTTTGGACGGAAAGGTACCTAAGTTTTGATGACATCGCACCTAGTCGAGTTCTTCTTCAGAACGACCCTGGACGAGTACACAAATCGTATCCCTGTATCGCAATTCCGTTGAAGTGCGCATGCTACGGACGAGAGCCGAATTGCCGATGTCCCTGTCCCTGTCTGATTATGTTCCGAAGTAGTCCAATTTCAGTCACGGAAACGCCCGTGTTTGTGCGCGTTCCGTCGCGTGCTCATGTAAAGGCTGAGACAGGTGCTTGGGTATTATGGTGCATCCGGCTGTGCTCGTGCTCGACATAGTTTGGGGGCGTGTCGCAGATGAGGTGATCCTTGTAGGGCTGAGGTCGACAGGATCGGCGTCCATAGTCCAGAACCTTAGATCGTTGAGAGGTTTGTAGCGCATGGCGTGGCGTGCGGAACCGGTAAGTCGAACTAGCACCCTGGTGTGGCTTGGGCGTTGGATGAGACGCCGACGAAAGAACATAGCATGACCAGTGCGATCCCTACGATCATCATCAGCTGCGTTGGCGAGCAGGTTACCGCGAATGTGCTCAGCATATTAAGTTATGAAACTGTGCAGCATGTGCACCGGGGCCAAGTCAAGTAATTTTTCGCGTGTGCGAAATCGAAGTAATATTATTCTCGCCGTCTGGGCGAACGCTTGAAGGCCAGATTCCAAGCAGATTAGGGGCTATAATGAAGTCCAAAACTGGATAGAGCAGTGCAACTACGCTGTAACAAACGAAACTAGGGAAGGCACACGCTGAATGCTGATAGGGTGAAAGGCTACAAAGACTGATGCAAAGATGCGCGATGCTTTGTGCATTTTGCCATTGTACAAAGGAGAAGCCGATTTGACATGATGGGAAAGAGCGAGAGATCTATCTAGAACTTGGAACGGGCAGTGACATAAAAAGAAAAATGTGCAAGAGGCGCTGGTCTATCATCAATATATACACAAAAAAAAAGGTGGGAATCATTGACGTAACATTTGAAGTGTGGCCGGCCACGCTTCGGATTGCCCCATGGGCAAGCGGTTGATTTCGATGAAGCATTAGCCTCGGGTCGTGTATCGTGGTGGTGTTGGAAAAAGACGCAGCATCGGCTGTTGTGCTTGGGTCGTTGTTGCAGCGCGATTGCGCGCCTTGCCTTTCGGCTCTTGGGCAATGACCGGGGCTTCAGTAAACAGCTTAGCAGCGCTGTCAGACAGAGTGAGCTTGTGTTGGCGCATAGGATTGCGCTCCAAACGCTGTGAGTCTTGATGGGCTTGCTCTAGCGGACAACAGAGCTCTTCCTCAGTCGTAGTGGACTTCTCGCGTTGCGAACCGCGTCGCGCTAATTTGAGAGACTCCTTCATCTCAGAGATGATGGATCCGCGATTTGTGTCCACATTTTGCGCATCCTCATCGGCAGTGAAGAAGGTTTGGCCTTCAAAAGTACGGCCAGGCGGCGTCATATCATCATCCATAGTGCTTTGGTCGAAATGCTCCAGTGCTGCAACCTGCTCAGAAAGCTTGTCGATGGCCAGGCCAAAGCTTTGATCTTTACGAGCACGTTGTGAGGGCACAAGCTCTGGTACACTACCAGCAGAGCTTGCAGAGCGGCGGATTGGAGAGCTCCAGAGTCCCGAACTTTGGATAGATGACATCATGCTGCTATCGTATGAGCTCCGGCGGCTGAAACGAACACGACTGCTGCGAGTTGAGCTATTGACGCTTTGGCTGGCATCTAGCATAGGGAAATGGCGATCAGAGCCATTGTACTCATCAAGCAGGTCCTCATAAGTGACCTCACTAGCCTCCTTATACTCCTGTGGAATAAGAAGAGATGGCGTGAGTACAAACGCTTCTTCGGTCTCAAACTGATTTGTACTGAAAGAATTGCAAGGTGTTGGCAATCCAGTGCTGATGGTGGAGGCTGATATTGCTGAGGCCGGAGCCAAGTCTGGCAGACTGCTGGTGCTGGGAACAAGCAGCGAAGTACGGAAGCTACCAGAAAAAATCTCACTAGCAGATGCCTCGCCTGACGATTCTTCAGATGCCATGGTGTATCGTGATCTTCGGTTCGAGTCTTTCGAGAGGGTTTTCTGATGGCGATAGTAGACATCATCCTCAAAGGCATGATCCCATGCACTGTCGCAATCGGCCTCCAGGGCATTCTCGTAAATGTAATCAACATCATCTTCCCATGATTCCTCTATCGCTCGCCATGTATTCGATGTGCGACTATTTGACATGGTATGTCGGGTAGAATTTCGCCGGGTTACCCCTAAAGAGCCGAGAGTGTCTGACATTTGCGAGGATGGCCGTGAAACTGTGGATTTTGAATTGGAAGCATGCGGCGAGGGCTGCGACTGACTATCACTACGATTTCTTAGGGGTGGCGAACGTTGGATAGCGAACGAGAACGATTCAAAATAAGGTGATTTAGGGGTCGTTGGAGTTCTGCCAGGTGGCGGCGGGGCAGGTCTGGGGCTGACGAATCGTTCTGGCTCCTCAGCAACATCTGCCAGGCTGGGGCTGAATGGTGGTGTCATGGCATGGATTGCCGAATCATCTGGTGTCGTGAGAGCATGGCCGAAGTAAGAGTCCCCTTGATTTCCGGATACCTGATCTGGCGTGGACACGCCAGGGAGCACAAAAGAATCCCAGACGCCGGATTCCCGCTTAGACTTCGAAGACCTTCGCACAGTCGTAGTCGTTGCTTCCTCCTCGTGCCAACTGTCGGCTTCGTTCCGCTGAAGCGACGGAGAATGGCGTGCAATTGAACGAGGTGGTGATGCAAGGGCCAGTGGCTCATGATGCTTTCGCGGACTAACCCCTGGTTGAGAAAAGCTCTCTACGGATCGTGCCAAGCGGAGGCTTGGTCTAGCGGAAGCATACTGTGGAGTCACTTCAGATTGCTGCCATTCGTGCTGTACTCCAGGGCTGAGAAGTGACCGTAAATTGAAAGATGGCGTTGACCGATGATCTACATTAGTTACATTCTCAGAGGAGAAGTTGCGGAAATGAAGATCGTCAGTCTTCATCCCATTGAGGCCCCGGCTTGGAGGTCGCGATCCGCGCGTGGTCGGTAAACTGGAGGCAGGATCCTCAGCAGACGCCTTCTCAAGCGCAGCAAGCTGGTGACGATCGGTATGCGAAAGGTGTTGGAAGTCAAATGGCCTAGATATCTGATTTATAAGAGGGGGGCCTGCGATGTGTGAGCACAAGATAACTAAAATAACTCGAAAGCAACTTACCGGACTCCTCTGCATAGTCAACCCGCCTTTTGTCTTTTCGCAGGATGGAGGCTCGTCTCTCGCTAAGATCGGTTTCTGCAAAGTCGGGCGTACTGACTGCTGTTGCTTCACTATTCCTCTTTCCTCTTCTTCCACGGAAGAATGATCTCCTTGTTCCAGCCTTTGACGTCTCACCCTGGGGTTGACCCCCTGACTGTAGACGTACAAGCGGAGAGCCATGCCATGATCCATCATGCTCAGCCATGTCAGGATGGCTGAGTGATAACAAGGAAGGGGTAGTAGAATTGGCAGTGTTACTCCGTGAGCGTAAGTTGAAGACGGAACTTCGCCTTGCCGAATGGATCGTGAAATGACTAGATGCCTGAGTTCCAGCATGAGCAGCAGCAGCGTCCAGCGGTGTACCAAGTTCGAAATCCGATGTTGGATGGGACCCAATAGCCTGAGAGTCTATAGAAGATTGTCTAGATCGTGGTGCGTCGGCCTTGTGGAACGAGAACATCGTTGAAGTTTGAGAAGAGGCCTGAGGGCGATGGCCTTGATGTGAGCTGAAAGGCTGTGAAGATCCTGGAATGGTGTTTACCGATTCAGATCCACAGCACCAGTTGGTAAACAGAGCAGAAGCTTTCAGGATTGGATCGCGTGTATTCTAACAGACCCAAGGGATGTGGGGAATCCTGTTGCGCACGCGTGTTATGAGGTCTACAGGAAGTGTCAGAAGCCCGTGCAGTTACTTTTAATATAAACTTCTCGGTCCAAAAGGAGCGACGTTGAGGCTGCAGGCCCTACGGGACGGCGTGGTCGAGGTAGAACAAACCTAGCTGAGACGTAATAAAATAGGAGATGGTTGATGCGCACCTGGCAGGAGGGTTGGCTCAATTGCAGGGAGCCAACAAGCAGCACAAATTGGGCCACAGACCACAACACCGTAGGGCGATGATGCGAAGGGTGACCGCGCGCGTCTAACAAGTAATAAGACGAGGGGTGTCCTTAGGTAGGCCCGGGGTAAAATAGCATGGACGCCGGCTGGTAACCAGAAGTGGTGGATCTTGCAGATCTGAAGGAACGGCGTCTTTGGAGCGGTACAGAGAGAGGAAACCCAGCTGATGGAGAGTATTCAGGAAGCCGTCCTGGAAGATTGCATGTCGTGACACAGGGACGAGGGAGACTTTGTGGCCGGTAAGGTACCCGTGAGGGTCGGGGCTGATCTCACTATGTAAGTACATAAGTACATGGCTTGCATGCTCAAGCAGCGGAGAGCATGTGGAGAAGATGGAAAGTGCTCAGCGCGGTCCACCGAGGTTAGTGACATTTGAGCAACGGGCAGGGACAGGGTCCGCTGCGAGCAAGAGAAGCATGGGGGTTTATGCCGCTGCGAGCTGCGAGCATGCTGTGTACCGTTTGCACGACTGGTAGTGGCTGGGACAAGGGGAGCAGGGGTGACGAAGACACGGGATGCCAGGCTTGACAGGTCGCAGAAGGCCAATCGAGCATCGACGCAAGAGAAAATGCGGCCCGACAGGTCGTTGCGGGCAATATAACAGAACAGGGCTATTGGGCTTGCGTGTTGATTGGACGATTCTGTGAATAAATGGCCAATTCGCGCTGCGTCCTCCTGCAGAGTGCTATGACCGCAACAGGGCCCGCTTTGTATGTACATACGGCCGTGAACCTCTATTCTCTTGTGCCGGCCGCCTGTTATGCAACCGACAGACAAGGTGTCGTTGGGAGACGTCAACGCTGGCACATGACTGGGAACATCTAAGCTTTCTGTACGAGGTCCGACAGTAGAAAAACGAGGTTGCCGTTGCACACGCCGCGTGTGTTGTGCAATGAGATACAGAATCAGTACGTAGCATCTTTGTTCCGTGGCGGGCGGGGAGAGCAGAAATTTGTGAGCTCCCACAGCTGCTAGTAGTGCCGAGGAGTGCCGGCTCTGCGTTTTCAGGCGGGCACGGCGCAGATGCAGCTGGATCCGGGATTAGGCTTGCAAACCTGCAGCCTCAGTGTTGACGATATTCGCCGCCTGAGATTTGCCGTTGTAGGGACGCGCAGCAAGGACGAAGCGTCGCACAGCACCCCGAATATTACGTGGCGTGGTCGGATGCTGTCAAGGCTGCACTACCACCGTGTGGGTGATGACCAAGCCTCGATAGTCCAGATACTGGGTAGTGAAGAGACGACAGACTGCCCCTTTAGGATTAGAAGACCGTTCCAGCCGCGACGATCTTCGCTCTTGCGACACACGAGCGATGAAACAGCCGAAAAAGTACAATACAGTAAGCTGATACGTTCGACGATGTGTTCATACCGGAGGCGGAACCCCGCCTCATTTGCACGTTTCAACTCACACAGGGCATCTCTTGGGCCGATCAGTTTGCGCGCGCTGTTGTTGAGATGAAACAGGGACGAAATCCTTATACGTCTCAGCTCTCACCACCGGCAGTTGGCGAGGATAGGCAGTAGTTGCAGAGAGTGCAAGTACATCGTAGAAGCATGGTGCATCATGATCGCAGGCTCACACGCAGCCATCAGCGTTGCAGGAGGTCAGCCGAGCCCATGTTGTGGCCATGAGCATGGTGAGCTGCCGAAATTGCCTCCAGCCGCAATGTGTACTGGGTATTGCAGTAATGTACATGAGTACCACACAGACGGGTTGGCGGAGTGCTGTACGCTTTCCGGAGAGGTATCAAGCGCTGCTCTTGGCGAGCCATTCTTCGCGCCAAATTGTCTCTTGGAGATCGACAATCGATGGTCGCAATGAAGTCGACAACGCGGCCGCGCCGTAACCAGGCCTGCATGGCTGCAAAGGTGTTGAGCAAGCACACCGACAAGGTGCCCGTCGTCGTGCGGCCCAAGTTAGCTACAGGATCTAAGTAAGTAGGTATAGTACATATGTAGTAACAGCGCGCGCCGTCTCCGTCTCCCAGTCCGTGGCCCAGTGCCGCTGTGCGACTTGGGGCTGGTGTTGGCAGGTCCATGGCATCAATTCACGTGTCTGGGGCCCGTCGTCAATGGATGGCCGGTCAGTGGTGTTGGCAGGGACATAGTTGGTACTGTAGAGGCCGTGCAGCTGGTGGCTCCTACTCTACTGCACCAACGTGGAAGGCGCGGCGACGCGTCGCTCGGAGTAGCCACGGGCGAACCAAGAAGGAGCGAAGCTATTCCGGTGCACTAACCCCCATTGCTGTCTACTGTCCCTACCCAAAGTACGGAGACGCGTCTTGTCTCCCTCTTTCCAAGCCACAACTCCATGGCAAGCAGACTCTCGTACAGATCCACCGACCCAGCGCAGCGCCACGCACTTTCGTTGCCGTTGCCGTATTCCAACTGCCTCTAGTGCCTGCAGTCGCTTGCTGCTTGCTCAACTTGGCAGGAATGCACTCACTTGGAATCCGCATCGATCACACATGGGCCAGCACCCCCCCACTGTGCCTCCACTCGACCATGCTCCACTCCCTCTCTTACGCACAACGCTGTGCGCAATGCGCATCCTCCTCAGCGACTCAGACTGCCCTTCATGACGTTTGACATGGTATCATGCCTACGCTAGAGCTACATCTCGACAAGACGATCGCAGCTAACCAGTCGCGACCGGCCCCAATGGTTGGCCATTCCTCCTTTTGGCTGACGCTGCGCTATTCAGGCTGCTCACTGTAGTGTTACCAATCGCCATATCCAGAAATAGAAACTCTGTCACAGCTTCTGCCGCTACGCCCCTGGAGGTTCCAGTCTGCTGAGTGGTACGTACTACGTCCTGCCATGCTCGACCTCTCCAGCAACAACACGGCCTGGTTTGTTCCCTTGGAGCATGTCTTATCACCGATGGAGCTTTTCGGCA
Organism: Plenodomus biglobosus; assembly: GCA_022343325.1. NCBI lineage: Eukaryota > Fungi > Ascomycota > Dothideomycetes > Pleosporales > Leptosphaeriaceae > Plenodomus > Plenodomus biglobosus. The sequence goes on along the minus strand of JACTNT010000025.1, from coordinate 778,205 downwards.
TGTTACGCGGGATGCCACTCTTGCCAGAATACTCAACAATTGCCTGTAAGGGACTAAGGGACTACATTGCAAACACAGTCATTCTCAAACATGACCGCCGCAAGCTTCCGTCTCGAAACTGGCCCTCTGGTTCCTACCTCCAGGAACCTGGCTGCCAAATGCAGTCCACGTACCCCTTGTTCTCCTACCTGAACAGAAACACAGACTTTGCGATCAAAGGGAGGGGGGGGGGCAAGAAATAAAGTCTAAATATGCTAATGTTGTCACTCGATATATACATGCACAACCTTTGAAACAGCGAAACCCGCCCATGTTGTAGCCGAACTGTCGAAGAGTAGGGGCGCCGGTCTCGTGACATATGTGAAAGAGTTGGCATCAGGGCAATGTGTGCAAATCCAACAAGCCAGCGAGATCATTTTGATTCTTTCTTTTTTCCAAAGTCGCAATTGTCTTTTCACTCTCGACTTTTTCGAGGTTCGTTAGTCTAGACCCCGAACTTCTGCCTACTTGAAAGGAATGGCCTATTACAGTGTGGCGCGGTCTATGGTAGCGCTTGGCAACTGTCGGGCATCACAACCGCTTGATACCAATGGTGAGAATTCGACTAGAGTACGCTCTACAACGTGAGTAGACACAGCTTTTACCTTGTAGGGCCTAAACTGTATGGAAGAGCAAGCTCCGCTCTGTAAACATCACGCTTAGAGAATCCGTCGAAACTTTCCAAATCCACGTTGTGGGGTGGTGGGCTTTCGCTCGAGGCAAGATTTCCGGACGGGTCTTATAGGCTCAAGAAATTGGCCGGCGCACATACAGCATTGACATGCGTATGCGCCTCGGTCTTCTCCATGACCCCGCAGTCATTGATTGCCAAATCAGAAAGGAAATCGCTCTGGCAGAAGCTGCGAGAAAGAAAGCAGCGGCACCGACCGTCTTGATATATTGTGCACAACTAAGATTCAAGTGAGATTGTTGGATCTGCAAGCATTCCGGTCACGCTTCTGTGAAACGACGCGTGACTTGCCATCACCAGGAAAGATGACGTCTCTGTGGATGCTCACGTCGATCAAGAGATAGTTTTGGAGTATGCGATGCATGTGTGGAATACACAGACTACGTCGACGACTCTGAAATGGCTTTCTCTATTCAAGCCCCAGGAGCCGCCAAAGGTTGTTAGAACTTTGCTATTCCCGAGGTCTGCAATGTAACTTCTTAGAGTCTTAGGCTTTTCAGGTGGATGTCTGGACTCGGCGCTGTCAAGAGACTACTTCAGTTCGTATACCTTGTATACCGTTTTAGAGCTCTGAGATATTGGAATAAGCCTGACTAGAACATCGCTGTTTCGGAGACTGGCTGCTGCAAAATGCAGAATTGGTCACCACATCTTGCGAGAAATCACCTCTATCTGCTATGCAACTCCCGGGAAAGTTAACATCGACAGATCAATGGGCATATTCCATCTCCCGCACGGCTCGAGACACCATGATCATGGACCGGTGTGTGCGCAATTGCGTAACTATGGTTGAGAATGCTCCGCAATATTGCGCACTATTGATTCGCAATGTGTCCAATTGAGTCGTAAGCCTCTCCTACCCCGTGAGAATGGCATAATGATTCGCCTGATGTACAGCTTCTCCCGAGAAATTGTCCTCGGCTAGAAATCACAGTTCGTCACTTGCCGTCCCAATCTTCCTGCGTTCTGATTGCATATTCGGATAGAAGAGTCGCGGTAATACCAACTGAACCATGGTCTACACCGGCACTCAATGGTCAAATGCGCTCTGAAGGTTCCTCTTGTAAATCAGCGGGATGATGCGGCCCGTCTGACAAGGGTCATGATCCATGAAGCGGAGATCATCAGTTACGCCACCAACAAGGCTTACCGGGGCAGCATCGCAAGCGAACCGCCTACACAGTGGCACATATGCAGCTGTTGAGGCGGACGCACAATCCACACAGGAAGCTAGAGTTGTTCTTTGGCGTCTTTAGGAGGTCGGTGGGTACCCACATCTGCACACGTGTGCTTTGCTGAATTATGGAGCGGAGAAGACAGGCATTGTTTCAATGTGAGGACGGACGTTCTGTGCGAATATCTAAAGTGTTGACTACATCTAGTCACCGTACCATGTTTTGGTCGTCTACGCAGAGCCCTTGAGTCCTCTCAGAACAGAAAAATGTATGATGCGGGCCCGTACTGACGCTTGAGGCCTACTCTATAATCAAGTTTCTACTTCGAAGTACTTGGCCGGCTTCATTTCCTACTCTAGGGCTAGAACCCTGACTGCGTCTATCCACTCGTGCAGCGATGCAGGTACACACGGAACAGACGGGGTCTCAAATATGACCAGGCGTCCAACCACGACAGCGGGACGGCGCGGGGTGTACAAGGAAGAGGAAAAAAAGACGAATGCAATTTGTCATTTTCTCTGCCGAACAGCAATGCTCAAGTCGAGCTTCTGTAGGAAAGCTGCGTATCGTCGCGTGTAGCCTTGATAGCTACTGTGGCACAGGTGAGGTAGACGCGGTCCGCCTTGGCCAAATCGCTGCACGAAGACTTCGATGTCACCGTCGTACCCTGTAGGCTCTATCCCGGTACCTGGTATCAGTATGTTCGCCAGTTAGGCGCGCTGAACCTGCATATTGGTATCCAGCGTAGCGCAGCTTGTATTGGCGCAATGAGCATGTTTCACAAGGGGATTTTGGAAGCTCAAAGAAGTCCAGGGCAGATGCTGGAAAACTCAACGACTTGAAGCGTGTTGTATCACCTGAACCCAACTAGACGACATGTGCAAGCACAGTCGACGAATTACTTTTCGAACGTATCCGCCATCTTTAGGCGTATCTTCAATTGCTTTAAGCTATTCCTCGGTAATATTATTGCCTTCCGTTTCTATTTGGGTTTGTGACACAGATCTGATAGACAAACGGTACTACTATCGAAGGTAACGCTATCCCAGCTGTTGACAGGTCATCGTCTATTCAATATAGACCACGATAATGGAAGTAGTATCAGCGTAACCAAACGCCCTTACACAACCCATGCTGCCTCCACGAGCCGAGCGCATGGCACCGGGACGCTTAGAAGTCGTCGCGAACATTCATTGAGTGGTCCACCTCTTCTTGTGACCAGCGCTATACTCGACGTCGAGTAAGAGCAAGCCCCACTCAGCTGCTGGCAGGTCTGTGGAACACACTACAACTCACCGTGGGCGGGCGTTTTTATCGTCTCTGTACTACAGATATGTCGTGTGCATGTTGTGTCGACGCTTACGTCCGAAGCTTGTACCCAGCTGAACGATTAGAGAGTATCTACCAGCTAGCAGTAACTGTCCAACTCCCATGGCTTTCTGGCCACATTGGGAACGGCAATTGGCGCTTCCGTCCCACGATTAGATTAGCGATCTAGGGATAACTCTGGCGGACAATGGATGTGTGCTAATGGCTCACACGTGATTGGTGTTGTAGTAAATATTTGTGTATTGTGACCGGTAAAAACAAAGTGTCGGAGAGGCTCGATCTTCCGTTTAAACGAGGACTATGATGAAGGATGCTGCTGTCGAGCATGTTGAAGTTAGTATCGCTACCAAAACAATATCAGCGTGAGACTAGGGTCTAATCATTGTTCATTGGGTATTTTGGACCCATGCTGCTTTCTCTGTTGGACCTCGACTCATAAGTTTAACTGCTCGAGTCATGATAGTGCAAGAAGGATAGTGGCAAGTTTCCGTAACAGCTTTGGTGTGGTACTTTGTGATATTGTATATACAGCTCTTCCCATGTCAGATTCGAATCAACCGGTACGCCCAGAACTCGCACATTCGCTGCCATTCTTAGTGCGCTCCCTCCTCGTGATGTGCATGCTCATCCTTCCATAGAAACTGCTCAGCGACGAGGTATCCGGCGAATGCAACGGTCGCGATTCCGAGGCCTGGGAAGGAGCCCTTGAAGCGGTTGAAGCGGGTGAAGGGGCCTGTGTACCGCCATTGCTCACTGCGAGTGTTAGAAAGACAAGCAGTGTGTGCAGCGGCCGTGTGAGAGCATACTATCGCGCCCATGGGTCGCCCTGGGTACCTCGCCCGGCGGCCGCGGCGAACTTCTTGGGGTCAAAGCCGGTGATGGAGGGACGCGGTGCCATGATGAGCGCTGTGTCGGTCAGTGGGCTGGTTCTGCAGCAGGCAGAGGATGCCAATTGGGTTGCGGTAGAGAAGTGACGTACTGTGGTAGCCTCTGTACGCGACGTGGGGGAGGCGCAACGAATAGCGAGGCGGGCATGGGGAAGTCGAGATGCAGCGTCGTGGATGCACGCAATGTCTTGGCACAGATCACGCTTTGGCCTGCGTCGGCCTGCTACGACCAGTGTCCCTCCACTGGCACCATCACCGCAGCCACCGCACTCGACCACTCGCTACTCGCCACTCGCCCTCGTGTCTCTCGCACTATTCTTTTGGATACTACTCCACACCGGCTGTCTCTTCACATCGGCACTCGTCATCTGTAGCCCGTCCCGCTGCAACATCGGGAGCCTCACAGGCGCATCTGCATCGACCAGACGGCGCGCACGAGCTTGCTGCACCGCGACAGTCTCCCACCACCCACGCCATGCCGCCTCACGGGGGCCGCTTCCCTGGCCACAACCTCTCCAATCCCTTTGCACACCTCCCGGGCCCGATACCACAGCAACAAGCACCGCTGCACCAGCAACATGCACAGAACATGCAACACCCTGGCTTTGGCGGGGCCTCGCAAGGCCACAATCTCAACCTCTTCGGCCAGCACCAGAGCGGATTCCAGTCCAACGCCGGCCTCGGTGGCGGGCTAGGCGGCGCCGGGCTGGGGGCCGCTGCAGCACTCGGGGGCGCAGGAGGCGGAACGGGATTAGACGGCCATGAAGCGCGCATGCGGTTTGCCCATGGCGCCCAACTGCAAGAGAACGCCGTCCGTGGGCAGGAGGGCGCCAAAGGAGTGGCCGGCCAGCGCATTCGCGATGTTTGGCGAGGAAACCTGCACCAAGAAATGGATCTGTTGCGCTCGCTCATCGACCAGTATCCCTATATCAGTATGGTAAGTATGTCCCGATCGCCAACCAGCCAAGGAGGACCTGTTTGATTGCGCCGTGTCTGATGTGTGCCAAGTGTTCCATCAATGGTAGCAGAACCGCTCTTCCTCCCTTGGTAGCTTGTTTTCTGTCTTGCAACCCTCGGTACTACTCGTATGCTCACACTTCAGCAGGATACTGAATTCCCCGGCGTCGTTGCCCGACCCATCGGCGACTTCAATTCCAAGGCCTCATATCACTACCAGACAGTGCGCTGCAATGTCGACCTGCTCAAGATAATACAACTCGGTATCACGCTTTTCTCCGTTCAAGGCGAGATACCACCATCACATCTCGACACCTCCACACTAGACTACCAACCCAAATCGTTGCAACGTTACTCAAACAACAACATCATCGTATGTCCTTGCACATGGACCTTCAACTTCCAGTTCTCCCTCGATGATGACATGTACAATGAGGAGTCGATACAGATGCTCAAGAAGTCTGGCGCCGACTTTGAGAAGCACAACACTCAAGGCATCGACCCACAGGAGTTTGGCTCGCTACTGATAACGTCAGGAATGACTCTTACCGAGGATGTCAACTGGATATCTTTCCATTCCGGCTATGACTTTGCCTATCTGGTCAAGATGCTCAGCGCTCAGCCCCTGCCCGAAGACGAAGACTCGTATAGAAAACTGGTCAAAATCTTCTTTCCTCGATTACTAGACGTCAAGTATCTTTGGCGACATGCAAACAACATGGTTCGACGCGGAGTAATAGGGTCCACCGCGACCAATATTCTCAACAACCTAGGGACCAAATCAGGACTACAAGATCTTGCCGACGAACTGGGCTGTCAGCGTATAGGCAACTCGCACACCGCCGGGTCTGACGCCTGGCTCACGGGTACCGTCTTTTGGGACATGAGGAAAAAGATATTCGATGGTAATGTTCCCGACGAGATGAACGGTCAGATGTGGGGACTTACAGGCGTTGGACCACCAGCAAGCGCAACAGCTCAAGCTGCTGTACTGGCTGCACAAGGCGCGCAGACGCTGACAGGATTCCAAGGAATGAACGGTAGGTTTGAGTTCCACCCTGGCCAAGCAAGGCACGGCGATGGACCAAGTACACCAACGAATCATCCAGCAGGTTTAGCCTCGACACCGGGGCCCTCACAAGGCGGGATGATGACTCCGGGGCAATATGGCGGTTATGGTGGCAAGTAGCATGCTCTGCCTGACATCTATGCTGAGTCTTTGTTTCTAGCAGCACAGGAGAGGTCTATAACATCAGATACCCAAGTAAACGATTCGCAACATCGTGATCAATCTCAACCCTCATTCCATCCATTGTCTCAGCAATCGTTACATATGCCTCCATTGCCTTTCCATCCATCTCCTCATTCTCAAATATTTGTTCCAAGACAAAATCATCAGCAGGCGTCGTCGCGCCAGGAAGTATTTCATCAACAACCACAGCTATTCCCGCCACCACCACCACCACCACACTACCCGCAGGCGCCGTTTCCATTTCCATTTCATCCCAACTGCCTACCGTTCATCCCAAATCCGCCGCATCATAGACCACCGCCATTCACACCTCATCCCCACCCTCCACCCTCCTCCAACATCCCCCAACATCCCCCACCGCACCACCGCACCCACCTTTCAGACACTCGTCCAAAACAACACCAGCCCCGAACACCTCAATCATCGAAATCCAAGCGCCAGCATAAACCAAATAAACCAATCCGTGACTTTCCTCCGCGTTTGTCCGCCCCGACGCCCACGCTGCCGCAGGGGCTCGTCGCTGCTGCTACTGCTACTGCTGCTGTTGCTGTTGCCGCTTAGCCAGCCCCGCAGCATGGCAAGCTATGTGTTCCTGCATCGTGGCCGAGGCATAGGCAGTCTGGGGTTTTGGGGGAGAGGGGGAGGACGTGGTGTGTTGGTGTTTGGGGATTTGGAGGTGGAGTTGGAGTGGGGTGTGATGATGATGATGATGATTGAAGGGTTTTGCTTGCTTGTTTGTTTGTTTGAGTAGAGGATGGATGGAGGGAGGGGGGGAGGGAGCGTCGCAGACACACACATGTCTGAGGAAACAAGTCTCTTTGCAGAATTTGCATTTGTTCTGCTGAGATATAAATGTAATTGTGGCGCCCAAAAGCCAAGTAGTTTTCTACATATTGAATCTTGTACGCTGCTTCTCCATTCTTCCTTTCCACTGCCATTCCTGCCCGCTCTTGAACTGGATGCCACGATCGATGCGGCGGAGTTTGAGGGTCATGCGAGGTCTGGATGATACTTGGGTTAGCAATGTGCCTTGAATCTGGACAATGGAAATATAGTAGTAGACTTACCCAATCTCTTGCATTCCCACCTTGATATCCTCGACACCCTGCATCGGCTTCCCATCGTTTCCCATAATCGGCTTCTCGCTCTCCCGCTTGTCGCGAAAGACGTAGCGGTGGCGCCGGATGAAGATGTAATCGCGCTGATTGTGCAGTGTGAGTACCTGTCTGCCTTGCAGTTCTGGCGCGGCAGGGAACAATCCCTTGAAGAGATGTGCGGTGAGGATACCAAGTGGTGTTTTGAAGTTGTTCAGGATGAGTTCGGGATAGTGGCCCGTGTCGTTTGCGTGGCGAGGCAGTTTCTTGCCTTCGATCCAGTTTGTGACGCTGAAGTGGAAGTGGGGACCGTTGGGGAGGTGGATTACGTCCAGGCCGTCGGGCTTCTTCTCGTGCTCGGCTTGCATGAGGACGACGAGTGCGGTGTACTCGCGCGCCGAGGCGAATTGTGCAATTTCGCGGACGGAGTATTTGTGCGCGTGGAAGTTTGCCGTGCGTCGTATGTAGGTGCTATTGGGAAAGAGGGAGGTGAGGATGTCGGCTTCTTTGTGAAGAGTCGAGTTTATGGAGGTGGTGATGAGGATCTTGGGCTCGGGCTGGGGATCGAAGAGCTGGGGAAATTTCTGCTTGAGAAATTCGGGCGAGAGCTCAAGGTTGGTAGCTGTGGACGTTGTGGGGCTGGCGTCACGTTTGCGAGGGTCGGGCTTGCTCTTGCCTTTCCGTGAGGGCGCAGAGTTTGTATCGGAGTCGAGATCGGAGTCGTCTGAATCGAGTTCAGAGTCGGTGGAGTCTAGCATGCTGTCGGCGTCGTCGTCCATTTCTCCATCTGAGTCGCCCACTTTCTCGATCCTCTCGGCCTTCTTGAGCTTTGCCAGCACACCTTCCTCCTCGTCATCTTGCTCAGCCTGATTTTCTGCTTCCTCCTGCTCCATCTTCCGCCTCTTGGCCAGCCTTTCCACATCGACCGCCCAGCCCAGCGCATCTTCCTCGTCTCCTACAGGCGCATCGTCCCATACCCGCTTGCTGTCGATTGTAGCCGGCACATTGCGCGCGTGGCGGTCTTCTCGCAACGAAGGGTCCTTCTGTTCTTCGCGCTTGCGACGATGTCTCAGGTCTCTCTTATCGGCTTCGCGCGCCTTCTTGATTGAGAGGAAGGCAGCTTGACGACGGAGCTTGTTCTTGGGCTTGAAGCCAGTAGGCACACTGGGCGTAAAGGCCATATTGAGGGCACGTGCCGTTCACAGTATGCGAATGGCGAGTGGGTATGGACGTGGATGGCGGCTGAACTGTGCGTGTATAGCAGTCGTCTTCAGTCGCGTTGTATAGAGCAACTATGCGGGTCTACGCTTCGAACTTTTCGGTGGAGCACGGCGATTCCTTCCTCCGATAAAAACGTTAGGTACAGTCTGCGAACTCTTGGCGCGGCGGGCTCACAGAGGGAAGCTCAGAACTCTAGAGATGATTGACACGTGATTGGTATTCCAGTGGTAATTAGCAATTCATCATTCGCCACGCGCCGCTCTCCTCTCGCATCCGAGGAGACTATCCGTGTATGCGCCAGCTGTGCTTGTTGTCGCGCATCCGCTGTCTCTCTGCGCGTCAGTCTTCACGCAGACCCGCACTTAGTGCCCCGCCTTCACTTATTTGCCCAGTCCGCAGCTTCACCACCACTGCCCCCCTTCACCGATACCAAGTCCCCGTACGCAAAGCACCGGCCAATATGCCCACCGACATGACCACGCTCAAGGGCGAGCCCTTTGACCGGGCTGCGCTCGAGTCCTTGGTCAAGGTATGCGCCCATGCGACCATGTCCCCGCGGGAGTCACACTGACAATTCGCAGCGTCGTCACTTCTTCCTGCCCGCCTTCGGAATCTACGGTGGTGTCGCCGGTCTCTACGACTATGGCCCGGCCGGTACGGCGCTCACAGACAACATTGTCGACGTGTGGAAGCGGCACTTTGTGCTGGAGGAGGACATGCTGCAGGGTGGGTAGAGGCGCTCGAGACGACACGATACATGGACATTGAAGCTGACACACAACAGTCGACTGCACCATGCTCACCCCCCACGAAGTCCTCAAGACCTCCGGCCACGTCGACAAGTTCGCCGACTGGATGTGCAAGGACCCAAAGACGGGCGAAATCTTCCGCGCAGACCACCTTGTCGAAGAGGTGCTCGAGGCCAGACTGAAGGGTGACAAGGAGGCTCGCGGTCAGAAGCTCGAGCCCGAGGTGGACGATCCCAAGAAAAAGAAAAAGAAGGTCAAGAACATCGCCGCCATCAAGTTGGACGATGCTGTTGTGCAGGAGATCGAGGAGGTGCTGGCACAGATTGACAACTACAATGGCGAAGAGCTCGGTCAGCTCATGAAGAAGTACGACATTAGGAACCCTGCCAACAATGGCGAACTGCAGCCTCCGGTCGCCTTCAATCTCATGTTCCAAACCTCAATCGGACCCTCTTCCAACATGCCCGCGTACCTACGCCCCGAGACTGCTCAGGGCCAGTTTGTAAACTTCCAGAACCTCCTCGAGGACAACCAGCAACAAATGCCCTTTGCGTCCGCTTCTATTGGCAAGTCCTTCCGAAACGAAATCTCCCCGCGATCCGGTCTGTTACGTGTCCGCGAATTCCTCATGGCTGAGATTGAGCACTTCGTCGACCCCGAGGGTGGCAAGAAACACCCCCGCTTCAGCGAGGTCAAGGACGTTGAGCTCGAGCTGCTCAACCGGGACGTTCAGCTGGCTGGAAAGACCACCGTGGAGACCACCAAGATTGGCAAGGCCGTCGAGACTGGTCTCGTGGACAATGAGACGCTCGGTTACTTCCTGGCCCGTATTCAGTTGTTCCTTCTCAAGATTGGTATCGACCCCAAGAAAATCCGCTTCAGGCAGCACATGGCCAACGAGATGGCGCATTACGCGGCGGACTGTTGGGACGCCGAATTGCTTACATCGTATGGCTGGATAGAGTGCGTGGGTTGCGCTGACCGTAGCGCCTACGATCTCACGGTTCACATGAAGAAGACTGGTGCGCCTCTCTTTGTTCGTGAGCCAAGGAAAGAGCCCCTCAAGATCGAGGAGTGGCAATATGATCTTGACAAGAAGAGCTTTGGTCAAAAGTTCAAGAAAGATGGAAAGACAGTGGAAGCTGCCATCGATGCTCTGACTCAAGATCTGCGGGAGAAGCTGTCGTTGGATCTGGAGAAAGAGGGCAAGATCATCCTTGATGTGCCCGGCGTTGGAGACGGTAAGGTGGAGGTACCCAAAGAACTCATCAAGCTTGAGAAGCGCACAAGAGTCGAGAACGTCCGGGAATACACACCGAATGTTATCGAGCCATCTTTTGGTATCGGCCGCATATTTTATGTAAGTTTTGCTACCAGGTCAGTGTACTTGACACTGCTAACTCAGTAGGCTCTCTGTGAACATGTCTACTGGACTCGCGAGCAGGACAAGGCTCGTGGCGTTCTTTCCTTCCCACCAGCAGTGGCACCTACCAAGGTTCTCATCGTACCACTCAGTTCTCACACAGACTTTGCACCTTTCGTCCAGACTCTGCGTAGTAAACTAAGGAGCATCGGTATCTCTAGCCGTATCGATGCATCTGGCGCTTCCATTGGCAAGCGATACTCGGTAAGGACACAATATGACTTTCCACGTTTGACTTCTGCTAACAACAACAGCGTAATGACGAGCTTGGTACACCATTAGGCATCACCGTTGATTTCCAGTCGGTCAAAGACAACACTTTCACACTACGAGACCGTGATTCCACAGAGCAGGTCCGAGCCAGCATAGACGAAATCATCACAGCCATTTCGAATATTGTCAACGGTTCGGAAAAGTGGGCAGATGTTGCTGCGCGGCTTCCAAAGTTCGAGGGCCAGGAGGTAGATTAGAGTGTGAACATGACGTGTATATGGAAAAATTATTGCAATCAAGCGTTATAGATAAGATGAAGCAAGGACACAACAACATTCCACCTGCAGAACTAAGAATATTGTTTGGACTGTCGCCTATGGCAATTGAAATCCCACTGCTGTTTGCTCTGCACTGTAGAACCGCCATCTGAGACCTTCTTCAAAAGATCGCCAAGGCTTACTGTGCCGCAGTACCCCTACACCCCAACCTCAGAAAAAAAAATGTGGCCTTTACTTGAACCATCACTCCGACGTGCATTTATACGCGACTAACACTGTATTCTCCGCGGGCCTGCGAAACGTGACGAATCCGTTTAAATTGCAAACCGCTCATCGTCAATGCAATAACCAACATGGGGAGGTCGATATGTCACGACAATAGAACATTTGGACCTACATAGGACACGGCAATTTGCTTGCTCTGTTTGAATTTCAGCAATGATCTCCATACTACAGCAGCTTTGCAGGTCCTTGGCTCAATTACCCAGGTATTTTCTGCCCACATCTGCGAGGATGACATTCAGCAAGTATGCATTTCATGTGCTGACAGCCCGCAGATATTCACTTGCTGAGAGAAGATAGCCTCACTTGCACTGTTGTTCCAGGACCAGATGACGCTGCCGATATATCAAGAATACATGCTGCCCTGCTGTGGCATAGTGCAAGAGAGCTCGCCATGACTTGGTCGACCGACGATCATACTAGGATCAACGCGTCTTGCCATTCTTGCCGTCTGAATAGATTGGATGCTTCACGATACCTTACCTGGTGACTGATTTACAAGAGCTGGATACACAATCAACAGCTGTCCTTTGCGTCGCAAGTCAGTCCTTGACTATAAGATCAGTACACTGAGCTACCTACAGCTAATTCACCGAAATGAGAGCGGCGCATTGGCCCTTTTGGCCTATCGTCCGCAACACGCTGGTTGCAGCGACTCGCTACCCTCCACCAAGCAGTTCACGCGGAGATTGCGATGTAACGTAGCATTGGTCATGATTACTACTACTAGTATGTACGTAGTACGCTATGGACAGTAACAAGCTTCCTCCAACGAGACTTCAATATTCCATCAATCAAACAACATTCGGATCTAGACAGACGCCTGTCGGCTTCCCTTCCCTGTCATCGTAGTCGAGATCGAAATAGTCGAGGAGAAGCGTTCTGAAGTCGCGTATTACCTGCATTACTACATGCAGGCGGTTACGCTCTGTCCTTAATCCCGGCCATCCGGTCCAGATTTGATGCTTCTCTAAGCACGCGATTGCTTATGGAAATCCCTTACTTCAGGCTTCATGTACGGAAAGCACTCTCGACGAGCCACTACACAATAATTGCACCACCTGCAGCATTCTTCACCGATCAATCATCTACTTCAGGCCCTTTTAAAAGCTCACCGCGACTGTGAGGGACAACTGAGGGCTTGGTACTCTATACCTAAGGATAAGCGCGCCACCAGTAACAAGCGGCTATCGCTTACCTAGGTTCTGCAACCACCAAGATCATACCATCAGCATCCACAAGACTTGCAGATGCAATAATCACCAGGAGAGAAGAGCAGCATAGAGTTAACTGATACGGTCCTTCCAGATCTCGAAGCGCACAGTTTAGCCCTGTGAGCAACCAGCTGCACCCGAGTCCATGGACAAGGAACACAACCAACCGCCACCACCCGAGGCTTCGGTAGCACCTCACACGAATGCTCCACCCAAACGCCCGAGATCTGACTCGGGAAGCTCAACTTCAACCGAGTCCAAGTAAGTCCTCTTTACCCTGCATGCGCGTGTTTATTCTCCTCTCACGCAAGGTTGTTGCCCTTTTGCAGCAAACAGTCTCAGTTTTGTTGTTGGTTGTCGGGAGGCCCCTCCCATCGGCCAGCATGGCGTCATGGATCACGATACTGACATGCTGGTAATAGTCGCTCTGTACGCACAGTCACTTCCGAGGACCTGGAATACGTTCATGAGAATGGTCGCACGTATGGAAACGACACATATTACTTGCCCTGTATATACCTGCCCAATGAGGACTTCCGGGAACAAGATCGCGTATCACTGCAACATCGTGCCTTTGTATATGCATTACAAGGAAAGTTGACAACTACGCGATTGCTGCCAAGCACAAGGCGTATACTCGACCTGGGTACAGGACCTGGTCACTGGGCTGTGGGCATGGCTCAGCAATACCCCGATGCCGAAGTCGTCGGCATAGACTTGACACAATGGGACATTGATACAACTGAGGCTACGATGGGCGACTCACGAGTAACATGGGAACTCGACGACTTGGACGTATGGGGTAAAGAGACGGACATTGATGATCTTCTGGCTCGACTTGCTGAGCACGATTTTTTTGCCGACACGACCAACCGAGATCCTCTTGGGTCGCCCACACAGTCAAGGTCCCGAGCTGGGACTGATATACGCTGTCCATCAGAGAGCTCCGTTCAGAACTTGACCATCGATCTGTCTACATTAGAGCCTCAACCAGAACCCGGATGGCACTTTAGTGCTCCCTTCGAGCTCATTCACATGCGTAACATGAAGGGCGCCTTTACACACTGGGAAGAAGTTTACGCCGAAATCCACAAGAGCCTCTCACCCGGCGGATGGATAGAGGTTGCCGACTACGATCTCGGAAATGTCCCGGCGCCCCCTGAGGAGCCTGATTCGTCGTCATACACCATGGTCAATGTACGCAAACTCTATGCTGCACTTATGCAAGCATCGTACAAGTCTGGCCGTCCCTTGGGCTTATTTTACATGCATCCGTCGTATCTGGAAGAGGCTGGGTTCACCGACATACAGACGACTCACGTCAATGTGCCCATTGGGCCATGGGGCGAGGACGAAACGCAAAGATCGATTGGGAAAATTATGCTGTTTGTTGTTCTAGAGTCCATGGAGTCAATACTGCTTCGGCCTCTAACCAAGTACGGGGACAATGAAAAGATCTGGACTGCTGAGGAGGTACACACAACCATTGCAGCTGCGCAACAGGAGGTGACGAATTGGTGTGCAAGGGCCGAGAGGGGCGAGGTGTCAGGTTGGTGTGCGAGTTTCAAATGGATCACTGGAAGGAAAAGTTGGCACGCTACTTAATGTTTTTTCTACTAGCAACACAGTTGTAAGTTGACTAGAATAATTAACGGCCTTGACAGTAATGGGTAGCAGGAGAAATCATGCGCCGGGGGGTTGGGGAGTCTAATCAAACCATAAGGACGTTACTTCAATGTCGTGAATGATCGCTGCCCAAAAGACCATCAAGAATTACCTACGGCCTTCCAATCCTCTGTCTGATAGATGTCCTGCACTTTGAAAAGCACCTCGAATTCGAAAGGAGAGGGAGAGGGATTTAGCCTGTGTGACGGCAAGGCTGACTAGCGCCAACGACCCCTGGCCCTGGGCATCGTGGAGCTGCGGAGTGGATCACACACCTCCGAGACAGTGGACAGATTCCACGTACGCCGTCCAGACATGTTCCGTTACTACGACTGACGATGCCTGCCCAAACACACAGGCACAAGACAAAAGAAGTTCTTCATTCGACTGGTTTCATAGGAGCTGTAGCGCGCTTCTGGCAGGTGGGCAGACCCCTTTGTGTACCATAGGTAGCTGTGTATGGCAAGTCAAACCTACTGACGACTGTTTACCAGCGCTCATATGCTTCCGATTATGTCGGACTCGCAGTCCTGATTACGGGATACATATTGGTGCGTATATGCACCCTCGAGGCTGGTGCTGCAGACGCACTAACGAGCAAGATTCAGATCCAGTTTCTCGCAGAGCCATTCCACCGCATGTTCTTCCTCGACAATCTCGCCATTGGATATCCGCATGCTGAGATTGAACGCGTTCCTGTCTGTACGTACAACTGAACCAACGCTGGGAGATGGCCTTGTGCAATGTTCTGACGCACAACAGCATGGCTCTTCATATACGCCGGCGCAGTGCCCTTGGGCATCCTTGTAGCATGGTCGGTCATTGTGCGTCCCGGAACGCACAAAGCACACGTCACGATCCTCGGCTGGCTGATCAGCATGATCCTCACGCTCTTCATAACGGACGTGATTAAGAACGCAGTGGGAAGGCCACGACCCGATCTCATTGCACGATGCAAGCCAGCACCCGGTACACCAGCACACGTCCTGGTGACATATGAAGTTTGCACGGAGACGGACCAGCACGTTCTACACGATGGGTGGCGCAGCTTCCCTAGCGGGCACAGCAGCTTCTCCTTCAGTGGGCTCGGGTACCTGGCATTGTTCATTGCAGGACAGTGCCATGTCTACCGTCCACGAGCAGATCTTGGGCGCGTGCTGGTGGCGCTAGCTCCATTGCTTGGGGCTGCGCTGATTGCTATATCGCGCTGCGAAGACTATCGACACGACGTGTATGATGTGTCTGTGGGATCCGTGCTGGGAATGGCGGTTGCGCATTACACGTATCGACGATACTATCCGGCACTACGCAGCAAGGCATGTGCTACGCCGTATCCCAATCCTGCAGACGATGGGTATGGAAAGGTCAAGGATGACGAGGAGCGGGCACGAGGGGTGCAGGAGTTTGAATTGGAGGACATTGATGAAGAGGATGAAGAGCGGGAGACGAGGGCGCTCAATGGGAGAAGATGAGCATACTACGTACGCAATGCACTCGAGTCCGAGTCGATAGCTTGAAATGGGATGTCTCAGATGAAGACACAGCCATGATCTCGATCGTCGTTCAGTATGCACATACTACCATCATACAAAGAGTAGCTCGAGGCGTGCATGTGGAAAGACGGTCCATGCCACATGGAATTAACTGCTCACCATGTGCAGACACACTCTCCAGGGCTCGTACACACAGAGCGCTCATAGGCTGCCATGACTGGGCTAACCATGGGTGTGCCGAGCATGATGTGACTTGATCTGATAAGGGGGCGACATGGGGGGGAGGCGACACGGCGACGCGTCTCCTTGGCCAGTCCGTCAGCCCACTCAGGGCGGCGTCGGAGCTTGTCGTTCCGCGCGAAGACGGCACCCATCACGTGACGCCCGTACCGGCTGCCAATGGGCGCCCGTCCAACGTCGCACTAGGCGTGTTTTGGTGGATTTTCAGGGACAGTGCTGGGGAGGCGACTGCCAGTGCCTGCCAGTGCCTGCCCAGCTGGTGGAGGCGGCTCGCTGAAAAGTCGTCGCCGAGCACAGGGCTGGCCGCAGTCTCATTAAGGGAGCAGTCGCCGCTTCCCAATCCGCTCCTTCACGCCTCTCCTTGACAGAAGACTTATCTCACTATACCTCCGTCTGCACACTGCATAACTTTTTTGCGCGCCTGTTTTTCTAGTCTTTTGCATGGTGTAGCCGTCGCACATCTTACGTGCATTCTTGGCTTGGTTACCGCCTCCGACCACACTGCGAATCGCAGCCCGCCCGTACCTGACACCTGCCCGAACCCTCGAGGCGTCTTTGCCGCCCCCCGCGTCAACATGGACATTGTGCTGGAAGTCTTCGACACTTTCCTCTTCGACCCGCTCTACGCCACATTCCTCCCCGCCCAAGCATCCTCATTCACAGCCAATGCCACCGTCTCCAGCATACGGCAGGAGCCCACGTCCTACGCGCTGCCGCAAACATCGTGGCAATACGAGCCCGCGACCAAGTACTTCTCGGTCACGCCGTCCAAGTATGCCTACATGAGCTCGTGGGCGCGCGACGACTGGCGGAGACAGGCATTGACCCTGTACCTCATTACATGGCTCTTCGGTGTCCTGGTCTACTACGTCTTCGCCGGTCTGTCGTACCTGTTTGTCTTTGACAAAGCCACCTTCAACCACCCGAGATACCTCAAGCATCAAATCAAGCTCGAGATGAAGCAAGCCAACATTGCCTTTCCCATCATG
Organism: Plenodomus biglobosus; assembly: GCA_022343325.1. Classification (NCBI taxonomy): domain Eukaryota; kingdom Fungi; phylum Ascomycota; class Dothideomycetes; order Pleosporales; family Leptosphaeriaceae; genus Plenodomus; species Plenodomus biglobosus. Next base: position 761,014 of record JACTNT010000025.1, on the reverse strand, counting down.
GCCATCTTCACCGTCCCCTGGTTCCTCGCCGAGGTCCGTGGCTACTCGAAGCTCTACGACACTACAGAGGACGGCCCTGGGCGCTGGTACGACTACCTCCAGATTCCCTTCTTCATCGCCTTCACCGACCTCTGCATCTACTGGATCCACCGGGGCCTGCACCACCCCAAGGTCTACAAGCACATTCACAAGCCACACCACAAGTGGATCATGCCTACTCCCTTCGCCTCACACGCCTTCCACCCCGTCGACGGCTACGCCCAGGGTCTGCCATACCACATCTTCCCCTTCTTGTTCCCTCTGTCCAAGATTGCCAGCGTCGCCTTCTTCGTCTTCGTCAACATCTGGACCGTCCTCATCCACGACGGCGAGTACGCACACAACTCCCCCATCATCAACGGCGCTGCTTGCCACACGATGCACCACTTGTACTTCAACTACAACTACGGGCAGTTCACCACACTGTGGGATCGTCTTGGAGGAAGCTACAGGAAGCCCAACGACGAGCTGTTCCAGAAGGAGCTCAAGATGTGCCAGAACGAGTGGAACAAGCAGGCCAAGGCTGTAGACATGATGGTTGAGCAAGTCGAAGGAGAGAACGACCGCTCGTACCAGGGCGATGCCGAAACCAAAAAGGCTCAATGAGTCACTCTACCCTGGGAAAACTTGATGCCGTTACGAGACTTGGGAGGGGTAGACGAGAGGCAGTCGCGGGTCGATGAACTCGCAGGAGGCCAATACCGCATTTTGGCGTGTAGATACTATTCTCAGCGCTCGCCGCAATAAAGGTTGGATAATAGAGATCAGCCGTCTTTTGACTGTTTCATTTTTAATACTGGCGCTTAGGAGTAGCATGGCTTTGGGACAGACACGAGTGGCTGGTCTGTATAAGGCTGATGTAATGTCATGGGGAGGGATCTGTCTTTGATCTATCCTTGGGTTTTACCTGTACATACTATTCATAATTCCAAAATATATGCTAGACCCACGCCCTGTCGCTATGCAAAAAGTATATTGGGCAAGGAAGAACCAGAGCTCAAAGTGCGATGCCGCTATTCCACCACCGATCTCCACTATGCCATCTCAGTAGCTGACCGCCCCAGCACCACCACCCATCCCTCTTATCCGCACCAAGTCCCAAGCCACGAAGCAACGAGACGGGGACCGGCTCAAACAGCCAAATGCCACCCCTCGTAAAATCATCGCACAACAAATGAGCCGTAAAGTAGAACCAAACATGCACATATACAAACGTGAAGGCCCTTTTCGCCCACCTCGGCCACCCCCGACCAACACCCACACCCTGCATCGCCTGCGCCACAGCACCCTCAACAAAGATAGCCACAGCCTGCCACAAGAAGAACGCCAGGGCCCCGGTCCAGGGGCTCGAGGGCCCAGAAATCGTAAGACTGCCACTGGCATGCAAGATGCCACTGATTCCAAACGCGAGGCCCAACTGCAACATTTTCGCCCCGATGCTGCTGCTGCTGCTGCTGCTTTCCCGGCTGGAATCTGTTGCCAGCAGCGCCATGATCTTGCGACTGGGCTGCTCGAGCGCAAAGCGAAACGTCTGGTGCCACCAGCTGCTCCACCACCCTGCTAGCCCGCGGTCCAGGACCACGGAGAACGACGCCCAGGTCTCGGGGTACATGAAGGGTTTTGCGCGGGCGCCGAGGCGGCCGGGGCCAAGGAGGCCGGAGAAGAAGAGGGGCCCGAGGGAGAAGACGGTTTGGAGGGCGGTTTTGACGGCCACCATGGACAGCGTGAGGCGGTAGATGTGTGCTATGCGTGGGTGGTGTGTGATGATGTTTGGGAAGCTTGGGGGTGGTGGGCGGTCGGTGAGGCCCCAAAAGTAGGGATCCCACATCATTACTGTTTTTAGGGCGTCGAGGAGTAGGTAGCCTTTGATCAGTGTTTTGGTGTTTGCGGCGAGTAGTTCGGCGCGCGTGGCGTAGGACTTCACCTGCCCGCTGTGGGATTTGTTGGAGTGCTTTGGTATGTTGGAGCCGGAGTTTCGGTGGAGTTGCTCTTGGATCCATTTTGGGGGTGGGGGGAGTGCAGAGGTTCGCCAGTTCCAGCCTGCGCCGCGGAAGTTGCAGAATAGGTCAAGGACCCAGTCTACACGCTCTATGAAGGGGCTGATGGGGTAAGGTTGCCATGCGAATTGACCATGGCGGTTGGAGGGTCCTGCCGTACCCGCTGAGATCAAGTTGTTCGTATCTCCGTTCTCGTGCTTTAAGATTCTTGGATGATCAGATTCTGTATTGCTTGTGAAATCCTTCTCTTTCGACATGGCCTTTGGGGCACCAAAAGCTCCCTCCATCCTCTCGATCCTCATGAAGTCGGTCTGAGCATCGTTGCAAACCAAAATCGCCCCAACCCAGGCTACACTCCACGCGCTGATCAATCCAATACCAAAGCTGGCTGCTATGAGTTTAGCTCTCGTATAGAGAATTGTATACACGGCAAATCCAGTGACCCAGGCAAAGACAAGATACCGACAGTTGCGAAGCCATGGCCGATTTTGATGTGGTATGAGTAGATAAATGATAGCAACTAGAGCACCAAATGTTCCCCAGGGGTACAAGAAAGGTTGAAATTCTCCAGACGCGATTTGCTTGTCATATTGAGCGTAATATAGCTCTAACAGGTCGTGATGAGAACGAGGCCAGGGGTCGGACTGCGTGAACATCTCAAGCTAGGACTTGGAAACGAGAGCGGTTTTAAGACAGAAAAATGACAGACATAGGTAAGAGATAAGAACAAGCATCAAGTTAGCATACAGGCAAAGTAATGGCATTTGATGGTAACTAGGATGACGCACTAGATGATGCAGTCGTCTAAGCCCGCGCTAGGCTAGAAGGGTGCTCGCGCGAGACTCCAGCACCAAACCTCTTCCATTGGTGATACGGCTCGGTGAAACGCCTGCTATACATGCACACCTCTGCTCACCTTTAGTCCTTCCCTTTTTTGAATACAAGAGCGTGGAGAAAGGGTCGCCAAGATGGTGAACATCACAGAGAAGATCAAAGAGTGGGACATTGTTGAAGTTTTGGTTTGCCAAGCGCTAACGGCCCCGCCAGGATTGAGGATGAGATGAGGAGGACGCAGAGTAAGTGTTGGTAAAGATGATGCATAGCAATAGATACTAACTATGTGTAGAGAATAAGGCGACAGGTACGCGACTACGAAAATCTCCTGATATTTCAATCCAGACATGGCCGTACTGACATCCGGTTCAAGAATACCATCTTGGTCTACTCAAAGGGTACGTAATATAATAATACAGCATCCAGCCCTATCCTGTCCGCGGCTAAACTTTTCCAGAAAACTTGCTCGTCTACGTGCCCAACTTCTCGAGCCTGGCCCAGGTGCAGGTGGTGGTGGCGGAAGTGGTTTCGACGTGTCCAAATCAGGTGATGCGCGTATAGCGCTCGTTGGCTTTCCTTCGGTTGGAAAGTCGACTTTCCTTTCAAGAGTCACAAAGACAAAGTCTGAAGCTGCATCATACTCTTTCACCACATTGACAGCCATTCCCGGTGTGCTAGAGTATGGTGGTGCCGAGATTCAGGTTCTCGATCTACCTGGTATTATTGAGGGAGCGGCCGAAGGCAAAGGACGAGGAAGACAAGTCATTAGTGCTGCAAAGACGAGTGATTTGATCTGCATGATTCTCGATGCGACCAAGAAGGCCGAGCAAAGACGATTGCTCGAGGCGGAACTGGAAGCTGTAGGCATCAGACTGAACCGCGAACCTCCGTACGTACCCCAAGTGCCACCACCCCTTCGACAACCCCCCAAAACAAGCCAACACTAACAAAACCGCAGCAACATCTATCTCAAGCCGAAAAAAGCAGGTGGCATGAAAATCAACTTCCAAGCCCCGCCCAAGCACCTAGACGAAAAAATGGTCTACAACATCCTCAAAGACTACAAGATGCTAAACTGCGAAGTGCTCGTCCGCGACGAAAACGCCACGGTGGACGACTTCATCGACACCATCATGAAGGACCACCGCAAATACATCAAATGCCTGTACGTCTACAACAAAATCGACTCCATCGGCCTGCCCCACCTCAACGAGCTCGCCCGCGAACCGCACACGGTCGTCATGAGCTGCGAGTTGGATTTGGGCATCCAGGACGTCGTGGACCGCTGCTGGGAGGAGCTGCGCCTCATTCGCATCTACACGAAGCGAAAAGGGAACGATCCGGATTTCAGCGAGGCCCTGATTGTGAGGCATGGCAGCACGATTGAGGATGTGTGTGATCAGGTACATCGGACGCTCAAGGAGACATTCAAGCATGCGCTGGTTTGGGGCGCCAGCGCGAGACATGTGCCGCAGAGAGTGGGGCTGGGGCATGTCGTTTGCGATGAGGACGTTGTGAGCATTGTTGCCAAGTGAGGGGTTGTTATGGTTGAGAACATGTGCTGGACCTGATTGTGAATGAAAGGTGAAAATAAATTATAACAACTGTCTGGCATTTTTTTTATCCTCTCAAAACAAACACGATGTTCCAGTCAAGTCTCCAATCACTACTACCCTACTTTGTTAAATCCATACTACACGATACGATATCCGTACCGTACCAGGAAGAAAGAGGCTGAGCATGTTGTCTCCATTCATTCCACAAAAAAAACACTAAAAACTTAGTCCCATCTCATTGCTACGATAAATATGGAGTTAACAACATGAGACTGAAACTAGCCAACATGGAAGCATGCAAGCAAAGAAGGACATTATAGCCCTGATGGTACTCTACACAAAAGGCAGAGGGCAGAAACTACAATGTGACCGAAACGACGCTGCCATACATATATATATATATATACATGACATACTGATAGTCTACACACCTAGAACCTAGAACTAGCTTCTTCTTCTTGTTCTTGTTCTTGTTCTCCTTCTTCTTCTTCTCCTTCTTCTTCTTCTCCTTCTTTTTCTTCTCCTTCTTCTTCTTCTCCTTGACAATTCACTACCAACCCCCCATACTCAAACATGCAAGAACTAAGGGGGCTAGCATCTCAGAGATTTTTTTTTAAAGTAATACTACTACTTGTTATCTACTCCTCCTCTGCAACACACTCTCTCCTTGGTCATGTGCGATTTCCACTACTACTACTACCACCACTACCACCACCACCACCACTTCTCTCACTCCTTCTACTAACTTCTACTACCAACTTCTACTCACTATCAACTCCGCACCACCGCCCTAAAAAAAACAAAAACCACGCAAATCCGGGTATCGAATAACACAATTTACCAAACCAAAAAAGAGAATAAGGAAAAAAAAAAAAAAAAAAAAAAAAACTCTCTATTAAAACCATCGACCACCACCACCACCAAAATATCCCCCCCCAAATAAATTGAGAATATTATGCTTTAATGCTTAATGCTGAATGCCTAATGCCTATGACTTCTTTACATGCCCTGCAATGCGCCATGCAGCAAAGCCATGGCTTGTAAATGTAGTTCGTCATCTCCTCCAACCCCCCCTCTATGCGTGTGTAAGAGAGGAAAGGAGAGGGTAAAAAATATCTGTCGTTCGTGCATGAACACATCCAGTCGACCCCCCAAAAGTACTTGTACCCGCCAACTCCAAAACGGCCTGTGCTAATGCCCAAAACAAGGTTTGCCAAAAATAAAAAGAGGAAAAGAAAAGAAGAAACGTCAAATTTGCTGTCCTACACATGGCTCTTGTATGCTGGGTTGTTGGGTGGCCCGCGTGGTAGGATGTGCAGTTATACGCGCGCGTCTACGGGATGGAGTTGCGAGTTGACCTGGAGAGTGGGCGTGTGTGTGTATTGCAGGAATTGGTTCTGCTGGTTCGGGGATTGGAGAGAGTGCTGGTCTTCTTGCGTGTTGGGACGCGAGCCGGTGTCGGGGCCAAGATGAGGGTCTGGTATTTGGACGTCAAGCTGGGGACTGTTAGCAAATTCCGTGGGTAAGTGGGGCGGGCTGTTGGAGACGTACTGTCAGGTAGCCTGTCCGCCGTAGGGATATAATCTTGACAGCTTCTTTGGCACCGACATCTTGGTTCCAGCCCTCTATCCAGGATTCGAGATCGGCCAGTTTCCGCTTCACGCCCGTCAGGCCTGCATCATCCCACAGCCAGAAGGTGGCAACGCCCATTACGGCATCGAGCCATGCGCGGAAAGTAAAAGGGTCGAATGCATCGATCAAGGTGTCATTAATCTTCTTGATCAGCAAGCGAAAGTCGTCTTCTGAGACGAGGGGGTCTAGAATCTCCGGGTACAGGTTGGCAAAGGTAGGGGCTAGGTCACCCTTGATCATCCAGTCCCTCTTAATGCGGATGATGCGTGTGGTGTTGTACAGGTCCGACGTTAGTGGGACGTGCGGATTGGGATGTGGGAAACATGGGTGTGAAGGCCCCCAGGGGAACTCGGAGACGGCGTCGTCGTCGCCCCGCGCAGAGCCCGTACGCGAGCCCATGGACGATCTGGCCGAGTCCGGGAGCGAGACGCGCGAGCGGTCAGACTTGGAGGGCATGTTGACGCCCAGCTCCACGTCCTTGTCGGCATGCAGGGGCGCGGCGGCAGCATCATCGGGGCGGGTGAGTGCAGGAGACATGGCAGGCCCCGGTGTGGGCGGATGCGAGGCCGTGGGCAGGTTCCTGGGCAGGGCAATGCTCGTGCGACCGACTATGCTGTCCTCGCCAGTGGAACGTTGGACAGCCAGCGACGAGGGCACAGGGCTCTGGCGGCTCTGGCGGCGCTGGGGGAGGGTGAGCAATGGATACTCGTCGCGGGTCTCGAGATGCGGGCCCTGGACAGGCAGATTCGGGTAGTCGTCGCGCGGCAGCGGGCGAGGCGAATGGGCGACGGCGAGGGTGCGCGGCGACGAGTTGACGGGATTCCAGAGACGCGAGGCGGGCGGGCGGGGCGGCAGCGAGCGCAGGTTGAGGCTGAAGAGGCGGTTCGTCAGCGACCAGCGGGCAGGCACTGGCGACGGAGCAGGCGGCGCAAGCGGAGCGGCGGGGGTGCGTGGAGGCGCCGTGATGGCGGCCGGCGTGGTGTTGAAGGCGAGGGTGCTGAGGCTGCTAGGGGAACGTGGTCCATGCGGGCCAGAGCGGCGGCGCTGCAGCGACAGCGGGCGGGGGGGCAACAGGCTGGCGGCAGGCAGGCAAGCAAGCAGGCAGGCAGGCAGGCAAAAAAGCTGGCCGTGGTTGGTGCCAGAGGGCCAGTCCAGTCCAGTTCAGTCCAGTCCTGTACTCGTGCTGTACATACGCAGGGCAGGCAAGGCAGGCAGGCAACTAACGTGTACAATATGGTATAGAGTAGGTACAACGTATATGTACAGGCGAGGCCAAACGTCGTCTTCCAGCTTCCAGGCGGCTCTGTTCTGGTGGGTTGCGGAGGAGGAACGAACCGGTCTGCAACAGCTTTGAAAGTGGTGCGCTGCGTGTCACAACTCACCGTGCCCCTCTTGAGGAAATAAAGCACAAGTCAGTCGGCGCGCCCAAAAGAAAAATCAATCAATCCTTCCTCTCGGCCGTCTGGATGCGGTCGCTCCCTCCTCTTGTACTGTCTTGTCAACGGCGAGGACAAGCAAGCAGCAAGCCATGACCATGATGACCGTGGGCCCCAGAGCGCGGTGCCCTATGCATACCCCTGTTCTGCCCGCCCTCTCTGGCCCAGGGACACAGCGTGACAGCCAGCCTTGCCAGCCCATGACACCCGTCACCACCCATCACTGCCATCACTGCCCTCACTGCCCTCACTGCCCTCACCACCCTCACTCGGCCACAACATGGGCCGTCCTGCACTGCACACTGCATTTCACACCAGTAGCCCTATCCTGCCGCAAACCCCCGCTGCTGCAACGGGCGACGTTGGTGCCGCCCATGTTTCAAGAACGCACGTCAGGCACTTCTAGCGCCCACCCCTCGACATGCACACACGCACACGCACACGCACACACACACACACACACACAATTCAATATCGTGGCGCGTCCCCCACCCGGCCACCACTTTCGGCCTCCTCCCACTCCCGACCCGATGGCAATGGCAATAACTGGGCTGGTGCTGAATCCTGAGTACTCACTCACTCTCTCAGCCTGCAACACCCATCCTACCTAGCCCGACACTGCTACAACAAATAACGCCGACGCCCACCGAACATTCCCCTGCATCTGCATCTGCATCTGCATCTGTCATCTCCAGACTCCTCGCCTTCCATCTCAACTCTTCATGCAAATCCCACCACCCTGACAATCGTCCAAATTACCCATCCAAGCCACAGCCCGCCCCAACTGCACCGCCAACCAGACCACTGGGAAACAACCTTTTTGCTTTCATCATACATGATCTCACAAAACCCTCCCTCTGCTTCCTTTTCGCTTAGCGCCTCATTCTCAGCTTGCCCTAATCGTCTTCGGGCCCCTATTCCACAACTGCCTTGAGCCCCCCTCCATCGTCATCGTATTTGTGTATTTGTGTAATGCTAAGACCATCATCGTCCCTTGTCGCCCTCTTCTGTCCGTCACACCGTGTCGACCATCGTCAGCCCAGCGGCTAGAACACCAACTTGCCCACGATGCATGGCCTCAAGAGCTTGGGCCACGTCATGCACCGCGACTCGTGGCTGTGACTAGCATCGATGGTCGGTTGCATACTAAGTATTCTGAGAGACTGCACACCCAACATGGACCAATTTGTGACGTAGCCTCAAGTATTTTAGATCATATTCCTAGTTGCTAAGCAGTAGCTAGCATTGACCTCTCCTGGCATAACAAATCTCGCCATAAAACACTAGTCCAGGGTATATATACGTACATTTCCTTTGTCCACTCATCCCGCCATGGTTCCCTAGTCAAAAAAGAACTGTACAGCCAGCCCATTATCATTCCTCAAAAAATTACAGGCACTTGGCCCATCCCTCGACCCTCTTCAGCTTCGCTTGTTCGCGTCAGCTTGCATTTTGCGCAAGACCTCTCGGTGAGCATCGAGCATCTGGCCGCTACGCATCATACTATCCATTTGAGACGCTCGCTGCTGTTGTTTCAATTCACGCTGTTGCCGGTCCAGCTCCTTCTGACGCCTGTCGTTCAGCAGTGCCTGACGCTGCTGTTCCGCCGTAAAAGCCGCAGTCTGCGGAGGAGTGACGTCTCGCATAGTATCCCTCCATCCGGCGTACAATTGTTCGTGCTTTTGCTTGGAGTGCGAACTACTACTTCGCTGAGGTTGGTGCGAATCAAATCCAGGCGGTGCTCCCTTTGTAGACCAACCTTTGTTCTGCCACTTCTGTGACGCCGAAGGAGGACCTTTGCGTTGAGATGTAACTGATGACTGGTGCTGAAGCATGGAAATTCCAGTCTGTTGCTGCTGCAAAATCTGCCGTCGTTGAGCTAGAGTCATGTTCTCCATATCCTTAGATTCTCCCAAGAGATTCGCTGCCGAGGTCTTCGGCGTCAAAGATTGAGATGATATCCGATTCCTTATAAGACTCTCACGATGTCCCATCAAAGTGTTGGCAGGCAGAGGTCCGAGCACATCGAGCTGGGTGCCTGAGTTTGATCTTGAGAGATTGCCTCCAGATGCCATAGGCGATGACTGATTCCACGTTCGCTGGCCAGTCATGGAATTTTGTGAAAACGTCGAGGATGACCGGATCAAGTCGTGGCTGCTGGGTTCCTGGACGGTACCTTCGCGTGATACCCTTCTTGAAGTCTTCCTGCTCCCTACCAAAGGTGATGCCAGCTCATCACTAACTGGTGCGGGTAACTCCTGGGGGAAGCCTTGAGCAAGTGCAACGCCTGGTGAATCGGGTGTTTCGAGTTCGTCGAGACTGGGCTTTTCGGCTAACTCCAGATGCTTGGCCCATTCGTTTGTGCGATAGGACTGTGCAACCTTCGACAGTTTCGCAGGGAGTGACCCGTCCTTTAAACTGCTCACGTGTGACTCAGCACCTTCGGCTTGTGTCAGCGTTACTGGTCGCGCTTGCTTCGAATCCAAGTTCTTGTCTTCGTTGGCATCTGACACTAAGGTGTCAGCTCGCTCTCGTGACTCGTAATAGGATGATTGTTTGTTCGGTAGCTCCTCCAGCCTAGGACTGGTGCTGGGCGTCAAGGTTTGTCCGTCGGTCGTCTGGGGATCTGCAACATGAGAAGCAGCGGCGAGAGCAGACTTGTTTACTTTAGCAGTTTCTCCAGCCGGTGAAGGATCGCTTGCTTCCAGCCCTGCAGACGATTTGAGTTCGGCTTCTTGTACTGCAACCTCGAGATTCTCAAGGGGTATCGCATGCTTGGTGTCCAAAGGCGAATGAGGCGGAGATATTCCATTCAACGAATAGGCGTCGTTGTCATCATCCAATGTAGCCGCAATCGATGATGCTCGGTCGTCATCAGCATCTGCACTAATCAAGGCTTCTTGTGAATAGGTGGCATCGTGCGGTACGCGAAGTTTAATAGCCGACATATCTGAGATCCGTTTCGACATTGGCCTGTGGCTGTGGACACTCATCTGATCAGGGTCAGGAATGGCGGATACAGATGTGGTATCATCAGCACCGTTGGCCTCATCTTCCATCGGCACAGTGAACGGAAGGGGAATTACGGTCGGAGTCGCTGGAGCTGATAACTGCTTGCTGCTTTTCGCCTCTATCGGCACAGCATGAGTTGCCGGTCGTTCCACTGGGTTTCCAAGATTATCAACCTGACGGATGTCGTCGTTGTTTAGAACACCAACCGTGGCCGTAGTAACTGCGGGTGTAACGCCATCTGTGGTCGGTGGAATGCCACTCTTGTTCAATTTGACCATTTCTACGCCACCATTTCCACAGAGTTCCGTTTCACGAATGCTAGTCGAGCATCTGGGCCCAATGGTGGATGATCTGATGCTGGAGCCTTTTACGCTCTTTCCGCTGTTGCCAAAAGCGGCTTCCCATTTCGCGCGCTCCTTGTGGCACTCGCTCTCAATTTTTCGCCCAAGAGCCTCCTCTTCGCGTTCTTGATCTTGTTGCTTTTCAAGCTGCTGGGCAGCACAATTTGCGCGGTGCTCTTGAACCAGTTTCCATACGCGCAACTGTGATATCACTCCGAATACTGTGATGATGACGACGCCTGCTAGCTCGGCTTTCATGTTTCTGGTTACAGGATAAGTGTTGGTATTCAGTGGAAACACATCGTCGTTCAAATCTGCATAGATTAGTGACAGAACAACGCAGTCGTGACATGGACATACTCCATAGATATAGCCAAAATTCTTTCCAACCTGAGCTGGCCAAACAATCGATACCAAGTATGGCAGCCGTGGCGCCTGAGAAAGCGATTGACGCAATTAGACCGTAATTCCGCGTGTAATGACTGAAAGACAAAGAGTAGCCTCCAGCACTCATACAACCAATGAAGATGGCACGACCTGTAGTAGATGAGATCAGTCCGCCATCTTTCAGACTGAGGAACCACATGCTGAGACAGAACCCGCCCAGCAAGCACCCAAAGCCTTCGGTGATGTCCGAAAAGACCAACGACAAGGCCCCAAAAATAACGCCTGTGACAAAAGCTGCCACGAAGAAAGCACCTTGTACCGCATTAGAGACTGGCGGACTCATCAAGTAGACTATCAGAACTGTTACTGCGAGTGCGGTAAGGTATGCTGCAGATCCGAACACATAAATCCTAGGCATCGTCAGTAGTTGTTAGAGTGACCTGATTGCAACACTTGCCACTTGTTCTTGATTCCGATAACAGCATAGACCAAGCCACTAAGCAGCAGAATGACACCACTCAGTCCCATGGCAGCAGTGAGTTTAGGCTGTATGGGCAATGGGTTTTCAGAAGCATCATCTATGATGCAGCTGTTAGAATAGACATGTTACTAGGCAGTATTCTACTTACCAGCGGTACTTGTAGGGAGCGACTGGCTAACAGTGGATGTAGCTGAGATGCGACTCGTGGGGCTTGAAGGTGGTGCATCTGAGGACTTGATCGAAACAGTTCTTGTTGAAGAAGCGCGAGCGGACTCGAGCCTTGACGCTGACAACGGAGGAGTAGTGGTAGGTGAGGCGGAATTAGTGTCGCTGCCGGTCTGAATCTCAAACTGGTTGTCATCTTGCCGTCGCACCGCAGCATGTGGCACCGCAACCACTGAATGTATACAAAGGATGAGGGCAACGAATACGATAAGAAAACGCAAACATGGCCGCATAATGCCGGATTAGTAGTTATTGATGTATTAGTAGCCAATTGATTCCATGGATGTATTAGAATTACGTGCTTGAGCCTCCTGATGTGTTGGAGCGGGAAAGCGCGAGTGTAGGTGCTGGCTCCCGAAAAAGACGACCGCAAGGCTATAAGGAGTGACTGGAGCAAAAAGTGAAGATGGAGTAGGTAAAGACAGTGGGTGTCGTTTTCGCAGTGTCAAGGAAGGTAAGAGGTTGGCTGGGACATGGGAGACGAGCAGGCTGAGTTGTTAGCAAGAGGACGCAGAAGCACCAAGTAGGAAAGCGCAAGCCAGGGTGCCTGTCAAAGCAAGTAAATTCGGCACAGGTTGACAATCCCGTCAAGCTGTTTCGCGAAGCGAGAGGCTTAATTCGGAAAGCTGAGGCATCGAGAGTCGTCAAGGCCTGGTGGCTTCTGACGGCATCTTCTTCCGAGAGGACGGTTTTGGTCCTCTGACAGCCGAGAGGGAAATTGCAATCATCAAGCCATTGTCCACTCTGGTAAAGATGCTGCTAGCGGAACTATCGAGAGGCAGAAAAAGGCCACCAGCCAATGAAGCCAAATGCAGTACCGCCGTTGCTAAGACATGAAGGGAGAGCTGCTGAACCAGCCCAGACACTAGAATTGGTCTCTGATAACGCGTGCGTGGCCCATTGCAATAGGCTGCAGCCTCGCAGACGCAGACACATTTGCATAATGAATGCGGCAATAAGCCATGGTTGGAGGAAACAAGACGCGTCTGACTTGAGTGGACGCGATCCGATAGCGTGCAGCAGATCAGAGTCTGAGCGTGCCGTGCGATTCGTAGGGCTGCGTTCCCGCTCTCAGCCTCTTCTGGGACCCGTCAAGGTTTTGCCCATGCACTAAATTCGGTGCACATGCACAAATCGTCCTCTGCAGCCCGGTTCATCTTCAAATATACATGGTTTGATTGCTGTGGTACATGGCCAGAAGAGGCACCGCGAGAAATTTCAAGGAAGCATTTAGACTTTGCTTATGACGATCTCGGAAACAGAAGAGCTTACGGCGCAGACAGCAGACATTGACTGACACTGATCTGCCTGTCAGCACGATCATCGCTAATTTATGCCGGAGATCCCGTTGAGACCATCGCTCTTCAAAACCGTCGCTGTTGATCGTTACCTAGCGTTCCCGAGCACACAGTCGGCCTTGTCATGACCGCAAGATCCGTTGCTAGTCCCCGTCCATATGCAAAGGCACTTCGACGACTACCAGGTATGTGCATATGTATATGCTCGCATCCCCATGAGTGCAGGTGGTACAGAACATCTGCATGGGGACTCACCCCTGCCAGCCCCCTGCGCAAACTTTCAGACTCAGACACTCGTTACACCATAACCCCTTTCATGAATATGCTACCATGGCGATAACTGGGCACGAGTTGTGGACGCAAGAGTGCGCCCACAGGGCTTGCCATAAGCACTTCTATCCCGGCCCTTCTCGTAACGCGCGAATAGGCCAGTTCAAAAAGTCCGTCTTGGCACCAACTTTTTGTCTCAAGAGATAGTCAAGTCCTCCAAGCCAGACCTTCTGGTAAATTACCCAGACATATGTGTGGATTGGAAGCATCATCGTGGAAACACTTGTGTCATGTGTCAAAGTGTGTTCCATTGGCAAACTGTGTGATTGAAGCTGACGAGGGAGGTTGATGCTGAGCGACGCCAATTTGCTCCCAAAGACCCTAGCCATCCACCAAGCAACAGCTATCGACTGCACCAAAGCCCGCAGCTACGCCGCCTTCCTCGCTTTGGTCTCCTTTTGTACGGAGAAGATAGCCCGCTTCCCAGCTTTCGAGAATCTCACCCCTCTTGGCATCCCCGCGTCCGTTTCGCCAGAGACACACGCCGTACACACCCAACTCGCAGATAACGCCCCCCTTCTGAATTTCTCCATTGCGTAGAATGGCATTTTGCAGCGGAGGTGGCTCAATCATCTCCATCAAGATGTATGCTGGCCAATGGGATTTGGGTAGCTGCTCCAAGAACGGCGGAATCGATTTTCGATAGATGTTGTTTCCGCCGCCCTCGCGCTGTGGCTTCAAAACATAGCGAGCAGCTGAGGCAGGTTTTGTGGCGAGTTCCCTTGCTTGCTGCCCGGCCTCACTCTCGTCCAACGGATATATGGGAGCAAACGTTGCTAGCAGACGAGATGCGACCTCAGCATCGGGTAGGAACCGCTTTAGATGTGGTGACTGCGGCGTCGCCAACACTTGTTGGACCTTCTTACATCCAGCAAGCTGTGTCAGAATGCTGGGACATTTGATCGCCCGGCTCTTTTCAATGTGAAGCCGTGCCGCCCAATCTTCATCCTTGGTATAGTCGTCTGGCGAATAACCGGCCCGAAAATACACCGTCGTTACTTCATAGGTAATCGAGGGTGAGCTGGGGGGCGTATAGAGTAACGTACGGTCTGAATCGAGCTGCGTATGCGACAGTGTCTCTCCGAATGGAAGGCGGAAGGCGCGGACCCCATGGTTCTCTAGTAAAGCATACTCAACATGTCTCTGATCAAAGACGTTTCTCTCTGGATTCTGTACAACAAACAGGACGCAAAGCGGTCTATCCGAATGGTCTGCTCCATATGCCTTGTGTGCAACAGCCAGCCCTTTCGCGAGCGAAGCAGCTGACTCGCTTGAACGTAGACTATCTTTCGTGATGATCGATGACGTTGAGCTTGGGTAGGCGTCGATCGCGAGAAGATACCTGTGCATTGCGGATACCTTTGATGATAACCCACCGAACGACGATGCAATTGTGTTGAACTCAACTTGCTTCAAGCCAAGATGTGAAGTGGCTGCCGAGTGTTCCTGGTGTACCATGTAATCCGACCGGAACAGACCTAGGGAGAGATCTTGAGCGTATCCTTCCTTTTTGACTTCTAGGTGTGTTCTCCATAGCCGTGCGACAAAGTCGTCAACGTCAATCAGCTCTCCAATAACGTCGCGTAGCCACTCCTCATCCCGGGCAATAGCAGAGTAAAGCTCGTTGTAGGCTTTCTGAATGGAAAGACCCTCCTCAAAACATCGCTTTGGAAAGATGCTCGGGAACAAAGTGACCGGTGCTGTTGTTGCAAGTACGCCAGAGGGATCCTGCGACTGTTGGACAAATGATGGAGCTGGGCGAACCGCCAAGCCATTGGCTATTGACCAGTCTTTCAGATTTGAGAGGAGGTATGCCTCTTCATCGTGAGATAGCCTTGGAGGATATTCCGAGTGTTTCATTGTAGTCATCACCGCCTGTTCTCTGCAAAGTCGGTTGTGTTGTTCTTCACCATCGTGGCCCGAGACTTACAAATGCACCCCGCGCTAACATTAACTAGCGATTGATCAGCTCCGCCTGTTTCCGAAAGGCAGGACTCCCCGTCCCCATTATGGCATTCAA
Organism: Plenodomus biglobosus; assembly: GCA_022343325.1. Classification (NCBI taxonomy): domain Eukaryota; kingdom Fungi; phylum Ascomycota; class Dothideomycetes; order Pleosporales; family Leptosphaeriaceae; genus Plenodomus; species Plenodomus biglobosus. The sequence goes on along the minus strand of JACTNT010000025.1, from coordinate 745,426 downwards.
GTCCCACGCAACTATTTTCCACGGTTACCTCGTGTGTAGATGGTACAGTGATCCTAGCATCTTCACTGTCTTTTCCGTAATGATGACCCTGCAACATACCGCGTGTCGGGCTGGGGTCTACGTTGACGGGTGCCCCTCCTCGCGCACTCACGTGATATCGTGCCTCTCCACGTCCAAGCTCCAAGGTTGACATGTAACATCCGTCGACACACCTCCCCACTCACCTGCCCGGACACGTTGGTTTTTCCCACCGCCGTTCCCCATGGGCACAGCAAAATCACATATTCCGGATTCCAGACTTACTCTCGGAATCAACGCGCCACTTGACAATATCATATTATTCCACCTGGTGGATGGATACAAACGCACACAAACTCCTCAATCACACTTGCATACTAGTACCGAGATAGGACAGCTTTCTCGACATGTCCTCTATGACCAACCCATTTGGTGTTGAAGGATTAGATCTCAATCGGACACACCGTGAAGATGATCATCAGGCACCAGCTCGCAAGCGTCAAAAAATTGCTTCACTGAATGAGGAGTCGTTGCGCACTCTACCAGAAACCTTAGACTCAGATATAGAGAATGGCGACTGGAGCCATCTCCTTAAATGGAAACAATCTAATGGCGACGAACAAGATGTGGATATGGAACGTTTGGATGAACTGGAGGACGAAGCTCTCCGTGGAGACGGTGAATCTTCAGAAGATGAACCATCAGAAGCTCCAGATGATGAGGAAGATGAGGCGTTAAGAACACACCAGACTCAAGCGCGCTGCAAACTCGATCAAGATGAGATCGTGAGCATAATCAACGAGAGTATAGAGCATTATACGAATACATGGGAGCCAAATGCAGGTATACCCAAAGAGGACTGGATCGTGTATGAGCCGGAAAAACTATGGAAGGATGCGGAGAACAAAGCCCAAAGACAAACTCTCGTGAGGAATTATGAGGCCGAAGTGGCCTACTACGCCATTGGTCTCGACATGCTATGCAACGAGATTATGAAGTTTCCAGGGAGCAATGCGGATGCAGTACGCCGACAGTGTAAAAATCTGGAAATGACAGTCAACAACCTGGAATTGGCTAGGTGGCTTCTGTCGATTTACGCCTTATCACCTGAGAGTGACAGTGATGACGATGCTCACGATGCGGAACACGGCGATCAACATTACCATCGGAATCTAGTGTCACGACCGACTGGTGTTGCGCAACCAGATCCTAACGCCGCCGAGATAGTTGACCTTGGTTCACCACCCGCCTCTTTGACAAGTGAAACTGATGGAGCTCTCACGCCTGATCTCGCCTATCCTCGTTTGGCATCTGAGATTGCCATTGAACATGAAAGAGACAGAATGGAGACGGAAACCACTGCTGTGAATCCACCGGACACTCCAGGAGCTCGCATTGCTATGACAGTTGAGGAGTCCATGCCGATACTACAGGGTTCAACAGAATTCAAGCCCCCTAACAACCACGGGGATGAGCCTGAACAAGCTTCCCTGGCGACAGTCCGACGATGGGACTGGAAAACGTTGACAGACGCCCAGGATCGTAAGCGTGTAGTATCAAAAGCAATATACGGATTGCACGCTACACATCGTGAAGACATCCGCAGCAGGATACAACTTGTCGGAAGAAACAAAATGAGACGAGAAATGAAGGCATATATCGATATGCTAACCAACGAAGAGTCTCGCATACATGGAGTACTGCCGCGGGATTTGCTCAAGATCGCGACGTTTAGCAGACTTTTTATCTCATGGGTATATTGCGATGACTACTTCCTTAAAGAACCCTCGAGACAAAAATCGCTCTCGCGGGATATTGGAGATGGCTCATCCGATTTTGAGGTATTTTTTGACTTCCTCAGCACAATTATGAAGACGACATTCGGCGAGGAAGCGTTGCAACATCCCGAGCGCCCATCGCAAGCCGAAATTATCGAAATATCAGACGATGACGATATGCCCACAGTACCTAAGAATGCCGAACACAAGGCGGTCTCCAAGGCGGTCTCCAAGGCGGTGGTAGGATCATAGCAAGCTTCGGCTATTGTTCTCAATTGATCAATAGGGCAGTGCGTGGCATAACAACAGTTTTGTGTGTCTGGCGTGCAGTGCCTGTAAACGCTCAGAATACGACTGTCTGTCTGGAGAGCTCACCATTGAGCGCAAGACATGAGCCAGTCTTGGTCACAGTCCAATGGTCTAGACGGTCGATGGATTACACAGCAAGCGTCGAAGACTGCCCCACTTCATTTTTAGATGGAGAACGGCGAATGATCCTTGTTAGCTAGTTGTATTAAATCTGTCCACAACCTTGCAAAGCCCTATACAAGACCGTACTCTAACTTGCCTGGTCCATCTGTCACGACTCGCCAGTGTACTGACTGCAGTCTGGACATGCCGATGGTTATTGTCGTCGTACGATATGCGGCGTGCCTCGGCAGCGTCAGGACATCGCGTAGGTACATATGTAGGCTTCCATGACTGCCGAGCCTGGGAGGCTGCGGAATAAACCTTAAGACTAAGTGGGCTGTGCTGCTAACCCTGCCAGCAGCTGACTACTACCATTTGCATGCCTAGGCCGAAGCTACTTTGATACTATTAACGAACCAATTTCGCAGATTGTATCATCAGCCTCGGATCCGAGTTTCAGGTGCTGTGAGTGCGACTCATTGTGAGTTCACAAGGAAAGCAGAAGCGAGAAAGCGCTAGAACGAGAGATGCGTTGATGCATGGATTCTACTTTTGCGGACAGGCATTGTAAAAACTACGAAGTGTTGTCCCGTGTACCTGAGCCTGAGTAGGGAGGTGGTGCTGAAGGATGATTATCTCCGACAAAATCGCCTTCAACCAAAGCGTACCAAGGCGGTACCCCTCACGCAGATCTGGCGGCACCCTAGTCATCGACTGTCAACCCAACCAACGCTGGCGTACTGCAGTTCCGCAGCCAATGAGTATACGGCTATTTGACGCCGAGTCCCGTAGTCTTCTATTCCTTAGATGCGATCTTACTCCGAATGCGCATGAATTTATGTGTCTCTAGTCCGCCGCAATCCTGACCACCTTTCTCTTCCATCCCGCCTCTCTCTTTCAACACTTTCCCCCCCCATCCACCAAGTCGATCAAGCGCCAAAAAAAATCGGAACACTCTCTCGTATCGCAATTGACCACCATGGAGGCTCTTTTGCGACAATCGAGGACCATGTGCCCGTTTCTCCACAAGACATCTCCCGCCACTCTCCGCTCTCTCTCGACGACCGCCGCTGGCCACGACGTCTCTCCAGGCGCCGGGAGCATGTCGAACCTTCAGGTACTCGGTCGTCGCTGCCCTATCATGGGAAAGGCACTTGCTATTCAGAGCGCTCGCATTGGCAACAGCGCTCTGGCGGGCGCCTTTGGTGGTGTGCGTGCTTACCACTCCCGTGTAAACCGCGCCAAGTTGCACACTTCGACTGTCAAAGAGGCTCAGGCCGTTGACCTCGACAATCTGAGGGGCCAGCAGGGTATGTGCCTTTTTCTACCTGCGTTCATCGCGACTCGTGTGACCCTTCCACACGACCGAGGACGATGCGTATTTCAACATGGACCACTTGCTAATCGAGATGCAGCCTCCATGCCGTTTCCTCATGCCGTCCAGAAGCCTGCGGCCGCTAAAGCTACCCACCTTGCTACTCCACCTGCCGCTTCGGCCTCGCGGTTCGACTACGAGGGCTTTTACCACAACGAGCTGGACAAGAAGCACAAGGACAAATCGTATCGCTACTTCAATAACATCAACCGTCTAGCCAAGGAATTCCCGCGCGCCCACAAGGAATCAAAGGATGACAAGGTCACTGTATGGTGCTCCAACGACTACCTCGGTATGGGACGCAACCCGCACGTGCTGCAGTCCATGCATGAGACCCTGGATACGTATGGCGCAGGCGCTGGAGGAACGAGAAACATCTCGGGTCACAACCAACACGCCATGGGACTGGAGAGTACGATTGCGGAACTTCATGCGAAAGAAGCAGCATTGGTATTCTCATCATGCTACGTTGCCAACGACGCTACGCTTGCGACCCTTGGGAGTAAGCTTCCCAACTGCGTTATTCTCTCCGACAGCATGAATCATGCTTCAATGATCCAGGGCATTCGTCATTCTGGCGCGAAGAAAATGGTGTTCAAGCACAATGACGTAGCCGATTTGGAGGCTAAGCTGCAATCCATCCCCGCCGAGTATCCCAAAATCATCGCATTCGAGAGTGTGTACAGCATGTGCGGCTCTATTGGGCCTATTGAAGAAATCTGTGATCTTGCTGAGAAGTATGGCGCCATTACCTTTTTGGACGAAGTCCATGCTGTTGGCATGTACGGACCACATGGTGCCGGTGTGGCAGAGCACCTCGACTACGAAGCACACAAAGCGGGTAGACCGCAGGGCACTGTTCAGGATCGCGTGGATATCATCACTGGAACACTTGGAAAGGCATATGGCTGCGTTGGCGGCTACATTGCCGGTTCTTCAAAGCTTGTGGACACCATTAGGTCACTCGCACCCGGGTTTATTTTCACGACTTCGCTCCCACCCGCGACCATGGCGGGTGCTAAGACTGCCATTGAGTACCAGGCTAATTACCAGGGAGACCGACGCCTGCAGCAACTGCACACGCGGGCGGTGAAAGATGCGTTGGATGCAAAGGATATTCCTGTGATACCCAACCCTAGCCATATCATCCCAGTCCTTGTTGGAAACGCAGAAATTGCACGGAAGGCATCGGATCTCCTCCTTGAAGATTGGGGTATCTATGTACAGGCTATCAACTACCCCACTGTACCTGTCGGCCAGGAACGTCTTCGCATCACGCCTACACCAGGTCACGTACGCGAGTACCGCGAGCACTTGGTCGAGGCTTTGGATGCCGTCTGGACACAGCTGGGCATCAAGCGCACAAGCGAGTGGGCGGCTGAAGGGGGCTTCATTGGTGTTGGTGAGGCAGGAAAGGCTGCGGAGCCTCCTCTGTGGACAGACGAGCAGCTTGGACTCGACATCGTGTTGAAAGAGTTGCAGGCCGGTCAAGGCGCGACTGGCGTGCTTGAGGCCGTTCTCGAGAATGAGCGCAAGGCTACGGCTCAGGCTGTGGCTGCCGCTGCTTAGGCACGTGATGTGATGCTGTCGTTTGTGTATATCCATGGTATATAGGATGTCTTGGTCTGGTCACTCGTTTGCAGTTTTGAGACCTGCGCGGCTTCATAGTCAATAGTAACGCAATGTACACGCTGTTCATTGTTCATTGTTCATTGTTTGCCGTTTCGCTGTCACGGCCGCTTGCCTGCCATTGTCACAATAGATGTGAAACTCGCCGTGTAACGTGTCTGGAAGAGTGAAGGTGAAAGCACGGACGCTTATGGACAACAACGCTAGCGGCAAGCTCTCTTAGAAGTTCGAGACAGGCGCCATCACAACCAACAACCGCGACGGCCGCAACACGACCTCCCCTTCTCCATCCCCACCACACCCCTCGCCCAACTGCGGGGAAATTGCGCGCCTACTCCACGACATTTCCTCGACGGCTGCATTCGACACTCCGCCGCATGCTGCACGACGCGTCGTAAAGACATGGCTCCTCCAAAGCGAAAGCGGGATGACGACCGCCCCGGCCGTCCATCGCCGCATCGCCCACAAAACCTCGCGCTTGCGCAACATGGCCAGCAGAGCAACAGCCCGCGCAGCGGTGGCCCTGCAGGTAATGGAGGCAACGGCGGTGCTGGAGGTGCTGGCGGTGGTGGTGTCAGACGCCAGAGCAGAAACGGCGGGCGCGGTGGCTCCATGATGCCCCAGAGCCCCGTTATCCCCCACACACCGTCGAGCGCCATGTCTGCCCCTACGAACCCCTTCCAGCCCGGCCGGCCAGCACAAGCGGCTCCGTCTGCCCCTGCGCCACCGCAACAGCTATCGACACCTTCTACGCCGCGCCATGTGCCAGAGAGCAACGAGTATCTGACGCCCGCGCGAGTCGCACACTGGAACGCCGAAGCACGCCATGCCGTGGTACAGGCCGCTGTGACCGCACAGCAGGAAGGCGATATGCTGACGCTCGCCGTCGTCTTCCACGAAATCATCGAGGCGTCCATGGACCAGCTGCTGGCTGCCGGCGAGTTGGGCTCTCTTGTGCAGGACATTATCACTGCGCCTACCCACGAAGACATAGATCCCGTCTCCCTGTTTTTGGACACGCTGAGCTCACTAACACAAGATGATGGCAAACAGGCGCTCGTGCGGCAGTTGCTCGTTGCAACCGAAATTGACGTTGATCGCATGCGCTCGGAGCTCGAGAACGACTTACTCAAGACGCTGGGCCTAGTCAGGGACAGCTTCAGCAAAATGGCCGTCCGCAAAGCAACCCACGCGCTATACCGCCAATCTAATTATAATCTCCTCCGCGAAGAAACCGAGGGCTATGCTAAGCTCATGACCGAATACTTCACCACCGTACATAGTGAGCCGCCGTCTCACGAAGCTGTCAGCGAGACATACCAGCGAGTCAACGCATTGATAGGCGCCTTCGATTTGGACATTGGGAGAGTGCTCGACGTGACCTTGGACGTCTTTGCAAATCTGCTCGTCAGGCATGGAAAGTTCTTCGTCAAGCTCTTGCGCGTCAGTGCTTGGTGGCCAGAACTACGTGGTATGGACGGCATTGAGTGGCAGGAAGCAGATGTACCCACGCTTCCGCAATGGGCACTCCCCAACTCGCCGCTATGGTATTATACAGATGAGGAAAAAGAGAGGCACCTGCACTTGCGCGAGGAGCGTGACCGCAAATTCTGGAAGCGAGTGGGCGAGCTGGGTGATCGAATGGGTATACAAGCTTTCTTCGAACTCGGCCGTCGCCGCATCACCGCGAACAACCGACCTGCGCAATCAACGCCACCTATCGAGGGCACTCCTCTGACGAAGGAGCAAGCAGCTCGCGTATGGGTCGACGACTGGATGGAGCAGACGAAGACTCTACCCCCATCTGGAAACGAAATAGCGGCTCAGCTGCTTGGCTTTAAGCTTCGGTTTTACGCTTCTGATGCTCGCGACAAGTCGGATACACTTCCCGACAACCTCATCTACCTTGCTGCTTTGTTGATCAAGATAGGATTCATCTCCATATTGGACCTGTATCCGCACTTGTACCCGCTGGAAGAAGATATGGCTGCACACAAAGAACGACTGTTCCAGGCCAAGAAAGAGCGGGAACGCAAAGAGAAAGGGGGAGTTGTCAATGCCCTCACCATGGCTGGAGCCCTGCCCGATGACACAGTATCGCCTGCCATTTCACGTCTTCGCGAAGCAGAAGGAAAACCCAAGCCGGATTCTGAGCGGAGCACTCCTGGGCGCACCGACGAAGGAGCAGACCCCAAGGACATATTGCCTGAACCCACGGACCAGAAGTTTCAGCTTCTTCAAAGTCTTCTGTGCATCGGCGCTCTTCCAGAGGCACTTTTCATTCTGGGCCGTCACCCCTGGTTGCTTGATGTATACCCTGAACTACTCGATCTCATTTTCCGTCTTGCGCACCACTCCCTCAACAAGATATACGAAGATGCAAAGCCTGTATCTGGCGAGAACACTGAGCCTGATACAAAAGGTGCTGGTCTCCGCACAAATTTGAGGTCAAGCGATTATATCCCCCGACGGACCCTTCGCTGGGCTAAGGCGGACCAGCGCGATGCAGGTGATGGAATTGACTACAAATTCTATTGGGAAGACTGGATGGATAATGTTCCCGTCTGTCAAGAGGTGGGTGATGTCATCAAGTTGTGCAACACTTTCCTCGGCCTTGTCGGACCAGAGTGCGGCAAAGACGTTGTTCTTCTCACCAAGATTGTGCGAATCGGGAAGAAGAGTTTGGAAGACGACCCATCGAACGAGAACCGAAAGCGCTGGGTCGATTTCTCGGCGACTTTTATAGCACCAGCCTTGTCCTTTACTGGCAAGAATCCAGGAATCGTAAATGAGGTCTGGGACTTACTCAAACAATTCGACACTGCCACACGATACACCATCTATCAGCAGTGGTTTTCCGGAAACAAGCCCGCCATACGCGCCGCATTCGCCGAAGTGCAAAGCCAAACCAAACACGAACTGTCCCGAGTTTCTGCGACCAACACCAAGGAGTATGGCAGGAAGCTCGCGAAGATATCCTACTCTAGTCCTGGCATTGTATTCAAGCTGACGATAAAGCAACTTGTTGCCTATCCCAACATGATTGATGCACTTGTGGAGTGTAGCCGATATCTGACTTTGCTGGGCTACGATTGCCTAACATGGACATTGGTAAACTTCTTCCTCAACCCCGACAAGGGATCCACGCAGGACGACGGCATGTTATCTGCGCCCTGGCTGAAGAACATTGCCTCGTTCGTCGGCAAAGCCTACCAAAAGTACAACCTCATGGACCCAGTACCGGTGCTACAATACACCGCCTCGCAGCTACTGCGTTCGGAAGGCGAATTGTTCATGTTGGACGTGCTCGAGCAGATGATCAAGTCTATGGGAGGTATCGGCGTGAGTAGTTCCGTGTCAGAATCCATGATCCTAGCGCTTTGTGCCGGCCCCGTCCTTCGTACCTATACACTACAACATCATCTCTCTGACTACCGTCACCAAGCTGGCTCATCTGCAAGGCGGCTGGTAAAATGCCTCAAGGACACAGGTCTGGCGCCACAGTTGCTCATTGCTCTGGCACAGCATGTCGAGGCCTACCCCCATCGTAGCGACCAACAAGATACCCCAGATAAAGTGGTTTTATTCAACATCGACAAGCTCCGGTCCAACTTAGCCCAATATCTGGAACTCCTTCGATCATATCTCAGCGCAAGCGAATTCGACAGTCTCTTCCCTCCGCTCATCGAAATGATTGCAGACTTTGGCGTCGAGCCTGATGTTGCTTTCACTGTCGCTCGTGCGAGCATCACAGCAAAGGCAAATGCCTTTAGAATAGAACAACGTACAAGTTCGCTGCAAACCAAGTCTGAGGCGAGTGCTGGGGCGACTATGGAGGGGTCGCTCGATTCAGCGGAGCAAAGTACGACTACACCTGGTGGCGACATCGAAATGAAGGATGCAGCGCCATCTATCAGCCAGGACGCGACCTCATCAGAAGGTACCCTGCCTGACGTGCCGAATGGAGAAATCGAAAGTTTGGCGAAACAGCTCAGATTCTCGATACCTGAGACTTTCGCCCAACATCCTTGCGTGCCATTTTACGTTACGTTCTGGCAATTGTCATTACCTGACGTGGACAACAACGGCATGGCACAACAGTATCAAAACACAATCACGGCCTTCGAGCGACAGATACCAGCACCAATTCCTGAGCGCCGCGGATACAAGCCAAATGTACTTAGGAAGGACACGGATGAAACCCGCCGAGTAAGGCTTGAGATTGAGAAGCTGAAACTCGAAAAGGCGACTGTTGCTCAGGCCAGTCTTACCACGCAATTGCATTTGCGAAATGAGATGCGACACTGGTTCGACGGCGTACCAATGCTGGACTCGCGCTCTGACGCACTACATAATGCTCTGCTCCAAGATTGTTTCCTTCCGCGAAGTCGCATGTCTTTGCAAGATGCCCAGTTCACCGCTGCCATGCTCAATTTCATGCATAAATCAGGAACACCAGGCTTTCGGACCATCAAACTGCTCGACCTTCTTTTTACCAGTAACAAGCTAAGCTGCATCATAAGCATGTACACCGAGGACGAATCGAGAGCCTTTGGCCGCTTCTTGAATGGTATACTATGCGAACTGCAAATCTGGCATGAAAACAAAAACGACGCCTTTGCGCGGTGCGCCCATGGAGCGAAAAAAAATCTACCAGGATTCGGAAAGCGCTTTGATTCGGATCGAGCAGCGACAGACTTTCTGTCGTACACCGAATTCTGCTCGCTCTTGTTCAAATGGCACAAAGCTCTCTACATTGCCTTGAAGACGTGTATAGACAGTGGTAATTGGATGCAAATTCGAAACTCGGTGAATGTCCTGAAGGCATTGCACCCTGTCTTTCCGAGGGTAGACTCTATGGCAACCGACTTGCAGCACACAATCACGCAGCTAGCAGAAGCCGATGCGAGGCAGGATCTGAAAACTTCTCTGCTTTCCATCCTCGGTGATCTCAACAAGAGCAAAAGGTACTGGCAGCGGGATCACGAGTTCCGTCAGGTGCGTTATACTACAGGACCCTCCAACGACCAGACATTAACTAACATACGACAGATGCCGGCACCTCCATCGCCTGCCGCACCAGTCAACGGACACGACAAATCTGTCACAGACAGAACAAAACCACTGTCGGAAGCATCTACGCTAAAGTTGAAGCCAACTGCACCCGCCTTCAAGCCTAGGAATGAAACGTAGGCAAACAATTCGCCCATTAGTACACCCAACACAGCGCTAACCACCGAGATGCAGCAACGGAATCCACGTCACCCCACCGGCTTCTAAAGAGGACATAACCCCCCAGCGGCCAGTGTCTACACCAGCGACACCCGCACTTCCTTCACGAGACCGAGAGCCCCCAAAAGTGCTCGATGACAGAGCATCTACACCATCTCAGCCAGAAGCCGCGCCATCTAGTCGGCTGTCTACAAAGCCTGGTCCTCCCATGCACCCTTCATCTGTACCTCCTCGCCCTGATGGGAGAAGCACCCCAAATCACTCAGCCTCGAGCACCAGAGCATCGCACGCTTTGCCGACCAGGCCAGATTCACAACCACCAAGAAACCGACAACCTGAGCGGCCCAACATGGACCGCCCCCCTGAGCACGGGACCCACCACCGTTACGATAGTCGAGCACCTACCAACGAGTATGGACGTCTAGATCGTCCCAATGAACCTGTCCGCCAACGAGAATCCTCTCCTGGCCGCCGTCCAAGGCAACTTCCTGGAGGCAGGACTCCTGAGAGAATGCCAACCGGGACTGATCATCGGGAGTGGCCAGGTCGAGATTCGAGAGACTATGATGATCGAGCGATGCGTGCACCCCCACGGGACACACGAGCTCCTCCCGTCCGACCACCTTCTGGCTGGGACCCTCGAGATAGTAGAGACCCACGAGACCAGCGTGATCGACCAGACTCCCGCGGTCATGCCGCACCCATTCCTATCGAGCATCGACGCATGCTACCCACTTCGTCCATGGCCCATGAACATGCTGTACCGCGTCGAGACGGGCCGCCTCTATATCGCCAAGGCGGAGAGCGAGGCGACGGGCAACATCAAACAGCAAGATCGTCAACTCCAGTTGCTGCTGTCTCAGCAGGCGACGGCCCCACGGTAGATCCTGCACGTGCGGCTCTGATCAACCAAAGTGAACAACATGGTTTACCCGAGCCATCAAGACAGGACCGCGACTCTCGTCGCGATCGTGGCGATGATCGACGTGGTGAAGATAGGCGCGGCAATGAACGTCAAATCGAAGACCGACCACCAGGCTACCATGGTCGCCACGATGCTCTTCGTGATTATCGAGATGAACGCGGTTCTATGCAAGCGCCGTTGCCAAGTAGTCGGGATCGTCGAAACGAAACTACTGCGAATACCCCAACGGGTCCACGCGTAGATCGAGTAGAATCTTCAGCATCCTCTCGTGCTTCTCGCGAAATGTTCCAACCAATGCAAGGCTCAAGGCCCTCCGGCCAAGACCCCAATTACGGAAGATTAAACCAACCGTCTGAGTCAATACCGCCTTCTGGACCGCGCAGTAAGAATGAACCTGAACGAAGACTTAGATTTGAACAGTCGCTAACGTGTCCAGGTGATCGTCCCCATGGACAATCTCAGCCATCAACTCCAACCGCGCCCGCAGGCCCCTCAACGCCTGTTGGAATCCACCCCAGCAGGCTTGAGAACATACAAGGCAAAGGACCAAACGGTCCACCCCTTCAGACGAACCTCTCAAATCCTCCAAGTGGACCCCGAGGCTCAGGTCGAATGCCTCAGGGGCCTATGCCCCCATCACCCGTCGGACGAGGCCCACCAACTGGACCAGCCGTCAACGATCGCGGACCCAGGAACGCCACTAACCCACTACGAGCAATAAACAACGTTCTAACGCAGAACACGCCCACAGACCGATCATTCGAACGAAGTGGACCACCACCATCCAACCCCCCCGTACGTGGTCGTGGATCAACTCGCGCAAATGGTTCTGTAGATGCAGTCGGTGGTATCGGGCTTGACATGCCACCACCTTCACATAGCTCAACACCAACGTCACGGCCCGACAGCCATCAATCACGAAGCAGTAGAATGGAACCAGGGCCTCCCTATTTCGAGCCTACTCACCAAGAAGACGGGCGCTCCGAATCGCGCGGCCACCGTGAAAGCAGACGCAGTGAGCGCTCCAACCATGAGCGTTCCACAGACCGCAGCGATCGCCGCTCTGACGAACGAAACACCCGCAACGCCACCGTTGAACTTGTGGGGCCCGTCGGAGAAGACCGCAATTCTGACCGCGATCGCCGAGAAAAAAGAGGCACTGAGCGTGAACCTAGCAGACGAGACCGCGAACGAGAGGGCGGGGAGCGTGCGCCTCGAGATCCTGAACGTTCTGGACGCGAATCACGGGAGCCTAGTAGACGGGAGAGGGTTTCGAGAGATGATGCCAGGACATCTGGACGCGATGAGAGGGACAAGAGAAGTCGGATTAGTGGAGGTAGCACAGGAGGGGCAGATGATGTGAGGAAGAGGGGGAGAGAACCCATGGATCAGGGACAGCCGCATGGGGAGGTAAAGAGGAGACGTTAGTCACGTCCTGAGCAGCGAAGTAACGACAAAAAGAAAGCAAAGGAGCAAGCGAGCAAGACCGCAAACCTGAAGGACAGAGAAAAGAAGGATTCTCATCATTGAAGAAGAAGAAACACAAATGCTATCCCCCGAACAGAACCGAAACTGCTACATTACCATTGGGGGTTGGGCACAATTTTCATCTACTTTGGCATTGCATTGCATGGAGTTTTTGAAGTACAAAGCATCACGATACCCCCCGAGATGGCCTTTTTTTTCTCCTTGAAACAAAAAAAAGGCTTTTCTTTCTGGGATCTGTATTCTCTCTTTTTTTTCGATTCGATTCGATGCTCACTTATTCAACCAACTTTCTTCTTCTACTACTACTACTACTACTACTACTACTACTACTTCTTCTCCATCACCGCCCAGCTCAGCTCAGCTCAGCTCAGCTCAGGTTCTTGGTCACTTTTTTCCCTTGCACCCAAGCGGGCGACGAATTGTCATGGATGATGGAACGGCAGTTGGGGTCTTGAATGATGGCGTGTAGTCACTTCACATCACATCACATCTATAGAAATGCTGGAAACCGAGTTTTTTGTAAAATAATAGATATATATATTAAAGTCGATTATGGATTTGTGCATTAGCTTTTTTTCAATGTTCCTTTTTGGTCTTTCTTTTCCGTCTAATACTGATAAGCCAACCCTGGGCTAAGAAAGAGATAACAATTGGGGGTATCATCCATATCATCGTACATCATGCCATCCCGCTTAAGAATTCCTGCTCAATGCTACCATAATTGACTTTTTCATTCCTGTCCCCACGTATCATCATCGTCAATTGTGCCCATAATCTCCACACCCTGCTCCTCCTGAAACGAAACCTGTTTTCCCTTTTCCCTCCTCTTCTTCTTCCCATTCTCCTTGTCCCCTGCCTCACCACCCTCATCGTCCAGCACGCCCGCAGCAGCCTTCTGGCGATTCCTTTCCTCGGTCTCGGCCTTGGCCGCCGCAATCTTTTCGCGCATAATGGCTTCGTCTTCGGCGAGTTGGCGTTTGATTTCGTCTGCATCGACAAAGGAATCGTCGTTGCGCTGGGATGCTTCAAGGAAGACGCTCCAGTGAGACACAATTTCACTCTGACCGTGCAGGGCTTCGCGAACACGTTCGGGGTTCTCGCGTTCTTCTCGGGTGAATTTGGTCTTGATGGAGCGGCGAGTCGAGCCGGGGAACATTTGCGATATCATTTGGAAGTCGGTGCCGAAGGACTTGAGGCCTTGGTAGAATAAGTCCGTGCTCTCAATGTTCCAGCGGCGGCCCTGGCCTGGCAGTATGAAGTCGTTGGGAAAGCGTTTGTTGTTCTTCAGGAAACTGCGTGAGGTGACGCGAGCGGTGATGTCTTGGTCCTCGATGATCTCGTATTCTGCAATCTCTCGATCTGCGTCGGCTTCGCGGTCAATGGTTCCCGAATCGGGTACCATTCGGATTTCACCATCGATTTCCCTGAATCGTGGGCCAGATTCGATTTGCTGCCCTTCAAGAGCTGCACTAGCTTCGGCCAGAGCCCTGTCGGCAGCTTCTTGCTCCTGTTTAGATTGGATTGGTCGGGAATCTTCCTCCCTTCGTCGCTCTTTGACTGCTGCCCAGTCGACTTTGCGCATTTCCTTCTCTCTGTTTGATAGCCTGCCAACACGAATGTTGCGAGACGCCAAGGAATTCATAAACGTCTCCTCGGGATCAATTGTATGGTCTTCAGCATCGGATGGAGTAGGTTCTCGTGGCGGACGACCTTTTCTCTTTGGTTGCGCATCAGCTTCTCCCTCACCACCCTCGACTTCAGTGGTGTTCCTGACCCGTCTCTTTGGTTTGCGCGGCTTGCGGCGTGTAGCTGTAATTTCGATACTATCGACGGGCTGTGCAGCGTCGCCTTCTGCCTCTGTCCCGTCAACAACCGCAGGCCTAGGTTTCCTAGGCTTTCGCGCTTTTCTCGGTGCAGGTTGATCTTGGTCCTCGCCTTCGGTAGCCACTGCTGCCTTTCTCTTCCCTCCAGCCTTTGCGCTGGGTCGTTTGGGTAGTGGCTGTGAATCATCGTCGTTGCCATCCTGTTGCTGTACATGTTCAGCATCTGCACTGGCATCTGCACTAGTTGTAGCTTTGGTCTTCCTGCGTGTCTTCTTTGGAGGAGCTGCAAGATCTTCGTCCGGCTCTTCGTCTTGGGGATGGTTAACGGCTACCCATGGCAGTCGTCGCCTTTTACGTGACGGTGTTTGAGCCGACGGTTCGATATCTTCTTGCACAGCAGGTGTCTCAGCCACCTCAGCCACCTCAATCACGGTATCTGGGGCAGTGGAAGGCGTCTCTACTGCTACCGCTTGGGTTTCCTCTGCTCGTTGTGGGGCGTCGGTCTCTGGTCGTGTAACGGGTGAGGTTGGCAGAACATTGGGAGCACATGTTACTGCAGGTTCCCGCGATTCTTCTCTTGCTGTGCGCGCTGGTGTGGGGGCGCGTTCTGCCGCAGTAGAGGGTCGCTCTAGGGGCGCAATTGGCGTACCCTCCACAGAATTCAGAGCGGATACTTGCGGTGGAGGCGTAGGGGCGCTGGATGGTACGGGTTCTTGGGTCGCGGCAGGCGTGGGGAGTTGGGTGACGGGTGGGGGTTGGGCGGCAGGCGCATTGGCGGGTTCAGGTTCTGTTGTGGAAGGTGCAGGCTCAGGTAGAGAAGGAGCGGGGATTGCTGCTGGCGGTGCTGCTGGCGGTGCTGCCCCAGGTCGTCGACGGGCAGCCTTGGGGGCAAACTTCTTGCCTGTGGTATTCTCTGGCTGGGCCTTAGCTGTAGCGGGCGCATTGGCTGGGCCGACAAGACTCACTATTGATGAAAGAAGTGAAGGTTGCGGCCGGCTTGGGCGCCTGGCCTTTGTCGGGCACCGCGTCTTCTGCAGACATGATGACCGTGTGCCTGGTCAAGCAGCTGTCGCTCTGGCTGGCTGGCTGGCTGGCTGGCAACAATTGAGGTATGCGGCCTGGGTGTGTGCCCAGATGGGCAAAGTCAGGTCAGGTGACTGGGCCGAGCAGCTGGAGGGCAGCGGTGCCAGGCTGCACGTCGCGTTCCAAACGCTTGCTCAGCGCCCGGGCCAGACGCTAGTACGTTTACAGCTGTAGCGCCACACGCTGGCTTGGCGTGGAATCTTGCACTTCGCTCGAGGAGCCGCTGTCCTCCTCACCACCCACCTGCCACCTCACTCATTGCTACCCGCGCCCGCCTGCCCGCGCCCGCCACGCCTCGCGCTCTCGCCCATCACACTCGCGGCCCCAGAATCCGCTCCTGTGGCTCTTGTTGGTGACTCTGGCGGCGCGCTCTCCTCACGTGCCTCCCCCCTCGCCCGCCGTCGTCTGCTCGATGCGGCTCGAAGCCAGGACCGTCGCACCCCCATCGCTTGACGCTGTCAAGATGGAGGATCGCAAGCGGCCCATTGCCGACGATTCGGCCCCTCCGGCTAAGAGGCAAGCCGTGACTGTCAACGGTGCCCGCTCCCACCCAGATGCTGACTTGCCGTGGAAAGATGACATCGAGGTTCGTCTCGCCCCTTTCGCCCTCGCACACACGCACACACACACACACACTTCCCCGTCCTCTGCGCGCCGCCCACGCATGCGCTAATCTCATCGTGATCTACAGGCTTTCCAGAAAGATGCCATCCTGCGGCAGATGCGCGAGTTCAAACGCGAGAAAGCAACCGTCGAGTCGCAGCTCAATGAGCTGGAGACGCGCTCCAAATACCACGATGACCACCTCCGCACAATAGACGTTTGGTTTGATCAGGTCAGTACCCATTGGGAGTTTGATTGAGGTGATGCTAATGCCTTCTTAGCTAGTCGATGACATCAAACTCCTGGGCGCCCAAACACTGCCTGCTTCCTCGAGTGACCTTGCCTCGAGCGAATCACTCCCGGCTGCCCTCTTCTTCGAGGATAGCACAATGTTCAAGCAGCACCTGTCCAGCCGCAGGGAGAACATCATGTCATCGCTGTCCAGCCTATTTGCAGCCTTTCCTCCAACTAGTCCCGACGTTGCAACGTTACAACAAAAGCTATCTCAACTCCTGGCCCACGAAAAGGAACACGTTGTCCAGCTCCAACGCGTCATGACAGAGAAAGAACAATTATCGGACCGTCTAGATACGGCTACCCACCGCTATCTTGTCGCTGAAAAGAAGATTGATCGTCTAAAGAGTCAGCAGGTCCAGAAGCTCGAGCAACAAGCTGTCGCTACAACTCACCCCAAAGAGGAAACCCCCTCGGCCAGTAATGGTACCGACGCTGTCAACGGTCATTCTCCCGGCCCGGTCAGCGAAGAGGTGGAGGCTGCTCGGAGTCAAGCTTTGGCTGAAGCAGCGAAACGGAAAGAGCAACTTGAGGAGATCGAGCTAGTCAATAAAAAGCTTACCGAGGAGCTCTCGTCCCTGAAAATCAAGCTTACTGGACTCTCAGACGACGATTATGCCAAAACTGATCTTTTCAAGGCTTTGAAGCATCAACATGAGGATGTCATCAAGCGCATCAACAATCTAGAGGCTACAAATATTCAACTGCGTGAAGAGGCGCAGAAGTACCAGGCGGAAAGAACAGCGTATCGCATCAAAGTCGACGATGAGGTTCGTGGAGCCCTTGCCGAATCGGAAAGCAATGTCTCTCAGGCGGAGGCAAACCTTGCACGGATTCGAAGTGCGCGGGATGAGCTGGTAGCGAAGAATGCTATCCTTGAAAGCAGCCACAAGGACACCAAAGCATCGGTCCAGCAATCAAAGGAGCTTGTAAGCGCCTGCGAGAGCCGAATTGCTGCTCTGGAGTCAGAATGTGAACGACTGCGCTTGCAAATCTCGGAGCAACAAAGTGCTGAAGAGCCACCGCCCCAGTCCGAAGAACTGACACCAGAGCAATTGCGCTCGAAGGTGAGCAACCTCGAGAATCAATTGAAATTACTGGGCAACGAATTGCCGTCAATGGAAGCAGCATGGAAGAAGGCGCAAACGATAGCCAGCAAGAAGATTGCGGACATTGCTGCTAGTGAGGAGACTATCGCAAAAGCACACGCGGACAAGACGAAGGCAGATCAGAAGTTTTTCGCTGCTATGAAGGCCAAGGGAGAACTGGAACAGCAGGTCCGGATATTCCGCACTCAAGCGACCAAGTCTACAGAAGTAATAGCTCAACTCAAAGATGCCGACTCGCTGAGTCGATCTCTGGTCGACAAGCTGGAAAAGCAGACTGCTGAGATGCGCTCACAGATGGACGAGCTCTCGATCCAGCACCGCCAGTTGCAACAGAAGGTCAGCGAGAATATGATAACGTCCGAAGGTCACATCAGGCAGATCGCGGAACTGAAGAAGATCGTCGAGACCAAGGACACCACTTGCCTTGCTGCTAAACACGCACAACGCGAAGCGGAAGTCAAGCGAGATGAAATGAGCGCACAGGTTGCTGGTCTCGAGAAGCAAGTTCAAATATGGAAGAAGAAAAGCTCCGGTAACCAAAGCTCCGAGACTGCCATGATGGAGGCCATGATTCAATGCCAAATATGCAAAACTAAGATTAAGGACACTCTGATCAAGACATGCGGACACGTCTTCTGTCACGGGTGTGTTCAGGATCGCCTCAACAACCGTGCGAGAAAGTGCCCAAACTGCGGCAAAGCCTTTGGAGCCAATGACACGATGAAGATCCACCTTTAGATTCCACGGATTCTATCACACGATCTTTGATATGTACATCACCAACTTTACCCTTCTTTGTCGGTTTTGTTCGATCAGCGGCAGGCTAGCTATGTTTCCAAACTTCGAGGTTCTTTGCGCTCGATATACGATCGGCTTTCCATTTTGTTTAGATCGATCTGAGTCAGTTGACCAGCGGCATTCACTGCGTGCGGAATCCCGTGCGCAAGACTTGTGTACGATGTAAGAGGCGGTTATTTGTTTTACAGCCACGGAAGTTTCTGGCTTGTGTTATTAGAAAGTTCTTGTTCTTTTTCTCGGGCGGTGACGGTGGATGGTTTCAGGACAGGATCGGAGCTATGTGGATGTAATGACAGGTTTTAGTCAACTTGAAGAGAGGAAATGACAACAATCACATACCTTTTCAACATGGGTTCATGAATTGCCAAATTTGTTTACTCATCTATGTCCTGCTTGAGCGCAGAGAGCACAAACCGTCTTACGTCTAAACTCTCATTTTCCAGTCCTCTCACTGAACCGATCTCCAAAGACTTCAAAATGCTCCCTCATCACAACCGTATATTTGACAAACTCCTCCATGCAATCAACCAACCTGTCCCTATTCCCACTCGGCTTCATTCTACTCCCGGTAGCCCCTTCTTCGGCATCGGTAAACTGCGTATAAGCCATCGGCACACTACTCTGATTCGGAATAGCAAACATGCGCATCCACCGGCCCAATATCCTCAGCGAATTCACAGTATTGAAACTCTGACTACCGCCCGAGACCTGTGCGATGGCGAGGGTGCGGCCTTGTGTGGGGCGCACGGAGCCTGTCGATAGAGGGATCCAATCTATTTGATTTTTAAACACTGCGGTTAGATTGCCGTGTTGTTCGGGGGAGACCCAGATATGGCCGTCGGACCATTTGCTGAGGTCGCGGAGCTCTTGGACTTTGGGGTGGGAGTGTTGGATATCGTCCTGGTGCTCGCTTATCAGATGGATGCTAATGGCATCTTTTAGCCTAGGGGCGTGATTTGACTGACCTTGACGGGAAGGCCACTGGGGTTGTAGACACGCACGTCGCAGCCGAGGCGGTGTAGGATGCGGCTTGCTTCGAAGGCTAGGAGGCGTGAGTATGATCTGAGCATATACGATTAGTCTTCCATTTTTGTAGAATCTTTTTCCAGGGCCGAATCGCGTAGGACGTGTTGAATGTACCTTTCCCTTAGACTTCCATAGAGAACTAGAACTTTCAAGCGCTCCTCTCCACTCTTCAGGACTTTAAGATCGACCATTTTCAAAACAGTGCTTAGTTCGAGTTGGGCGATCCAGTCATCTTCGGTGTTCGTGTCCTCAAGCAGGAATGGCCGATACGAAGTGCGAATAGCTGGATCATCTTGTGCCGCCCCAATTGCTAGAGAAGCATTGCGATATTTTGGATCAACTGATATCCCTATTCTAGTCCGCTCTGCAGAAGTGTTGTTCAGATCGCCATTCGCAATTGACACCATGTTTCGTAGCGGCTGAAGAGCGAATCGAGGCCCTTGAATGGAGGATATGCTAATACGCTGGAGAGATCGATAAATGCTCATGAGGGAAGAAAAACAAATCAGTACTTGTTCAAAAGCAAATATTCAAATGAAGACAGATCAATGCTTGGGAGAAGATGTACTATGTAGGCTGGCCATGGTCGAAGAATGAGGTCGAAGCGTACCTGGCAAAGCGTGGAAGATGTCACTGTTCATATCTGATTGGCTGTAAAATTGAAAGACCCTGCATCACAAGCGGCCGCCACTAGGCCTCGTTGGCCATTTATAAGCCGCGCTGGTACGTCACTTCTACAGCAACGATGCCTACGATGTCAATCGTGGATTTATAGAAGATATTACAGACCGTATTTTGTATTTCACTTAGATTGATAAAACGTATGCTGCCAGAGGTGGTACTCAATGCTGTTGAGGTGGTAATCAGAGTAAAACTTCTTCTTGTGAAGATCAGAAGAGCTCAAGGGGAGGTAAGAGCATGGAACCTGAGGGGCTCAGTTTGTCAATGCTATTATCGAGCGGCTTTGGCCACATGTGGACTATTGTTCCAGCTGAAATAGCATTAGAGCTTCTGTAGTACACATCTAGACAAACATTGAGCCATCCAAAGAGGATATAACAAAGGAAAATTGTGTGCCCTTGCTATTGCCATAAACAGCTTTTCTTCCCTACGACCTTGGGATGTTATTGGAGTACCTGGTGCGAATCTTCCTCTTGAGATGCAATGGATCCATACACTAAAAGCTGTTATTCAGCCCCCCAGAGGACAGGTCAAATTTCTCCCAGTCAATATCGAGCGTCTAGAAAGGAGTTAAGAAAAGTACTGTTGGGGTCTACAAAAACGAACCCGGAGTGAAAAGCGCGTCTGCTTGAAAAAATATGTCTTGCAACCGATTGCATACAAGTAATTAGAATTGAATAAGACCAGTGTCTCTAGCGTGTAAGTATGGTAAGATCACGCTATCGTCCACAACGAAGATATATAGCCAATTGCTTTAAATATTACCAATGATCTCGAGAGCGGTATACTCGAAAGTTCTCAGGTTGAATCAGATTCATGTCTGACATTGTAGCATACAAACAGTAAAGGATAGTAATATATTGTTGATGACATGGAACGGATAGAGTACTTTAGTGGAAGCTGGAAGACAAGCTCTGATGACATGGTGTACCCGATCGATTGGTTGTGTTAGGAAAACCGGGTTTTCTATAGTCGTGAAAGTAGTAACTTTCTAAATCAGCAATTTGGTGACGAAAGCGGAGATGTTTGGTAGGCTAGGCTTTAAAGGGGAATGCCGAAGAGCTGCGAAATGAGTTTCCCATGCCCCACCACAGTACATCGTCATCGTGAACATCGACTGGACCATTGAAGACTTGTGTCAGACATCCCACTACATAATGGAGAACGATACATTCCAAGCACGTACGTACTGATGATGGTCCGCCATGTTTCATTGCAAAACTGACTGCAATAGCGCAATACAAAACCAATGATGCGACATCTTTCGCACATACATCAGCGCGCGAAAGATGGCCTATTATCATCACTCAAGGCATTGATGATGTTCACCGCGCCACATATGGTACTACCAACGATGAGGCGCTGAGCGAAGGCAAATGGATTGTCGCAGAACTGGCCAAGCTCAAATACGAAGTCCAGCACGACCGCGAACTGACACCAATCCCGGATGACGGAGAGGCTGATGTCGCTGCTTACAACGAGGAACTGGCTGCAAGAGGTAGCTCAAAATGGCACAATGTTCCTTGGTTGTACGCCGAGTGCTACCTTTACCGGTATGCTCTGCTCTAGTGCTGTTGAATGAGGCAGGAGCTAATAGCCATAGCAAGACGCATATCGAGCATCTTCAAGCAGACTAAGCAGTGGAGATCATATGATCTCTTCGCTCGCCAGAAAATGGCCACATTCAAATCCTCGCGTCCTGCCGTTCTCGAACTTGCCGCTCGCTACAAAGACATCGTCACCGACTTGAATGAGAAGCGTACACCGAGCAGTACGCAGACACCAGAGCAAGTGGAAGAAGCAGAGAAAATCCTTTTCATAGAGATGTGCGAGATCTGTCTGTGGGGCAACGCCACAGATCTGTCGCTCCTTACCAACCTCTCGTATGAAGACATACAGAAGCTACAGGGCTCAGAAGCACGGAAGAAGGCGGAGAAGAATATTCTGGTCAATGATCTAGACAAAGCCTTCGAGGTATTGAGCGCTGCTCGGAAGTCCGGATCGAAGGACCGTCGTGTCGACATTGTTTTGGATAACGCAGGCTTCGAGCTCTTTGTCGATCTTATTCTAGCTGGCTACCTGATTTCAGCCGGCCTGGCTACGACCGTCGTCTTTCACCCAAAGTCAATACCCTGGTTCGTCTCAGATGTTTTGCCAGCCGACTTTGCTGCACTTTTGTCCGCTCTGGCCAACCCACAAGGCTTCTATGGCACACCTTCAGATGAGGAGAAGCAGGCTGGGAGAGAGCCAACGCCACTGTCCGACTCCGAGCACGCGAACCTACAATTCTTGTTCCAAAACTGGAGCAGCATCTACGCCGAAGGTCAGTTTGTACTCCGGCCCAACGACTTCTGGACGGCTGCTGGCAGCTATTGGCGCCTTCCCAAAGCCGAGCCGGAACTGTACGAAGACTTGAAGGGGAGCGAGTTGGTCATCTTCAAGGGCGACTTGAACTACAGAAAACTCACTGCTGATGTAAGTGTACCAAAAACTTGACCCAGATATGTATGTATACTGACTATGGGTAGGCGGCATGGCCAGCTACGACTCCCTTCACGGAAGCAATTGGGCCCATGGGCCCTGGCTCTGGTGTCCGCGTCCTGGCGCTGCGAACATGCAAAGCCGACGTCGTTGTAGGATTACCAGAAGGTGAAGACGAGAAGCTCAGAGCAAGTGAAGGTGGCGGCGGAGACAGCGGCGCGAGGAAGTGGGCATGGAACGGCAAGTGGGCTGTCGTGCAGTTCTCTGATGGCAAGGCTTAGAGCAGGGAAACACCGCTGACTACAAGTTTACTTGACCATCCTAGGTTTCAATTATAGACGAAAATGAATATATCAGGGAGATGGCAAGTTTATCTCAGCAAGGAAATGACTTTGATGATCTTGTGCCAGCGTAACATCGGAGGTCCCAAAGCGACAGATGTTGCTGACACAGCAAGCATATTTAAGGTCCGCACGTTACTCATGATCAAATGCCAGCTGTGAAGTCCCCAACGAACCAATTGAATCATGTATTGCGAGCCATATATGCCCTAGCCAATTGTCCATCATTAAACAGCCTGCCTCTCACTCTCCATTATAACCGTAACTGTATTCGTCTGCAAAATGCCCTCATCCTCATGTATTACCACTCCGGCATCCCCCCTTCCCCACCCATCTTCCTCATGCCGAAGCACACCCCGCTGACTCCCATCATCACTCCCACCCTCCATGTGCTCCAGCGACACCCACCCGCCATTCTTATCGCGCCCCAGGGCCTGCACGGTAGCAGTATGCGTGCTAGACGGGTGGCTGCGCGCCAACGGTATGCTAAACCTCTTGGAGAGGGTATGCGAATTCGGGTGAGAGTTTGTGCGCGAAGCAACGTGCTGCTTGAAGAAGACGCGCAGGACGGGAATCGAGGCGGCGATGATGGCGGTTGCGGTTTCCACGGCTGTCCAGATGGTTACGTCTTTTCCGTTGTAGAAGAAGTCTTGTTGCCGCAGTTGCACTAGGTATATGCCTTTCACTATGGCGCATATGCCTGCTCTATATGGTTGAAGTTGTCGGTTAGCAATGCCATTCAATTAATCTCGTCGCATGGCATGGGGTAGGAAGGGAGTGAAGGGGGGAAAAACACTCACAACACTCCCATGCTCATTGCAATGCCCACGCCAATCTTCTCCGTCGTCTGCAATTGCAGGCGCCAGATTAATTTCCATGGGATCAAGGCGAGGGAGAAATCTGCAGCCGCACACCACGCAGCGTTGAAGATGCCGTAGTTTATTGTGATGCTGGCGGGCCAACACGTCCCTTCGATGCTAGGGTTCCATGCTTTTGCAACCGGGCGACACTGGACCCATGTGTTGAGTGCAGACGGCAGCATGATGAGAAACAGTGTGATGATGCAGAACCAGATGAACCAGCGCAGGGCTCCTGTGGTAAGACGCAAGAGCGTAACGCCGAATGAGATCTTGGATAAGGTGGAGGCGAAGCACGATACTGAGGCGCCGATTGATGTGCAGAGGATGATGGTAGAGAGGTTCTCCGGGGAAATGTCTGCGATGCGTTTCCCGAAGCCGACGTTTTGGCCGATTTGGGTCAGGATGGCTTCGACGAGGAGGAGGACCTGCGTGGTCTGTTTAGAATTGATTGTACAAAAAATTCATGGGTTGGAATGGGCAACTAGACATACCCAGGATACTATGAGAATGTAATCATCCCACCAGAGTTTTTGCTTGCGACTTAATTTTGCGTAGATGCGCAGGCTGAGAAAGGCACCACAGAAAAATGTTAGCCACCAGGTGATTCCAACAATGACCTATTTGCCATTTGGAGTCAGCATATATCCACGCCTATGGGCTATCTATCGCAAAGAGAAGACTCACAGGGCCGTTATCAGGGACACCCATGGTGAGGGCCGACACCTGTTGTCAGTCCACCTTTGATGTTAACTCTTCATGCGATATATGCAGAGTGTTTGCAAAAGCCAGTGAATGGGTCAAATCAGTCAGTGTGGATGCTTTTGCGGGGATTCAGAGCCCGTCAGGTGGTCGAAAGCTTTCATCTCCGCAGGGCAGGGTGGATCCCAGGATCATTATAGCATAGCCCTTCTGGGGATCCATCGTTCCGACAAGTCGAGCATGGATCTGATCGATCAGTAGCTAAATTGCACTTGCGGCTTGGAATGCCAGCCACAAACGGGGTTGCTACCCAACAGTGGCGTGCTTGTGCTTAAGGCGCAAGACTAGGAAGATGATGTTTGCGGCCAGCGGCCAGCAGCGAGCTAAGATTGGACAGAATGGCACACGTCAGAACGGAGTAGTCGATCCAGTTCGTCGCCGTCTATGGTTTGCATGGCTGCACCGACTGCCAATTGGGCGTTCGAAGAGGCAAAAGCCGTTCACGGAAGGCTTAGGCAAGACCGTTGAGCTGAGCGTTGGGTCAGGCTACCCTGCATGACGACACTTGGCTTGGAAAATATAAAAGGCTACCTGAGAATTTGGTAGGTACTTAGGAACTTAGGATGAGTTGCAAAGACGTACTATTATTCGCTACAACTATTGGATCTCGCAGGCCTGTGTTGGGCATGATGCGCACATGGGGTTGAGGTAACCCTTCGAGATCGCCACTTTGGCCACGCGGAAATCCCGATCTGAAGTCGGCCCGAAATGTGAGATCACGACTTCCGATCAGTCTCGACTCTCGATGTTTGATCAGAAATTGCAACTGACTAATGAACCCGCATTCAACTATGAAGATGGTGAAACTTGTTCCAGAGATATATTGCTGAAGAACGAATAACGAATAAGGAGTGCCTTGGGAGTTTTCGCCCATACACGGCCTCAAGTGCATTCAGTCGCAATGATAATTAACTGCGCCTGCTGGTCAAGCCAGCGCCACCAGCCACCAGCAGAGAAAGAAACGTCTGAGCCCTGGCTATTGCCTCGTGTCACTAGCATGCACCGGATATCATTTGGCAGTTGCTTTGCATTATGCCACAAACTCCATTAGCCACAGCTGCAAAGCGATCAGACGTGAAAGTATAGCGTGCCCAAAAGGTTGACCCCACCAACAGCAAACGACTGGCTCAATGAAAATAGAGACAAATAGAATATCAGCCCAGCGGCTTGAGCGATCAGGTCGGCACCGTGCAGCGGCAACATCCGTCAGAATTCGCCTAGGTCGATGAACTAGTTACCTACCGTGCGGTACCACCCTCTAATTGCTCCCAAATTTGAGACCGAGTTAAGGTGTGTTGCATCATGGATGCGTCGGTGATGTGAATCAAAAGAGCGGCTTTCACAGCCGACATGTGAAGGTCAATTGTGTGTATACTAAACAAATATGCTGTCTAATGCAATATCCAGTCGAATCCAAGCATTGCAAGCTGCCTGGGTGAAGAAAATCTCTCCTTCAGAAACGTTGAGCCCAATGTCTATAACGCTTGCGTGATCCACTATGCATGCTATGATCGGAGTCTCGGCAAATCAGACATCGCTAGTTCCATTCTCTCCTTCGAATAGTGCGTAGTTTCCCCCGTCGCACCTCCAACTCTTTCGCACGAATGAATCTGTGCGTAGTTTCATCCCGTCAAAGATCAAGCTTTTTTGAACTGCTTCAGCTTCTCCTGAACAGCCTTCTTCACATCGTATCCCTGCATGATGCTCCCCCTTCTTCTCCTCTCGTTGAATTCTGCCATCACTTCCTGTACAATCTCATCCATCTCTGCCTCCGTGTCATCTGGGATTCCAAGAATCGGGCCCTTTCGCTGGCTGACTACACTCTCTTGGGAGGTTGTTTTCTGCAGTCTCTCTCCAAAAATTGCTTCTCGTGCCGCCTTCTCAACCTGGGGCTTGTCGATGGTAGCAGGCACTGGCACTCGAGCGGCCTGGAGCTGCGTGAGCCGACTGCGGAAAGGAAGTGAGCGCGAGAATAGTACGAAAGAGCCTGCAACTCCAATCAGAGCGTAGAAATATACACGCGCCCAGACTGTGAGTGTATCAGAAAACCCAAGCAAGATAAATGGAACGACGACGAAGGAGAAGACAATCTGGGTAAGTACAGTTGTGAACCAATCGTAGAACTTCTTCGTTGGCAGAGGTTCCTTGCCGTCGGGGGTCATGAACAGAGGACGTATCATACGGCGGCCATCTAATAGTCTATTAGCACCGTGTGTCACTGAGCAGTGGAAGTCGAAACTTACTTTTGGCAGCAGTCTGAACAAATGAAGCCAGTACAAATGCAAGGTAGTAACCCGGATAAAAGCCGTGCCAAAAGGCGCTCGTCACGAACGTCGCCAAAGTTGCTCTGAATCCTGGCTTTTGACCCTTGGGGGTCACACGAAGATACATGTAGTTCCTGAGCCAGTGGTTGGTGTTGATGTTCCAGAACCCAAGATAAGCGCGAGCGTTTTGAGCGGTCTCGATCTTCCATGGTTTGATATTTGTGAGCCGATCCCACTTGGCACGATTGGTCTCTGGATCTATGCCATTGTAGCCGATGCCAGAGAGAATGCACGAGCCTTCAGACAAGCTCCACACAGCGTAGTACTTCATGCGTACAGTAAGCCCAAACATGTATAGCTGCCAAACTCGACGGAGAAAGTTGTACTTCATGTACTCGTCGCCTAGGAAGAAGCTTGGATAGTACCATGCAGAGAACTTGATGAAGGCTATCAACCAAAGTGTGCCATAGACACCTTTGATAGTAGCTGGCAGACCACTACGGGGAATCTTGCGCTTCTTACGCGTAGCAGGTGCTTTTGCAGGATCAACGCCTGGTGGCAAAGTGAACATGGTCGTTGTAATGTACTCGCTATAATCAGCATAGTCGAATGCAGGGCCCGCCATCATTGCTGGGAAGAAGAAGACATAGCCCAGGTAGTCCAGAATACTTGGCATAGTCCGGATGGCATGATTTTTCTGGAAATCAGAAAGGTCAGATTCGGGCAGGCGGCCATCTTGCACATTCCAGCAGAAAGCGGTAAGCTTCATGACAAGGACCATCTGTGCTCCCGTGACGTCGACAACCGAAGGATCGTTCACTGCTTGGCGGTAGAGGTGATTGACAGACATGTGACCCATCAAAAAGACAAAGCCAATCCATGGCATGAAGGGAGAGTTGATCTGGGAGGAGATGAGGTATGCTCCGCCAGCGCTGATGAGAATGGTGCGAAGGCCAGTCCATAGATTAAAGAGGCCGACCAGATAGAACATGGAGACACTGTGATATCAGATGATGTTCATGCAAGACCGATTTCGACGGACTTACGTTATTACGAATACGTTCTTCTGCCATGGTTTCTTGTCTGGTATCCTCTTCAAGACAGCTGCCAGGGGGTATGACAGATAGAAGGTAAAAACCAGCTTGACTGGGTGATATTAGCCAATGCAATAGTGAGAGGAGCTATGCATCTTACGCTCATCTGCAGAGTTTCCGAGTGCTGCAGCAGCATACTCAAATGCTGGCCAAATCTGTCAGTGGGGAGACAATTGAACAAGGAAGAGTTTGTCAACATACGTGCGTTGATGTAGGGCAACATGATGCAAGGGTATCTTATCAATGATAAAGTTACCAATGATAAGAGGGACACTTGAGCATTGCCAGGGAAGGGCTGTATAACTAGAGGTAGAGTAGATATCAAGTTAAAAGGTTGGGCCAGAGTGGCTTGTGCCCATGACGTCGACCCACATGGGCAGTGGAATGTGCGTTTAGGCGCAGACCGTGCGTCGCGACTGCGCTGCTACTGGCCAGCCATTCGCGACTCTCACCCAAAACATCAATAGGCCGAAGCGATTCCTCGAGGAAAGGAAGAAGAAGAAGAAGGAGAAGAAGGAAGAAGATCACGAGACCAGTATGAGTTCGACGTACAACCTCGAGCCCAACCCGACGGCCAAGGTGGTCCTGCACACCACCCTGGGCGACCTCGAGCTGGAACTGTTTGCGAAGCAGACGCCCGTCACGTCGCGCAACTTCCTCCAGCTGTGTCTGGATGGCTACTACGACAACACCGTCTTCCACCGCCTCGTGCGCGGCTTCATCCTGCAGGGCGGTGACCCCACGGGCACTGGCCAGGGCGGCGAGAGCAGCTACGATGGCACTCCCTTCGCCGACGAGTTCCACAGCCGTCTCAAGTACACGCGCAGAGGCCTGTTGGGCATGGCCAACACGGGCACCAAGGACGACAATGGCAGCCAGTTCTTCTTCACGCTGGCGCCCACGCCCGAGCTGCAGGATCGCAATACCCTGTTTGGCCGCATTGCCGGCGACACCATCTACAACCTCATGAAGATGGCCGAGGGCGAAATCCGCGAAGGCAGCGAGGACCAGCCCTTGTATCCCACAAAGATCACGGGTGCGGAAATCATCATAAATCCATTCGAGGACATGGTCAAGCGGGCGCGTGTCGAAGCGCGGACCGCGCCCGAAGCGCCCAAGGCGAAGAAGCCCAAGAGAAAGGCTGGCAAGAACGTACTCAGCTTTGGCGACGACGCAGACGACGCCATGGCAGCACCTGTTGCAAAGAAGGCAAAGTTCAACGCTAAACTTGTCACTGATGACGGGCAGAAGCCAGCATCCAAGCCATCCAAACAAACAAGGGAGATGCCCATTCGCAAACCAACGCAGAAATCCCCATCAAGGTCCGTCTCACCCAAACCAATACCGAAAGCCGCACCGCCACAGCCACCCAAGGAGAAGGCTCGCTCACCTCCGCCGCGAGAGTTATCCCCCGAGTCTGAAAAGCGAGCCAAGCTCGAGCGTGTAAATGCTCAGATTGCAGAATTAAAAGCGTCCATGAAGCGCAACACAGCAGGGACGGATCATGCTGCACCAGTGAAAAAGAAGTCACTATTAGAGTCTATGGTCCCCGTATCCACAACACGCGGCCGCAAGAGAGGTGCAGGTACAGACGCCACACAAGAACAGGCTACGCTAGACATGCTGTCCAAGTTCAGATCCAAGCTAGAGGCGGCCGAGCCAGTAGCACCAGTCAAGTCCAAGTCTCCCAAAATAGAGAGTCTCCCCACTGACAACGGCAATGGCGCATCAGACGGTGCCACAGCTGACGGCGATGAGCAAGTTGCCTGTGATTTACATTTCATTGTAGGCTGCCAGTCATGCAAAGCATGGGATCGGCAGGACGAAGAGGAATCAGACGATGATGTGGGATGGATGGCACATTCACTGAGCTTTGCAAAAGATAGACTGGGCAAGGATCTAGAATGGAAGCGCAAGAACGAAGAAGATTTGGTAGTTATTGATCCGCGGGAGGAGGCGAAACGGCACAAGGCTCAGGTCAAAGGCAAGAGAGAGTGGGACGATGCAAAGGGGAAGAGAAAGATACAACCATGATTGCATGAGGAACGAACTCGTTATTCATCAAGCCAATGCTAGGACACTGTGCCTTTTGCTTTCTGAGTATCCATCGTCCTGTGATACACGTTCAAGTCACTTTTAGGTGTGCAGACACTCACAGCAGGAACGTGCCTTGCTAGAACAGTCACATAAATATGTTTAAAAGATGCTTCAGCCTTCTCTAGCTAGTATTCCCTATGTTTGCAGGTAAAGGGGCAAAAATCTCTCAGACGCTAACCTGTGTCATGCCATGGCTAGTTATTGGCTTACTCCTCACCTTCACCATCACTATTTTGCAGCAGCACTCCGCACAGGGTATACTTTAAGCTATCCCACACCCTTAAAAATTTCCTCCTTACCACCACAACCACGAACTGCACGCCGAACGTAGTACTACTTGCACAGACAAGAAGCATTACAATATACTACAACTTGTAAGTCAAACTACTCTACCACCCCCTCTCCCTTGTTTCGCAATTGCAGCGGTGTAGAAAAAGGGCAGCCTACAGTCTTACCGCATATCTTATCACAGTTACAAGTCTAAACCTCTTTACCTTTACCTCTTGCCTAATATCTAGCACACTTTATCACCTCGCTCCCTCACATATGAGCAGCACCACCCTTAGTTCTTATAAAAAAAAACTAACCACCCACCTACACCAGGTCTCCAGCCCTCCTCCACTCAGCACTCACGCCCACAAGAACAACAACAACAATGTCAATTGATTGGAAAGATAAAGACGTCGCGGACCGCCTCCTAGCTGCCGTTCTGGCATCCTACGATAACAAGGTACTATACCGTAGCATACAATCCCATGCTCCTATCCTTACTAACCTACCCACCCCAGATCAACTGCAGAGAGGTCGCGCGCCTCTTCGGCAGAAACGCAACCTACAACACTATTGAGAATCAGCTTCGCAAGCCTAAGAAACTCGCTGCGGACCTTAAGAAGGAGGCTAGGGACAAAGAGACTACGGCGTTTGGGGCCGCCAAGGAGGTGGTGGTTTCCAAGAGCAAGTCTAAGATCAAGTCGCCTGGTAAGGGTATGTTCTTCTTCTTCTTCTTCTTCTTCTCCCCCTTCTCCTCCTTCTCCTCCTTCTCCTCCTTCTCCTCCTTCTCCTCCTTCTCCTACCCCTACCCCATCTACCCCATCATTCTCCACCCAACCCGACCTGACCCCAAAACAAAAACAAAAGCCAGCTACAGCCACACCTAACCAACCCACACAGGCGTAAAAACCGGCCGCGTCAGCAAGACCACCTGCGTTTCCCCGCGCAAACAAAACATCAAGATCCAAGAGAAGGAGGAAGAAGAAGACGAGGACGAGGACAGCGAGGAGTACGTCTAAGGTGTTCGGCATGGGAAGAATGTGGGCATGGGTTGCATAATAGTATTCTTGGGGAAAGGTTGAGATTGCCATTGTTCCAGTGGAGGGAAACAACGAGTAGTGTAGGGTAGGATTATCTACCTGCACTCTGATACACACGAACAAACAAACAAACAAACACTCTCTTCTTCCGTCTCTTACCAAACATGGCAAAAAAAATGTTCTATAAGAAACTCGCACCGCCCACTAACGCTGTCCAAAACATCACGACAGCCACACTATTCGGCACAAGTCCATTCACGCCACCAGTATATACCGGGCCCGGGTTCTCTGTTCCAGACGGCACCGTCGCATTCCCCGCTAGATCTGGAAACAAAGCAGTCGTATTCGCATCGACAACGATCCAGTTCCGAATCAGCGCACTCCCATCCATGACCGTCTCCCACTGCTCATTCGTACACTGTCCGCGATCCAGCACGTAGCACTGCGACCCGGGATCAACCACAGGCTCGTTTGTGATGTTGGACACGTCGCTGGGCCCAGTCGTGCTATACGCCGGGTTGGCCAGCGTCGAGGTATTGCCGGTCGCGATGTCGAGATTGAATAGTGCGCGCTGGAAGATGCGGTATGCGGTCTCGGGTTGGTAGGCGGGGACTTCGTGGCCGGCTTCGTAGACGCGGGTGAAGGATAGGTTACCGTGTTGTCGGACTTGGCCGCCAATGTATGTGGCGTTTACTATGACAGGGGCGTAGCCGGCCGAGGCAAAGAGGGATGCGTTTGCGTGGGGGATGGCGAGGGAGAGCAGTTCGCCACCGTACCAGTTGCAGGCGTAGTCGCGATCGCCGTAGACTAGGGCTACTTTTATGCCTTCTTCTAGGAGGTAGGCGAGGTCCTCTTTCCAGCCTGGACGCGGGTAATCGCCGATACTGCGGAAGGCTCGGGATGAGGCTGAGTTGGATTGTGTCCAGTTGAGGGGGACACCGAGACCTTGTTGGACGTGGGGTTGGTTTAACCATCCTGCGTACCATGGTGGAGGGTATGAGGCGGCTCCAGGTACGGAAATGTCGTAGTAGTTTAAATCGGTATCGAAGTACGGGTCGCGAATGTTCTCTGAGCAGAAGGTCTCTGCAGCGGCGCAGATCTTGTTCACGGACTCGTTGAAACCTTGGTTTGTGGGATCAAATGCGAGACTCTGGTTGCGACAGTCTTCAATCTGATCAAGACAGCCTCCGTCGCGGTACAGGTTATTGAGGACTTCGTCGTGACGAGATTCGTTGATGGCTTTGATGCCATAGGAGTTGTTGTAAGCCATTACCGGGTAAGCAGGCCACTGAACGTAGCGATCGATACAGCCATTGATGATGAACAATGTGTCGAGGTGGAGGAGGTGGGTTTGACCAGATTCGGTCCAAGTACCATTCTCGATTCTTTCGTTCTGTTCCTGGAAGTAGGCTGCAAATGCTGGCCCGTAACGTCCACCATAAGACTCTGTAGCAATGGAGATGCGATCATCGTTTGGCTTGTGTTCTGGGAACTCTTGGAACCAGGTCTGAGCAAAGTGCCAGAGAGCTCGTGCAGAGTTCTCAGAGCCGCGGGTGGTGAGATTAGAGTCCTGACTGGGATATGTGCCGATGTAGAAGGAAGCGTTCTGTGCTGGAACACCGTTGGAGAAGTCTACAACCTCCAGATCGCCAGTGTCGATGTTGGTGGTGATGTTGGTCAGCTTGTCGTAGCTCAGCCCGACCTGCACAGGCTGATCAAGATAAAGCATATTGACCTCGTTATTCCAAGACCATTCGTTGAGATAGGTTGAAATCGAGTCCGAATTGATGAAACAAGGCCCATTTTCGCGCAGCAATCCCAACATTGAACTCGAACCTGGACCACCTGTGAAATACATCAGCCTCTATCTCGGATAACTTTGAAGGCTACGCTAGGCGTACCGTTCATCCAAATTGACAACGGCGCATTCGCAGGGTCCTTGCGCGACTCAAAGAACCAGAAGAAGGTGTTGATCTCGTAGGTCTGGTTCCGTACACCAAGATCGGCTAGGGCTTCGGCAGGAAGGTGAACATAACCTGAGAAGCTTCGAACACCTTCGGTGGTCTCACAGAGATCATTCTGGGTTGAGGTCAATATATCCCGTTCCCCAAAGATCATTCGTCAAGAACGACATACTTCCTTGTATGATATCCTAACACCAGCTTCTAGCTGTGAATCTAGTACAGTGACACCAACGGGTGTTGGAGGGAACTGAGCGTAAGTAAAGCTGGTCAGGAAACCAACAGCACTGAGCGCGGTCGACAATGATTTGACCATTGCTGCGACTGAGGTGGTCGCCTATCACAAATTGAATTGGATACTTGCGATATGCAACAGTCGCTGTAGGTTCCTTTTGTACCCATAGTCTGCTGAGTGTAGTACTCCATCGCGGTACACCAGCGTTATCGAGCTTCCTGCTTGGGCCATAGTGGATTTGCAACCGCAGTATAGTTACATGAGGCAGCCAGTGAATGACGTTAGGACTTGCGGGGAATCTTGCATGGCCAAGACTGCCAAGAAGGCTTTTCCTGAATCTTGACATGGCCGGCAAGCTTGGTTTGCTTATGTGGGGAGTTGGAGTGGGAAAAGCGGGCGGATGGGGAAGGTCGTTGCGTAGACGAGCGATAAAGTTGTTGGCTGCTCCTCGGACGGCATTGTGTGGCATGGTTGCATTTTAGAACGTCAAGATGGTCTGGAAATCACTGAAGCGTACCAAAGAATTAGACACGATGCAAATCGGTGCTTGAGAGGCTGTATGTCGGAAGACTGCAGGGTTGTATTCGCCGTGGAGCAAGTATAGTGGTTGAGCATGAGCTACGATGGTGCAGGTGGGGCGGACTCACCAACGTCAGCCGATTCAGGCTTCGAGTAGCCACTGTTCAGCCATCAGCTGGGACGCACCCAACTTGAATGCAAGCGTATCCCACATTCCAAGTCAAGTAACCAGCTAGACAACGACCATCAACACAAACGATATCTGATTTTGGTACTGGATATGAATTGCAATGCTCCCGAATGTGAGAGATGACTCGCGTCCAACATGAACACGCGGATACTAAGAGGTATCGAAACAATGGTCCCCAGGTGCTGGTCACAATGTACCAAGGTACCCAAACCCCCCCCCCCCCCCCCCTCGTACGCCAGAGAACGCCAATCGCCGCCGTCCACCCTAATCAAGACTTGTTACAAACGAACAGACGAGCTGTACACGACGGCCTTGCGCAATTGCGGATCCAAGAGAACAAAGACAAACAAGACAGCAAGACAACATGGCAATTAAAAAAAAAGCCACCCCTGTACAGCGTTCAAACAGGCGCACCCCAGGCAGCGCGTAGCCGGCGAGCAAGCTGTATGTCTTTTTGCTGGATGGTGACGCGCTTGGCGTGGATGGCGCACAGGTTCGCATCGTGGAATAGGTTGACGAGGAAGGCCTCGGTCGCTTCCTGCAAGGCTCCGATGGCTTGTGATTGCCATTGGGTGGGTCCGTTCTCGCCTGAGACGTTGTGGGCAATCTCTCGTACCTTCAGGCCATGTTAGTGCTGAGGTTGCAGCGCGTTGGCTGTTCGAGGGTGCGCAGAGCATACCAGTCGCTGAAAGGGCGTCTTGAGAAGCAGCAGATCGGTCGACTTCTGGTACCGTCTGATCTCGCGCAAAGCTACCGTGCCGGGCTTGTAGCGCGCCTTTTTGCGTTCAGGCGCGGGTCCTGTCTGTCCGACTGCGGCCGTCCGTCAGTATGGAGAAAGTGGCAGCTGCCGTGCATGTCTCGGTGCGCACATACGTCTTTTGGTGGATTCTTTCCGCGCGCTTGCCTCGGACCGCCCGCCTGTGCTGGGTCTTCCGCCACGAGAAGGACGCGCCTTGTTGCGCCGGGTGGGTGTTTTGGGCATGATGGTGCGCGGGTCGTGAGGGTCGCGTGGGTGTTTGTGTGCAGAGGATAGAGGGCGTTCCAGTCGCGTAAACAATGGAGCGCCAGAGCGCGCTGCTGCCACTGTTTTTCCTGTTCTTTTCTTCTTTTCGACGACGGCGGCGATGTGGATCACAAATAGGCAGGGGCGCGGGCAAGGGAAGGCAAGAGGCAGAGCAGCATGCAGGCCGGGCGCACGGTCCGGTCGAGCTTCTTGTTCTCTTGTTCGTCTTGTTCTATTCGAGGGGCTGGGCTGGTGGAATGTGGCTGGCGTACCTGCTGTAGGTATGGCGCATGCAGGAACGGCGGTGGCTCGGGCCTTGGGGGCTGCCGACCTGTGGCACAACTAACAGGTTACGTAGCCACATGCCCACCCACACACACACCCACACGATCACACACTGACACACCCACACAACCACACGCTTGCTCTCATGAACTGCTTCCACCGCGCGGGCCTGGCGCAACCCCCTCCTCCCCAGATTTGTCCTTGTTGATTTATAGACCACCCCCGCGACTCGATCCATCACCGCTCGCTTCATCCCATTCCATTCATACTCATCCCACGCTCATCAGCCTGCTGCCTCGACACCAATGGCCAACGCACTCGCTGGTGGGGATGGAGTCATGGGAGGCATGGGCGGATTCCCGCTCGAGCAGTGGTTTTACGAAATGCCCGTCTGCACCCGCTGGTGGATGACGGCGGCTCTTAGTGCGAGCGTGCTGGTGCAATGCCACATCCTCTCGCCCTTTCAGCTCTTCTACAGCGTCCGCACCGTCTTCTTCAAGAGCCAGTACTGGCGCCTGCTCACCACTTTCTTCTACTTTGGGCCCCTCAGCCTCGACCTGCTCTACCACATCTTCTTCCTCCAGCGCTACTCACGCCTGCTCGAAGAGGCCTCTGGACGGTCACCAGCCCACTTCTCGTGGCTCCTCACCTTCACGGCCACCCTGCTGCTCTGCATTGCGCCCATGTTCTCCATGGCCTTCTTGGGCTCCGCCCTCTCGAGCACGCTCATCTACATCTGGAGCAGGAAGAACCCCGACACCATGCTCAGCTTTCTGGGTCTACTGGTCTTCAAGGCACCCTACCTGCCCTGGGTACTCTTGGCCTTTTCGCTCATCATGCATGGGACGGTACCCAAGGACGAAATGTGCGGCATTGTAGTCGGCCACAGTGAGTTTGCCTCATCCAATCTCACGACCAAGTGTGCTAACCATAGCCCACAGTCTGGTACTACTTCAACGACATCTACCCACCACTGCACAACAATCACAGCCCTCTTCACCCGCCGTCGTGGTGGATCCGTCTGGTCGAGGGACCACCTGCGCCTGTGGAAGAGCCCGTGGTAGACGCACCGACCGAGATGGATCCAGAAGCTGTGCCCGCACAATAGACACGAAGCATTGCAATTGGCGTTTTGGCGAATGAATACATGGCGAAAGATACCCTAGTCTGTATGGCTAGTATGGAAATTTACATATATCAGCATGGATGGCTTGGACTAGGCATACTACGTATACCAGAATCCATTGATCAAACTCTGGGGTTGACATTTCCGGTCCCGCATTCCTGTTCCTCGTCCCCGTCCTATCTCCACGCGTCCAATCATGATTCAGCACGTGCATTTGGCTGGACTCCCATATCCCAGCATGGGGAACAGCTCCTTCCTGTTCGGGTTAGTACCGCCGTGGACCTGCATGTCGCATATCACCACCACAAGCTTTCTACCAAGTATCGTGGCCGTGGGACGGACATGGCCGATGTCGTCGATAAGTGCTTGCACTAACCCTGTTGATAACGGCCGGTCGGGCCCCGACCTTGTACTTAACCATCACCCGTTCCCATCTGTCGGTGTGATCAGATCGTTGGAGATACCGCTAAATCACCATTCTGCTACAATGGCGCCTCACAAGACAATTCTCCTGCCTTTGCTGGCAGCGTTGCCTTTGGCTTCTGCATGGGGAGCCCTGGGCCATACTACTGTGGCCTACCTCGCCCAGAATTTTGTGTCTCCGAAGACTGCCAGATTCGCCCAGCAGCTCCTCAATGACACTTCACCGGCCTATTTTGCCAGTGTCGCGACATGGGCTGACAGCTACCGTAACGAAAAAGGCGGCGAGTTTTCGTCGGTAAGTCGTCGGTGGCTTGAAAATACAAGTAAATTCTTCGGCCCTAATCTCCCACATAGGTATACCACTACATTGACGCCATGGACAACCCACCCGAAAGCTGCAATGTCAACTACGAGCGCGACTGTGCCGAGGAAGGCTGCATCGTCTCTGCAATTGCAAACTACTCCAGCCGCGCCGTAACCAAATCCGTCGGTCTCGTTGAGCAGCAAAAGGCCTTGAAATGGCTCATTCACTTCATCGGCGACATCCACCAGCCCCTGCACGTCGAAGCATACGCAATCGGAGGCAACCGAATCAACGTAACCTTCAACGGCGCCCGCACAAATCTCCACGCCATCTGGGACACGGCCATCCCGCAAAAAGCCATTGGCAATTTCTCGCAAGCCACCGCCGCAGCATGGGCGCTGAACCTGACCGCAGAAATCAAGCACGGCCAGTACAAGAAAGAATCAAAGACCTGGCTCCGTGGCCTCAAGGTCAAAAAGCCAATCGACAGCGCCATGACCTGGGCCCGCGACGCAAACAAGTTCGTCTGCACCACTGTCCTGCCCAATGGCCCGGATCCCGTCTTCGGAAAGGAGCTCTCGGGCGCATACTACGAGACGGCCATTCCCGTCGTCAAGAAGCAGATTGCAAAGGCTGGATACCGGTTAGCAGCCTGGTTGGACGCGGTCGTTGCACAGGCGGACAAGGGCGGATACGACACCTACTACAATAAGCTTGTGGATGAGAAGCGTGCCGAGAGAAGAGCGGCGTTTGAGCTGCAGCCGTGGATGCAGGAGGCGAGACGGGCGAGAAGGGATTTCGGCGCCGACTGTGGATGTGTGGAGGAGGAGGAGGAGGAGCATGCTCATTTGAACTGAGTACAACAAATGTTTTGGTGTTGAGTTGGATGTTGGTAAGAGGTGTTGTATATATGGATAGTGATAAATCATTGCTGAAATGTGTTTTGACTTTGTGCTATTTGAGTTTATTTACCCATGATTACATGTATATGCGTGACAGACTTGGAGTGTTATCGCTTAAATCACAAAATACAAACTACCTGCTATGGAAATTGTACATTTCTGTCCTACCTATCAATTGTATCATAGACACACATACACAAACACATAGATACAACATCCCTAGTCTAAATACAGTAAAACAAAACAAAACAAAACAGAACAAAACAAAACACCATCTATCGTCTCTCATCTATGACTCCCTTGGCAAGAGCATCACCTCCTGAACCACAAACAGACAATAGACACAAAATACTAAACACTATAAATGTTATCAAACCAAACCAGACCAGACCAAACCAAGCCAAGACCATGATCAGCAGCATCTTTGTCCATCGCACGAACAAGAAACAAACAACGTCACACATGGGGGGAAAAAGCCATCGTCAAAAGCCAAAAAAAAAACAGAAAGTGCGTGAAGCCAAAAACAAATCTTTAGATAATTAATTGATTGGGGGTTAGGGGGGTAGGGGGGGGGGGGGTATAAACTACTACATATTATGCAAAACCACAACTCTCGTACTTGAAATCTTCAACACTCATTAGGTTAACCGTCTTGTCTTGTCTTGTCATGTCATGTCATGTCATGTCTCTCGTCTTGATTAGCATCGACATCGACATCGACATCGACATCAACATCGAACAAAGTTTCATGGTCCTCTGCTGTTTCCGTGTTCCCTCGTGGCTTATTTGTCTGCGTGGAGGAGGAGGAGGAGGAGGAGGAGCAAGGACAAGGGTGAAAAAAACAAAACGGGGCATATACGCCATTTCATCCATACATGCATGCATGCCATCCATCACTCACTCACTCACAAAAAAAAACCCCCTTCAGCCACCAACAAGATACAGATACAGACACAGACACAGGACACACACAAAAACGTGCGACAGCCTAGACAGCCTTAGGCGCCACCTGCTCATCATGCTGGACGCTCCTCTTGCGCTCCTGATTCTGCGCAATGTCCGTCAGACTCATGCCCCTGTTCTTCTCGTGATCGACGTCCGCAAACGACACCTGCGGGACAAACGACTTGCTCTTCCAGGCCTGGGAGACGGTGCCGTAGAGCTCGTCGACCTCCTCGAGCGACAGGCCCTTGGTCTCGTAAATCATAAAGTAGACAAAGGCGATGCAGACGAAGCAGAAGCTGCCCCAGACGAAGAAGACCTTGGAGCGGAGGTTGGCGTGCTCTTCGTCGACCATGTAGGGGGTGGAGTAGGCGATTGCCCAATTGAGGAGCCAGTTGCTGTGGGGTGGCGTTAGTTGTTGTGGTTATGGGTGGGTTGTGTGTGTCGTGGTGAAAACTTACGATGCGGTGGTCATGGAGAGACACTTGGCACGGGCCTTCAAGGGGAAAAGTTCACCAGTGACGACCCATGCAACGGGACCCCAGGAAGAGGCGAAGAAGAAGATGTAAATGCACACAAACTATTCGACAAGTCAGTCATAAAGCGCCTGGAATGTTGGGGGATTTTTCCCAGGTAAAGGAATAGACTTACAGCGATGGCGGCTTGTTGCGCGGAAAGATCAGTTGTTCCAGCGACCGTACCGGTGATGGCGACAATGTATTGACATACGCACATGCCAATGGCTCCGAAGAGAAGGAGGTTACGACGTCCAAGGCGCTCAACCATCCACAGACCGGGGAAGGTGGATGCAACGTTCACGCAGTTGGTGATGACGGAGATGATGAAGGGATCCCTGAAACCGGCGTTCTGGAAGTACTGTGTTCCGTAGTCTACGTGGGCGTTAGCTCACATGTCCAGACATCAGGGCTGCTAAAGCGTAAAAGGGGCACTCACAGAAGATGAAGTTGACACCAGTAAGCTGCTGGAGGGATTGCAGCAAACATCCAGTAAGAAGACGCTTGCCGAGGGTTCCCTTGAAACAATCGAGGTATGTAGATTTGCCGAGCGACATCTCGTACAGGTGGTTGGCCTGGACTTCGTTGAGTTCCTCCACGACAGCGGGATGGTCGACTGGGAGGCGGCGCAGCTGACCCAAACTCTTTGCGGCGGCTTCATACTTGTCCATCTTGATGAGGTAACGTGGAGTCTCGGGGAGGAAGAACAATCTGTTCCATGAAATTAGCCATGTTGCAAGAGAACCAGTGACTGACAAAACTTACCCGCCGACGACAATGATGGACCACAGGAACTGGACTGCGATTGGAATGCGGTAAGAACCAGAGTCATTACGATCTTTGGTCGAGTTGTTTACGATGGCTGCGAGGAAGAGACCAATGGTGATTGCCAGTTGGTAGGCTCCGACAATCGTTCCTCGAATCCACTTGGGCGCAGTTTCAGACTGGTACATGGGAACTGCAATGGAGATTAGTGTCCAATTGCTAGGACATGAACAATCGAGGTTTTGACTTACTCAAAGCGGAGATGAGACCAACTCCGTAACCGGCAAAGAAACGACCAGCGATGAAGAGAGGCTGGCTAGTCGAGGCAGTTTGCATGATGACACCAGCGTTGAAGACAATTCCAGCAGAAAACATAAGACCAAGGCGACGTCCCATAATATCACCGACTGGTGCGGCAGTGAGAGCTCCGAAGAAGGTACCAGCAGACAAGATAGAGACGATGAGGGAGTCTTCGCTCGCAGTCAGATTTCCATCAGCCTGTGTGGCGAACTCCTGCTTCCAGTAGGGCATGGCGAGGATACCCGAAATGGTACCAGTATCGTATCTGGCAAACTGTATCAGTCTACATTTCTGCAAACACGGCACTCAAGTTATGCTCACCCGAAGAGGACACCACCAAAGGCGACGAAGAGACCAATGCAAATGGCCGGCCACGCCTTACCAGGCGTGTCTGGCGGGGGCCTTAGCATCACACCCATGATGTCGGCGAGATGGTTGAACGAGAGAATCTACAGAGGAGTGAATGGAATTCCCAGAATCGCAGTCACAGGGTGAAAGACGCGCGTGGAATAGTCCTCCCAAACCAGCGAGCGCGCATGCGCTCTTTATCTGAGCAGCTAGCCGTCCCACGGTACCTTTCGCCTGGTGCAGGCTTGCAGCAGCGTCCTCTCTCCATGCCTTGATGCATGCATGCAAGCTCGGTCCCCGCAAACTAACATGCACCCTTGTTCCCTGCCTGTGACTTGTGGTCCACTTGCAACTCCCATTTCCCCTCCAAGTCCCCGGCGTTCTGCCCCAAGTTTGGTTCCATATCCACCTCGACCTCCAATAGCATGGCGCAGCTCACACGGCGCACGCCCACATCTCGCCCCAGATCCAGGGTGCTGGTGATCGTTGGACGAACCTACTGCGTACGTGGACGGCAACAAGACGGCCCCATTTGTCCCATGGTGCTGTGGTGTGATAGGATCATGGGCATTTGATGCATCCGCCAGCCAGTGGGAGCCGGGCTCGGCAGAGTTAACAAAGCAGGACGGTTCCCGTTAGACGATTCCAAGGACGGGTTCGTCCAGACTAAGTAGACAGTAAGCGAATCCCGGCGCCCCAGAAGGCTAAGGAATGCCGACTTGGATGCTCGAGCAAAGTGGAGACGTCAGCCAAGCAACATCCACGTCGCACGTCGCAACGCGGTAGTAGACAGAAAACGGTTACTGGTACGAAACTTTCCGAGGTAGATGCCGCTGCAACGGCTAGCAGCACGAGAGAGAGAGAACGTGGCTGAGTCGTGTAGCCTTGCAACGACAGCGTCGGTCCGACACTGGTCCTTTTCGAGCACGAAAAGTCGGAGACCCCGCTGGGGGAGGAGCATGGCTGCCCAGCCAGACTGGAGAAGGATGCCGCGGAATGATTCTCGGCAGCTGCAGTGGTGGCTGTGGCAGGGGTTTGGGAAGAATCGACGCACCACACACACACACACACACACAGTACGCAGTAGAGAGCCCGATGATGCACGTCGGACGATGGACAGTCGATGATGCGGCCCCGGACGCCGCAACCAGCGCCACGGCTTTTCAAAAGCGCCTCCAAGACAGGGCCGGTTCAACGGCAGGCCCTCGTGACGTGATGGGGTCAACGTTTGTCCATGTTTGCTCGCTGCGAAGGCGAAAGGCGCAATGCTCATTGCCATGTCCAGGCTTCCAATAAGCTCCCTGTGTCAGGCCTCGGCAAGCTTGTTGTTCGCCACGAGTCGGGTGATTTGCACACTGGTGTCAGCAAGCGAGTAGGGCGGCGTGGCACGCTGCACCCCGTCCATTGTGGTATTGTATGTGTGTACAGGTACTTTTGAAGCAACGTGAGATGCAACAGTGGCCCGCATCTGCCGTCCATGATTGCGTGTTCCAACCCGCGCTTGCAAGGAAGGTCGTTCAATCAAGTTGAGGCTCTGTCGCGTATCCGCGGCATCTAGCGAAATGCGTGCTGCCCTAAGGGGGCACTGGTGCGTCGCTAGAAAAGCTAGAAAAGCCGCAGAAGGGAGTGGCGTGGGCTCCTTTCCCCAATAATACCGCACCTCTATGGCTGCTTTAGCTTACTGCCAGTATCTATGTACGGAGTACGGGCGAGGTTTGAAACAAGCAAAAACTATTGGAAAAGTCGAGGTCCGACATGTGATCAATCAGGCCTGTTAGGCTGTGAAAATTTTGGAGCTCCCCACATACTGCAGGGGTCGACGATGGATGTGGGAGATGAATGGACACTACGACCTAGTGCTGACCCCCGACTTTGCCGATCGACCGCTCATCTGCAGTTGAGCTTGGCATCTTGCGACTGATCGGTTGATCAGAGCGGGTTGCGGGTGGGCTGAGGCTCCAATTTGACTTGTTCAAGTATGGTGGGCATTAAGACGTTGCTTGCTACAATTCCATGCTCAAAAATAAGTCATCGACAAGTTTCCCCCCGGCACCCAAGGGACACACAAATGGGTGACCACGGGGGTTTGGTCTTCTACACCCTGTGCTTGTCTCGTTTACTCGACACTCGCTTCACAAGTACATAGTATCATGTTGGCGAACAAGATCGTACGCTGTCAACGTCCAATTAAAGTCAGACGTAAACTTCCTTTTCCTTATGCCAAATCATGCACAAACATCTTAACCTACCCCTTTCTACACCTTCGACTTCTTCTCTCCACTCTTCCTCCGCTCCTTCTTGGATTGCACAGCGCTCACCTTTACCTTGCCACCGTTGGCCTTTGCATCCTTGGCCACCTCTATTCCACCAGCCTTCTTCTCCTTCTTGCTAGATTTCTTCTCCACAACCGGCTCGACGTCGTCCTTTTTGTTGGCCTTCTTCTCAGCTACGACAGGCTCAGTCTTCTCTTCGGTAGGCTTCTTCGAAGCACCATTGGTAGCCTTGTCGCCCTTGGGTATGATAGCCCTGGGATCCTTGCCCTTTCGGCGAAGTTTGCTGGCTTGTGCACGCTCAATGTACTTCTGATCCTCCTCTTCGTCAAAGCCGCCAAAGTCCGAGTCGGACTCTTCGCCTTCCAGACGGAGAGGTGTCTTGTCAACCACTTCGAGCTGGTCCATCTTGTTCGTGATGCTGTTGCTGCTACCATTTGGCTTGGTGGCCTCATTGACGCCAACTGCGTTGGCCGGTGTGGGACCGATCTTCTTGAACTTGGCAACGAAGAAACCGTCGACGTTGTAGGTGTGAGGGTAGTATCTCCGTACCATCTATGCCCGCTGTTAATGGCATGTATGTGAAGCAGATTCTGCAGATAGCTTACCTTCATCGATGGGTGGAAAATCTTGCCACCAATCTTTGTGAAACCCTCCTTACCAAAGGTAAGGCCAGTCTCCACAAGCTTGACATTCGGTCGCTTGTTTAGCGCATACTGTACCACCTGCTCGTTCTCTTCTACCGTGACCGAACAAGTAGAGTACACAATGTAACCACCAGTCTTACTGTGATGATCCACAGAGTCAATAGCTGCCAAGATCAATTGCTTTTGGAGATGGGGCAGCTTCATGAAATCAGCTTCGGTTTTGTTCTGTCCTCGCGTTAGTATAATTAATCAGACTGGGCATTGGCAACCTACCGTCTTCACACTGGCGTCCTTTGCAATGACACCAGTACCAGAGCAAGGCGCATCGAGCAACACGCGATCAAAGCCTCCCATGACCCTAGGGAACTCAAGAGCAGAGTAGTGGCAGACAATGCTGTTCCTCACGCCCAGACGATGAATGTTACCAATTAAACCCTTGGCACGATCCTTGTTCGCATCATTGGCGAAAATGCAGCCCGTGTTCTTCATTAGAGCAGCGATGTGCGTAGTTTTACCACCGGGAGCAGCAGTCATATCTAGCACCCTCTCGTGTTCCTGGGGCGCAAGCGCCATGACGGGTAGGAACGAGGAAGCAGCCTGGAGTATGTAGTGACCAGCAAGATATTCGGGTGTAGCACCCAGTGGCACCTGCGACTCAAAGATCTGTAGACCGACCTTTGACCATTTACCAACAGGCTCGAGTTGTACGCCGCGGTTGATAAGTGATTGGGCTAGTTCTCGGCGATGTGTACGGAGCGTATTTGTGCGGATAA
Organism: Plenodomus biglobosus; assembly: GCA_022343325.1. NCBI lineage: Eukaryota > Fungi > Ascomycota > Dothideomycetes > Pleosporales > Leptosphaeriaceae > Plenodomus > Plenodomus biglobosus. The sequence goes on along the minus strand of JACTNT010000025.1, from coordinate 700,439 downwards.
CGATGGGGCGGGGTGTTTCGTTGGCCTCGAAGAAGGCTTGGGCTTCACGGGCCGGGAATAGGTTCATGAGCTTGTCGGCAAGGAACTCGGAGTAGCCGTAGTATGCGCAAATATCCTTCAACATTTGAGCGCGGTACTCTGTTCTTGATCGACCTTCCTCTGCGAGGTTTTTAAAGTCGTCAAGAACGCGGACTGTGTCGTTCAGGCGCGTACGGAGGAGCTGGATGTCTTGTGTGACGAGGTTGGTCAAAGGTCGCCCATCCTCATCCTCGTCGTCAAGAATCTTGGGCCTTTCTCCTGCAATGTTTGTCTGTAGGTTTGCTTCCTCCAATTCAGCCTGAGCCTCCGCCTCTTCGACTGCCTTTTGCATATCGAGTTTCCGTGACAGTCCAGCGATATTCGCGGCTGTGAGCTTCTCCTCAGCCTCATCCTCGTCTTCGTCGTCGGACCACATGGCCGTTCTCCGCACTTCGGTGTCAGAGTCTACAACATCGGAGTCGAATTCGTCCTCATCAATCTCATCGTCGTCCTCTGATGCACTACCGAGCGCATCCAGGCCAGTGACATTGATATCGGCGAGGTCGTCTCCCATGACATCGTCCTCATCGCTGTCTAAGAGGTCGTCTTCATCGTCTGAAGATGGTTGGGGCGCAGATTTCTTCGCAGGCTTGCCGTTGACCCTGGTCTTTGTAACCTTGGTGGCGACAACCTTCTTGACTGGCTTCACAGCAGGTGCGTTCGCCTTGGCCTCCCTCGCAGCCGTCCTGCTCCTCTTCTTGCGCTCTACTTCCTGTGCAGCGGGCGCGTCCTTGCGTTTTCTTGTAACGAGAGACTCGTCCAATGGCTCGGGCATACCCTGCTTCTTCATGCGACGTCCTACACCCATGGCGACGGTATTGAATGGGTATCCTGGGGGAGATTTGTTGGTGTTGAGAATTGCGCTCTCGATGCCTGCGCTGGCCTCTAACCTTCGAACTTTTGGCAAGCATATTTTTTAGCGGGTAGTAGCACCGATTAGGCCTAGCCTCTTCCGCGGCAGAATCGGGCGCCGTGTCCCCCGCCGCTTCTCCAACATCGTCATTGCTGCGACAACCTTGCTATTGGACCAGACATAGAAGTCGACCTTACTGTGTACATAGCAATTGAGGCTCCTATCTCCTCAAGTAAAACACCAAGAGCCGCAGATTTCAGACCTCAACAACGTCGCCCATCATGTCAGAATTAATGTTCTGCAAGTCGTTTCTCAGTGCACTCGACGCCCGCCCATCGAAACTGTCTTCAGATCACATAGCAGATGCGCGACAGTATCCTGCCCAAGGCGCTGTAAGTCCCCTCTCTCTTACGGAACCAATGCAGATTAGTTTCCTTCAGTTTACACCTCTGCTATTGTAGCTGACATACACACAGTACACACTCCCCCGCCTCCCCCATCCCCCTCACCCCCAACGGCCCAAGCGCAAAGCCACAGACCTCTCCGATGACAACCTCACCACTCTCTCCATAACCCTCAAGCCCATGAAACCCAGCACGCCCACCATCGCTCTCTCCAATATCGAACCCAGCAAAACCTCCGTATTCGACCTGAAACAGCAGTACGCGACACAGAGTTCCATTCCCGCGGCCAAGATCAAGATTTTGTATAAAAAGAAGCCAGTCATGGACTCGAAGACGATCGCGGAGGTTGTGGGGGCTGATGCGGGCAGTGAGGTCGAGTTTGGGGTCATGGTCATGGGCGGTGGAGTTGCGTCGCCGGTTGTGGGAGGTACACCAGTACAGAGCCCGCCTGCGGTGGCGCCAAGTGAGGCGGACAAGGGGTTGGCAGGTGTTGCTGCTGCGACGAATTTGACGAGCAGTGTGCCTGCGGCGGCAGGACCCAGTGGGAAGGAGGTTGTGGCGACGGACGAGTTTTGGTCAGATCTCAACAACTTCATGCTACAGAGAACCAAGGATCAGGCGGAGAGCGAACGACTATTGGGGCTATTCAAGAAGGCCTGGGAAGAGGGTAAATGATTGCGTTAGATTCATGGCATAGATAGGCATAATACATCACTTGCTAGAATTAGTTTTGGAAGGAGGATGAGTGTTCATCACTGACAATTTCACCAGATCTATTTAGACCCTCAGAAACATACAGCCTGATAGTGCAAGAACAAACTAGCACTGCCACGCCGGTATATGCGAAACTTGCTCCCTGACCACCAAAGTGCGTCCAATCTCCATGCTTCCATAGGGTTTCGTATCATTATGTCGTTGGCCGCCAAATCAATCACATCTGCATGCATGCTTGCTATCGCGAAATCGACAGAGTGGGGCAAGCTGCTTAGCGGCCCTTGGAGACACGGCTCTTGATGTTTTCAAACTCGATATCGTCGGCGTCGTTGGCTTGGATATCGGCAGCAAGACCGTTGAGAGCGCGCTTGATGGCTTCCTTGGAGGACGAGTACATCATGCGGGGCTGTCACATGTATTAGCAAACAATCTTCGCGCGGCCTCACCGCCATTCCATGGCGCTTCTCTGCAACTCACATATTGCGATGCATCGTCTGGCGTCCAGCTGATGAAAGTAATCTTGCTCCTGCTTCCCTCACCACTTTCAAGCTCGTACTCGACATCGAAGACGGCGTAACGGCCGCCGATGCCCTCCTTGCCACGGCGGTCCTTGCTCTTTGCGTTAAGGAGCTTCTCACGGAAAACGTCAAAGTTGGCCTCCTTGGAGGTCTCCTCGACGACAATCTCTTTCCAGTCGTCGCTGATCTTGTAGATGATCCACTTGATATCCTTTCCGAGCTTCAGTTCGTTGAAGGCTTGGATGCACTCGGGCGCGACAGAGACACTAGTTTGTATTAGTGTGTGAGTGCAGGTGACATATATAAGCAGGGCGAAGATGACAGCCATTGTGGAGAAGCAGCTGTGGGCGTAGGAAGAAGGGTGGAGGCGCGGCGCGTGAGGGGCCATCGTGAAATCTCTCATATGCTACGTACCCAGATTGAGCCTATCACATACTGTCAGCGTTGTCTGCGGAAAGCGGTCATGTCTGCAGGCGCACTCACCATGATGTGTTGTGTGTGTTGTAGAGGATGCTAGGGGAGGAACCAGGCACCAGGGGCTTTATCAGTACTGTGTTGCCTGTTAGCGTCGTCGTCATCAGTTGCGATCGCTATGGCGCGGGGCTTGTCGCATTCGTGGTTGTTTGCGAGCAAACGACTTGGCTTACATCGCTTCCGAAAACTAACCGTCGTGTGGAATCAATGTGGATGCAGAGAGGATGGGTGGGCTGAGGTGGAGGAGTGATGTTGCTGAGGCTGAGGCGGAAGGGTGGTGGGGTATTTTTAAAGACGCTTGGTGGGGTTGCCGTACAGGTTTACTTTGACTTGCCGCGGGGGCCACAGCAACGAGGCCGGCCTGCTAACCAGGATCCATCTTCGGCCTACCCTGCAGCTTTTACAAACCAGGGCTAATTGTGGACTGATCATAATGTTTATTGGTCTGGATTCGTTTACATTGCTTCGTCGCTTTTACATCTTGTCCTTCCCAGATGTCCTTCTAGACACACAAATATTGTACAATAAATCAAACATCCAACAAAATGCTACGCTTTTCGGAGGGTGGTAAAGTAGACTGGGAGATGAGTGGAGAACCATCCGGATAACGCATACATAAATTCGTCGCTGGGAAAGACTCGGACACTAAAAGTGAGTATAACGTAAAGGGGGGGTATTAGAAGAGAGAAGGGAAGGCAGTTGAGCAGTGAGCATTTAGAAGCCCATACCACCCATTCCTCCCATACCTCCTGGCATACCGCCCATACCGCCTGGAGGACCAGACTTCTCCTCGGGAGCCTCCACGATTGCGACCTCAGTAGTTCCGAGAAGCGAAGCAACGCCACTGGCATCGACAAGCGCAGTACGGACGACCTTGAAGGGGTCAAGAATACCGGCTGCGATCATATCGACGTACTCGCCCTTGGCGCTGTTGAAGCCCTTGTTGAAGTCACCCTTGTACTCGTCGATGAGTTTGCCGACAATGACGGAACCCTCAGCACCAGCGTTCTCGACGATCTTGCGAGCCGGGTGGGTGATGGCGTTCTTGACGATGGTGATACCAAGCTGCTGGTCAAAGTTGGCAGCCTTGACGGAGCCCAGAGCGTTGGCAGAGGCCTTCAAGAGACCAGTTCCACCACCGGGCAGAATTCCCTCTTCAACGGCGGCGCGGGTAGCGTTCAAAGCATCAACGATGCGGTCCTTCTTCTCGCCGACCTCAACTTCAGAGGAGCCACCGACCTTGATGACGGCGACACCGCCAGAGAGCTTAGCAAGACGCTCCTGGAGCTTCTCCTTTTCGTACTCAGATGTGGTGGGGTCGTTGATGACTCCACGGATCTGCTCGCAGCGCTGAGAAACCTGGTCCTTGCTGCCCTCACCGTTGAGGATAACGGTGTCCTCCTTGGTGATGGTGATGGATCCAGTGGAACCAAGCATGTCGGGTGTGGCCTTTTCGAGCTTGATGTCAAGGTCGTCACTGAAGACGGTACCGTTGGTCAGGACTGCGAGATCGCCGAGGATGGACTTCCTGTTGTCGCCGAAACCGGGGGCCTTGACAGCGGCAACCTGGAGCTGACCACGGAGCTTGTTGAGAATGCAGACGGCGAGAGCCTCACCATCAATGTCCTCGGCAATGATGACAAGAGGACGGCGGAGTTGCTGCGAGGCCTCGAGGGCGGGCACGATGTCCTGGACGGCGGAGATCTTCTTCTCGGAGAGGAGGATCAGAGGCTTCTCGAATTCAACCTTGGCCGTCTTGGTGTCGGTGATGAAGTAAGGTGAGATGTAGCCACGGTCAAACTTCATGCCCTCGGTGACCTCAAGCTCGTCCTCGGTGGTCTTGCCCTCCTTGACGGTGATGACGCCCTCCTTTCCGACCTTCTCCATGGCGTTGGAGAGGAGCTTGCCAATGTGTGTGTCACCGTTGGCGGAAATGGTAGCGACCTGTGCAATCTCCTCGCTGGTGGTGATGTCCCTCTTGTTGGCCCTCAGGTATTCGACCACAGCCTCGACAGCCGCCTGTGTTCCGCGCCTCAGATCCATGGGGTTGCAGCCAGCAGCGACGTTCTTGACAGTCTCGGAGAAGATGGCGCGGGCAAGGACGGTGGCGGTGGTGGTACCGTCACCGGCTGCCTCGTTGGTCTTGGAGGCGACATCTTGCAACAGGCGGGCACCAAGGTTCTCGAACTTATCCTGGAGGGTAATGGCCTTTGCGACTGTTACACCGTCTATGCATGTGTCAGCCGAAAGCTCGGGGCGGACTGAAGTAGTAGGTACATACCCTTGGTGATCTTGGGAGAGCCGTAGCTGGACTCGATCAAGACATTGCGACCCTTGGGCCCCAGCGTTGTTGATACAGCCTTTGCAAGTGTGTCGACACCCTTCAACAGCGAAGCGCGCGCCTCGACGCCAAACTTGAGTTCCTGCAGAAAAGCGTCAGTAGGCAATTCTAACCACTCATGGCTTTCGCTTCTCGCATATGTCTTACCTTGTGTGCAAACCTCTGCTGCTGGAGGTTGAAGGTAGTAGAGCGAAGCTTGGAACTAGAGCTTAGGGCCGAAGTCCGCGCCCGCGATGCAAAAGCTCTCTGCATTGTGTGAAAGGTTGTGTGGAGGAATTGTAGTGTGTGGTAGAGTGTCAAAGATCAATCGCTGCTCCCAGACTCCAGCTCAATGCAAGATGACGAGGAAATTGTGGTTGTGGAGGGAGATTTGCGGAGATGATGCTGGAGCGGTGGACGATGTTCTCAAAATTTCTGGGTCGCGGAAACGCCTAGAATGTTCTTGGCGCTATGGCCGACGGCTACTCTACCTCGGTTTTTGTAGTGTGTGCTCCACAGTCGCAATCGGACCTCCGATCGTCATGATACATACATAGCAATCGTGCTGTTACCGATCTGGCGCAATATCCATCTCAAGTGGTTGTTCTCTATGTCTGTACTAAGGGAGCATAGGTACATGGCCATTCAGCTGTGAAATTCAATCGAATAGATCAGCAGCTAGCTTATCAACGTCCAAAAATTGCACAATTGCTAGGGTACTTGTCGAGGAGCGTAGTTATAGCCGAATATATTCTATCATAGACATCATCATACAATCCATACAAGCATGATCACCTATTGACTTTCTGGCCCAACAACAGCACATGATCCTTCTCCCCCTTCAATCCCACCCCAAAAATCTCAAATCTCTCCGAAACCGCCCCAATACTAACCGCTTTGTTCGGATCGCCCTTCTGTAAAACTTCAATACACCTCCATGTTTCTACACTCTCCTCCTCCAACAACCAAATCGTCCCCCTTGGACCTGTGCTTACCACCCTCATCTTCTTCTGCAGTTGCGCAGTAATAATCGCGTTGCGCAACCGTCCCTTTTCTTCGAAATCTGCCTGTTCTTTGACATCTTGCAATTCCTGGGAGGACTTGTCTGAGGTGTCGCTCCGCTCTTCTGGTGCAAATTTTCGAGCAAAGAAGGATTGGGCTTTTGACTGAATTTCCTTCTTCCAGAATTTGGAATCTGGTGCTAGGTTTTTGTGAATCAGATGGTAGTAGATGCGCTGTGAGCCTTTATCATTGAGTAGTAGTTGGAGGGGCTTAGAGTGGGATGTTTTAGGGGGTGGCCAGCGTGTGTCGCCATGTGGACAGGCGGCCTTTTCTTCATCTACCATTCTTTTGCTTGTGGCAGCTTGTGGTAGTGGTGGTGAGACAGGATCCTGAACATTCTGATGATCCTTCATAGGCGGATGTTCACCAGAGACCGTCTCCTGGTAGCTGTGTGCTGATACATGATCATGTTGCGGTGTCGTTCGATTATGTCCTTGGAGACCTGCACGCGGGTCGCTCAACGCTGGCGGTAACGATGCAGCATTGGGGCCTTGTACTGATGTAGGCGGTCGATCTTCATAGACTGTGGCCTGATAACCATAATCTTCTTGTGCTGCAACCTTAGGTGCTGCTAAATTCTCCTTCTTCCACCCGGCCAGTGGGTCTCCCCGTGGCGAATTCGAATTCCCACCATACGACATCTGGAGAGCCACGGTAGAAATCTGGTTATATGATCAAAAGGTGCGGGCATGATAGTGATATAGGATAATCTCGTTTGGCCTCTCGCAGAATGTCTTACGTTACATGCTGGGGTAGCGCTCAGTGCAGTTCTCAAGCATCACATAAGGTTGTTGGCGAGTATTGTGTTGTCTCCATCACACCTAGAGCAGCTTCGATTACCTTTTGAATTGAGAACTGCCGCAGAAACTGTGATGAAACATAAAGACAGTTAAGCATGTTTGACATGACGGGTTTGGTATCCGCATGCGATGTCATTTGGCTATCAAGGGCTCAGCATGTGTAAAACATATTATTAAATCCCAAATCCGAGAAGAAGCCACCATATCATGCCAACATAACATCATAGTCAGCGCTTCCGATATCTAGGAGGATATGGTAACACCACTGTCCGGACTCTCGCCTTCTCGATTTTTCGTATGCCAACCTTTCGAAATCGACTGTGTTTTTCGGCATCGTATGGCGAGGCGTCATAGGTTCGTACTAAGGGTACAGGCTTCACATAAGTCTTTTCTGGCCGCCTCTTGGTCAAACGGCGTAGTATGTAGCGTGATGTAGGCGACATGTTTGGCTGCAGGGGCCGATGACTTTTCATAGGTCGTAAAGGTAGTATACGGTCTACAAATTGATATGAACGCATACGTGTACGTTTGTTGTATTGATCTGAATGAACAAACGACCTAGGATCCTGTACGTCAAGTTGCTCAGCCTGGACGTGTGATCGAACACTGGAGGACGCATGGTCTGCTGCAGTGGCTTCAGAGACAGGTAGCGAATTCGAAATCGACGATTCTGTCTCCGAATCGTGTGCAGTCATGATCCCCTTGGCAGTGAGCTTATGCATTGCCGCAAATGAAGCATCCCCGGATGTGGGAAGTACATTACTAGATTGGATTTCAGACGTAGTAATCACTTTTCCAGGGGGTGTACTCCTTACGGATGTGCTCGTTTCCTCCTCACGACTCATTATTATGTGTTTGAACACCAAGTCTTTCCCCCGGCGTGAGATTTTCTTCTTGTTTATGTTCGGGATCGTTTCCGACCACTTTACTGTCCGTACAGTGCCTTTAACAGCAACGCCGCCCGTTGGGCCTTCGATCCATATGTCGTATGTACTTCCCTTCTCCGTGGTGGTCTTCTTCGTCGCACAAATGCGCATTTCTTCATCACAATACAAGGGCGCAAGATTTCGATAATCGATACGTTCCACGAGCTCTCGCTTTTGATTTGCAGTTCTCAAATGGTTCGAGATGGCTTGCAACATAAGCGTCAAGGACAGTGGGCCATGGACGAGAAGATTACGATGACCCTCTACGCTACGTGCGTACTCGCGATCAAGATGGATGAGATGGGCATTGAAAGTGAGAGCAGAGAACCGAAAGAGCAGAGAAGGCGTGGGGGTGAGGGCAAGTGACATTTCGGGTTCGACAGGGCCTTCTCGTTATTAGTAGTTGTCACGCTCTAATCGGCACTTACTCACGATCTAGATACTTCACCGGGGCCATATGTCCAGCTTTGATTGCCTCGAGCTCTGCGGCAGATCGCTCCTTGAAGAAGACGAGTTCACGTTCCTCTTTGAGCATGGCATCGCCCCACTCCATATCATCGCGAAGCTGTTGCTTGAAGTAGTCTACCACTGAGGCTCGAGGGGTCTCCGAAGAAGTGCGCTGCCGTGCCCTCCTTTGAGAGATGTGCAAATGATCCACCCGTGCGAACCGACGTTCGATAGTCACGAAGAGTTTGGCAGCGTCGCCTTGCCCTCGCAGTCGCACATCCTTGATCCGTTCCGCTCCTGCCATTGCCGTGTCCACGACAAAGCCGCCTTCGGTGTGGTAGTATTGATCTGGCCTGAGCATGATGGATCCACCAGCCCACATGCGCCGCACCCAAGGATCACCTGGACTCTGCGACGCGTCTGTTCCATCGGGCAGCAGCTTATCTGTTGGCAGCGCCGGATTGAACCATATCAGATGGTGGCCGGGAGGGACTACTGGACGATTCACTGTGGGCGGGCGGCACCAACTCTGTGGGAGGAAGCCGGAGAGTGTGTTAGCGAGCCGGTTTTCAGGCTCGGTGATGATGTCCTCGTGAAGATATGTGACTTCTCGTCCAAGCATCTCCGCCCGTAGGAGTTGGAACCATTCTGGCTCGCTGCTGCTGTCGACAGCATAGCAACGTGACAATGGTTGTCGCCATAGTGGTCGGCTTGCTGTTGAACGCGCGACCTTCCAGACGCCTGACGTCCGGGCCAACATTGAGGTCGACATGTGCTTGTCCTACGCGCATCACACGCAGGAGGTTCCAAGGTTTCTTTCCCCGGTCTTGGCGTACCGGCCCAATGACGTCGTGGACGCTGCAACCTCTATCTGGACGTCAATATCCCACCAGCTGCTGCAACATGTTGTAGACCTTCGTCGGGATATCTGATGCTCATACTGATACTTGAAATTCTCATCATTCGTACTAACCTTGGCTCGGGTGCTTGATAACAGGCACAGCAAGGCTTCGCGGACCTCGGCCAACCCCGTGATCCCCATGTGTTTCACGTCCACCCTAAGTATCCTCACTTCGATCGTGACTACTGGAAATCTCGACTTTGTCAGGGAATATTAAATCTGATGAATCATGTCTAGTCTGCCTATCCACTAGTCTTGGCATGTTTGCGTGATGACCTTTTTCCAGTGTGTGTTGCATCTTCTTCACGTCAGCCTTCACCGACATTTGACAACATTGTCGCAGTGTTGGCAAACGTCGATACGTACCACGAATCGGTACTTTATAAGCTCAGTATGAATCCCTGCACTCAAGTCTATATGATGCACCCACCCATCGTTTACTCACTGAATTGCAACCGTTTATGCTAAGCCACAGTGAGCAGTGCACGCATCGAGAGGGTCACGAACTGTATAAACCTAAGGTGACGGTCTCTGTGCAAGTAGAGACCATCGCATCCTCAGGCCTTGCACACTTGACTTTCTTGAGCCACGATTCTGTTGGCAACAGTGATCGCATTCAAGACAGCACATCTGCCAACATGGCAAGCAGCACGGGACTGTTGGAGTGTCCCATGTGCGACTTCACAGTACTTCCTAGCGATGATTATATGCTCCAACTGCACTTCGAGCAAGCACATACCACGGACTCCCCCTTCGTCGTTCAGGATGATTCCGAACCGCAACTACCTGCGTTGTCACTGAGCCCTTCAATGCGCAAGCACGTGGCAAATACGCCTTCCTCTGACGAAGCAGAAAGTACGGTAGCGTGCCCTGAACCTGAGTGCGGCGAAGCTGTTCCTCTATCCGACTTCAATGATCATCTGGATTACCACAACGCTGAATCTTTATCTTTTGACGAGACTACCGGAAAGTATCATTCTCACCATTCATCCGCTACCATGCATAACTTAGCCGCCAGCCATCGCCCTCGTCCGGCTCCGTCGGGATCTTCTGGCGTTGATGCAGTTCAAAACTCTCAGAAAAGTTCTGGTCATGGACGCAAGTCAAAGAGACACACTCATCGCGAACGAAGCAACACCAACAGCAGCGAGAAGAGCACCATTTCCAGAAGCATTCTCACTTTTAACCCCTTCACAACTCTGGACAAGACTGTAAAACCTCCCAACAAGAGTGCACGTCTTGGGGTAAGCTGAATCAACGATCGTGCAAGTACTCTTCTTGCTAATCACGAACAGAAAGCCGAGCTTGGCCCATACGCCTGGGAAGAGCGCCTGCCTAGATGGCTCCACGATCAACTAGATGCAGGGCCAAAGATTAGCGTCATCAATCGTATCGGTCGGGATGGTCGTCTTATAAAGCAAGAACAAGTACAGAACGAGTCCCCAGGCATCATACCCATTTTGGCCCAGCTTTCTGCACTGGACCGCACTGTAGAGGAAGCCTACTACTGCCATCCGTCGACACTCCACATTGGCAAGACACCAAAGGAAGGAGGCTTCTGTGGATATCGCAACATTCAAATGCTTCTTTCTTACATACAGGGTGCCAAGGCTCAAGGCCACGAAGAGTTCCCTGGCCGAACTCCAGGCATCCTGAAGCTACAGGACCACATCGAGAATGCCTGGGACAGGGGCATCAATGTGATTGGCCGTGTTCAAACTGGAGGTATCCGAGACACCAGAAAATATATCGGCACCCCAGAGGTAACTTTGCAGGCAGCTAACATGTTCGGTGGCTGACAGCTCCACAGGCACAAGCATTCTTTCTCAGCTCAGAAATCAACTGTGCTGTCGAACAGTTTAGCGACCACAAGGAACGAGGAACTAGCGCCCACGATAAACTCCTTCCTGCTATCGAGCGATATTTCGCACGGGCTGCTGTCAGCGACGGTTCTAACGTGTATAAGACGCTTTTGCCACCCATATATCTCCAACAACCAGGCCATTCTCTCACTATAGTCGGCTTTGAACGCCGTCGTGACGGTACCAGCAACCTGGTAGTCTTCGATCCCATGTATTCTACCAGTCCAGCAATGCACAAATTAGTCGGCCGCAAGAATATTAGGACGGCTCGACCGGAAGTCCTGTATGCGTACAAGCGTGGCACGGGACAGCTGAAGAAGCATGCTGCATTCGAGATACTTATGTAAGTCTTTATCTCGACTTTCGCTGAACAATGGCTAACTTCGAATAGGCTTACAGCGACACCACCTTTGTTTCCCGCTTGGGATGTATGCTCATCCTCATCTGTATCTGCCTGTTCCTGAACCATGCATTTTCATAGATACCCGGCACCTCCAAGCCATCTCATTGCATATAGCTGAATATCACGCACCATAATCATCATCTCCAAACATCGATCCCCACTTTACGCTCATTACCGTATGCTAAACATGTATTTCACAGGTACTCCGTCAGTTCCCAGACTGCCGATACGTTTACGCGTTCTTCCGCTCCCGCACGCTTGGGTACGACGTCTATCCCGAAGACTATTTCCTGCGGAACTTTCCCTGGCAACAATATGGAGGCCTTTGGATTTGTGACGAGGCCCGATTTGCTCGGGCAGAACCAGTCAGCGCTCTTATCGCCCAAGCCCTTCGTCGCATTACCAGCGATGGCTCGTCAACCAAGAGCAGCACCAGCACCAGCCCAATCAGTCTATTGACCAGCACGACGTTCCAGCACTTCCCTGAGACCGACGCATACATACATAACGAAGTGCACAATCGCCTACCCTCGTTCGCAGCATCTCTTGACGGGTCAATGAGTAGTTTCGTCGGTGCAGTGCAACCCCCAGGCAGTGTCCCGGTGTTTGGCATGGGCAATTTCCAGAAAGCTCTCCCCCAACCCGAAGCTATCAGACCCAAATTGTCTCTTTTGACAGACGTGGGTAGGAAGTACCCAGGCTTTCCAACCCCACTCTCACCGACTTTCACTGCAAAGGCACTGTTCCCCTCACCTGCTTCTGAAGCTGGAAGTGGAGCTTCAACACCCAATGCTGCCACCCCAGCAATGCGTTTCACCAGCCCCATGAGCATTGACGGCTTTACACCACGTGGCCCTATCGGTAACTGCGAATCCCACAAATATGACCCTTACACCTCACAAATCGGCTTCATCGACAATATTCTCGGCGGACATGATAATAGTCCACAATCCAGCCCCAACAGATGGACCATGCACTCCCCTCCCCGCGCCCCTTCCTCTTCCTCTCCCAGCATTGCAACAGCAGCCACAAGCCCGACAAGCCCCCCTCGCTGCATCTCCCCCCGCACAGCCATGCTCAAAAGCATGATCAACAAACAAGCCTTCCAAAACATCCCGCACAACTCCGCACTCTTTCCAGAATCAAAGTTCCAGCACACAAGCCCACTAGCCCCGAGTATCCAGATTGCAAACGGTACTGAGACCAACACTTCATCGCCCATTGATCCCTCCGGCACCATGCTATTGTATACTTCGAACCGCGGCGTCGACTCCGGGCTACTAGGCGTCCGTCCCCTGTCTGAGACGCAAGTCGCAGAATACAGGTTCTGGCATCCGTGTAGCAAGAGAGCTTGTCCGTTTGGATGTGGGGGCGCGCATGAGGGCGAGTGGGCAGCTGCGAAGAGGTTGTTTAGACAAGTCGATGAAGTCGAAACGGAGAAGCCGGTGGCCAAGGAGCTTGTTAGGGTGGACAATGGAACTGGGACGTTTGGGTACGATGGCCAGGATGAAGTTGGGGGTTTGGAGGATGGGGTTGGAAACTTGGGAGTGGGACGGGGCTGTGGTGCCAGTTCTTGGGCGGGAAGACGCATGGTGAAGGATTGGAACTCTTTTCTGAGAGGCTGTGAGAGGGAGGGTGTTGCGAGGGTTTGAGGTTTCGCTGTCTAGGCTGGGCAGGGAGAGATGTGGTACGTTACACCCTTACGCCTCTTTCTCTGTTAACCGCGGGAATTGGTGCTATAAGGGGTAATTCTTTAACTACTATGGCGTTTTGGGTATCGGAGTTTTGTTGCGTCTTCGATTATTAGATACCCTCACTTTTCAACGACATTGATGAGAATATATCGCGATGGCAAGTTGTGACAAAAGGCAGTTTATTCGGTGTACATGATATTTTTGTAAACGGGTATCAATTATCTTACGCCAGCCCAATTCCTCGTGCACCCAGACCAAGTATGCTATCTACAAATGCATCATCACTCCGTGCCGACCACACACCTTTGAGCAAAATCTAGTCGCTGTCATCATCGCTCCCATATCCAACCAGCGGTCCCGCCACCGGCGCAGACCTTTTATACGATGGCGCAGCCGTAAACCCTCTCAGCGCGGCCAGCGTGGACCCAGATAGTATGCCGTTGCCTTGAATTTCTTGTGCAGCTGGAGCAACTGGCATGGCAGCATAGTCGCTCTCGTGCGCATCACCAACATTCTCAATCATCTGCCTCCCCTGCATACCACCAGCCTCGATCTGCTTTGCGGCTTCCCAGTCCGCCTTTTCCTTGGCATACCATACATCGTCCGGTGCCTCGTAACCCTGCAAGCCGAAGCTGCCCTCGACTTTCCGCCTCTTCTTGCCGTCTGGATCACGTCCCTCGAGCTCCGCTACATATGCTGCGGGGAGAGCTTTCCGAATTGCCTCGGCGGCCTGTTCTTCGATACGATGAGCCTCTCGTTTCGCAGCCTGTGGATTTGGATCGGCAGTTGCCCAGCGCACGTTTAGAATCTCGTTGTGGTCTAGACTCTGGTGCGCCATTGCTTCTTTTGCGAACTGGCTGTTGGCTTCGTTCATGTAGGTGACGAATGCTACACCACGTGAGGTGAGTACACGTGTGCGTTCGATTTGGCCCCATTCCTGGAAGTGTCGCGAGACGATTTCTTCAATGTCGTCGGTGACGTGTATGCGACCGATGTACAGCGTGCGGTTTTGGCGTTGAAAGGAGCCCACACCCCCCATGTCGTCGCGATAATCAGAGTGTTTGTCTCGGCCAAAGCAGTCGATGTTCGAGGGGAAGATGTCGGTGACGGTGGGCAGGCGGTGGAGATATTCGCAGTCGACGCCCTTGGGACAGATGCCACGCGCAAAGAACAAACAGAAGTAGGAACCAGGTGTCTTGTCGGCCTTGGTATAACCGCTGTCCTTTGCAACGTTGCAGCGTCCCTGCGCCGCGGTCTGGCTCAGGTACTTGTCCTCACGATCGCCGCCGCTCCATTTGTTGTACCAGATGTTGAAGATTGTGCCGGTTGCGGGTGGCGCGTCTGTCTTGAAGGTCGCGGGGTCGACTTGGGGTCGCGCTGGTCTTCGCTTGCGGCGGATGATCTTTTTGACCTTTTTGCCTTCTGCATTGGTGGTTATGACGGTCTGTTCGGTGGTGATGGGTGCAAGCTCGGTAGATGTGGAGGCCTCGAGAGACGTGTCTGGCGCAAGTGATGGCGAGTCTGCGGCAGCAAGCGCTGATTGCGCGGGTGGCGATTGCACTTCGGCCATGTTGTGTTTGTTTTGAGGGAGAGTTGGGCGAAATGTTGGTTGATGAGATGATGGCGCATGGGGAACTTTTGGAGTTGCTTGACGCTAGCCTGACGTTAGGTAGTGGCGCCGATCCCACGTGATTGCGCGTATCAAGACTTCAAGACATCAGGGGAAGATCTTGACTGTGACTTCACCATGAGGATGTTAAATCCTTCTGTTTCCATATGTTACTGCAATGTCAATTGTGGTGCTTGGTTGGATCCGGCATACACGTCGATGCATCTACTTACTCGTCGTACTACTGCTCATCTTCCAACTATCGCTCACGTACCATGTCTTGTCTTCATTGCCATGGTAGAAACATTCATCGAAAAGATCTCGGTATAGAGTCCATGAAGGATGGGTATTGTTGTATTGCGAGGTTAATACTTGGCCTGACACAATATGACAGAAGCCAGCAGAGGAGACCGAAGTCACACGTTGCATGCAATGGTACAATAACCCAAGTCAATCTATGGAGGAGAATTCCGAGACAGACGAAAGCACATCACGATAGTGATGGAGCCAACAGCCATTCTGCAAGGTCAACTTTTGGCAGAATGAGGGGCGGTCGACGAAATTACCATAAACAGTATTCGATGGGTGTTGCTTTAACGTCGTGAGTCAGCTTTCTTTCCTGTCTAATTATGGCATCTGCTAAAGTCATCTAGTTCAGATAGAGCTGGCCATTGATTCAAAAAGAGGGCAATATTCATTAACTCAATTTACTACTGGTCAATCTATGCGGTACAAGCCGTATGTAGGAATTATCGGGCTAATTACGGGCGGTCTTATTCGATGCCATGCTCCCACCTAAATAAAGTATCAAGCCCTGCTAAGAAAGATACTGCGTCATTTTTTTTTTAATTTATCGTCCTTTAGATGATGTCTTCAAGTGCCGTTTTCATTTTCCGCTTGAGGAAAGTCAACGATGCGAAAAAGTTATGTAATGACGCGTATGCTAATATGGTGCGACGCTCCTCCTAATATAGTATAACAGCAGGACCTAGGTCTATATTCACGTGGATCTATAGCTATAGCAGACTGTTAGGCGCACCTTCAATTAACAAAGAAGCTAGAGTTGACCAACATGGTAGGTTTACCACAGAGGCCACTTAGGATCTTTAGAGGAAATCCTTCATACTAAATCTACCTGACTACCACATAACACAAGATAGATCATGGCATGCAATCTACTCCATATTCTTTTGTTTGTCCTTGCATACCTGCATAGCTTTGCGTCCATCCTTTTATTAACTTCCATCTACCACCTAATTTGGATGTGCATCGTCATTTTGAAACTTCGACGCCAAGCCTGCACGCCTGCTTACCCCAAGGCTAAGTTGCCCATGGTAGTGTTTACTCGTCTTACTTAGATTCTAACAACATCCTAGGTAACTCAACCTGCTGAAAAACCCCTGCAAATCTCGCGATCTGCATGAACTTCCAGAATTGTGAGTGACGATGATCGAGAATAGTGCCCTAGTATACACGCGGTAGTAAAATTAGGAAAACTTTGGTTGGCCTATACATATAAATATGGGATGGCTTCTTGCCACCTCAGGGCAATCATCGTCTACACTCGTTCATCGACACTCCAGCCAAAAGTTACAGTCCATTCCGCCTTTTCAAGATGAAGACTTCAGCCTCTTCCGCTCTTCTCCTTACCTTACTTGTTACCTTGACATCGGCTTGCACGCAGCGACAGCTCCGTCTGCGCCAAACCTTTGAATGCGCCGATATAGGTACCACACGCAACCCCGAAGCCGAGTGTAAAGACCTTGTACAGACCTTTAGTGATTTCAGCGTCAGCCACTCAAGAGTCTGGGGCAAAGCAATGACTCCAAAATTTGAATGCCAACCTTGCGAACGCAATCGCCTAGCAACCTGTGAATGCCTCATTACTGCCTGGCGGTTCCGCGAGTGGATGGAATCGCCTGCTCGGTACCTCTGGCCAAATACGACTGATTGGGACATTACCCAGCCAGATATTCTTTGGGAGAGCATCGTAAGTATATTCGTTAAAAGCAGCTTCAACTTACTGGCGTCTCTCTTACATTTGGCAGTCTAAAAAGACGGTTGATTGTGATTAAGCAATTCCTGTCTTGGCCACTCTACTCTATCTCCTTGGACTCATTACGATGTTGCAAATTGTGGTAGATCTTGCACAGGGTCTTTACAATCAATACTTGAAATCTCAAGGGCGATTTAGACAACTGGGCAAGTTAGGAAAATGGGCGCGTTAGACACATAGACAGCACTTTGCATGTATGAGCCTACAGGCTCCCACACTCGTTAAACCTAGCATTTTGCCTTTTCTTTGCTCAATATCAAACTTTTTGTTTCAACTGCTTCCTCAAGAAGGGTTTCAACCAGACTGTATACATGGGAAGTAACTGTGCCAAAGCGGTCAAAGTCATATATAAATGGCTGAGAAAAAGAGTGGAAAAAAGTCAAAGCGAGAAGTCACGTCATTTATATTAACTTAGGTAGTTGCTCGACGCAACCTCGTGTCTCGGTCAATTACAAATGCAAACAGCTGATGATGACATGCAGAGAAGACTAGGCTTTTGATATTTTTGTTGACAAATCACGACGAGCTTATGACGCTTTCCTGCCTAGCCCATTTGAATGGACGGTACAATACAAAGAACCCTTAGCCAGAACACCGTGCAATGCAGTTATAAGAGCTATTGTTGAAAGCCATGATTTAGGAGTAGCTCTGTCTTGACCTTGATCTTTCGCCACCTCGCGCTTCCCCTTCCCGCCCATTTACACTAAGATGACTTGCTCGTCTGTCGGTAGCTTCATCAGGATGTAAACGGTCCTGACTATTGTCTCCTGTGGATATGCTCTCCTTGTCCGTAACATCTCTGTTGGACTCGTTCTGATCGGATCCACTACCATTGGGCTTCTTGTTGTGCTTGCTGTCATCGTTGTCCAGCACAAGATGCCTCACCCTCTTCACCAAGTCGTCCACTTTGAAGGGCTTACTTATCACGTCATCCATCCCTGCGTCGCGCATACTATTGGTCTGTACTTCTCGAACGTTCGCAGACACACCCAAAATATGACTGAATCCCGCCTTGCCTTCCTCTTGCAATTGTCGGATCTCTTGCGTCGCCGTGTTGCCGTCTTTGATTGGCATTTCTTGATCCATCAGTATGCAGTCGAAATAATTCCTGTTATTGGGATCGTCGTCTGTTATCTTTCCGCGTTCGGCCACCGCATCGATTGCTTCTTGGCCATTGTTCGCGGTAAACACTTCGAAGCCGCGCGATTGAAGCTGTCGCCGAAGTACTTTCTGATTTATCAAGTTGTCTTCCACAAGTAGTAAGGTTTGCTTGTTGTCGGAGCGCTGGTCGCTCTGCGACCTTGATACTGACTTAGCATCCTTCTCTTGTCGATGCGTCTCTCCTCTCTTCAAGTCGGGTAATTTCTTCTCTATATCCGGGACATGTCTTGTGTACTTCTTAGCAATAGACTGTGTCTCTTCATATCGGCTGTCTGCGGCAGACGCAGGATGTGATTCAGGCACATACTCAGTTGGAGGATCAATTAGTGAGGACTCCATATCGTCGGGGTTTGACATCATTCTGGCTTCTGAGCGCTCGCTTTGATGTCGCTCTGCCAAGTCCTTTTCTGCTTGACGTTCCTTTATGCTCTGGAGATTTGAATTGGCGCGGCTGTACCCGGGTCGTTGTCGCGAGGGAGTCTCTGCCCGATTAGAGGGATTTGAGTTCTCCGAATTGCTTCGCGACTGGAAGGGTGGTCGTCCGTCTTCGCTTGATCCGTCAGAGCGGCGAACCTTGAAAAAGAATCCAAAGGTGGAGCCTTCGCCTTCTTTTGAGCTTACGCCTATATCACCACCATGAAGCGTACAAACTGTTTGAAGATCAGAAATTGCACAGCTCTGTCTCTTCGGTGATAACTCACGTTTACGGGAAATGAAGAGGCCTAAACCTGATCCGCCGTATCTCTCCTGTGTTTTTGGAGTAGCTTGTCTGCGTTGTTGATTAGTACAAGTCCGTGGTGAGGCAATGCGCAGTTGAAGAAGTACCTGAATCTCTCGAACAGTTTCTCCTGTCCTTCTTTGCTGATACCTATACCAGTATCTCTTACAGCAACCATAAGGTACAAAGCCT
Source organism: Plenodomus biglobosus (assembly GCA_022343325.1). Lineage (NCBI taxonomy): Eukaryota > Fungi > Ascomycota > Dothideomycetes > Pleosporales > Leptosphaeriaceae > Plenodomus > Plenodomus biglobosus. The sequence continues at coordinate 681,247 of JACTNT010000025.1, read as the reverse complement.
CGCCAGAGCCCCACTCCGATGACACGGTAGAGTCAATATGGAACGCCTCCTTTTCCTGACTGAAGAAAATAACATTGGGAGGGTAAGACGTTGGACGCTCAATAGAGGCACCCAGGGAGACGGTTATTTGCCTCTCGCCATTCTTTCGAGAAGTGAATTTGATCGAGTTTGTTATGAGGTTAACCAGCACTAGAGGCGATTAGCGCATCCCAATGGTGCATCTGTGGAAGTCTTACCTTGTTTCATGCGGTTCAGATCAGCAACCACGTACTCTATATTCTGTTCATCATATGAAATGTCCATAGCGTAGTGGAACTTGATGTTCTTGGCTTTGAACTCAGAATGAAAGACACGAAGTGATTGCGAAAACTCCCATTTTGGCCGAGTTTCTGAATACCATCAGTTTCTTGAATGCCAGGGGTTGCGATTTGCTTACCGCGAGGGACCAGAGACAGCATCATCGAGTCGAGTTTCGAGAAGGAAAGAATGTCATCGACAAGAGTATTTTGATGTGATACGCAGAGAAGGATCGTGTCGGCGGCATCTAATATGTCGGCAACTTGATCCTTGATACCTGCGTGGGCGGATGCAATTTCTCGCGTAACTTCCTTGACTTCTTCAGCCAGGTGCATGACTGCAGAAAGCGGATTACGAATCTCGTGCGAAACCATATCGATGAAGCGTTCCTGCTGCTCCTTGCGCTCTTTGGCCTCACGAGCTGCTTTCTCCTGGGTAAGCTGCGCTTGTTTGATGTCTGTAATGTCGATGATGGCACTAATGAACCCGGCCAAGGGATTATCACTGAGTGGCTTGAGCAGGAAGAGTCTCCATTGTTCGCCCACGACTTCGGTCGGCTCTGCAACGTCGCACCGGAACTCTATTTGCAGTGTTGCGCGACTCTCAAAGGCCTTGCGATATGCCGTCATCACGTGGTTGTAATCATCAGGGTGAATACTCTCTGGCCATGCACGAAATTCATTCTGGCCTTTGTTGGTGGTTAGTTTGAAAAATCGATCATTCACATAGACAGCTTCAAGATGTTTGTCCAAAATGGCCACTCCGTTGGGCAGGAGCTCGGCGAACCGTTGGAACAAGGATGTCTGCTGCGAGTCGGCCTGGCGCCCTAACGAGTAGTCCCCATACTCATCGGATGCCTGGTCCTTGAGCTGTCTCCCAGGGTGGTCGCGCGCCATCTTGTCTAGCCCTTCAATGGGCAAGTACCTGTCGACATTTGGGTTTTCAAGCAGCTGGGCCAAGACGCCCTGGCGGGTGCCCTTGTTGTCAATGATGGTGCTCAGCAGCAGCTGTGTGTCGCGCTCGACGGCGAAGCGGTCAAGGAAGAACCTGGCAGCTGTTGCACCATGTCAGCAGCCCACGCCGCCTCGATCAACGACGAGAGATGATGCTTACCTACCTTGACTGTGCGGCCCCGCAGGACTGTCCGCAACGTCCCCAGCGCCTCATGTGCATAGCTGTCGCGCGCACTGGTAGCCTGGCCGTCCAAGGTGCCGCGGGCCTTGCCCCAGGCGAGGTTGTGGATGACGGTAAGATCGCTGCCCCAGAAGACGGCGGCACAGTGGGGCATGGGCAGCACGCAGGTGTTGATGAGGCATGCCAGCGTCGTCGGCCACGACTCGCGAGGCCCAATGGGAGTCTGAGACCTGGCGCTTTGTCAGTCGTCGAGGGCATCTCGGTTTCGCCGTCGCCGTCGCCGTCGCTGTCGCCGGCAGCTGCACAGCAGACAAAAAGGCTGTCTCACCAGTCGCTGCTGTTCAAGTTCTCCCAGTTGAGGTCGAAGACCGGCAAGCCCGTTCCGCTGAGCCTGTCCAGATTCTCCATGGTGCGCAGGCCGGTGGAAGGGGTTGATATTGGCGCGCAGAAACAGGGACGCCCCGCGACCTGGAGGTCCAGAGGCGTGCTAGAGTAAGGCGGGTGGTCAGGTTGGCGGGTGACGTCACTGGGCACTGAGCGCCACGAGCGGACGTGTGCCTGTCAACTCCATGGCCAAGACAGGCTCTGGTGCAGGCGCACAAGGCGACAGGTTAGCTAGTCCACACGCACAGCCAGATGCCGTGGTCCAGGCCAGCGGCGGCACCTCGACTTCCATGCACCTCGTGTACTCTGGCGGCTGCATGTGCGTGCGACCTGAACATCATCGCCGATTGCACACTAGCACCCCAGCGGCAGTAACGTCATCTTGCCCATGACAGGGAACTCTAACGACACCATGTCTGCAGACGAGTCAGCTATACAGCACGAGTTACGCAGGGTCTGCCAGCTCTGGCCCAGTTCATCTTCACCACGCTCCTCAGGACCCGCATCTCGTCAAGAATCAGCCCAAGCTTCGTCAGTCGATGCACGTGACCTTCGATCGTGCTTCCAGACCGGAAGTCCCACACCCTATTTTTTCACCTACCCGTTCACGAGCTAGACTTGGAGCTGGCCATCATGCAACAGAGCAGCTTTGCCTGAGCGGGTGATACTGTTCGTAATCGAGCAAGTACAAGGTGGAAGAAGAGACCGAACTCCTCTGGAGTCTCCCGTCTGGCGCCTGAGGCTGTCTCACGCAACCGAACAAGAGCGTGTGGTCAGTCGTTGCACACTTGCCATTACCTGTGCGTTCCGATGGCTCGTCTTCGATATTCATTTGGGTGATTTGTCGATTTCACTCGATCATCCTGGGACACGTCTCTTCGAGCATCACGCGACCGAATGTGCCCTCAATCTCTTGAGCCGCAAAGAGTGGTTACGGCGATAGTAAGGATGCGTGATACTGTGGCCACACTCGACTTCCAGATAGTATTGCGTCTCGTTCCAGTGACTCGTAAGTTGGCAGGTCTGATCTCGGGAGTTGAACAGGATTGATCAGAGCTGCCAGACAGAACACGGGATATTTCTCGCATATTGAATCCAGATCAAAACGGGCAAATATTCTTGATACATAGCCAGTACGCAGCGTCAGATGAGTCTGGTTTCAAGGTTACGAACTGCGGAGCGACTTGGTCGGAATGAGTCGTTGTAAAATTTGATGACACGCGGCCCTTGGATTATGTCCATTGCCAAAAGGCCCCCGACAGCCCCCAATGTCAAAATAAGAGTGTCAACCATCAAACCGTGTCCTTGTTTACCACCCGTGTTTCAACCAAACCTCCACGTTTCAGTCTCCGTGAAACACGTTTCATGAATCCCACAGCCCACAGCAAAGAACGTGGCCCTTGCCATGTCCGCGTACCCAGCGGATCCCCAAACAAGCGGGATCGGCCCGCCACACATATCTGCATCGCACCTCCATCCCGTCCCCATCCCACCTTGACTCGCGCAGCCCGCCCAGCTCACACATCTTGCACATGCTTGTGTTCCACTCCAAGACCTGGGTCACGCTGCCTTCTAGCCTTCTCCCCTTGCCCGTTTCCCACCCCAGTGATATGATCCTTTCCTAATTTCGCACACATAATTTTACTCACACATGTGCCTACATACAACAAACGTTGAACCTCTCCCTTCCTCTTCATCCTATATGTGCCATTACCGCTGTCAATAATTTCACATGTCGCAATCCACAACCTCGTCCCAACCCTCCACCGGCTCCTCCACACTCACCACTAATAACGCCATGCTCAGTACGCTGCCCGCGCCGACCCGCGATCTCAAAGCGCTCGCTCGCGAAGAACGACAATTCACGTTTGCGCACTTTACCTGCGAACATGCGTGGGTCATTGGGAACATACTGCGTAATGCGCTGCGAACGGCTGAATGCGCATGTCTGATCCACATTTCGCTGGCGTCGCAGACGCTATTCCATGCGCCCAGTTTGCCAGGCTTGATGCCGGACTCCGAGTCGTGGGTGCAAAGGAAGCGCAATACGGTATTGAGGTGGGGACACAGTACATGGTATATGAGCTGTATGTTTGATGGCGATTACAAGCAGTTTGCCGAGTATCATGCCATGAGTGGGGAGGAGTGGGCAAAGTACACGATTGAAGGTGGTGGGTTCCCTGTGTTTGTTAAGGGGGTAGAAGGCTGTGTTGGCGCGATCGTGGTGGTGGGTGTGGATAGTGAACAGGCGCATGGGGTAGTGGTCAAGGCGATTGAAGAGTACAAGAATTTGAGGGATGGATTCAAGAGTCCGCTGAGGAGCATGACTGTCAAATGACTAGATGGTCCGGAACAAGGACGAGGCTTGGCTGTTGGCCTTGGACGGAAGACACGGCTTGCGACAAGACCAAAGCCTTAATGGCCTCAACTGCTACAACACGGGGCCTGGAGTCTTCGCCGGACGAAGACCGAATTGCCCACCAATGGCATCGAACGCTATCGAGTAGTCGAACAGGAAGCTGCGACCGGTATTGATGTACGGCGGTGCCGTCTGATTCAAGGGAATTACTGCACTGGGCTCCGTCATCGACTCACCGCCAACAACAAACGAATGGGATACCACTGGTGCTTGTAAAGACGGGAACCCAATCGCAACACTAGTCCCGGGTCTTACGCGCTTGACCATCTTCGCGTGGCCGTGCTTGTTCGGATTTTTCATGTGAATTGTTGGTATAGGAACGCTCTTATCCGCCCTCAAGTACATCTGCGCGATCCCAGTATCCACCAGTGCTGCGCCGCAACTTGGCTCGCCGTCATCAGTGTTGAAGCACATACGGACCATTGCCCAGTCCCTTTGATCCTGGCTGTATGTGACACCAGGCTCGAGGTCTATGAACGCAAAGTTACGCGTGTTATCTTTCGTCAGGCCTATCTGTACGCCTGCTGTCGAGATGGAATACCCAACTCGCATTGATGTTGATGCTACTGGCTTTCCATCTAGAGAGTCGATATTCAAGAATGGATTGAGTTTCGGAGCACCATAAGGCATGCCATCTCGCGGTTGATTGCGCCCGAAGCCTACGCCCATGTAGGTGATATGTGAAGTGTCTCGTTCCACTGGTTTCTCGCCATTTGGGCCAAGGGGGCACTCAAACTTGTTTTTGCTAGGGTCGTATGCTGGACACCTCCAACTTTTATCTACGATGAGAATAGGCACTGTTGCCGACGCGTACGAACCAGCTTCACCGTGGAACTTGACGGGTAGCCTAACAAGACGCCCTACATAGAGGATCTTGCTACTCGTAAAGTAGTGATGAGCTGGTGTACCAATGGAGGACGAGATGTTCGGTAGAATCGGGGAGCCAATCAACAAGCCAGTCGATCCGGTATCGACGGGCATCTTAATACTGACGCCTTCGATGGTGCACATGACTTGAATGTCATGTTTGATGCTGAACTTGTGGATAAACGGTATATAAATTGACTTGTTGTATTGTGAGAGATCGATCTGTACGGATGACATTGTGCTGAATCTGTTGAAGGAGCAATATATGATCAGAATGAGAAGAAGGACTGCGAGGCGCCATAGGATTGTCAAGATTCTAGCGACCTTACGGGTGTTGATTGAATCTGACACCGCTGAACGCTGCGTTACGGCTGGTAGTAACGGCTGCGTGGAGGGTTCGGTCTTCATATCTGTTTGTAGATGCGGAGACAACCTGCAGTGTCCGCTGGCGCACACGAAACATACACGCTAGAGCCTTGTGTAAATGCTGCTCTAAGATTCGCTGCTGATCGAGGTTGGTGGATGGTTGTGATCGAATGGGAGGAGAGCACCCTGACCAGATCCCCACCGTCACGTCACGAGTTGGCGGGCCTTCCCTTCCGAACGCCGAACCTCTTACACTGCAAAGAACCAGCCGACTGTCATGGCCTTTGAGCATGACGAACTACATGTGACAAGCTCCCTTTACCCATCGACATCGTGTTATTGGATACCTGCACACCCCAGATCACTGCGTTAGGCCACCCGCGGCGCAGATCCCACGTGATGCAGGATGCAGGACTTGGCTCTGCCGCGGGAGCTGAGCGCATGTGCGACCATGCACCGCCATGGAGGCGACACCTAGTGAAAACTAAAGAGAAAGGACTGTGAAGTGAACGTGGTAACTTGGATCACACGCGATGCCCACTATCAACAGTGAAGGGTGATTTCATCCCTTCTCAAGCCAAACGCTTCGACTACGCATCGCCGTTCCTTCTCCGCAATTAACCCACGACTCGAGATCAAGAGCATGTAATCCACCATGGGCCGCTCTCCTTCACGATCCAGCGACGGCGCGGATGCTGCGAATGCCCGCGTCGAGCCTCGCCTACTCAAAGCCATCGAAGACAAGAAACATGAAGATGCCATCGCAATCATCGAGAACGCGAAAGCAAAGTCGCAACCGACCGACCATCTCTTGCGCATAGGATTAATGCGTGCAGCCGAGCGCGGAAACATTGAGATCACCGAGTACCTGCTGAAAAGTGGTGCCAAACCAGATGGAGGCCCAGGTGGCAGGGTTTCGCCCTTATTCAAGGCGATTGAGAAAAATCACGTTGGAATTGTGCAGTTGCTCCTAAAGTTTGGCGGCAACGTCGACGCACAGGACAAACAGGGAAGAACAGCGCTCATGACGGCTGCCTGGAAGAACCACTTCCACATCATGAATGAGCTTTTGAGGCGCAATGCGGATGTCAATAAGAAGGATAACACAGGACGAAATGTTCTACACAATCTAGCGGCGGACAAACATTGCAATTGGGGTCGCGACGTTATTGCGGAGCTGCTGAAGCAGAATATTGCGATCGACGGAGAAGAAGGCCAAGATGAACAGAAGAGGAGCCCTCTGCATTGGGCTGCAAGCACGGGCAAGAAAGAACTCTGTGAGATGCTCTTGAGGAGGACAAGGCTACCGCGGTCAAATGTAAATGCGATAGAGATCAGACAGAAGACGCCCTTGCATCTTGCTGCTGCGCATGGAAGGGACGATATCGTGGAACTCCTACTTCTCTACGGCGCGAACGTGATGGCGAAGAGCGATGGAAAGTGGACGGCGCTGCACAACGCTTGCGAACAAGGCAGTGTTAAGGTCCTCCAGACACTGATTCTTGCCGGCGCAGACATCAACGCGCGGCTATTGAATGGGATGACGCCGCTACATGTCGCGGCGCAGGCTGGCCATCTAGACATAGTGAAGTACCTGCTCGAGAGGAAAGACGTCAAGCGCGCAGCGAAAGACTCCTTCGGCATTACTCCATTTCTACGCGCTGCACAGAGCAAGAAACCTGCCCGCAAAGACATCATCAACATCTTGGCCCCACATAATCAGGTGGACGCATTGAGTGAAGACGCGCTTGGAGCGACCAATGGCTTCCATGCTACAATGGTGGACTTTGGCAACTACCACAATGAAAATAAGGTCACTCGCAAGACAGTATTTGAACTACTCTATGCTCGGGACACTATCAACCCAAGGAAGCCAGCAGTGTCCGTCTTACCCAAAGATTCAAAGGCGACGAATTTCAGATGGATACATTTGCCAGCAAACAACATGGCTTGGGTAGAAGCACTCTTGACCAAGGCTTTCATCGAAGAGGGGGCGAATGATGTTGATGGCTTTAAGGCTCTTGAACGATCCTTTAGTCATCAACATCGTGGACAACAGATTCATTCGCACTTCATGAGGCCAATGTGTCAAAGTGTACCTCGTGCCCCAAAGCAGCATGACGACTCGGACTTGTCTGACGGCGCCGAGAAGGGGCCACCAACAATTGTTGTGAGCAATGGCACGGGATTGGGTATTGATGCAGTAACTGGGGCGTCTGAAGGACCATTACCTCATATACCGCGCACGCCCATGCGGACAGGCACGATGAGTACAGAACAGACCGACTGGACAACCGGATCAGGGTCCGGTACTCTGCCTGGTAAAGATGGGAAAGGCAAGACCAAAAACAAAGCTAAGAAGATGTCGCACTGGGGGGGATCTAGGCCTGCTGGTAAACGGCCAGGTGGTAACGACACACCACCACCCCGGCGACCTGATCACACGCACCGAACGGCTACCAGCTCTTCGCTGAACGGCAGTGGACATCTTCGGTCGCCTGGCAGCCCTGGACGAAAGGATCCAACGACTTCAGCAAAGGGCAACATCTTCTCTTTCATGCCTTACCTCCATTTCGAAACGGATCGCCAACGTCAGGAGATGCAGAATGCAATTTTGCGAGCGCAGTTGCTCAAGGAACGCGAAAAGAATGAGGACCGCATCCTCAAACCTGTGATCCAGCGAGCCTCGACGTATGACGAAATGCTTTTGAGAGCTCATCTAACCTCCTCGCAAGTTTCACTGCATGTTCGGCGAACACTTGATCAGTTCTTCTATCATAACATTGACACACAATCTCGTGATCGTGATCAAGTTGTGTATCGGTATCAGAACAAATCTCCCAACCAGCAAAGTGGGGATCAAAAGATATTCATGGTCGATACGCTGTGGCTCTGGATACTTGGCAAAGATTTGATTGTGACTGCTTTCCCTCAACGATGGCAGCAGCCGCGCAATGATCCACTCAACGTTCTTGATGGCGTCATCGAGGACATCAACAGCAAGACTAGAGACCCAGTACGAAGCGTATATGACCTTGCAATGATCATTACCAGTCGGTGTAGCGGAATGTTCGACAGACATCGGATCGGTGACGAGGACTACCAGTTTCTAGATATGTTTGAGTCGACAATCGGCGATGCCACAGAAATGGAAACGAAGCTCTTTGATGAGTTTAACACTGCTTCGCGTCAAGCCTCCGCGTGGTTGCAGCACCACAGACGCGCAAATCGTTTCTCACGCCATTTAGAAGCTGAAGGCAGACAGCGGGAGCATCTGAACCGTCGAAACACACAACATCACTCACATGATCACGCTCTATTGGACCCCCCGATTCGAGAAGAACAATTCAACTACGATGATACCGACCGTGCAGCTGCCCAAGCCCCACTCTTTGTTGACAAGCTGCTCGACATAGGCGCCGAGACTGCTCTTTTGCGAGAGACCAAGGATATCCGTGATGAACTAAACATGATTGCCAAGGTTCTAGACGACCAGCGTAATGTCCTCCCAGATATGGAAGCAAGCATCCTCGACATCTACCACAAAGAACACAAAAGTCAACAAGATCTCAAAAGAAGATTCAAAGACATGGTGAAGACGGTCGAAACCCACATGAAGGACCTGGATCGCATGGACAAGCAAGCTGAGCGTATCTACAAATCCATCACTGATCTCCTAGACCTTAAACAAAAGCACGCCAACGCATTTGAAGCCCGCTTTGCGCGTGACCAAGCCGCCGCTACTGCTAGACAGGGTCAGACGATACAGGTTTTCACAATTGTGACTATAATCTTTCTGCCCTTGTCCTTCATTGCTGCCATGATGACAATCAATATCCAAGAATTTCCGCACAAAGAAGGCAGCGAAGAGCCTTCCCTCCCACTATCCTTCGTTAGCAAATGGATGTTCGGTATAGGCTTCGCAATCAGCATCCCCTTCATCGTAATCGCCCTCTCCTTTGACGCAATAGGCGATTTCTTCCGTGAAGTACGCCGCCGGTTTCGCGACCACAGCGCAAGGGAAGACTCTACTCAACCAGGCAAAGGTGTCATCAGCGACGACACTACCAACATCGATTATGCGGTCGATATGCGCGCGCTTGAGCAAGCACTCAGCGCAGGAAGAAGTACTATGGTGCGTCCTAACGCTCGACGCAGTATCGAAAGCTATCTCGGCAGCGCACGCTGGACGGATGGTGGTTCGGTCCTTCCGGTCACGAGTCGCAGTACGGCAAGGACAGGAGAAAAGGGGCCTGCGCTTGCTACGAATACGAACGGAAAAGTCACTGTTGCGGGGCGATTGAGCGTGGAGAGGCAGACGCCGATCGAGAGGATCAGTACCGGGTTTAGGATGCGAGGAAGTACGGATGTAGAACGTCCATAGACGAAGGGGGTATGAAATCCTAAGATGGGAGTACAGAAATCGAACACGATATATGGAGAACGAATACCCTAGCGCTTTTATAACGGACGCATACACCATGTGTAACTTTCAAAATAGATTATGGATGCTTCGTGAGTACTCTAAAAAAACACGCTACCAACCGAACCACGAAACCACCCCCACTCTTCACTCACCCCCTCACTCCACGCCTCTCATTCTCCTTCCTCAGCTTCTCCAGCTCGTCAAGATACTCATATCGCTGCTCAGGATCAGTCTGACGGCCCGAAAATTTCTTCTGCAGCTCAGTCTGGCCCGGAACATGGGCGCGCTTACCGTGCATACCCAATGGCCCTTGTTGGGTGGCCAGCGGGTCAACAATGTCTTGTGGCGGTGGTGCGGAGGCAGGCTTGTGGTGGTGCGGGAAGTACTGTGCAAGATGTTGTTGGGAGTGGGAGTGGAAGGGTGATTGGAAGGGTGATTGGAAGGGTGATTGGAAGGGTGATTGGAAGGGTGATTGGAAGGGTGATTGGAAGGGTGATTGGAAGGGTGATTGGAATGGTGAGTAAGTTTGGGCTTGGGGAAGACTTTGTTTGAAGTCAAAGTCTTGACTAGAGGAGTGATACCTTGATGAGCGCGGAGCATTATAATCCCATGAATGTTTTGAAGAAGCGGGACCGATATCTCCAAACCGCGGGTTGGGATGATAGTGATGTTGTGTATTTTCGGTGGAATGATAGCTTTGGCCAAAGCCAGGCAGTTGTCCCGTGTGTCCATGTGGGCTGAAACGTGGAGGTCCGCGGCCTCGTTGACTTCCCGTCCCTCGTCCCATGCCGAAGCTACCACCCATGAAAGGTCCAGGCGCGCTACCTATACCGCCGCCAAATACGGGTCCAGGATCATCATGTAGACTCTGGATACCTCCTCCCATTATCCCAGACCCTTTGTCCTTGCGACTATAAGGCGGTATATCTGACGACTCTGTGTGCGGCTCGTAGAATCCACTCAACCCCATACCTCCGCCCACCCCATCCTCCCTAAACCCCCCTTTCCTCGTCCTGTCCTTCTTCCTCCCCCCATGGCCATGATCATGCCCCCCGTCAAACCGCCCCTCCGTAAACTGATCCGGTTGTTTCCACTTCATCCTCCCATCCACAAGCCCTATGTATTCTCCAAACACTGGCACACCGTTCTCGTCGGGCAGCATGGTGTTTGCGCCGGGTTCGTAGATTCGGTCGCCGAGGTCGATTTGACCGCGATTGAGGCGCGAGATGAGGTGGCGGGCTGCGCGGGCTTGGTCGTTGGGCGTTTTGTAGTTGTAGGATACGCCCTTTTTGTGGCTGGAGAAGAGGCCCATTGTTGTGTGTTACTTGCTGCTGCAGGTGACTGTTTGTGTGTATGCGTGCGCGCAGTGCTATGGGTTGTGGTGAGGAGGGTAGTATTATGTGTTTTGTGGAGCTGGGTTGTGTCTGTGAAGCCGCTATACGAAAAGGATAACAATGGGATGTGAATGAATTTTGGCAAAGCGCGAAGTAAGTAAATTCGCTGGAAGAATTGCTGTCAAAGAAATGAATGTCATGGATATCACTGTCACGCAAGCATGTTGAAAGGCACAGTGTTAGGTTCGAAGATTTGTATTTCAATACCTATTTTTCTTTTAAGAAATCGAAAGCTCTTGCGCTCCGATGATGCCACACGGGCATGTATCCTGACAGAACGTGCAAGTCATAGATGACCAGCATGATAGCAAGCCAATAGTGGTGAAACACATGGCACTGCCATTCCGTAGGAAAAAAATCGTTCAATATTCCCACAATCCCTCATGATGAAAGCCAGTTGCAAAAGCCTCCATTGAGTCCTGTAATACATCGAGCCCGTTAGGTAACAAGTTACCAATCGATTCTGTCTGTTATACAGTCATCTAGGAAGCTTGGTGGTGGTGGTAATATCGTGAAGGTTCGGGAAAAGCAATCGTGTCGTCGTTCAATATCATCAGAAACCATCAAGCCATAAGCAGTGGACAACGAGCCGTGAAGTGTAGAATCAAAACTGGACAAATCAATCGTAGAGGACAACAAGTGATGAGTCAGAATAGTGGTCACAGCTGGAGAAGCATTAGTGAATGCGGCAACAACAGTGCAAGTGTGATCTTACATTCGTAGTCATGTCCAGAAGATACGCTTAGTAGCGGGTGAAGGGATCTTCAGCGGGCGCAGGGACATAGAAGGTGTTGACATCTGTGTCTCCGCGAGCGGCATTGAGACTAGCTTGCGCCCGCATGAGCTGGTCATCACCGGGGTGCTCTCCAGTTCCGCCGTAGGTCGTGACGTTGGCTGTGGCAGATGGATTGACCGGGGTGCTGTACGCCTCGTACTGCAGGAAACCTTGAGGATTGAGCGGATGGGATCCCAGAAGACGTGCAACAGCGCTGTCAGCAGTCACCGTGTTGGGCGGAGTCCAAAGAAGAGTCCCACGTGAAGCCACGACAAATTCGTTGTCTGATTCGATAGCAGGCGTCGGGGTAGCGAATTCGTTGCCATAGGCTAAGCTTGGGGTCAAATCAGGCGTTGATGTACCGAATTCGTTGCCATAGCCCAAGCTTGGAGTCAAACCAGGCGTCGACAGGTCGGCTGGCTTCTCATAGGGCGAATACTGGACTAACATGTGGTCGGTGATGCGAGCCTTCCGATTGGCGTTTCGAATCTTCTGCGTGTCGATACTCAGGTCTGCGCGTCGGGGATTGGGACTGCCTGTGGCCGAGGCGGAAAGATGACGTAGCTTCTGGATAGGGGTGTGCAGGAAATCGTTGACTTTGTCGGCGAGCACGTGGAACTTTCCTAGGTGCTCCCTATCAGACTCGCTGTAGGCACGCTTGAGAGTGACAATGAGGGATTGGTTACCACTGAAACGGGTAGCCTTCTTTTTCCCCAGCATCGTCTTGGGTTTGGCGGCGTCCTTGGATACCTTGGCGTCGTCAGCATTGAGCAAAGAAGGATCAGAGTTTCGAGGTTTGCGCGTCCAAGCCATCCTCAACGACGGAATCCAGTTGCCCTCGGCAACTTGCTTTTGGCGCAGTTTCAATACAGCTTGCTGGAGAGCACCCGCAGTACAGCTCTCGCCAACAATTTGGGCGGCCTGATCGAAGGGAATCTGCGTACCAGTCTCGCCACAAGCCCATATAATGCCAAGGACAACATTCTTCCAGTCGTTATCGGTCCACTTCAAGAGCTTCGCTCGGGGCAGGCGGGGCTTGCGCCTGGTGCCATTTTTGTTAGTTTTCGGGATAGGTTTAGCCCGAAAACCTTCAAAAGTAAACCCGTCGCTATCCTCGGACTCATCGTATTCATCACCGGGGGAGGGGGTAAAACTCACATAGTCATTGAACTCATCATCATCTTCCGTCTTGATGCTAGATTCTACTTCGACGAAACCGCTGCTGGGCTGAACACTCATAGGACGGCTGGTGGCAGCAGAGTTGGCAAGGCCGTTGCCGAAGTCAGTCAACTGACTGCTAGCACTATACTGAACTTGGCCGCCAGTAGCATACTGGTCTTGATCGCCAGCAGCATACTGATCTCCGCCGTGGCCCCTATGTTCATTAGCAAAAGTAACCTCACTGTAGAACCCATGTACGTACATGTTGCTGGAATCATTGCCGAGCAAACCCGGATTGCTATGATGTCCAATGTTGGGCATTGCGGGAGGGACATCCGACGCATAAGCGATTGCGTCACCGCCGATGTCGTATGCATCATTGCTGCTACCGGTGATGCCATAACCATCTTGGCCGTTGCTATTCGCAGTGGCAGACATGCTGAACGAGTATCCGTAATCATTGTCGTTGTTGTAAGGACTCATCAAGTTCAGTTCATCGTTAGGAGACAGCGCCATATTGGCCTGTCTGAGTTAGCCAAGATCTGCGAAGAAAGGCCATGCCGCACTTCGTTGCGGCATGCCTTGGGTATTCGGAATCGACTTACTCAAGGGGTGGCGAAGCACAGGTGCCGCCTTGGGGTTCGGACTTGCTCACGAATGCCGCGCTTGAGCGGCGTAGCAGAGGCGTACGGAGAGCAATCGTATAGCTCTCAGAACGTCTGTTTCGTGGTCAGCAAAGTGTCAGGGTAATAGATAAAGGGTAGCGGTGGAGCGCACTTTTGGTGCTGGGGGAGGGGCAAGGTGGCTGAAGAGGAGGGGCAGGGTCGTGACAGGATCAGGCAGGCGACGGGCGCCTTGCTTGAAGCTGCCATGCGTAGCAATGGGGAGCGCTAGATCGAGAGTCTATAGTGCGCAAATACGTACCTGGTTGTGGTTGGATGCGTTGTAGGAGGAGGGTGGTGGGGACAAGAGGGAACTGAGGACGGCGTGGCCAGATAAATGAGGACGCAGACGCGAGCTAGCGTTGTTTTGATTCTCTGCAGAGCTCGGTTGCTCACGATGATAGTCTCGCTAAGGCCTCTGTATTTCGCCAAAGCTCTGCCAAGACAGCAGCAACAGACCCCTCCTTCTCTTGGTGCAAGTAAATGATCCTTGTGCAGGTAACACTTGAAGTACGCGGGTCATTCGCCGAAGGTGCTACAGCAAAGGTAGCAATAGAGAGATGCGGCCGCTTTTATATACGGCGTGTGGTGCGGCTTCGGGCTCGGCGACTGCAATCGTTGACATGACACAACCTGATTCAAAGGTGAGGGACAGGATATATCCCGCAGCAGCAATGATAGCACACCGGGAGCAAGGTGCTAGGTAATAGAAGCCCCTTGCGAGTGACTCCTCAAGGTTGTGTCAATAATCACGCTTGGTGCCTGCTGAAAAGCTTTCAAGCTCTTGATGGATGTGCCACCTGAGCATGAACTGCAACTTTGGGTCTACGAGGAGGAAGAGGAGGAGGCGGCGGTGGCGGCGGCGGCAGTACTAGGCATCTGAAGTACTCCTTTACACCTTCCAATTGATCGCGCTCAAGTGAGAGAGAGAGGAGCAAACAGTCTGAGCTGAGGGCGATGACGTGTCCTTCTGAATGCAAGTCGTTGTATGCGTATATCGATGCCGTAATGTAGGCCTGGTGAAGCAGAACTTCAGTTGTTGAGATCTGGTGATCCTAGGACAAGGCACACAAAAGGGTTTCGCTTGTGTGCCCAGTACTTGAAGCGTCAAGTGTGGATTCAACCATGTCAAGTAGCATGATAGGCTTTGGGTGCTTGAGCCAATATGCCCATGTGCAAACGTCTTATGTCCTCCTCTTCCCGTGTAGCCACAGTCTGGGGACATCTGGTCAATTCCTTTTTACACACACGTGCACAGCCCCAAGGAAAAGTCATGGATACAAGATGGGCGTTCATCTGTCTGATAAGACGGAAGCTGCTTCCGAGGATATATCGAGATAGGAAATGCCCCTGCGAAACTCTTTGTGAAAATGGAAATAACATTTGCCGAACATGGAAAGAGACGGAAGCACGTGAAAGCAAAGAGGGGAAATGACATGTAGGTAAAGAAAGAGGAAAGACAGGAAGACACGAAGAACATGAAGACAGAGAAGGACATGAAGACAGAGAAGGAGAGGGCGAGGAAGGAGAGGCACAAGAAGGCAAGAGGAACCGAGTAAAGTCAGAAAGAGAGGAACTTTTGTAAGGCAAATAGCTTCAAGATCTGGAAAGAGAAAGAGCAACAGTGTATGGAAAGAGCAGACCCAGCCAGTGTCCATATAACTGTGGAAGGCCTGCATGACTCAATCTGAGCTTACCGTTGTTCTTACCAGTTGAGATTCCTCCACTATGAGGGAAAGGAAATGATCCCAAGAAGACTTTGTTGGTTAAAGCAACGATATAAACAAATAAAGTATGGACATGACCTATGAGTAGCGCTGTGCATCATCGTGCACACTGTTGTGACTGCTTGACCATCGATGATATGGAGATCAAATAGAAGATGGTGATCGGCTGGGCCAAAACATAGGCTTTGGTGTGTGCAATGGTATGTTGTTCCTTTTTGTGCCATGTCTGCTTCAACAAAAAACTAGACGAAAGGATCAGAGCCATGAACTTTACGAAGATCAGGGTCAGAGTCGGGGTAAGAAACAGGTTCAATGGCGAACAGGTGTGGTAATATGTACTGCCTAGGAACCTAATCGCAAACTAGCGGTCAATTTCTCTCCTGTTACAGTACTCAGTGAATTTAGTCGGCCATACTATGACTGAGAGCATATGTAACTAGTGAGGCGAGTCTCTCATAGGGGTTGGTAGGGAACGAGCTCTCTACACGGGAAAAGCGGTGAGGATTGTAAAGGCAGTGAATGTCAAAGATTCTGAACCTTTGTAATCTGGTCTTTAGCACTATAATCTCGTAGATAGTAGCCTCGATCGATGAGAACCATTGGATGATCGTAGTGTTGTCCGTATGAATGGACGAGACCAGCTCACGCGGAACCACCACATGATGGATTCACAGCCATGCTTCAGCGGTGATATCTGATGAACGGAAGACGGAAGCGGTGAGTCTTATCCGGCGAGGAGGTGCTGAAACGAGAGTTATGATCGGTCTAGCATTTTGTCTCCTGCCTTCTGATTAGCTGGCTTTCAGGGAATTG